>CM046669.1:97671673-98871673 GCA_025594165.1 Tamias sibiricus
AAGATTCTCATAGAGGTTATTACAGCTAGAATCTGGTGCTTTCAAGCTCAAAGCTGGTTGGATGAGACTAGTGAACTCCACACTTGCTGGTTTCCTGGAAGAGACAGAGGAGCTAGGTCTACATGCTTCTCTCTCCAGATAGATGATGATGAGAGACAGATAGGTGATAGATAGAAAGGGTTTCATATCAGATCTGTGTTCTGTTTTTGAACACATTTTCTACAACTAAATTTAGAAAATGATGAATGCACATTTTTAAAAAAATGTGATTTTATCAAGAGAAAGTTAGTAAATAGAAACCTATAGATAACTTAGCTGTTGAAAGCACCAGAAATGAACTTTGAATGACCTTGATGAATATGTTAAAGAATCTCAGAACAAAGATGAATATATTGCCTAAAGAGATATGAAATTAGAGATTTGGAAGGTATAAAACAGCAAATTCTAGGACTAAAAGCTGAAATATCATTTCTAGCAAGAAGAATGAAGCGGGTGGCATTACTATTCCAGACCTTAAATTGTACTACAAAGCAATAGTAACAAAAACAGCATGGTATTGGCATCAAAATAGACGAGTTGACCAGTGGTACAGAATAGAAGACTCAGAGATGAACCCACACACCTACAGTTATCTTATACTAGACAAAGATGCCAAAAATGTCTTATACTAGACAAAGATGCCAAAAATGTTCACTGGAGAAAAGACATCCTCTTCAACAAATGGTATTGGAAAAACTTGGAAATCCTCATGTAATAAAATGAAATTAAATCTCTTTCTCTCACCATGCACAAAACTTAACTCAAAGTGGATCAAGGACCTAGGAATTAAACCAGAGACCTTGCACCGAATAGAAGAAAAAGTAGGCCCAAATCCCCATCATGTTGGTTTAGGCCCCAACTTCCTCAATAAGACACCTATAGAGCAAGAACTCAAAACAAGAATTGCAGGAGCCCTAATTAAGGAGATAGCTAAGATTGTGGTCAGCTGTGAGCCATAAGCATTACCACCTTCCATGGTCTCGTGAGACTTGGCCCGGGACATTGTGGATCGGGTCGGTGCCATTTGCATGATCTTGTGAGACTTGGCCCAGGGGATTGTGGATCGTCGTCGGTGCCATTTTGTGGTGGCTGGAAGAGTGTGGATTGCGTGTGGGGGTGTTGTTGGAGCTCGAGAGAGAAGCTGGCAGAATAAAGAGCCTGTTTGTTTCCAGTCTGCCTCTGAACTTACTCCCGCGCTTCATTGCTCCTAGCCGCAATTGCTTCAGGTGGCAACAAAGAATCAATAAATGGGATGGATTCAAACTAAAAAGCTTCTTCTCTGCAAAAGAAACAATCAGTGAGGTGAACAGAGAACCTACAGAATGGGAACAAATCTTTACCACAAGCACATCAGATAGAACACTAACCTCAAGGATTTATAAAGCTCTTAAAATCCTTAACACCAAACAAACAAATAACCCAATCAATAAATTGGCCAAGGAACTAAATAGACACTTCTCAGAAGATGATATACAAACGATCAACAAATATATGAAAAAATGTTCAACATCTCTAGCAATTAGAGAAATGCAAATCAAAACAACTCTAAGATTTAATCTTACTCCAATCAGAATGGCAGCTATCAAAAACACAAACAACAAAAAATGCTGACTAGGATGTGGGGAAAAAGGCACACTCTTACATTGCTGGTGGAACTGCAAATTGGTGAAGACAATCTGGAAAGTAGTATGGAGATTCCTAGGAAAACTGGGAATGGAACCACCATTTGACCCAGCTATCCCACTCCTTGGTCCCAAAGGACTTAAAAACAGCTTACTACAGGGACACAGCCACATCAATGTTTATAGCAGCACAATTCACAATAGCTAGATTGTGGAACCAACCCTGATGCCCAATAGCAGATGAATGGATAGGGAAACTTTGGTATATATACAATGGAACACTACTCAGCACTAAAAGAGAATAAAATCATGGCATTTGCAGGTAAATGGGTGGAGTTGGAGAAAATAATGCTGAGTGAAGTTAGCGAATCCCAAAAAACCAAAGGTCGAATGATCTCTTTGATATGAAGATACTAACTTATAAAGGCAAGGGAGTGGGGATGAGAGGAATGAAAGAGCTTTAAATAGAACAAAGAGGGGGGAGGGAGGGGAGGGGACAAGGGGATAGAAATAATGGCAGACTGAGTTATCCATGATTACCCATAAATACATGTATGAAGATGCAGGAGCCCTGTTTGGGGATTGACTTGATTTGCGGTTGACTATGAGCCGTGGAGATTTGGGCTTTGTTGCCTCCCGTAGTCTCACGGGGGACTTGTTGCGGGATCTCGAGTGACTTGGCCGAAATTGCTGATCGGGTCAGCGCCATTTTAGTGGTGTGTTTGTCGTGTGTTAGTCGTTGTTAGAACCAGAGAGAAAAGTTATCAGAATAAAAAGCTGTTTGTCTCCAGTTCGCCTCTGAAGTTTTTCCCGCGGCTCCGTTGCTCCAAGCGCTTCAGGCGGCAACAGGTGGCAGCCCGTACGGGGACTTCGGAGCGGACAGGTAAGAACTGAAAGGTCTCTAAAGATGGGTTCGAATATAACTGAATCCCAAGTGATAGAGGCTACGCAAAGACTCCTTGATATACCTGACTCTGTTCTCAGTGAGGAGGATATAGACAAAAGTGAAAGTGATCAAAAAAGTGTAGATTCCACTGGGCCAACTGAGACCAGTAAAGAGAGTATTAGAAGAGACCCAAAAATGACAAAAATCCAAGCTATTAAAGCTATTCGGGAGTTATTGGTAAAAGCTGAAGGATACTTGCTCTCACTGGAACCTGGGCCTCAGGATATTGCTGTCAGTGAAATTAGCAGTGGTGAGGAATCTGGTAAAAGTGATCCTGAGAAAATGAGGAAAAAGAAACTAAAAAAGACCAAGAAAAAGGACGGTCAGGTAGAGCAGCCACTTGTGTCCTCTACTCCCCCATGGGTGGAATCCATTACAGAAAATATGAAGGGTATTACTAGGCATTTGCATACCCTAGAAACAGAAATAAAAAGTCTTTCTGATCGCTTATACGCTCTCGAGGACAACTCACAGATACATTGGGAACCGCCAGCATTTGAAAAGAAAAATGGACAGAGTGTCCATCAGTCAGTAGATTTCAAAACAATAAAAAATCTCAAAGAGGCAGTAATGACTTATGGGCCCCAAGCTCCTTTCACGTTGAGTATGCTGGAGTCCCTTAACACCTTTAGCTTAACCCCCTCAGACTGGAAAAGTCTATGTAAAGCAACATTAAGCGGGGGGCAATTCTTGGTTTGGCGATCGCAATTCCAAGAACTCTGTATAGAAACGGCTAAAAGAAACGTGGCTGCAGGGTTTGAAAACTATAATATAGACATGCTCACAGGAGAAGGGCAATTCGCAGACTTACAGGCTCAAACAGATTATGACCCAGATGTATATGCTCAGATAAATGCAGCTGCCTTAGAGGCATGG
Source organism: Tamias sibiricus (assembly GCA_025594165.1). Taxonomy (NCBI): domain Eukaryota; kingdom Metazoa; phylum Chordata; class Mammalia; order Rodentia; family Sciuridae; genus Tamias; species Tamias sibiricus. Next base: position 97,675,157 of record CM046669.1, read on the forward strand.
AAAACTGTAAAAGGACCTGGGGATCTACAAGGTAGCTTGTCAAAAGTGATTCAAGGACCTAATGAGCCGTATGCCGACTTTGCTGATCGACTTTTGAGAACTGCAGGTAGTGTGTTTGCAGATGTTGACCAAGCTATGCCATTAGTTGTTCAATTAGCTTATGAAAATGCAAATAAATGGTGCCAAGCAGCCATCAGGCTATGGAGAACTAAAAAGGATCTTTCCGTTTATATACAACTATGTAAAGATATAAATGACGCCTTTGTCACAGGAAATGTGATTGCAGCCTCAATGAGAGGTGCTTCCTCTCGAAATTTCACAAAGGCTAAACGTAGATATTATAATCAATCAGGATATTCCAGGCAAAATTATCATAATCAATTAGGCAATTCTAGGCAAAATCCCAAAAGAGAAATAAGATCAAGCTCATACCATGCCCCAGGCCGCTGCCCCAGGTGTAAAAAGGGAAATCATTGGGCCAATAAATGCCATTCAAAATTTGACATCCATGGAAATCCTTTGTTCAGGAATTCAAAAAACGGGGCACGGGGCCCAATACCCCGGGGCCCACAAATGTACGGGGCATTGCAGAAGGAGTATCCTCAAGCATCCACTCAGATGCTTCCCCGACACAATCCCTACTACCCATCCACTCCCTCGACAGAGGAACAAGAGGAAATGCAGGATTAGACCTCTGTTCCACCGCCCGAATAGTGTTAACACCTGAAATGGGGGTTCAACTGATACCCACAGGAGTCAGGGGACCTATTCCCTCAGGGACTGTAGGACTTATTATCGGGCGTAGTCCTAAAAGCTTATAGGTTTGCAAGTGACCCCAGGTGTAATAAACTCAGACTACAAAGGGGAAATAAAAATAATGCTTAGCTCACCCCAAAGTATAAGTTCTGTTAATCAAGGAGATAGAATTGCTCAGTTGCTTCTCCTTCCCAATTTACATAATTCATTTAAAATGGGTATGCCTCAAGAAGGGAACAATAGAGGATTTTGTTCCACTGACTCAAGTCCCATGGCTTGCTGGGTTCGAGACTGTTCAAGGAGGCCTATGTGTAAAATAAAAATCCAAGGAATAGAAATAGAGGATTAATAGATACTGGAGCTGACTCTTCCATTATAAATTTACGCCAATGGCCCAAGCACTGGCCTCTGCAAAAAGCTTCAACCAGTTTAAGAGGCTTGGGATATAATAACCTCCCAGATAAAAGTGCAGTAATTTTAAAATGGGAGGATGATGAAGGCCATAAAGGAACATTTCAGCCTTATGTTTTACCTAATCTACTGGTTACTTTATGGGGAAGAGATATTTTGCAACAAATGGGAGTACACCTTGCAACCAAGCCTGCAGATGTTAAATGTGAAAACCTACAGGGTAATCTTAACCATAAAAGAACTCATTATCAAAAAGTACAGAGTAATCTTAACCCTAAAAGTAATCATTGTCATAAAGGAAAAAGATATTTTTTTTTCGGGGCCACTGAGAAAATAATTTGAAAAATACCATGGCTTTCTGATAAGCCAGTGTGGGTCCCTCAGTGGCCCCTATCTAAAGAGAAATTACAAGCGGCCCACCTACTAGTTCAGGAACAATTAGAAGCAGGTCATATAGAACCTTCCACCTCTCCCTGGAATTCCCCCATATTTGTGATCAAGAAAAAGTCAGGAAAATGGCGATTGTTACATGATCTTAGACAAATCAATAAAACCATGCAAGTTATGGGGCCTACTCAACCTGGACTTCCTAGTCCCTTCCTAGCTATTCCAAAAAATTTCCATCTTATTACTCTTGATATAAAGGATTGCTTCTTTTCTATTCCCCTACATCCTCTGGATGCCCCCAGGTTTGCTTTTTCCGTTCCTTCTATGAACAATAATGGCCCTGATCAGAGATATCAATGGAAGGTTTTTACCACAGGGAATGGCTAATAGCCCCACCATATGCCAAATATATGTGGACAAGGCTATCCAACCCATTAAAAATAAATATCCAAACCTCATGTGTCTACATTACATGGATGATATTTTATTGGCCCACCCTAATCAAAAAATCTTATTTAATATATTCAGTGATGTGGTAGAAAATTTAAAAAAATATGGATTATATATAGCAGAAGAAAAAGTTCAAACCAGATCTCCCATATTTATATTTAGGATTTAAAATCATGGATACTTTTGTTAGACCCCCAAAAATTCTAATAAATAAAGAACATTTGACCACCCTCAATGATTTCCAAAAACTACTGGGAGACATTAATTGGCTTCGCCCTACACTAAATCTCACTACTGGCCAACTAAAAACCTTTATTTGACATCCTTCGTGGAGATCCTGATCCATCTTCACCACGAACATTGACTCCTGATGCTAGGAAAGCTTTAAAGTTAGTAGAAAAAGCCATCGAAGGAGCTCATTGTGATAGATTTGATTTAACTCAACCGCTGATGTTGATTATTATTTCTTCACAATATACACCCACAGGAGTATTTTGGCAACAAGGGCCTTTATTATGGATACATTTGCCCGTCTCTCCTAAAAGTATAATTGAATCTTATACCTCCATGGTGGCTAAACTTATTCTTCAAGGACTTAAGACTTCTACTAAAAATATTTGGCATTCACCCTGCTACTATTATTACTCCCTATTCATCATCACAGATTGAATACTTATGCTTCAATGATAATGATTGGGCTATAGCTAAATGCTCTACTTCTGCAAATTTTGATAATCATCTTCCTAAGTCCCCTATATTATCTTTTTGTATTAATCATCCTATTATATTTCCACAGGTAATAAAAAATCAACCTATTCCTAAGGCATTTAATGTATTTACAGATGGGTCCTCAAATGGTACTGCTACAGTAGTCACTAAAAAAGAAAATATGACTTACATAACTGCACATAAATCAGCTCAACTAGTGGAATTGGAAGCTGTGGTAAGAGCTCTGGAAAATTTTTAGGGACCAGCCCGTAAACATTTTTTCAGATAGCCACTATATTGTACAAGCCGTTCCAAAATTAGAGTTAGCAGGACCAATAGCACCTCATACTCCAGCCTTTAAATTGTTTTATCAAATACAAAAACTTTTGTGGGCAAGAAAAGAACCTCTATTCGTAGGCCATATTAGAGCACATACTAATTTGCCTGGTCCCCTCCATGAAGGTAATCAAAATGCTGATGAACTTACAAAAACAATATTTATACTTTCAGTGCTACAACAAGCTACTTTATTCCACTCCCAGTTTCATGTCAACAGCACCACCTTGCAACGTAGGTTTAAAATCACAAAGGAGCAAGCCAGAACAATTGTAAAAGATTGTAAATCTTGTATGACACATTTGCCCAATCCTCATTTCGGAGTTAACCCTAGAGGATTAATGCCCAATCATTTGTGGCAGATGGATGTTACTCATGAGCCAAGTTTTGGAAAATTGCGATTTATTCATGTGACCATAGATACATGCTCAGGCATGATTTTTGCTTCCTTACATTCTGGAGAAAAAGTTAAAGATGTTACATCTCATTGTTTGCAAGCTTTTGCTGCATTGGGCATCCCCCCAAAATGCTTAAAACAGATAATGGCCCCGCATATACGTCCTCATCTTTCAAACAGTTTTGCGCAAAATTCAATATATCCCATAAAACAGGTATCCCATACAATCCTCAGGGTCAGGGCATTATTGAAAGAGCAAACCGAACACTGAAAGTTATGTTATTAAAACAAAAAGAAGGAAATTGGAAAAGTCCTAAGGACAGATTGGCAGTTGCCCTGTTTACCTTAAATTTTTTAACTTTTAGACTCTAATGGTTATTCTGCTGGAGACAGACATTGGAATCCACACCAACAACATAAACCTTTGGTTTACTGGGAAGGATGTTCTTTCAGGTACATGGAAGGGTCCAGATCCAGTATTAATTTGGGGAAGAGGATCTGTTTGTGTTTTTCCAAAAGACGAATCCTCTCCAATATGGATACCATCTAGATTAATAAAACAGGTACCACATCAAAAATGATCAAGATGAAGTTATTGAAGAATCAAGATTAATAAAAAAGGTACAAAATCAAGAGGACCAAGATCAAGGTACAGAATGATTCCCTCAAAAGAGTCCTTCAAAATATTTCACAACTTAAGTGTCATTCTCCCGGCCGGGACAAGGAGATCTCTCTTTAGTGTGCACACACAATTGTATTTTTTTTTTCCTTTTTATACATGTCTTTATGTCTGTACATTTGTCTACATTTCATGTTAATGTGACGTCACAAATATATGTTTGTATGTTTGTTCGTCTGTCCAGTGTGACGTCACAAAGAACAAAGCGCTTATGAAAAAGAAAATATATATATATATATGGATCCAAATAACTTTAATTCATTTTAGGTTAAGAGTATTCAATTTAGGTAAATAATTTTATAAATGAAGGTACTTTCAATTTTGATTTATAGGTGTCCCTCGGACTTCTCTTTAGCAAACAATATGACTAGTGCTATATAACCTGATATTTTGGTGTTTTGACTTAAGATTGTTTATTTTTTATTAACTTCATTTGTTTAATAGCTCATTAATTTCAATTATCTCAACAGGTAAAAGATTGCTCTGTATACAGAGACTCAAGGGTTCCAGTTTAACAAATTATTTCTCTAAAGTGCCTTTACCTTTTCTTTAATCTATCTTTAATGCAGTAATTACCCTCAGTCGTTTTCTTTGATTTTTGTTCTAAATATGATATTTTTCCAACTTGTTGTTTGTAGAAGCTCAACCAGCGATGTGGGTGTGAACAAAAATCAACTTTAATTTTCTAATCTAATTATTCTATTTTGTAGTTTGACAACTCGCCTCTTGACTCAGTGGCTGCAATAGCACTGCCTTTCCTTTAATAATTGATGCTTGAGTTTCTAGGTAGCGGGCCCTGAAGATTTGCCGATGGCATTGTCTAAACATAAAAAAGACGTCTGCTGCTACAGCTGCAGGGATCGCGGGCCGCCGCAAGCATCCCTGCTGCTCAAACATCAAACAACCTCACCAACAGTGTGGCCTCTGCTCTATCATGCATGGGGCCTCCTACATCAACAATGTTATAACAAATGGACATTTTGATCTTTCATTGTTTTGGGACTTTACGGGACAAATGCCTTGCAGGGTATTTGTCTAGAGAATTCAGTGTGTTACTTGATGGAAAACTTAGGGCAGCTGATTTGTTTAAAACAATTTGATATGCTATGTCAAATTTGGCTCATGAACCAAAAGCTTGTCGCCTTAAAGCCGCAACATCTCCTCACAATTGGACGGGCTGTTAGTCATTCATATATAGTCGATCCTTAAAGGGCTCCATTGGATGGCTGGTTAGCCATGACGGTAACGAATCCCCAGAGGGGGACAACCTAAGACAGGCACAGTCCACGGGACAGTCTCATGTGGCCCGACATATCAACCTAAGACAGGAGTCAAGGCACAGCCTTGTGAGATGCAGGAGCCCTGTTTGGGGATTGACTTGATTTGCGGTTGACTATGAGCCGTGGAGATTTGGGCTTTGTTGCCTCCCGTAGTCTCACGGGACTTGTTGCGGGATCTCGAGTGACTTGGCCGAAATTGCTGATCGGGTCAGCGCCATTTTAGTGGTGTGTTTGTCGTGTGTTAGTCGTTGTTAGAACCAGAGAGAAAAGTTATCAGAATAAAAAGCTGTTTGTCTCCAGTTCGCCTCTGAAGTTTTTCCCGTGGCTCCGTTGCTCCAAGCGCTTCAGGCAGGCGGCAACAGGTGGCAGCCCGTACGGGGACTTCGGAGCGGACAGGTAAGAACTGAAAGGTCTCTAAAGATGGGTTCGAATATAACTGAATCCCAAGTGATAGAGGCTACGCAAAGACTCCTTGATATACCTGACTCTGTTCTCAGTGAGGAGGATATAGACAAAAGTGAAAGTGATCAAAAAAGTGTAGATTCCACTGGGCCAACTGAGACCAGTAAAGAGAGTATTAGAAGAGACCCAAAAATGACAAAAATCCAAGCTATTAAAGCTATTCGGGAGTTATTGGTAAAAGCTGAAGGATACTTGCTCTCACTGGAACCTGGGCCTCAGGATATTGCTGTCAGTGAAATTAGCAGTGGTGAGGAATCTGGTAAAAGTGATCCTGAGAAAATGAGGAAAAAGAAACTAAAAAAGACCAAGAAAAAGGACGGTCAGGTAGAGCAGCCACTTGTGTCCTCTACTCCCCCATGGGTGGAATCCATTACAGAAAATATGAAGGGTATTACTAGGCATTTGCATACCCTAGAAACAGAAATAAAAAGTCTTTCTGATCGCTTATACGCTCTCGAGGACAACTCACAGATACATTGGGAACCGCCAGCATTTGAAAAGAAAAATGGACAGAGTGTCCATCAGTCAGTAGATTTCAAAACAATAAAAAATCTCAAAGAGGCAGTAATGACTTATGGGCCCCAAGCTCCTTTCACGTTGAGTATGCTGGAGTCCCTTAACACCTTTAGCTTAACCCCCTCAGACTGGAAAAGTCTATGTAAAGCAACATTAAGCGGGGGGGCAATTCTTGGTTTGGCGATCGCAATTCCAAGAACTCTGTATAGAAACGGCTAAAAGAAACGTGGCTGCAGGGTTTGAAAACTATAATATAGACATGCTCACAGGAGAAGGGCAATTCGCAGACTTACAGGCTCAAACAGATTATGACCCAGATGTATATGCTCAGATAAATGCAGCTGCCTTAGAGGCATGGAAAACTGTAAAAGGACCTGGGGATCTACAAGGTAGCTTGTCAAAAGTGATTCAAGGACCTAATGAGCCGTATGCCGACTTTGCTGATCGACTTTTGAGAACTGCAGGTAGTGTGTTTGCAGATGTTGACCAAGCTATGCCATTAGTTGTTCAATTAGCTTATGAAAATGCAAATAAATGGTGCCAAGCAGCCATCAGGCTATGGAGAACTAAAAAGGATCTTTCCGTTTATATACAACTATGTAAAGATATAAATGACGCCTTTGTCACAGGAAATGTGATTGCAGCCTCAATGAGAGGTGCTTCCTCTCGAAATTTCACAAAGGCTAAACGTAGATATTATAATCAATCAGGATATTCCAGGCAAAATTATCATAATCAATTAGGCAATTCTAGGCAAAATCCCAAAAGAGAAATAAGATCAAGCTCATACCATGCCCCAGGCCGCTGCCCCAGGTGTAAAAAGGGAAATCATTGGGCCAATAAATGCCATTCAAAATTTGACATCCATGGAAATCCTTTGTTCAGGAATTCAAAAAAACGGGGCACGGGGCCCAATACCCGGGGCCCACAAATGTACGGGGCATTGCAGAAGGAGTATCCTCAAGCATCCACTCAGATGCTTCCCCGACACAATCCCTACTACCCATCCACTCCCTCGACAGAGGAACAAGAGGAAATGCAGGATTAGACCTCTGTTCCACCGCCCGAATAGTGTTAACACCTGAAATGGGGGTTCAACTGATACCCACAGGAGTCAGGGGACCTATTCCCTCAGGGACTGTAGGACTTATTATCGGGCGTAGTCCTAAAAGCTTATTAGGTTTGCAAGTGACCCCAGGTGTAATAAACTCAGACTACAAAGGGGAAATAAAAATAATGCTTAGCTCACCCCAAAGTATAAGTTCTGTTAATCAAGGAGATAGAATTGCTCAGTTGCTTCTCCTTCCCAATTTACATAATTCATTTAAAATGGGTATGCCTCAAGAAGGGAACAATAGAGGATTTTGTTCCACTGACTCAAGTCCCATGGCTTGCTGGGTTCGAGACTGTTCAAGGAGGCCTATGTGTAAAATAAAAATCCAAGGAATAGAAATAGAGGGATTAATAGATACTGGAGCTGACTCTTCCATTATAAATTTACGCCAATGGCCCAAGCACTGGCCTCTGCAAAAAGCTTCAACCAGTTTAAGAGGCTTGGGATATAATAACCTCCCAGATAAAAGTGCAGTAATTTTAAAATGGGAGGATGATGAAGGCCATAAAGGAACATTTCAGCCTTATGTTTTACCTAATCTACTGGTTACTTTATGGGGAAGAGATATTTTGCAACAAATGGGAGTACACCTTGCAACCAAGCCTGCAGATGTTAAATGTGAAAACCTACAGGGTAATCTTAACCATAAAAGAACTCATTATCAAAAAGTACAGAGTAATCTTAACCCTAAAAGTAATCATTGTCATAAAGGAAAAAGATATTTTTTTTCGGGGCCACTGAGAAAATAATTTTGAAAATACCATGGCTTTCTGATAAGCCAGTGTGGGTCCCTCAGTGGCCCCTATCTAAAGAGAAATTACAAGCGGCCCACCTACTAGTTCAGGAACAATTAGAAGCAGGTCATATAGAACCTTCCACCTCTCCCTGGAATTCCCCCATATTTGTGATCAAGAAAAAGTCAGGAAAATGGCGATTGTTACATGATCTTAGACAAATCAATAAAACCATGCAAGTTATGGGGCCCTACTCAACCTGGACTTCCTAGTCCTATAGCTATTCCAAAAAATTTCCATCTTATTACTCTTGATATAAAGGATTGCTTCTTTTCTATTCCCCTACATCCTCTGGATGCCCCCAGGTTTGCTTTTTCCGTTCCTTCTATGAACAATAATGGCCCTGATCAGAGATATCAATGGAAGGTTTTACCACAGGGAATGGCTAATAGCCCCACCATATGCCAAATATATGTGGACAAGGCTATCCAACCCATTAAAAATAAATATCCAAACCTCATGTGTCTACATTACATGGATGATATTTTATTGGCCCACCCTAATCAAAAAATCTTATTTAATATATTCAGTGATGTGGTAGAAAATTTAAAAAAATATGGATTATATATAGCAGAAGAAAAAGTTCAAACCAGATCTCCCATATTATATTTAGGATTTAAAATCATGGATACTTTTGTTAGACCCCCAAAAATTCTAATAAATAAAGAACATTTGACCACCCTCAATGATTTCCAAAAACTACTGGGAGACATTAATTGGCTTCGCCCTACACTAAATCTCACTACTGGCCAACTAAAACCTTTATTTGACATCCTTCGTGGAGATCCTGATCCATCTTCACCACGAACATTGACTCCTGATGCTAGGAAAGCTTTAAAGTTAGTAGAAAAAGCCATCGAAGGAGCTCATTGTGATAGATTTGATTTAACTCAACCGCTGATGTTGATTATTATTTCTTCACAATATACACCCACAGGAGTATTTTGGCAACAAGGGCCTTTATTATGGATACATTTGCCCGTCTCTCCTAAAAGTATAATTGAATCTTATACCTCCATGGTGGCTAAACTTATTCTTCAAGGACTTAAGACTTCTACTAAAATATTTGGCATTCACCCTGCTACTATTATTACTCCCTATTCATCATCACAGATTGAATACTTATGCTTCAATGATAATGATTGGGCTATAGCTAAATGCTCTACTTCTGCAAATTTTGATAATCATCTTCCTAAGTCCCCTATATTATCTTTTTGTATTAATCATCCTATTATATTTCCACAGGTAATAAAAAATCAACCTATTCCTAAGGCATTTAATGTATTTACAGATGGGTCCTCAAATGGTACTGCTACAGTAGTCACTAAAAAAGAAAATATGACTTACATAACTGCACATAAATCAGCTCAACTAGTGGAATTGGAAGCTGTGGTAAGAGCTCTGGAAAATTTTAGGGACCAGCCCGTAAACATTTTTTCAGATAGCCACTATATTGTACAAGCCGTTCCAAAATTAGAGTTAGCAGGACCAATAGCACCTCATACTCCAGCCTTTAAATTGTTTTATCAAATACAAAAACTTTTGTGGGCAAGAAAAGAACCTCTATTCGTAGGCCATATTAGAGCACATACTAATTTGCCTGGTCCCCTCCATGAAGGTAATCAAAATGCTGATGAACTTACAAAAACAATATTTATACTTTCAGTGCTACAACAAGCTACTTTATTCCACTCCCAGTTTCATGTCAACAGCACCACCTTGCAACGTAGGTTTAAAATCACAAAGGAGCAAGCCAGAACAATTGTAAAAGATTGTAAATCTTGTATGACACATTTGCCCAATCCTCATTTCGGAGTTAACCCTAGAGGATTAATGCCCAATCATTTGTGGCAGATGGATGTTACTCATGAGCCAAGTTTTGGAAAATTGCGATTTATTCATGTGACCATAGATACATGCTCAGGCATGATTTTTGCTTCCTTACATTCTGGAGAAAAAGTTAAAGATGTTACATCTCATTGTTTGCAAGCTTTTGCTGCATTGGGCATCCCCAAAATGCTTAAAACAGATAATGGCCCCGCATATACGTCCTCATCTTTCAAAGAGTTTTGTGCAAAATTCAATATATCCCATAAAACAGGTATCCCATACAATCCTCAGGGTCAGGGCATTATTGAAAGAGCAAACCGAACACTGAAAGTTATGTTATTAAAACAAAAAGTAAGGAAATTGGAAAAGTCCTAAGGACAGATTGGCAGTTGCCCTGTTTACCTTAAATTTTTTAACTTTAGACTCTAATGGTTATTCTGCTGGAGACAGACATTGGAATCCACACCAACAACATAAACCTTTGGTTTACTGGAAGGATGTTCTTTCAGGTACATGGAAGGGTCCAGATCCAGTATTAATTTGGGGAAGAGGATCTGTTTGTGTTTTTCCAAAAGACGAATCCTCTCCAATATGGATACCATCTAGATTAATAAAACAGGTACCACATCAAAATGATCAAGATGAAGTTATTGAAGAATCAAGATTAATAAAAAAGGTACAAAATCAAGAGGACCAAGATCAAGGTACAGAATGATTCCCTCAAAAGAGTCCTTCAAAATATTTCACAACTTAAGTGTCATTCCTCCCGGCCGGGACAAGGAGATCTCTCTTTAGTGTGCACACAATTGTATTTTTTTTTCCTTTTTATACATGTCTTTATGTCTGTACATTTGTCTACATTTCATGTTAATGTGACGTCACAAATATATGTTTGTATGTTTGTTCGTCTGTCCAGTGTGACGTCACAAAGAACAAAGCGCTTATGAAAAAGAAAATATATATATATATGGATCCAAATAACTTTAATTCATTTTAGGTTAAGAGTATTCAATTTAGGTAAATAATTTTATAAATGAAGGTACTTTCAATTTTGATTTATAGGTGTCCCTCGGACTTCTCTTTAGCAAACAATATGACTAGTGCTATATAACCTGATATTTTGGTGTTTTGACTTAAGATTGTTTATTTTTTATTAACTTCATTTGTTTAATAGCTCATTAATTTCAATTATCTCAACAGGTAAAAGATTGCTCTGTATACAGAGACTCAAGGGTTCCAGCTAACAAATTATTTCTCTAAAGTGCCTTTACCTTTTCTTTAATCTATCTTTAATGCAGTAATTACCCTCAGTCTTTCTTTGATTTGTTCTAAATATGATATTTTTCCAACTTATGTTTGTAGAAGCTCAACCAGCGATGTGTGTGAACAAAAATCAACTTTAATTTTCTAATCTAATTATTCTATTTTGTAGTTTGACAACTCGCCTCTTGACTCAGTGCTGCAATAGCACTGCCTTTCCTTTAATAATTGATGCTTGAGTTTCTAGGTAGCGGGCCCTGAAGATTTGCCGATGGCATTGTCTAAACATAAAAAAGACGTCTGCTGCTACAGCTGCAGGGATCGCGGCCGCCGCAAGCATCCCTGCTGCTCAAGCATCAAACAACCTCATCAACAGTGTGGCCTCTGCTTTACATGCATGGGGCCTCCTACATCAACATGTTATAACAAATGGACATTTTGATCTTTCATTGTTTGGGACTTTACGGGACAATGCCTTGCGGGTATTTGTCTAGAGAATTCAGTGTGTTACTTGATGGAACTTAGGGCAGCTGATTTGTTTAAACAATTTGATATGCTATGCAATTTGGCTCATCACCAAAAGGCTTGTCGCCTTAAAGCCGCAACATCTCCTCACAATTGGACGGCTGTTAGTCATCATATATAGTCGATCCTAAAGGGCTCCATTGGATGGCTGGTTAGCCAATGACGGGTAAGATCCCCAGAGGGGGACAACCTAAGACAGGCACAGTCGCACGGGACAGTCTCATGTGGCCGACATATCAACCTAAGACAGGAGTCAAGGGCACAGCCTTGATTATCCGATGACGGGTAAGAATGTTGGTTGCACATAGACGTCCTAGAGCATTACCTCTTTTAAAACAAAAAGGGGGATATGCAGGAGCCCTGTTTGGGGATTGACTTGATTTGCGGTTGACTATGAGCCGTGGAGATTTGGGCTTTGTTGCCTCCCGTAGTCTCACGGGACTTGTTGCGGGATCTCGAGTGACTTGGCCGAAATTGCTGATCGGGTCAGCGCCATTTTAGTGGTGTGTTTGTCGTGTGTTAGTCGTTGTTAGAACCAGAGAGAAAAGTTATCAGAATAAAAAGCTGTTTGTCTCCAGTTCGCCTCTGAAGTTTTTCCCGTGGCTCCGTTGCTCCAAGCGCTTCAGGCGGCAACATGAAGACACAATTGTTGTAAAAATACTTTATATTAAACCAGCAACTTGAAAAATTGTGCTCTTTATATGTAATATGAAATGAAATGTACTCTGCAAATGTGTATAACAAATTAGAATAATAAAAATGTAAAAAAAATAAAACTAAAACCATCATTAGATATTGTTCATTTTTTCTTTGGAGCTGGGGACCAGCGCCTTATGCATGAAAGGCAAGCACTCTACCAACTGAGCTATATCCACAGCTAGATTTCTCTATCTGCATGCACATGTGTGTATGCACATGTGTGTGTGTGTGCACGTGTGTTTGTGTGTGTGTGTGTGTGTATATGTGTAATCTTTTTAAAATAAAAGCATATCTCCTGGAGAAAAGCTTAGCGGGATGTTTTCCAGAAGATTCATTCTACAAACATGCAAGCTCTTCAGGTGAGGGGGGGAAGTGATATCAGAAGAGCCCAGGCAGGGTACAGATGGAATATTCTCTAAATATTCTCACATATTCTCTAAATCCTTTTAAATATCTAGAAGACTTGCCCCTTGGCATCCACAGAAGATTGGTTCCAAGGCCCCCAGGCATACTGAAATCTGCAGGTGTTCAAATCTTGTGTGAAACTGCATGGTATGTGCATGTGACTGTGCAGTCCTTCCATGTATTTGAAATTACTTAAAACACCTGAAAGTAATTATAGCACCTTATAAGTAATTTCAAGTAGATCACTCTCCAGATTACCTATAATCTCTGCTACAAAGCAAATGCTGTATAAATAGTCTTTATGTTTTTACAGGCTAATGACAAGAAAGTCTGAGTCTGTTTGGTACATGCAATTTGTCCAACTGCTTTAAGCTCGAGGTTGGTTGAAGGCATGAATGCAAAACCTCTGCACACGGAGGGCCAGCTGTACTTGCTTAAAGAAAAATGCCTTGGCAATATGTGATAGCATATAATATGGATGACTAACTTAACTCAGAACAAAAGCCCAGTGGACACGAGGAGAAATTTTTAAAAATGCATATCATTGTTTGTGAAGTAGCAGGATAGTACTTGAAGGTAAACAGTAATAGATCAGAAATGCACCTTATTATTTCCCTTTAAACAAACAACAACAAATAGCCCAAAGAAGTGGCATATTTAAAATATCAATAGTGGAGAGAAAATGTGATACTGTACTGAAAACAGCGCGGGACTGCACTCAGAGAGATAAGGAACGCAAACAGCAGGTGCTTTAAAGTGGGGCAGCCTGTGCAGTCTGTGGGCAATTGGAGCCAGGCAGACTCGTGCAGATATGGAGACACACGCCAAAGCTTGGAGAATACAAATAAGTGGTTTGCAGGAAGTAAATACAAGGGGTGGTGTTTAGAGAAAGAATCCCAGGAATTTGTGCTGGGTACCCTTAAGTTTTTGGTGAGCATGGGGCTTGCATGTTTAATGCCAATTCCACGCGGCTGGGAAAATGGACTGGAAGATGTATTCTAGACAGCTCGCCATCCTCACCAAGTGCAGGGAAAATCCACATTGTAATCAACCACCAGAGAGCCCCATGTCCTCATGCAAACCAACAAATGGAGACCCCTGAAACGGCGGCTGCTCTAATTCCACACCAGCAAAGCTTAAAATCATACTTGGAGCAGGGAGAGTGGTGCATGCCTGCAATCCCAGCAACTCGAGAGGCTGAGGCAGGAGACTTCACAACTTGGAGGCCAGTCTCAGCAATTTAGCAAGGCCCTAAGCAACTTAGTGAGATCTTGTCTCAAAATAAAAATTAAAAGAGCTGGGGATGTGGCTCATGATTATGTGTCCCTGGGTTCAATCTCCAGTACCAAATAGTTATAATAATATTAATAGAACAAAAGTTGATCTTGAAGGGATCAAGCTAGTCTGTATGGACTCTACCTGTGTGATGGAATGATACCCACCACGTCCTGTTATACAGCTCTATCCAGACCTTCCACAACTTGGCATCAAGAGCAGCTTCCAACAAAAAGTACTAAACTTGCCAAGAAGAAGAAGTAATTCAGAACCAGAAGAAAAGTCAATCAATAAAAAACAACCCAGAAATTACAAGTACCATGAACTAGCAGAAAAAAATATTAGCAAGGGTTTGTAGCTCAGCGGCAAAGGGCTTACACATACACAACTATTAATCACTAATATTGCAGAACAAACAAACAAAACCACATTTGGATAATAAAAAGAGACAGGGAGGACAAATAATTGAATGGAATTTCTAGTTATAATCATTAACCATGTAAGATTAAATACAAATTAACATTTCAAAAGAAAGGTTCAGTGAAATGGAAGCCCTAGTAATATGAATTATTCAAAGTGAAGCAAAGAGAAAAAAAGACTAAATAATATATACTCAAGGTCTATGGGGAAAATAAATCATCACATGCATTAATTGAATTTTTAGAAATAGAGGAGTCCATAGGCTGAGGCAGGAGGACCACAAGTTCTAGGCCGGCCTCTGTAACTTAGCATGGTCTTCAGCAACTTAGAAAGACCCTGTCTCAAAATAAAAAGGAAAAATGGGCTGGGGATGTGATTCAGTGGTAAAGTACCCCTGGGTTCAATCCCAGTGCCAAGTAAAACAAAACAAAACAAAACAGAAATAGATAAGTGACATAAAGAACAGTAAAAATGTTTTTGAATGAATAATGTTAAATATTCCCCAAATTGGATGAGAATTAGATGCCCAGAGATTCAAGATTTTTGACAACCAAGTACAATACACACACACACACACACACACACACACACACACACACACAAAATGGCAACCCAACTATTAATTGCTGAGAAAGTATAATAAAGAGAAAAAAAGTTGGACAGAAAAAGCATATGTTTATGCACATATACACATACATATATTTATATGTGCCCATATCATCATTCTAAAGCAAGCATTAACAATACATTTTTTTTACATATCATAGATACTAAATTAAAATTCAATTCTATATTCATCCATATTTTGTTTGTTTTCATGATGACTCCTCGGGAGACAGAAGCAGCTAGTGTAGACCCCTTGTTAGTGAGCATGCTTGGATTTACTTTATCCTTCTTTAGAGTAATTTTAAGACCCCAAAGTATAAGGGTAACACCTATGTTCTATTTTAAGAATTTGTTACATATCATTAGTACATCCCCAAAAAGTACTGTGCTGGTTAAGAATCAAGTTGCATAGAAAAGCAGGAAAAGATGGGAAAGTAGAAAAAGAATAAATATTCCCTAAAACTAATTTTTAGGAATTTACTGGAAGGATAATTGAAGGTGTAGGGACTAAGGGAGAACATGGGCAGAAAGGAGTGGCCACTTTCCATGAGCCATTTTTGGGGGAAAAAAATGAAAAATCATAACTATGTTTGTTGAAATATTCTGTGTTGTTTTCTACCACAATTTTGGATCCTTTCCTTCTTGAAAAGCATTTTTATTCCTTTGCTGATTTCATTTTTGTGAACATCCATTTGCTCAGCTGTAATTCTCAGACACTCACTAAGAAGCAGAAATGGTGAGTGGAAGTGGTGAGCAGGAGGAGTTTTAAGATATTTCTATCCACAGGAGCACAATGTTTTCAGTAAAAATCAACAAGAAACTATAGCATTGCAGCACAAAGCAATTTTGATTCCAGGACAAAAAAAAAAAAAAAAAAAAAAAAAAAAAAAAACCCTGAAAGCACAATGCTATGATTCTAAAGTAGGGTTTGAAGGTAGAGTAAAAATCAGGTGAGCTGTTATACAGAAATAGACATTGGGCAACATACCTGTGAAAATCTAACCCATACATGTAAGATAGCATTATTGATAGGCATGAGATATGTCTCTATGAATCCCAAAGTCCATTTTAGTTGTGTTTTGCAAAAGCAAGTAGTAGGCGTCTGTTGCCTGTGGGACTATCGGATTCCTTTTCTTGGATCCCCTTGTTAACTACGTTTTTTTTTTTTTTTTTCCTCTCTATAAATAATGACGATGTGTGGACACAATACAATTGAAGAGTAAATTCCTGATGTGTGCCATTCAGAATTGTTCACAAGAAGATCACAGCATTCAGCGGGAGAGTGAACTAGATTATCAGCCACTGCTTCCTTCCAGTATTAAGAGAGTTTACTTCATCATCTCCTCCGGGGCATCCTAGAGCGGCAGAACCCCAACTGCCACCCTGCAGAGACACAGCATTGCTCTTCTGTACGTGCAAACTGCTGCAGATAACACCAGACTAAGGGGACCCTGTGAAGAAAGGGTGACACTTGAACCAAACCGCAGAAGAGCAAACAGAGAGTGGTTTCCAGCTGCTATTAAATACAAAGTGGTTCTGAACAGGCAGGACTACTTTGAGATCAGTGGACAGAAGAGGCCTTAGGAAGAGGAAAAATACTAAAATAACAAAAAGATACGGTATAGTCCCAGACCTAAATGTTTTCTTTAACTACACCATCCTAGAAATCCAGTGTGGAATCTTTATTAGGTCTTACTAATTTTACATTTACTAAGTTATATTTGTTAACTACCTGGGAATGATATAAGTCACATACGGCTCTCATTCTTGAGTAAAGAGGTCTTTCAATGTTTTTGTTTTATTTCCAGATTCCAGCCACAAACACTCCATGTCTTGATTACATGGTAGAAATCTGGATGCTGGATCCTAAATGATCTTTGCAGGACAGATTCTGTTTTTTGTTTGTTTGTTTGTTTTTGTTTTGTTTTGTTGAAGAACTTATCACATTTAATATTTTAATAAGATACACAATTATGCAAAGTTTCTGAATTTTTTAATTATCACAAGACCCCATTTCATGCAATACCTTTTAAAATCTTACATGTAATTTTTCCGTGGAATGTTTTATAAAAATGTTAATAAGTTATGAATATTGAACAATGTTTAAAAATACATTATGCCATTGATAACCTATGAAGTCTAATCTAAAATTTACAAAGACCATTATAAATACACGTGTAAGGAGAATAACTTTTTTAAAAATTTATTTAATTAATTAATTTGTTATACATGCTTTTAGAGTACAATTCCATATATATATATATATATGTATATATATATATACACATACACACACACACACACACACACACACACATATATATTCTTTATATAAAGAGCACAGTTTTCCGAGTCATTGGTTTTACACAAAATATTTTCATACCATTTGAGTTTTTATACATGCACTTAGTATATTGATGTCCAACTCCTTCTGTCATTGTTTCTATCCCCTTGCCCCTTTCCCTCCCCTCCCCCCAGTTTTTCTATTTAACATTCCTTCATTCCTCTCATCCCCCCTCCCTTGCCACTATAATTCAGTATCATCCTAGCAAAGGAATTAATCGACCTTTGGTTTTCTGGGATTGGCTGACTTCACCTAGCATTATTTTCTCCAACTCCATCCATTTACCTGCAAATGCCGTAATTTTATTCTTTTTTAGTGCTGAGTAGTGTTCCATTGTGTATATATACCAAAGTTTCCCTATCCATTCATCTGCTGATGGGAATCGGGATTGTTTCCACAATCTAGCTATTGTGAATTGTGCTGCTGCTATGAACATTGATGTGGCTGTGTACCTGTAGTATGTTTTTTCTAAGTCCTTTAGGTATAGACCAAGGAGTGAGATAGCTGGGTCAAATGGTGGTTCCATTCCCAGTTTTCCTAGGAATCTCCATACTGCTTTCCAGAATGGCTGCATCGATTTGCAGCTCCACCAGCAATGTAAGAGTGTGCCCTTTTCCCCACATCCTCACCAGCATTTATTATTGTTTGATATTTTGATAGCTGCCATTCTGACTGGCATGAGATGAAATCTTAGAGTTGTTTTGATTTGCATTTCTCTAATTGCTAGAGATGTTGAACATTTTTTCATATATTTGTTGATTGTATATCTTCTTCTGAGAAGTGTCTGTTCAGTTCCTTAGCCCATTTATTAATTGGGTTGTTTGTTTTGTTGGTGTAAAGGTTTTTGAGAGATTTATATATCCTTGAAGTTAATGTTCTGTCTGATGTGCATGTGGTAAAGATTTGCTCCCATTCTGTAGGTTCTCTGTTCACCTCACTGATTCTTTCTTTTGCTGAGAAGAAGCTTTTTAGTTTGAATCCATCCCATTTATTAATATTCGGTTTTAGTTCTTGCGCTATAGGGGTCTTATTGAGGAAGTTGGGGCCTCATCCAACATGTTGGAGATTTGGGCCTACCTTTTCCTGTATTAGATGCAAGGTCTCTGGTTTAATTCCTAGATCCTCGATCCATTTTAAGTTGAGTTTTTTGCATGGAGAGAGACAGAGGTTTAATTTCATTTTATTACATGAGGATTTCCAGTGTTCCCAACACCATTTGTTGAAGAAGCGTGCAGGACAGCTTCTGCTATTAAGAATGCAGAGATGTTTAGAGGAGCATTCTTTAAAGAAGAATGCCTAAGAAAGATGTTCTTTTAGGATATCCTGAAGCTGGGGCAGATCAGAAGACCATTTTGTGGTGAGGTAAGACCTAAGTGGAGAGGAGGGTCTCAAACAGGAATGTCCAGCATGATTATGTGGCCAAGTGTGAACTCTCACCTTGGCTGGAAGGACGTGTTTCTCTGGGCAGAGTGGGGCTCATGTGTGGGTTGGTGGCAGGACCTTGGTCTCAGAGCCGTCTGCTGTATACACTGTCCCCTGCACCGTGAATTCACTGCTGCGTCCACAGCTGATCAGGAAGACTCCACAGGGCCTTGTTTTAAATTAATATTTACTGTCCCTGGAACCCATGTGTCTAACAGTGAAATTATGCCCCAGACTGACCATTGAGACCTTCAAAAAACCAAGAGTAGCACCGTTGGACCTGAGGCATCGAGGTCTCCTAAAGCTGTCACTGGGAAGAGTACCCTAGTAGGTTAGTCACTAGCTTCATTTACAAGGCTTCCACATTGAGGTTTACTTCTAACCAAGAGATTTACTCGCTGTTCAGATTTAGTTCTATTTAGCACAGTGCTGCACGCCTGTTATCCCAGTGGCTGGAGAAGATAAGGCAGGAGGATTGCGAGTTCAAAGCCAGCCTAAACAACTTAGCAAGGCCCTATGTAACACAGCAAAACCCTGACTCAAAAGAAAATAAATAAATAAAAATTGCTGAGGATGTTGGCTCAGTGTTTAAGTGAGTTCAATTCCCAGTACCAAAAACAATAAAATAAAATGAATAAAATAATAAGATTCTGTCTTGATGTCTGTCAGGTCTGTCAGCACAAAGCATGCTTGCTGATCAGATCTTACTTTCCTGTCCCTGCAAAGAAATCTGGTCCAACAACAGGGGTGCTGGCTCTGCTCTGCTCTGGCTCGGTCACCTCTGATTAGTCCCATCTTCTGTAAAATGTCTCTGCTTTATCTTCTACAACTCTGCCTCAAACCCATTGTGGGCTTTAATTCTCCTCATCTTTACCTGTAAAGAAACCTGATTATGGCCCATGTTTCCCAGAATTGAAAGCAATAAAATGACTCAACTCCAGTAAAAGTGCTGACGACAATTGCTATGGAAATGACAATTTATCACAGCATTTTTTATCACCTCCTTCCTCCACCTTCCCATTCTTCCCCTTCCATTGTGCTCTTCTTCCTTTCCCTTCTCCTTGTCCTTCCTCCTAGTCTTATTTTTACTATTGTTAATTTTATCAATATGGAAAATAGCCCCAGAAAAACTTAGCAGTTTAAATAACTTCCAATCAAGGAAAATGACAACTGGCAATCTAGCTATATTTTAACATCCACTTGATCTCACTACTATTAGTTAAAATTGCCTGATTTATATAATTTTACAACGTGTTACAAGATTATGATGAAAATCCACTTTATAATATGATTCGGTATCTCCTTGACCTGATTTCAGGTTTATTAAATGCTCACAGCAAATAAACTTGTGATGTACTTTTAAAGAATTTACAGGGTTGGATACCAAATAAATATCAGCTGCTCTTGCTATCAATGTGGTCCTGAATAATCTCCCATGGTGGTGTGACAGTCTGGACCATCAATATGCTTCTGAAAATTATTTCTTTCTTTCTTTTTTTCCCCCCCAGCTGTTGGCTGAAAATGGAGCATTCTCTCTTAAGATTTTGACTAAATAAGTAGGGAATGAAGAAGCAATATAGAAAAATTGTAGGAATTAAAGAGGCAGGAAGGGAGAAATAACTAGTATTCTCTCCTCAAAATGTAATACTTGCCATCCCTGCAGGTAGCAGATAATGTGCTAAGAAGTCTGCCAAGTCAGGGCAGGAAAGAGGACACTTTTTGAGGCACTTGTGATTTTCAAAGATTCAAGCATATCCTATTTTCCCCAACTGCAAAACCCAGGCAATAGAAAATCGGTTTTTGTGTAACAAATGGTTGCAAAAACCTGCACTTTTAAATTTCAGTGTAATTTAGTGCTTTTGGTGTTATTATATCTTCTAATAGAACAAGGTGACTGCTGGGTAAAGATGTGTGAGGACTGAGGCACCACGGACAGCACTTCCCTAGCAGCCAACAGACATGCATTCTAGCCACGCAGCTAGCTAGATATAGGTGTAGCTAAAAATGTGGAAGGATAAAAAGATGTTTATTTGATTAAAATTATGATCCATAGCTGGAAATAATTAAATAGAAAATGACTTATTTCAAAATAGTCTAAGGAAAAGACAATTCTTCTTCTCACCCTAATGTTCAGAATCCATATTGGAAAAGACTCAACTCCAGGGGAATCATGAATAATAACATCAAATATGGAGGAAGGGGAACCAGGGGATTTTTTGGCCCTATCCCAGTCTTAAAAATGAGTTAAACTGAAGGAGAATGGAATGAGTGTGACATAATTTTCCCATAGACATATGTGAAAACAACACAGTGATTCCCACCATCATGATCATCCATAAGACTGGGACTCTGACTAGAATAAAATGTATTCCATGCTTGTATAATTATATCAAAATAGATTCTGCTGTCATGTATAACTAAAAGAAAGCAATAATTATTTTTAAAATAGAATAACGCTACATCAAACTGATCAAACTTGGGGTTTCGTAAAGATTGAACTACTAATCACAATAATATATGAAATTGTTTAAGTCAAATCTACCCATGTCCAAGAATGAATATACTGAGACTTGTTTGGTTTACTATTGGTGGACTTAATATTGAAACATAGATTGAAACACTTCACTTTCCTTACATTTTTAAAAAAGAAAACCAAAATTATTCCAACAGATACACAAAAATACAATAAATTTAAGATTTATTCATGATTAAAAACTCGCAAGAAAAAAATTTGATAGATAAGACTATAGAAACTCTGATAACAAGCATCTTTGGAATCCAACAGGAAACATTTTTAGTAGGGAAATGTTGAAAGCATTCCCTTTAATATCAGAAACCGGAAAAAGATGTGACCTATTATCTCATCTTTTCTGTATTTTAATATAGTACAGTCAGTGCTAAAGACAAAAGTAATAAAATGTATGATAATTGGAAAGGAATAGTAAAGATGGTTGCTGATAATATGATTAGGTACATAAAACATTTCAAACTGAATTTTAATATATCAGGAACTTACTGTTAGAAAATGCAATTATTTAAAAAAAATCACAATTTGCAAATCCAAAAATTAACCCAAATGTGCTGGAAATAAATCCATTAAAATCAATGTGAATGTTTATTGAAAAAAAGTTTTAAAGCTTTAAAATATATTATGACTATGTTCTCTAAATGTTAATTCTCAACAAATAGGCTATAGATTCAACAAATTTCAAGATAAAAAAAAAAAAAAAAAAAAAAAAAAATCAGAACATTCCATTTTATTACAAAGCTTGAACATCTGATTTTCAAACATGAAAAGCAGGTTCAGTGTCACGCGCCAGTAATCCTAGGAACTCTGAAGGCTGAAGCAGGACAAGTCCAAGTTCAAAGCCAGCCTCAGCAACTTAGTGAGGCCCTAAGTAACTTAATGAGACCCTGTCTCAAAATAGAAAATCAAAAGGGCTGGGGATGTGGCTCAGTGGTCAAGCATCCAATCCCTCGTACCAAACACCAACAAACAAATATGAAAACTCAAGAGTCAAGGGTAGCCTCGACAGAGGATCTTGTAATAAACATAATAATAATGCAGTGGTTTTCTTTATCAAATATCAAATTTCATTTTAAAAATAATAATAATGATGCAGGGGTTTTCTTTATCAAACATCAAGTTTCATAAACCTGGGATACGTAAGGTATATGCTCATGTAACAAAATTGATGCATGGACACACGAACAAACTGAGATGTCAGCATTATCATAGTCTCATGTCCTTGGTCCTCGTTGGCCATCTCTGACACTGCGGATGAATGACAGTCTACTCATGGATGTGTCTGGGAGAAGAGGCTGTTAGGGAAAAAATGATAACATGAGATGCCACACTGCGGTTAACACAAAGTAAATTCTCAGTGGATTAAACGTGTAGAACACAGAAGAAAAAAACACAAAAAACACAAAACAGTGCTGCACCCTAGATAAAGGAATGCTTTCTTTACGGCTTTTCTCAGGCCCCCAAATCCTACCTTCCTGGGGCCACTCCAGGGGTAAATTCTTAGGCCTGGTCCTATCTTCGTTCACTCCCTTGGCTATTTCACCCGGTGTCAATGACTTGAATGAAAACTCCCCAATACATAGTTCCAATCCTGAGGTCTCCCCAGAACTGGGGACTGCTTATGGACATTGAATGGCTAGCTCAAACTTGTAGGTCAACAGCAAGATTCTTGACCTCTACCCACTCCCCACAACAGTGTCCCCCATCGGTGCCAGGTTGCCACTGGAGAGTGGAAAGTCCATTCTTTCAGTTTGTCAGGAGAGGTCTGTGGCCCCCTTGCCCTCCTCTGCCGCTCACACAGCAGCCCGTCACAAGGGCAGGGCACCACCACGTCAATATTTAGTTCCGCTGGGCAGAACATTCATGTCCAGCCTCAACCCAAAAGTGGACATCCCAGGCTGGATGGTGCCCAGGCCAGGGGTCCTGTGTGTTCACTCTTGCACAGATCCCTCCACAAGCCCTGCCACACCCTCAGTAGACACATCCCTCAGATGTAGGCCCCAGATAGCCAAAGCCCATCCCCAAATAAGCTTGTATAATTCCTGCAGTCCTGCAGTCTGAGGAAAGTTGAGGAAAATTATTTTTACAGAATATGTCTGGAATTTGCTATTTACTGTGCTGCCATCAAATCAAATTTACTAGTATCAATAGCCTAAGTGAGAAGTACTATGTGCGAAGGAAAGTAAAAATGAAATTCATCTGGTATGGTAAGTAAATGCTAACAAGTTCTTGGTATTGAAACACATATTAAATATGAATAGGTTAATTATACAAACGCATAAAACAAATAAACCAATCAAAACCCATAGCCAGGAAGTAGGCTATCTAACTCATTCAGTAATGGAATTTTTGTAAAGTAATAACATTATGAAAAATATAGATCAGTGAATTGCTTTATTCTTATTTGACTCGGAAAGTTATAAAGTGCTACTTTCCACTATTTGTCTTGATTCAAATGAAAACACATTTGATGCCTTTTTTTTTGTGTGTGTGTGTGAAAGGTCATGCTTTGCATTTTCAATCCCATGTATGTTTTTTCCTGACTTCTTCTGTTTTGGCTGCAATTATAGTTATTTGTATGCTTAACATAAAATCAAGCGAGGTTAAATTATTAGTTTAATGAGCAGAGCACAGCTGAAGAAGGAAGCTGCAGGTCAGAGGAGCAGGTCTGAGGGCTCAAGTCTGATGGGGCTCAGACAATGCTCCTCTAGATGCTTCGGGGTCACAGGAGGGGAACCAGGACCCTTGCTCATCCATTGTCTCAGCCCAATCAACTGTCCCCAGGCCTGGGGACACATGGGTCATGTCTCCTCACCTGCTCCTCAGTCTGTTGCAGACATCTATTCTGTTCTTCCTTTACCTTTTCTCTCCCAACCCTGTGTCTACTCTTTTAAATTAGCAGCTACTTAAACCAGACATTTTTTGTACATAATTGGTTGATTGTTCACAGCAGCCGAAGTGACAAGAGGGAAAAGTCAGGAATTGGCAAATGGAGTGAATTCTCTAAAAGGGCATCCTGGGTCTCAGAAATGGACACTAGAATTAAGAATAACTGCTGGATGTTTGCTATAGACCTGTCCATTTGCTTACTACCTCTTTTTTTTTTTCCAGAAATAAGATGACTTTGTACAGAGGAGGAAATAATCCTGTCTTCAACAAGTGGGACCCTTCATTCTGCCTCAAACCTGCACGTCAGAGAAATTCCCAGATAGGGCCACAGGTCCTAGTGAGCACATTTAGAAAACCTCTTTGAGATAAACTGTACACTGGGGAGCTTCTGAAACTATTATAATGAGGGGAGAAAACAGAAGAGTCTTATGAAAACAAATTTTTTATGTAAATTCACCAGAAACAAAGGATTAGGTCAACCAAGAGAAAAGTATGTGTGTGTGTGCACGCACGCGTGCACAAGCACACACGTGTACATCATCAGAAGGATAAAGTAAACTTGATAGCAAAAGACTTCAGATAAGGTTTTCTGCAAATTCTCTTGTGAAAACCGGGATGTCCAAATTCAGTGGATTTCTCAGCAAAGCTGTCACCAAATCATAACATGCGTCACTACCCCTTGTGTGATCTGTCAGCCTGTTCCGTCCTCAGACACTGTATTAGAAAGGTATTCCCACATCCAGAGGCTTCAGGAGCTAGCTTTCATATTGTCTAAGAATAAGGGGCTGAATCTTGTGAGAGGCCCAGAGGAAGTGACACTGTCTTCACATATGTGCCACACATAGCAAATGTCATCAGAAACCAAAAGACGTTTTAGCAAATGGTCTCTTTGCATAAAATAATACCATAAACCTTAGGATGTCTCAGCAGTGACCTCTGACATCTTCTCCCTGTGGTCATTTCCTGTTGCTTTTTGGTTGTGATCTCTTTGGTTTCTGACTGGACAGGGGCAGGCTGTCTCTGAGGAGGGGGCATGTTGGGAAGGCGGCCAGGTCGCCCTGCGGGAGAGAAGATGCTCTCTCTGTATTTGGGCTGAGCCCTGCCCCTGCCTAGCACCCCACAGCCACATCTCCAGCCAGCCTCTGATTCCAGGTAGGAGGAGAGGAAAAGCAACCATTCTGAACAAGGAGGAACGCCAAAGTAGAAAGTCAAGGGTAGTTGTAGAGAAAGAGACTGAAGCAGCGTCGTGGAACTGTGAACACCTTTCAAAGAAGTCAAAGGCAAAAGGCTTTAAATGAAAGTCCAAAAGAAGCCAAAAAATGTAAGCATGAATCAAGAAGAATAATTTTTTAATAAAAAAAATTAAAAATGCATTAAAAACAGAAGCAATATTAATCAGACAACAGACAGAAAATGATCAATATCATTCAACTTACATAATTATGAAAATTCAGGGGAAATATGTATTTTAAAAATAGCAACAGAAAGCATAATACTGATAGTCTGACTAGGTAGAAAGCATTGCTCACACACAGGACAGCAGAGGGTAGGGAGGTCAGTGAGAGCCTGGGCTTGGCAAGAGCAAGGCCCTTGTTCCAGCCCTGCAGCAGAGAAACAAAGTACAACCCATGCAAAAATAGGGACATTGAGTCAGCAGTGATGTGCACCCTGGCCACGACGCCTCGGTGCAAACGGTGAGATTCACCAGGCGCAGAAAACAGGGCACAACGATGGCGCTGCTCGTCCCCCATCTGGTAATTTGTTAAAAGTCCCAGGGGGGGCACGCTGTCCAGGAGACCCTGACCGCTCCCCCCACCCCCGTGCCAGCCACCAGCAGTCACACCTGGAACGTGGGCTTGTGCACGCCTCGAGACTTGTGAAGCTGGTCCTCGGTGCGCTGACCGGGGCAAGCCATAGCAGAACCATGAGTGGAGGCGGCTGCGGGGGCTCCCGCGGCCTCTGCAGAGCTCTGCGCCTCACTCTGGCCTCTGGCCACACTCACTTCCTTCCATCTTGAGCATCCTCCCGCCACAGAGCCTTTCAGCCCGTGGGTGCTGCTCCCTCTACTTGAAGCCTTCCCCCTCACCTCCCTCCTCACCCAGCTGTCCGTTGTCATGGTACAGGGCCTAGCACAGAACCGAGGGTCACTATCTGCCAAACCCCTAGAGATGGTGCACTCACACACTAGCTTGTGCACGCGCGCACACACACACCCACCCACACGCACACACAGACTCAGGATCGTTCTGGGAGGCAGCTCTCAGGGAAGAGCCCAGCACCCAGGAGGAGCCCTTCCCGCTTCACCCTGCTGGGCTCCCGTGAGCCCCCACCCCAGCGCTGCGCTTGCTGCAGCAGGAGAAGGAGGATTTGATTCCGGGACTTGTGCTCCTGTGAAGCTGAGTCTGTCCCTGTCCTCCCGTGCCATGGCTGAAGCAAGCAGAGGCAGAGTCCCAGCCTGCCCATCCGAGGCCCATTCTGATGAGACACATTCACCGTGGGACTTTAGAGCCTGGAGAAATAGGACAAACTACACACGCTACAGAGTCTGGCGACTATCATATGACTAGACTTGGGAAAATTAAAACAAATGCGTCTTTCACTGCATTGACAGGATAACAGTACAAAGGGGGGAGATCACTAAATGTCTCCAAAAGGCCACATGTGGAAGGCATGTCCCCAGAGCGGTCCTACTGGGAGGTGGTGGAGACTTGGGAGGTGAGGTTTTTGTACCAGTCTTTAGGGCACTGGGGGCTTGCCCTTGAAGGGGAGTGAGACCCTTCCTCCTTGTGGCTTCTGTTTCCCTGTGAGTAGTGTGCCTCCGTGGCTGTGCGCGCCTATCATGTCCCACGGCATCACCACAGAGCCAAGCAGCAGGGCCATCGATCCTCGAACCAGAGCCTCCAACACTGTGAGCCAACATCAACCTTTTCTCTTTCTAACTTGATTATCTCGGGTATTTGTTATATTTACAGAAAACTAATTCCCATGGTCCCCTCGACACATTCTCTCTCACATACACATTCTCAAAGAAGAAATGAAACAGGGACAGAGCCGTGAAAGAAGGGGTGCTTGTCCCCTCCCTCTCTCTCCTTCTGACTCCATGATCAAATTTTCTGTGGGTTTGACCATGCTTGATTGCCGGGACCTTACACGGTCTGCCAAGGGGATGGAAAAGCTCTGCTTTCTGGCTGCTTGCCACATTACCACGCCCTGTTACAGGACCTAGGCTAAGCAGGGGGCGTGGCTGTGAGAACTGAAACCACCCCAAGGATAGGCCAATGGCATCCGCCCATGCTCCTTATGTGTCCCTATGATCTTTCTGCTGATTGGCCCACATCCTCTATAAGACCGTCCAACTTCCTCAATAAACCAAGTTCCAGCATTCTACTGACTGGGCTCCCCCACGTGGCTCCGAGTCTTTTGAAGGCGGGGGAGGAGGCATCGCGGCCTTTACTTTCCCAATCCAGTCTCATGGTTGAGGTAGGACCCTCTGGCCTCTTTTGGTAGACAGAAGAGGTCCATCCCAGGTATGGGGGCTATAGACCTCAACCCCTTATAATAATCTGACACTTGATCTTGTTATTGAAAATCAGCTTCTGGCTTTGTGGACCCTGTGCATTCTATCTCTGCCTTCTGTCTCATTCACATGTGCTCTTGCCTTTGGCCACTCCCTTGAGTGATGTTATTATTATTATTAATTTATTTTATTTTACTTTTTGGTGTTGGGGATTGAACCTAGGGCCTTGTGCATGCGAGGCAAGCACTCTACCAACTGTCCCCTGCCCCGATACTATTCTTTTGATATCACCTCTAGTTAGTCACTTGGGCATCAAATCATCAAGTCCCCCCATATGATGATCAGTTAGACTGTTGTTTTGAAATGCTCATGTTCACCCCGACCGACCACATAGTGGTGGACCAAAGTGGTCCTCACCACTTGACCCAGGCTCAGCTCTGTGCCTCACTTTGGTGGAAAGTGTGCCAACAGGTGAGGTGCAGGCAGAGCCCACGGTGCCTGTGCTCAGGAGGACTTGCTCTCGCCTACCCTCAACCTCTGCAAGAGACACACTTCTCATGGAAACCACGATCTCGTCAGGTCCCAAGACAAATGCTCACAAAGTGAGCTGCCCCTGCTGACCACAGACTGGCAGCAGAAAATATCAGAGCCACCCCAGCTAACCACGCACGTGAGGGCATATTTTGTGCTACTGAGATTTATGGGATTTTGTGATGAACCAATTCTGGTCCACACACTCGTTTTCCAAAGTTAAGGACTCAAGTCAGTAAGTTTCTTTGAACAGTTCTGCCAACAATAGTGAAGATGTTTGGGTAGCCATGATCTTGTGTGAACAAGGGCATGCAGATCACTTTTAAAGCCAAACGGGAGGTTGTCCCAGTGAGCAGGGACAAGGGAAAACAGAACAATGAGGAGCAGCAATCTCTAAGGTTAAGCCAAGTTTGGAGAACTCCCTGTTATGTGAGCGCACAGTAGGCACTGCACAAACACAGTAGGTGCTGCACAAACACAGAATAAACACATGGCTGAAATGACTGTTTAGTCGGCGGCTCTTCTACTTAATATAACTTAAGAAAATATTTGGCTCATTATTGGCCCCACAGAGCAATAAAATATCAATGATGCTGCACGTCATTCTTAATGAAGTCTACATGAAATTAAAAAAATCTCATTGCAGGTCACCTGCACAGTACAACCCCGTCCTCTGGTAAGGGTGACCCTGGAGGAAGAGCGCCCCTCAGCTGCTCCTGCTAAGGACAGCGAGAGTCTCCTTTTTCAATTAAATAGCAAGAGCCCGACCTCAAGAAAAATCTGCTTAATGGAAAGTTCATTTACAAGGAAACTGCTTTTTGGCTGACCTAAGTAGAAAGTATATATCTTGGAAAAGTTAAGTAATTCAATTTTTCTTCATGTTAAATGTGGTCATCAGTCTCAGACATTTTTTTTTTTAAATTACCAACTAGGATCATGAATCCATTCATTTAATTATACCAAACAATTATATCATAGTGGAAAAATATTGAGCAGTAGAAAGAAAAACTGATTGTAAATTCTTGTTTCTGCTAGAGATTTGCTTTGCTGTTAGAAAAAGTTATATATATATATATATTTTAAATAAAATTAATCTAATAATGATTCTACCATATTCTTAATTGATAATATTTTAGATGATGCTTTCCTTCTTAAAGACAAAAATATACATGATATGCTCAATTTCAAGTAAAGTCTCTGTGCCACAATAAAATGAAAATGTGTATAAAGAAAACACATAACCGCAGGCTTCATCATCATTAGGATAAAAGCTAACCTAACCGAGAGCTGTTTGAGCAGCAGTTTTACATTTGATTAACTGTGTGGATTCTCTCAATATTGTCATCTAATTATATTGCTTCATCATGGTCAAACAAAATCAATCTCGCTGGTGCGGATTCTCTATGAAGTTCCGTTTTCTGCTGGAGGGAGACATTAGAGGACTTTTCTGCTCCCACCCCTCGGCCCTCCTTCTCCCCTCTGTGGATTTGGCCTGTTGGCAGGGAGGAACCAGCATAAAGAAAAACTCAAGAGTCTGTAAAGATCCATCTGTGGACGGACCACCTCTAAGTCACTCCTGTGACCTTGGATGTGAGTACTGTCCTCAGGGTCACAAAAGGCCATCTCTGGACAGTGCTGCATTGAGCTAGCACTTTGGACAGATTGGTGATGGTGTGAGGAGAGCAGAGCTGGTCACAGCCCCAGGACAGTCACATCCTCACCAAGCACCAACTTGGATGTGTGCTGTGACCACACACAAGCCCTACACTCACTTTACCTGTGATTTCAATGATGACTCATCTGACTGTAGCTCTAAAAGTGAAATGAGGTAGGATTCAGTAGTTGGAAAACATTGACTTTGATTACCAATTTTAATTTAGGTAAATGGGACTTCGTACAGCATGGAATTTTTAAATAGGATGCTTCAGTGCTTTGTCATAGCACAGAATCCCCTTAGCATGCACATGATATGTGAGGCAAATTATGAGAATTGATTTCCAAATCCTCAGTCCATTCACTCTTATTATAATGTAATGTGTAGGTAATTGATAGAAAGAAAATAATTTGATATTGTAGATCGATTGACAAATATTATAAAATGCATTAGTATGGCGTCTATATGTTCAAACAAGGGCAAAACTGAAGTAGCGACCCTGGCTGCCGTCTGGTGCGCCTAACTCAGTTTTTGTCTAACGTGATCAGATAATGGTTGAAAATCGATGCCAAAAGCACCAAATGGTGGGTGCCTTCCACGCAATGCATCTTTTAAGAGGAAATTTCTCTGAAATTATTCTATTAGAGCTCGCAGCTGCTTTCTGTTTCAGTTAGAATACCGTGGCCCATCTGCCCAACTTGGCATTGGCCCCAGTCTCTGTTGTGTTGAGGGCAGCCTCTGAAACCTCAGCCACACCGACTGCCCACCCGGGGAAGTCTGCACCACAAAGCCGGACACAGTGGTAGGTGGCCCTTGCTTATCTCTGACCAGCTGCCGGGAGCCGTTTACTCACAGCAAAAGCTGAACTGAGATCTGAAAAAAACTAAACAAAGAAACCCCAATTTCAGTGAACATAACTTAAGTGAACGTAAGTCATTTTATGATCAATTTCTTATGTCTGGAAGGCCACACCAAGATGTGATGTTCTCGGGGACAGTGACTTGCCCAGAGCAGCTTATTTAGTGTCATAGGAAGTTTTCCCCCCAGTCTCTTGATTGCTTCACAAGACCTTACTCTTATTTCTTTGAAAACCAGTGACGCACAAGAATATCTCTGTCTCTCTCAAAAACACGTCACCAATAGTCCAAGCTTCCTAAAAAAATCAAATATTCTTTTGCTTGAATCGTAAGGAGATATTGTACTTCTTGTTCATGTTCTGACAAGGTTTTCTGAAGGCTGAATTTCCTTGGGACCATTGTTTCCAGCATACACTACTAATGGAACTGTACTAAAGAGTACTTCGTGGATTTTTTATTTGTATATTTATTTGCTGCTTAAATAATATAATAAATGTAACATTTAGAGCTTAGAAGAGTATCTGCACATGGGAAGAATATATTCTTATTTTTAGTCAAGGTATGTGTATCTACTAAACTGTGATCATATTCATTGTGCTTGTTGGTGCTTAATTATTTTCCAAATAATCGAAAGTCTTTCTAACCCTTGTTCAGTTTGCTCACACTCCTTCCGCTGCCTCATTCTAAATCACTCCCTCATTTCGTGTAATCCTAACCCAATCAGGTCCTCCTTGCTCTCTCTGTTCCTGGGATGAAATGAAATGCCATGCTGCTTCTTGTGGCTATAAACCACAGGGTCCCTGCTTAGAAGATGACTGGGGAGTGGATCCAGTTAGTAACAGACCTGCGAGCGGCAGACAGGTGCAGAGGTTGATAGAGCCCCAGAGTAGTACCGCAGACCAACCAAGGGAACGATTAGCTCTGCATTCCAAGAGAGACTGGAAATCAGAGCCCTGAGGGTGCGGCCAGGTGTGCAGGGAAGTCTGCAAGGGCAGCAGTCTGCGTTGGGCTCGCTGAACAGCAGCAGCCTCCCCTGTCCTCATCCCGCAGGGCGCCGGGTCCATCAGTGACACTCCTGCTAACCTCTCAGTGAGAAATGCAACCGCTGTGACATGGTTTTGCTTAATATTTTAAGCACACGATTTTGTGCCCATACACACATTTATACTTCATTACTTGAGTTTCAAAAACCCTTATTGGAGTTTAACATTATCTAATTATTGAAATTTTTTTTCAAAATTGGGGGAGAGATATAGAGATATATACATAGAATATATTACATACACATGCACATATTCTAAAGCGCTAATTAGAAAGAAGCTTTAATACAATGGGGACTGAAATTTGTCCTCAGTTTTACTCCTATTCTACTTGTCTACACACTATTCCAATTTGGGCACTAACATAATTTGGTCTATATGAACTAAAAATAAATGGCTGAGAAAACATTTGATTTTTTAATGGAACAGCTAACATACTGACTTTTTAAATCTCAAATAATTCATGCCCATGTATAATAACCATCGCTGTTTGGATTATGCAAATTTTTTCTACTTACTTCAAGAAGTAGCTACATATAATATTCTGTGATCCTAGTGGGACAACAATCCCTCAGGTAATCAACTATATTTTTAATTAAATGAAGTCTTTAAAAAGATATGGGGAAAAAAGGTATGGGAACTAAAATGCTACATTTTATACCAGAGAAAAATAGTTTTTTTTTTTTTTTTTTAATAATTTTCACACTTATAATCTGTCCTCAGAGTTCAACACTCTGAGGATTCCTGTCCAGGACCTCGATTAAAGATTTAAATAAGGCTTCCAAGCCAGCCACCCAATGCCCAGCAGCTTCTGCAAAGTGTGCCCCAACATGCGAGCCAACGGTGGGAGAGTATCGAGGTCCATTAACGGAGCTGATGGACACTGCATTAGGTATGGTGACAATGCTATGCCTGCATTTTCTCAATGACTTTTTACCAAGAAGGAGCATTCATAGTCTCTGTTTTGTAGATGAGGAGACAAATCCGGAGAAAGTCAAGCACTGAGCAGTGGAAGGAGCCCCTGAGTGGACCAGGCACGCCCCGTGAGCACTTCTTGATGGGCCAGTACCAGAAAGGGAAAGGGGGGGATGACTTTCAGGCTGAGTGCAGGGTGAGCCCCAGACTTCCTTGCTGTCTTCCGTATACCACAGTCTCCTCCGCGGCCACGTGACTTAATAACCCCCCCCCCCCTTAGTGTAAAATGCCACATGCGTCAGCAATTCCCTTGTTACAGTTTCAGATCAGACCTGAGTCCTAGGCCTTGGGGATACTTTCGGGCTGTAAGTGGGAACAGCCCCTAGCTGCAGGATGGCCGCGTGAGCGCAGCCTTCTCCACCTGGACTTGCAGGTAGAGCACGCTCATGCATCTTGACAACACCAGCTGTCTTGCGGAGGGCAACAGGCTGCTGAGGTCTCCGCCCAGCTCCCTGCAGGGCAGCCTGCAGTCAGCGCCCTAGCACTGTGACAGAATGACTGCCCATCATACCGTGGGACACCCAAGCCTGCTTCCGAAAGCACTTAAAACCAGCTATCTCTCTCCTTGGTTTATACCCAAAAGACTTAAAATCAGCATACTATAGTGACACAGCCACATCAATGTTTATAGTAGCTCAATTCACAATAGCTAGACTATGGAACCAATATTACTCAGCTTTAAAGAAGCGTGAAATTATGGCATTTGCCAGTGAATGGTTGGAATTGGAGAATATCATGCTAAGCGAAATAAGCCCATCCCACAAAACCAAAGGCTGAATGTTTTCTCTAATATGTGGATGCTAATTCACAATAAGGCAGTGGGGGGGAGGGACTAGGGAAAAATAGTGTTACCTTAGATTAGGTAGAGGGAAGTGAAGGGAGGGGAGGGAGGGAATGTGGGGATGGGAAAGATAGTGGAATGAAACAGACATTATTACTGTATGTATATATGTGACTACTTGACCAATATGTTCTGCAACATGTACACTTTGAAAAATGAAAAATTACGTCCCATCTATATATGATATATCACAGTGCATGAATGCATCCTACTGTCATGTATAACTAATTAAAACAATTTAAAAAAATTTTAAAGTACCATCTTGACTATTCCCTGCTGAAGACAAACCTGTGTACTAAGAATTCAAACACTGTTCTCAAATACCCCTTTTGGGCCAAAAATCATCAGATTTTTCCCAGTAGGTAAATTTCTCTGCCGTATCTATTCATGAACTCAGACATCTTGATTTCTCAGTGTTTGTTCATTATTGTGAAAGCAACACAGAATCAATTATGTAAACTCATCCCCTAATTCAATTGTTTTATTACTAAATCAAACTGGCAAGATTTCACTTTGCTCCAGAGAAGAGCACAAATTAGTACATCATTATTGTAATTACACATTTACCTCATAATAAAAGCATGAGATATAAAGGAGAAAAAAATTTAAATATCACCACATCACTTACATATTTTGAATGCAAAATGAACTAGTTGCTGGGGCACCAATGTGCACAACAGGATTTTTTTTTCCTGTGAATTATTCTCATTCCAGCATTAGGTTTTGTTTTAATTTAAATTTAGAATAGGCTCATTTGGAAAATATAATTACTATTATTCCCATAAAACTTGCTATTTTCAGTCTTCAGGAGTTGTTACAAAAATAGGCTTACCCCAAATATTCTACTATATGATATAATACATTTCCAGAAAAGGGTAAAGAAATATATATTATAAATGTATAATTTTGCTGAAAATTTACCCATGTTACAGAAATATTTAAAAACAGATATTTTATTTCTTATTTTTTTCAACATCACATACAATCATAAAAAATTACACACACAAGATATGTGTATAGAGATATATGGATTCATGCTATCGATTGTGTATTCAAATTAAATGACTTGTTTTTCTGGAAGATAAAGGAGAACCATTTAATATGAGTTTAGTGTGCTTTTTAACTTTATGACTTCTGTCATCTGCCTGAATTTTGTATATTTTGAATACATGCACAAATACATCAACAATATATTTGGATACTAGCAATTAGTTTTCATGTAGTTTGGTATTATAGCAATTTTAGTCAGAGGTAAATAATCTGAGTCATTTGCATTATTTTTCCCCAAAAACAATAGGTCTTAGGCAATTTAATTTGTCCTTTCTCATGAAAAGGTGTCATTTATTTGTTATCACAGTACAGATGATCCCTACTTCTACTTTGAAAGATATCTGATTATGATGCAGCAGGATTACCTATGCTATGAACTAGAGAGGTAAATCAAAGGAGACTTCTGAGCACAACTCTAACTTGGCTATCAGATACCGGATTTGCTGATTCTCAGGCGGGATAGATAAAGCCCTCTTATTGCAAATCCTGACTTCCTCGGTGCATCCAACAGGTCATGTACACCAACCAGTACAGGAGCATGCTGCTGGGTCACCCAAAAATAATGCTTTGTCCACAACCAATCACTATTGATCTGAGTTGGGTCCTGGAGCATTGTCATGCCATCTTGATCTTAGGGGTCAGTGTTAGGTGAACCAAAGTTATTACACACACGCAACCAACCACAACTTTTCCAATCAAGTGAGACTGCTCTGTTGTTCTTATAAAAACTTGTAAATTGCTTTCCAGAAATAAATCCAGGATTCAGAAGAGAATAGATTCTTTCCAGGAAATCCTGTGTCAAGGATGACACCAATACAAACTCAGCTTCAATAATCTATGGCTATGTTTTCTCGCTCAGTCCTCTTGGAAGAAAATAATGACCCAGAGGTGGCAGACACTCATTGGAGTTCTAAATTTGGAGAAGCTATGAATGCATTTATCAGCCAAATCAAGGAAGATGTTGCCTACTGCCTTACAGTCAGGAGTGCAGTGCAGGCTGGGCGGGCCCTTAGTCCCATGCTTTGCTCTGCTGTTATGAGTCCTTCTGCATACTGTGTCTGATGGCAGCAGCGGCCAGCACGAGAGGCTTTCTTTGCTGAGCAAAACTGGACTGGGGCAGGGGAGGGACAGAAGCAGAAAATAAGTCTCTGCCCAGACCAATGACTGGGTTCCCTATAGAGACCACGATGCGTTGCTCTACATTACACGGTTTGCTTAGCTCACGCACTAGGGAAATTTTAACAAAATTTAAAATTCTACACTGTAATGAGCAGCTCATGCCATCTTACATCCCTTAAGGGGATTTTCTGTTTGCCAACACTAGAAAGTTGAAGTGCTTGTCTTCCCTCGCTTATATCCTCTTAATCATCAAATTCTGTTATTCTTCCTCCTGAATATGTATTACCCCATCAATTCATCATCCCCAAGCCTGCTGCCTTCTCTAGTCATTGCTATTCTGTGTTATTCCAGGCATCGTATAAAACCCTGGAAAGCAAAGCAATGGGATAAAGCCATTGTCCTCTGACCTCAAGGAGATCTCTAGAGATCTCATGGTCTAGGGTTTCCACCTGGTCTAGGACCCTCTTTTTCCAAGAGGGGTCTCCTGGGCCAAGAGGGGTGAGTGTGTTGGACTGTTTGGAGCTCCTAACTTTTCTTGGAACCAAAGCCCCAGGCCAGGAATCCATATTTGGAACACAGAGGTTTTACTGAACATCTATGCAGATATGGAGCAGGATGATTATTTTTCCACCACGTCTGAACATCAAAGAATTGGATGAATCACTTTGCAGAAGATATGATAGTAAGACACAGAGAGGAAGCAGCAGCAAACCTAGGGACCTGAAGGTGAAGTCATCGGAGTGGACAGAGCCCCAGCCTTGGTCCGTGTGCCTCATGAGTTTCAAGAGCACTTTCAGCCTCTACCTCTGTGATGTGCAATTAGGTCGTTAACAGTATATTTTTCATTTTCTTATGCTAGATTTAGAATGTTGCTCTGTTTTGTTACTTAGAACTTATAGGTCTTTTTTTTTTTTTTTTTTTTTTTTTTTTTTTTTTTTTTTTGTGGTACCAGGGATTGAACTCAGGGGCACTCGACCACTGGGCCACATCCCCGGCCCTTTTTGTATTTTATTTAGAGACAGGGTCTCACTGAGTTGCTAAGTGCCTCGCCATTGCTGAGGCTGGCTTTGAACTCGCAATCCTCCTGCCTCAGCCTCCCAAAGTGCTGGGATTATAGGCATGCGCCACAGCGCCCGGCCCTATAGGTCTTTAATCAAGGAAATAGCTGTCTTTTGGAGAAGAAACCACTAAATTGAAGGTAAGACAAACATGTAAACCAATGAAATAGAGTTAATGTGGCAACTGACATAAGAGAATCAAAAATAAGGTGCAAAGTGTTTTACACACAAAAGTGAATTATAGAAAAAGATAACTTCACAGGGGGTGGGAACAATATTGCTTCAGTTGGCACACAATAAACTCTATAAATTTAGAATTTTTTAATTGAATGGAGCATTGCATCTAAAAGCAGCACATTTTGAAGCCCTAGAATCTTACCTATGGGTTGCTTCTACAGGTGACACCACACATTAATCTGTATTTTGTGGTTAAAATTGCCTGAGTGCAACTTGTACTGTGACCTGGGTTTAAAAGCCTAGCAAACCTGTATAGAGGCAGGTTTTCCCAGTAACACCGGGTTTGAGGGGTACTTGCTTCCTTCCCTCACTGTTTGACCAGTAGATTTCACCATCCTCTATGTCTTAGATCAAATGAAGTCAATCTAAAGCTTGAACTATCCACCTATTCCCATCTTCCCAGGAGCCAATACTTAATTTGACATTTTATCCATGTTCAATTAACTTTTGTTTAATGAAAATATGCAAAATTCAGTAAATACTCTATGTCAGGAGCCAGCAAAATACGGCTCACAGGCCAAATCCAGCCCACCATCTGTTTTTTGAATGGTTTTATTGCTATGTAACATGATACATGTGATTTAGCTATTATCTATGGTTTCCTTAGTACCAAAGTAGCAGAGTTGAGTGACTGCAACAGAGACCATGTCAACTTTGAAGCCTGGAATATTTACTGTGTGACCTTTATTAGAAAAAGTGTGATGACCCCCACACTAAGTTATGGTCTCCACATAAATATTCCAAAGATGTTTGGTAGGTGGAAGATTCCCTAGGTTCCTACACTCTGAGGTAATGATGGCCTGTCACATCTATGAGCTGAGATGACATTAAAGTTCTTGCAGAATGAAGTATTAGTAAGCAACAAAGGCAGAATTAGATGATTTCTTCTGACAGGATGAAAATAATAAAAGAGTAAAATTAAAACAACAGGGGATATTACTATTCTTTCATAGCTAAATATGTATTATGTATCACATAATCTAAAAATATATATATATGTATCAAGTATATCACACAAATGATATATCTTTATTTTGTTTAATTTTATTTTATTAAGTCATATGGCCTTGTCATATTGCCCAGGCTGGCATCAAATTCCTGGGCTCAAGTTTCACTCTGTCTTCAGTCTCACAAGTAGCTAGAGCTGCCAGCACAGGTTGCTGTGCCTGGCTAACTATGTTCTTTATTTAGCCTTTAATGACAGTAGTAACAAGTATGTGCACACTGCTGGTTGACTTAATATCTCAAATATATTTTGCCTAAAACATATTTAACACTATCTGAGGAAATTATTTTTATCAATGTTCTGACGAATGTCAGTTTTCAGCTTCATAGATATCATCCAAATTTCAAACTCATAACTCTATTAAGTGATCACTTAGTTTAGTGTAAATCTATATTCTTTACCTCCAGATACTTACTCATCTTTACCAGAAAGGTTTTAAATGCCTATGAACCTTTCTCTTATATTGGACTGCTAAAATTATTCCTATATTATGGTAAGAATACAGAACTACTATTTTTAGCTAGCACTCAATCTGTTAGTGTGGCCAGCGCTATCTTTAGGGGTCTTATTAGAAAAGGCAAGAATCCCCTGTAAAGAAGTTCAAATTTTAAAATGGGAAAAAAAAAAAAAAAACACTGTTACTCTATATAGAAGTCTGCACTTCATAGAAAATAAAAGCAAATGCAATTGTTTGTAATTTTACAATATTATATAGAATTCTGGCCCCACAATATTTATGGTTAATTTTTAACATGTGCATATTTTTTGAAAAGTTACTGCACTGGAGAGTCTAAGGTAAAGGATTTCAAAGTGCTCCCTCCGGAGCCTGATGGTTCCTCCTGGGAGCCTCAGGGTCTCACAGGTTATAACAAGAAGCTAAGGTTGGCAGGGTCTTGGCCTCTTCCGCTGGCTTCAACCAGAGTTTTCTGCATTCTGGTCTCATGTGTTGGGACTTTATATATAATTTTGTTTGGAAAAATGGTTTACATGATAAAAAAAAATATTGTCATGTAATATGAAGGGATTTGTTAACTGTTCCCTCAGATCTGTGCAAACCTTTTGATTGTGATAAAGCTCTTGGTCAGACTGCCACCAACTCAGACAAACACCAGCCTGATCTCTCCTAAGACCACGTAAATGGGAAGGCATTCTTGATGGGACATTTTCAAGTTATTGTTTCCATATAAATATTCAAATTGGGTTTTGTAGATTCCTAGGTTCAGATGCAATGTGTAAAGTAAGCTGGTAAGCGTGCACACACACACACACCACAGACACACACACACATCTCACACTCCCAACTCCCAAAGTAGCTAGAAAATGAGAACCCTCAGGAACCAGAAATGTTGCAATGTCCCTGGGTAGTTGAGATCAAAAGAGATTAACTCAAAAAAATGAAATCCAACCCAGTTTCCTTTAGGAAAGCCCCTCAGGACATATGGGGTGCTGGAGAGAGGGATTGGGGTACAAGCAGCAGAAGTGGAGAGCCAGGGGGAGTAGGGCAGGGGAGGCGGAGAGGCCAGGGGCAGGCAACCAGCTAAGCAGCAGAAGAGCCAGACCAGTGGCCCTGCTATCCACGTGGCCCACACCCTCCCATAGGGCAGGTTGTCCGGGGAGGGTTTCTCACCTCAGGCAGGAATGGGGGTGGTGAGTGCCTGAGCTCCAGGCAAAAAGCTAGGGAAGTCCTGGTAACCCCCAGGGGGAAGGATGGGGTCTAGCTAGCCACAAGCAGTTAAGGGAAATGCACTCGGACTTGCGCTCATTCTCCCTGACATCAGGATGGCAACGAAGGATCAAAGTGCCCACGGCACCTTCCTCGACTACCCAAGTCCCCAGGTTACTTTTGTAGAACCATAACCACACAATCAAGAGTAACCAAACACTGTTGTGAGGTACACCCTGAGGGTGACCAGGCAGAGAATGCTGCATTCTAGGAAATGTGAGAGCAGGCTGGTCAGGACGGCAGCATCAGTATTAGATCCACGAAAAGGAAGTAATACGATTTCATGAAAATTAAAAGATCTCATAATATGGACAGATGGGACACGTACAAAAAAACAAAGGACATAGTGACATTGGGAGGGACGTGAGGGTAACCACTGATACACAAAACAACAGAGAGCAAATATGAATAGCACAGGAGCAGCCTTAGCAGTGGGAGGCTAGACCTCAGAAGAAGTCTGTTAGGTAGGAGGCATCCCAGAAGAAACGAGTGAATAGAAGAGGTGCACTTGGAAGAAAGCACACAAATTCAGAAATCCTTAGAAGACTATCTGCTAAGTACTTAGTAAGCACATTTCCCCCGTATTATTGATAGAATTAATTTTTTTTCTAAAACTTAGTGTATATTGTGTAATAAGACACCAAACAAACACCAAACACTGCAATATATTAATGTGTGAGTGTATATATATATATATATATATATATATATATATATATATATCCCAATTTGAATATACCATTAAAATAATATGACAAAACCAGAGATGTTTAAACATTGGGTAGATAGCTGCTTATATTAAGGTAATACATTAATATTATACTGTGAAATTGGTATTTTATTTATCATTTAAAATCCCTATCTTTTGGAGAGGCTTGCTGAAATATTTATGGATGAAATTACATGATGGCTGAGATTTCAAAATTCATTGTTGGGAAATGGGGTAAGGGTGGGGATGTAAGTGAAAAATAATCATGAGTCACCAATTTCTGAGGTGGGTAGAGGGTATATTAGCATTCATTATATTTACTAATATTTATGTGTTTTGAGATGCTTGAAAACCTACTTAATAAAAAGTAAAAATAAAAAGTAGTTTTCAATTATTAAAATAATTGACAAATCCTACCTAGGATTGTTAATATTTCATAAGATGACTGTAGAAGAAATCTAGCAGATAATACTGCTAATAAATAATTGTTCTAAAACAAAAATACTTAACTTTCAATTACTGTCACAGGCTGAAATATATTTCTCATGTAAAATTCACCCAATCTGTGGTATTTTATTGTGGCAGTCCTAGAAAACTAATAAAATTACAATACTTTTTTTAAAATAATTAGAATAAGACATACTCAATGTTTGTATAATATGTCAAGATATACTCTACTGTCCTGTGTAACTGAAAAGAACAAATAAAAAATTCACATTTCTTTAAAAATACCAAAACAACTGTCATAAAATTAAAAGTAACTACATAAAAATTTCTATGTCATGAAAGGACAACTTAAAAAGTTGTAGGAACAAACTATTAAATTTTGTATTAAATTTAAACATCAAAAATTTAGTATTCTAATTATAAAAAAAGTCATTAAAACATAATGCTAACAATAGTACAAAAATTAACTGTGTTATATGATGGAATTAATTTTAAGCAAATATTCAAAATCATATTGATCATATATACATAAAATATATATGATAGTAGAAATATTATTGAATTTACAATAAATTGTGAAAGTATAATATAAATTTTAAGATATTTTATAATGAAAAATTATTTAGTACTAAAAGTTACTACAGATATTTCTATTTGTAAATTAGTTATTTCATTTACAAAATATCATCAATATGACTATATTTATGTTTTGTTTGCTTTAAGAATCAATTAAACACACACGAGAATGTTTAAGTTGAAAATTCCCTACAGTTACATTTTGTTTTGGAATATTTTCAAGTCCCAAATCAGCATAAGCAAAAGCATATGGATGGAAATTCCAGATTCCAAATTCTTACCCAGATGTAAGGTTAAAACAGAATAACTAAATAAAACACCAGTATGAGGGAACAAGCGAAATGGAACAGGCACACTAGAGATGGCCTGGTTACTCATCTCTACACAAAGAGACTCCAGGGGATCTCAACGGGTGGTTTACTTTTTTTTTTTTTTTAGATTGTTTACTTATTCATAATGCACAAGTATATCATCTTTTTACATACAACTGCTTGTATACAAAGTATATAAGTACCATTCAGATCTTTAATCATGCATTTAGGATAGTGTGGTTTACTTTTATAAATTCAGATCTAAACAAAAATGTTTCAAACTTGCCCTGAAATAACTCATTGCTTTTACTTTTATTATGACTAGATCATCTTTTGAATTATATGTTCATATTTTAAAAAAATAGAGCATTCAATTCATATACTTGCACACCAATAATAGTTTTAAGAACATCTATACACATGCACGTGTACATATAAGCACACAGTGTTTTCCTGATGACTCCTTTCTCATGTTGTCATCATTGTGTTACATGCATCATGTTCTACATTTGAAAAAATTCCCATTTTCTCACATGGGAAGAGGAAGACCTTCCCAGTAAAAATATAGTAGAGTAAATGTGTTTATTTTCCCCCAAAAGCCATTTTCTCACTAATTAGCAGTTCCGTAGTTTCAGGTTGAAAGTCGTGCCTTTCATAGTGAGAACTTCTGGAACTTCTTATTTACATACAGACATTGGAGACTCACTGGAATTCACAAGTTACAGGGCCATCACTTCTGCTTTACTGGATTTTCAAAATGCTACCCCCGGTTACAGGAAAACCATCACACACAGGAAAAACTGATTTACTTGAAGAAATTAGGAGGCTGATTGAAATTTGGCTTCAACATTGTTAAAACATAATGACTATGGTAGAGGCTACACAATCTTATCATGTTGAAAATGCAAAAGTTGCTTTCAAATGTCACTTTGGGCTAATTGTTATTCTATCACTGTATTATTTTTAACAATCGTTCTCAACTTGACAAATCAAAAACCAGGAAAAGCAAGCATCCTACCTTATAATGAATACACATTTACAAAAATGGGTTGGACCAAGTTAGAGAAGTATAATAGATCCTACATGAACCTGAACTCTGAGCAGTAGGGGAAGAGTAGCTCACTGTGTTCTGATGGGCTGCCACGCAGGGTCCCATGGTCAGAGCAGGCAGCTCTGGGAATGTACTTGGAGCTAGTCTGCAGAGTGGCTGAGGTGGGATTGCTCCCCAGCCCTGTCTGAGGAAGAGCGAAGGACTTCTCAGGGTGCACATGAATTTAGACCAGTGCTGATGCTGCCTCCACCTAAAAGGAAAACATCTCAATCATTTCAGGAGCTAGCATGTGGCTAGACCAAGGGTGTCAAGACCAAACCTTTATCTAGTTTGAAATTTAACTCGTCTCTAATATAATTCTGCAGGAGCCCTAATTAAGGAGATAGCTAAGATTTTGGTTAGCTGTGAGCCATAAGCATTACCACCTTCCATGGTCTCGTGAGACTTGGCCTGGGACATTGTGGATCAGGTCGGCGCCATTCGCATGATCTCGCGAGACTTGGCCCGGGGGATTGTGGATCGGGTCGGTGCCATTTTGTGGTGATTGTAGGAGTGTGGATGGTGTTGGAGTTGTTGTTGGAGCTGGAGAGAGAAAATAGCAGAATAAAGAGCCTGTTTGTTTCCAGTCTGCCTCTGAACTTATTCCCGCGGCTTTGTTGCTCCAAGCGGCCATCGCTTCAGGCAGCGACATAATTCTATTCCATTTTCTTCACGTTTTTGGGAAAATATCAGCCAATCTTCAAAATCTGTTTTTTATTGACAAATAATAACTGTGTGTCTTTATGGGGTAGAGTCTGATATTCTGATACACTTATGCATCATCTCAAACATCTAGCTTTACTTTATGAGGAAGACCCAGGAGCAAACTCTCACACAGCTGAATGATTCTTGAGGAAGGTGCCAAGGACACACATACGGGCAGTGGTGCTCTCTCATTGATCAATGGTGCTGGGAAAACTGGTGTCCACATGCAGAAGAATGGCATGAGACCCC
The DNA here is from genome assembly GCA_025594165.1 of Tamias sibiricus. Taxonomy (NCBI): domain Eukaryota; kingdom Metazoa; phylum Chordata; class Mammalia; order Rodentia; family Sciuridae; genus Tamias; species Tamias sibiricus. The sequence goes on from CM046669.1 coordinate 97,719,344, forward strand.
ATCTCTCACCCTATGCCCAAACCAACTCAACTAGGTCAAGGACTTGATTGCAAAACCCAACACCATAGAGATCTCACTAAATCAGCCAGCAGACCTAAGCTCTGCTGTGGTTGATATTTATCCTCGGGTCAGACAGGCACCAAAGGGTCGGGGAGCACTTGCCTCCTTGGCTATTCTCTGCCCACTTCTCCCCTGTCCAGGAGTGGAACACAGGAGAGACTGAAGACCTCAAACAAGCAAAGGAGCCCTGGTATGGGTGGGCCGCAAGCCTGCTCACCCTTGGCAGTCAGGACATGACAGTTCAACTCTCCTTGAGGGAGGAGACTCTCAGATAATATATAGATAAGAACCCTCCATTGCCCTGTGAACTCCCTTGCTTCTAGAAGGCATAATCTGAATTTCTGATTATAAATGTTATTGATATGCTTGTCAACATTGACAGATCTTTTACTGTAATTCTTTTTTTTTTTAGTTGAAGGTGGGACACGGTTTTTTGCCACTGTCAGTTTCTTCAGATGCTGAAGGAGGGTGCAGGGCAGCCACATTTCTTAGCATTTGTTTTGGGAACGGTGTTTGGAGTTCCACTAAATACACAATAGAAGTTGGTTAACGAAACGATGAATCAGCTATTGCCTCCCAAAGACCTAGCCGACATTTTTGTCTGAAAATTTTGTGTCCTATTTGTCATGATCTCAGACAACAAAAATGTACTTTAAAAAGCATGTCAGTTCAATGTGAAAACACACTCATTTGTAATTGAAGAAGCACTGATGGTAATATTCTTAGTCACCACTAATCTTGGGAATTTAGAAACTTCTCTGAAAATGTCATCTACAGTTTGCAAATGATTTGGTTTATAATGTATGTGGAATCAAGGTGTCATTTTCCCCCAGGTCTGTCTGCTGTCCCTTAATTTAGCAAAGATGTATAGAGGTATCAATTAATGATAATAAAAATAATCCCTTCAAAACACGATCTTTTCATCCTTGGGGGCTTAGGATGTTGCTCAGTGACAGAGGCACTTGTCTTGCATGTGTGAGAACCTGGGTTCAATTTCCAGTCCCACAAATAAATTAAAACAGAAAAAAAAACTTATATTTAGAAATTCTTAAGTAGGTAAATCTCAGTTTCTATATTTATTATCCCCATCTTTCCAGGGTTTATGACAATTGGACATATTTAAAATTCACACACCTCCAATGCCTGGACTCAAGACTAACCATGGAAAAAATTGGTGGTTGAATGAGATGGATGTCATTATCCTAAATGCATGATTGAAGATCTGAATGGTACTTATATACTTTGTATACAAACAGTTGTATGTAAAAAGATGCTATATATGTGCATTATGAATTGTAATACATACTACTATTATAAATAAAAAAAGAAAGATAAATAAAATAAATAATAAAAAAAGAAAGCTCAGAAAACATAAAAAAAAAGAAAAGAAAAAAAAAAAGACTAACCATGGCCACTCAGAAATTGTGCCAAGGGTTTCATACCCAGTAGGAAACATATTTATAAATTCTATGTTATCGATATGTATTTATGGGTATGAATCTTCAAATGGCAATCATTCCCAAAGTTATTAGTTTAACTCTCCAAAATTAAATCTCTAGTGTTTGATCAACTAAACCTACCGCCTTAAGGACTCTCACTGTTTTAGTTTGTACCCAGTGCTGAGTTTCAGTGAGACAAGCACACTTTGGGTTCAACTTTACTGTTTCACTGTCCTCATTCTTCTGCATCCTGGCTTTCACTCAAATAGCAACACAGCTCAAAAGCTAAAGAAATTTGGAAGAAGAATCCCATGTAATAGGAAATTATTCTGATGAGACATTGCAAATATTCAGTTTTGCATGTTCACCATTTTCCTATTGTTTATTACCAGAAACATTTGCTAGAATACAGAAAAGTTGGCTCAGAAAAATCATTGCTACTTCACTAATTGCTGCTCTGCATAGTGACATCATAATTGGGAGCTTGGGGAGGACTGAGAATGTCATAAATGGGAGATTACCACTTCTGAAGAGTTAAAAAATGAAAACCAGAATGAATACACTTGCTAACTTCACACTCAGATACATGCATGCACACACAAACACACACACACACACACACGCACACACACACACACGTGTGCACACACATGCACATCTGGGAAAGAGGAAAACCAGACCACAGAAACTCAAAATTTCAGTAACATAATTGTTCAGATGTACTGTTAGTAGTATTAGAGTAACAAAGCATTAAGGAATACTGTATTTTAAGTACATTTGAATTTATTTAAATATTGATTGATTTATCATGATGTGCTGTAATAAACCACTCTAATACTGTAACACAGAAACAGATTGTTTTAAAAAGATAACTTTGATATTTCAAGTTAAAAGCTTTAAAGAAAAAAAGGTAACTTTGTTGGGGAAATATACATTTTTTTTTCTCTTTAGATACATTAATTCTCATACCCGCCCTCTTTTTCCAGTATTCAGTTCTTCTTATTTTTTATTTTGAGACAGTCTCTTTTTTAAAAAAATTATTTTTTATTTATAATAGTAGTATGTATTACAATTCATAATGCACATGTATAGCATCTTTTCACATACAACTGTTTTGTATACAAAGTATATTTGTACCATTCAGGTCTTCAATCATGCAATTAGGATAATGATATCCATCTCATTCAACCACCTTTTATTTTCTTTCCTTTTTTCTCCCCTCCCTCCCCCCTTGCTCACTCCCTTCCCATCCTTTTCCCTTTGACCATTCTAGTGTTCCTCTAATCCTCCTATGTACCCCCATCCAACAACACTGTGAACTAGCCTCCTTATATCAGAGAAAACATTCGGTATTTGGATTTTTGAGATTGACTAATTTCACTTAGCGTTATATTCTCCAACTTCATCCATTTACCTGCAAATGCCATTATTTTGTTCTCTTTTATTGCTGAGTAAAATTCCATTTTGTGTATATACCACATTTTCTTTATCCACTCATCTACTGAGGGACATCTAGGTTGGTTTCACAACCTAGCTATTGTGAATTGTGCTGCTATAAACATTGAAGTGGCTGTGTCACTATCATATGCTATTTTTAAGTCCTTTGGGAATAGACCCAGGAGTAGGATGGCTGGGTCATAGGGTGGTTCCATTCCCAGTTTTCCAAGAAATCTCCATACTGCTTTCCATAACAGTTGCACCATTTTGCAGTCCCACCAGCAATGTATGAGTGTGCCTTTTTCCCCACATCCTCTCCAACATTTATAGACAGAGTCTCTTCTAAGTTGCCCAGGTTGGGCTCAAACTTGTGATCCTCCTGCCTCAGCCTCCCAAGTTGCTGGAATTTCAGGCATAATTGCAACACCTGGTTTAGAGAAATTGTTAATTGGATGATATTTGTGAAATTTGAAGAAATTCTTTCATCCAACACCTATAAAACAGGACTTCCTTGTCAGTCCAGCATTGTATAGAAGTCCAAAAGTGGTCTGTGCCACTATCTTCTCTGCTTTATTTCCACTTGGTGGCCTGCCTGTAGTCAATCATCAACCAACATTTCATGAACGAAAAAAGAATGTGTTGTAAGCTCTGAGTCTATGCATGGAGTATCTTAACTCATAATTCTTCCACCAAGAGTTCAACTTCAAATCATGCATATTTCATGGTCATTACGTTCCAGAAGGGAATTTTAAAATCCAGTGAGTTTTGTGTCAACACTATTAATCTATGTATTTGAGAAATGAGATTTATCTACATAAATAAAGTGTAGAGAAAGAAAGGAAAAACAGAAAAAGAAAGGTTAAATATGCACTGTCTAAAGCATTCTAGTGAGAAGACTGGCTCTCCAGAAGCTTCTTTGACTTTTCTTTGACTGAAGACTCTATGTCTGTCTTGTCCATTTACCTTTCCTTCCCCACTCTCTCCACAGGGAACCAGTCTCCAGATTTTGACTTTATTATTCCTTTATTCTCTTTATGACCACTTATACTATATCCTTAAATAACATATTGTTATGCATTACATGCTTGTATTCTTTATCAAAATGGAACCATATTGGATTTTAGTAAGTTTTAGACACAAATAACAAGATATATATATATATATATATATATATATATATATATATATATATATATATTTCACCACTCATTATTATTGCTATATAAAATCCCCGGTATCATTTTAATAATAGTATATGTTCTACTTCAACAAACCTTTGCTTTGTTTACAGGAGTTTTTCTATTATAAATTATGTGTTTTAACTTTGACAATGCAGATAGTGCTAGAACACACGTACAAGAATCTACCAAATGTAAATTGTGAGGAGTGGCACTGTGGGCACAATGGTATGTGGATGCTCCGCTTCACTAGAGTCAGAACCGTTTCCTGCAGTGCTGTGTTTAGTTTCTATGACTCCAATGCATGAGGACACCTCTTGCTTGGCATCATTGTCAACACACGGTATAAAGGATGTCTACATATTTTAAAATTGATTTGTATAGATTAGAACCTCACTGAGGTTTTAGTTTATTTGGTGTTTTTTGCTTTTTAAAATAACTTTGTTTATCTTTTTATGTGATATGAAAGATCAAACCCAGTGCCTCACACATGCTAGGCAGGCGCTCTACCACTGAGCCACAACCCCAGCCCTGGGTTTTGATTCCTACTGGAGTTTTTGAAGTTCCTGGAAACTAAATATCTGGGGGCATTGTATTAAACAAACACCCCAGGTAGTATTTTGTCCTGCCATGCTTCTTATACCCTTTTAATGGGAAGAAATTCTTAATGTAATGAAGTCTACTGATCTTTCATTTTACATTTTAGTTTTATAATTTTGTGTTTACACTTTATACACTTAAGCCATAAATCAACATGGAGTTGACATAGGAACGCAGTGTGACTTTTTTCCATGTGAAAAGTCAAACGTCACCACTGGCCACTCCTGTACCCTACAAATGCTCATGTACCAATTCTCCACACCCGTACCTATGGGTATCGCCTTCCAGATTTGCTCTCCTGTTCCATCAGTAAATTATCTCTGTAAATTTATGTTGCCGCCTGAAGCGCTTGGAGCAACGGAGCCGCGGGAAGAACTTCAGAGGCAAACTGGAGACAAACAGCTTTTTATTCTGATAACTTTTCTCTCTGGTTCTAACAACAACTAACACACGCCAAACACACCACCACTAAAAATGGCGCTGACCCGATCAGCAATTTCGGCCAAGTCACTCGAGATCCCGCAACAAGTCCTGTGAGACTACGGGTGGCGACAATGGCCAAATCTCCACGGCTCATAGTCAACCGCAATTCAAGTCAATCCCCAAACAGGGCTCCTGCAAATTTATAACCATGTTACTGCAGTAATATAAAGGGGATTTTAAAGAAGAGGATGCTAATGTAGCATAACTTCTATTTGTACATAGAAAAAAATTTTTAATGAATTTACTACTTAATGACATTATTTTTTTACTTGTAACTCATGTACATGTAGACACCCATCTTCCAAGGTAAACATCTTAATATGTTGCTATGCAATTTGCTTTTATCAATTGAAAATCTATCTTGAAGAGCTTTCCATTTTAAAACCTACAAGGCCTTTGCCTTATTCTGATGAGCTGTAGAGTTTTTCACACTGTGGACTTTTTATGATTCACTCAACTGCTCATTTGTTCACAGACTTTTGTTGGGAGATCTTTTATGATTAGGACACAGTGAGCATTTTTGTACATAGCTCTTTGTGCACAAATGAATATTCACAGAGGATTCCTAAAATCAGAATTGGCAAATCAAAAAGCACATGCATTTTTATTCTGATAGCAAGTTCTAGTTGGGCTCTAAAAATGTCTTACCGATTTGTAGTCACCCACAAAATCACAACTCCTGACTAACTCCTATTTTTGTCAGATTGGATCATTCCATCTTGAGTTGTGTCCATATTTATCTAGATGTATTGTAGGTAACCAGTTTTTTGTTATGTAGTTTGCAAACGTGTCTTTCTAAACTATCATTTGTCTAAATCTGTTGATATTTCTGCATACATTAGATATCTGTGTCAGTTGGATGGGACCGCTGGTCAGAAGGGAAAGAGAGAAAAGTCAAATAAAGTGACAGGTGTGATGGGTTCAAGCACAGAAAATGAAGAGTCTGCCTTTTCTGTGCAGTCTCAAAAGTACTCTAAATACTGTGTTTTATTAGCTAATATCTGAATATTTGAAAACAGAGAAGAAAAGTGTGCCAGGTAGTGACACACGCACACCAAAAATGGAAAACATAAACAGATCTGAAGTCTCTAGATGAGACAGAACATGTGACACATGGGAGACTCAAAGAACTTCTGGAGAGTAGCTGCTAGAGAGACTGCAAAGGAGAAGTGGTCAGGATGTTGGCAGATCGTCCAGGGTGAGACAATCCTGTGGTGCAGAGCACAGGAAGTGCAGATCATCAGCAGGTGAAGGGGAGGGAGAGGACTGTGCATTTTCTTTCCAAAGAAAACTTGAAGCCATCAGAGTGTTACCAGAAATTGCTGAGATGATCAGATGTGCCAAGGTTACCTTGGCAGCAGAGTGACCAGCAGAATGATGAGAGGAAAATTGAATGCAGAGGGCCACCAGGCAGTGACATTAGGGGCAGGGAGAAGCAGATGTACTCTGGAGCGAGTCAGGACATAATAACAGGCGTTGACATGGGAAGTGTGACGGCTGAGTATTTTATGAAACTCCGATTTTACTGATAGGGAAAGTTCACATCATGTATTGAACTGAAGAACGATGGAAGAGCTGTAGCATTCAGAGAAAAGAAGGTTCTGAAGAGAATAGTGTCAGCTGCTGCCAAACAGTTCAGGAAAGTTAAGGGAAGAAGGGTGGGTCAGTAGCTGGATTTAATGAGTACATGCTCTGGGCATGTATTGAAATAGCAAACCAAACCTCATTTATATGGACAATCAATACATGCTAATAATATTTTTTAAATGTAAAACAGAAAAAAGAAAGATTCGATAGATCATGCCAATTTTTTTTTTTTCTGGTGAGAACAATTGACTAGAGTTCTTCAGTTCCTGAATCTTAGCCATTCTTGAGTTTTATCACCAAAGACTTGAGGTCTTCATGACTGTTAACGTACCTCTGAGTTCCAGATCCTGTCAATGTCAGATCTGCTCAATCTGAAGTCTGTAGCTTGGGCCATGCTTGTTTCAGTCCTTCCTAATTTCAAAGTTATTTTTGCTATACTCCAAAATGTATGATTTGTTTGGAAATGGTCCAGAGCAGTTATATAGTTCAAAAGAACAATGTGTTCCTCTTTGTAGGGAGAAACCTCTGCTTCCCCCCCCCCACCCCTGCAGGTGACCTCTAGCACAAAGGACAGATGCAACTTGCCTCAGGCTTTTGAAGAGGGAATGCAGAAGCCTGATCTCTTTCCCTAGGGCCCAGTCATCAGGGAACACTTGCAAAACTGGGCATGGAGCCCCAGTCACAGTTTCTGGGGGAGTAAGAGGAAGTGACCACCTGACTCCAGAAATCATTTCAGTGGTATATGAATTTCAAATATGTTAAATGATAAATAATAACTGAGGAAAATATGAAAAACAAAATTAGAACCTAGATTCACCTATTTAAGAATCACAGAAGAAGGGGGTTTACCTTATTCTTTCTGGAGCAATAGTTCAATGTCTGAAGTGGTTGTGTGATTTTCATTATTTTATGTATTGTTCACCCAGGGTGTGTTGAAATGAGATGGTGATTTCTGGTCTCAAGTCCTAGAACATATCATAGATTGGATCATGTGTGTGTTTTAGATTATGTTTTCATGCAAGTTTCCAAATTTTCCAGACAAGAAAGAAGTGCCTGAGAACTTTTCTCCCTGAATTACAAAGGAATCCTTCTTGGAGTTGAGCTGCAGGCTTGGCCTTACATTGTTACTTTCTTTCTTCATTAGAGTCTATGTCTGACAAATAATACAAAATACGTAGACAACTATTTCTTTGCAATTTACATAATCACATCCATTACAACAGTGTGTCAGGATAGGTCTTGTGTTCATAAAGCTAACTGGGTAAATTCGCACGTTTGAACAATTAGCTAGCTGCTATTTTTAAACAAAGGCCTGCTCCCCATATTAGACTATCTAGAAATCCATCTTTCATTCATCAACTCCTAATTTTCTAGGGTTTAATCTCCACCCAAAAGTGCCTCAAGTATTTCCAAACATTTGGTTGGGGGGATGTAGGAGCCCTAATTAAGGAGATAGCTAAGATTGCAGTTAGCTGTGAGCCATAAGCATTACCACCTTCCATGGTCTCGTGAGACTTGGCCAAAGACATTGTGGATCGGGTCGGCGCCATTTGCATGGTCTCGTGAGACTTGGCCCCGGGGGATTGTGGGTCGTTGTCAGTGCCATTTTGTGGTTGTTGGAGGAGCATGGATGGCATGTCGGGGTTTTGTTGGAGCCGGAGAGAGAAGCTGGCAAAATAAAGAGCCTGTTTGTTTCCAGTCTGCCTCTGAACTTATTCCCGCGGCTTTGTTGCTCCAAGCGGCCACCGCTTCAGGCGGCAACAGGGGGAGAAGCACCAGTGTCATAGACCATCCTACATGGATTCATAGGACCTAATTGCTTCATTAATCCTTAAACCAACATAATTTTTTTACCCTTTTGATGGTATTATTTTATGTCACAAAACTAGTCTAGTGTCCAAACATATAGCATCACTAATATCATGAGAAATGTTAATATGTGCACAAAAATCTGGTTCTGACTCCAATATTCCATGAATAGTATAGAATCTAACTTTGGCTATGCAAGTCTTGCCTTGCCTGTTTTTTCCCCCCCCTTTCAATTGTGGGAAGGTGTTTTAATGGAGCCATGGTTACATGCAGTGGTTAAGCAGCAATGGGGTCACAGGTGACATCGTATTCCTCAACTCCTGTGGGCTCCCCTAGTTGCTTTCGTTCCACTCTCTGGTTCCACCGATGCTGTCGCCACTCTCTCTCCTGGAACTCCACGCAATGCTCTCTCCTGGCGCTCTCCATTCTCAGTCACTGGCCTCCTTCCCATGTTAGCTCTCTCCTGCTGCCCTTGCTCACAACATCAGGTTTCCCCTGGGAGCAGTCTGCCCTCTTTGTTTCTCTGCCTTCAGTCTTTAAATAATGTCATCGTCCCCGGGAGCTGAAACACCATGGCCTTGCTAAGGACTTCCGCCACAGCGTTATCTCTACCATAAACCACTTAAGCCCAACCACTGCCTTCGCATCTCCTGTTGATCATGTAAAGATACCTCACCTCTGTAATGTCCAAAGGGAACTTTTTGATTTTCATTCCTAAACGTGCACCTCAGTCCCCATTATCTCTGCCATTGGATTCACCACCCAGCTATCTCAGGCCAGGGGGCTTGCCTTCGTCCTCTCCCTTACTCTCTGCCTAAGAACGTTTCTGCAAAGCCCATTCCTCTGGTCTTCAGAGCTCTCTCTTTACACCATTCCCACTGCCGGGCAGTTGGTACAGAAGCCACTTCTTTCATGCCTAGGTTAAATGCAGCAGGCTCCTCCTTGCTCAGCTCCCAGCTTTTATCTGGGAGCCCTTGAACCTGCCCCACTGCAGAAGTGAAACCCTCTTTATCAGATTTGGGTCAGTGAGAGGGAGCCACGAGGTAAGCTGAAGTGACTTCTTTTTCTATTCTTAAAACTGCACAGATCCTTTTTACTCCATTGTTAAGCTGACAGCAAACAATCTGGAAATGTGGCCACAACTTTGACATCTGTCCATTTATTTACTTCCACAAATATAATGCAAAATGCACAGCTCCAGGAAGAACTGTCTTTTCCTATTTAATCCTCAGTGCCTGATAGTTCTCTGTACATATTAGGTACTAAAATATCTGTGAAAGATTAAAAAGGAAAAGAAGGTGGGGAAGGGAGAAGGGAAGCAGGCTGTTTGCACATGCTTGATCTCAGAACTACCAACAGAACAATCATTTATGATAAGGATTTATCCCATACAAATCAATAATGCTAAACCTGGGATATTACTAAAGATGTTCACCTCACTAGTATTTACATGCTAAAAATCCCCCTAAAAAATCACCCCTAGAAACAAGGACTAAATCACAACTGAAAGCATATTAATTAGTTTTATAAAGCAGATTGCTAAGTATGAATTAAAGGCATACAGGCAAATGACATTTAATTCAGAAACATATGTTCTTGTTATAAGTTTAAGTGAAAAAGTCAAATCCAGACTAGTAGAAATGTGATTTGAAGTGCTAAATATGTTTTGCCTGCATTATACAGGTCATGGAAAATGGCATGGAAAATTTATCTTTAAATATTTACATGTCGAAGGATATTATAAAATAGTAATGGCAAGAGTTTTTCCTTCTTATACTTTATGATATTCTAAATTTTTGTCACTGCAGTATGTTCTCTGGTAAATATTATGCTCATGTTCAGTATCTTTATTATTTATCTTTATAAAATTCATAAATATAACTGAAAAATGAAAAGCCTAGAATTCTGGACAGGACATCTGTGTAATGACCTTAGTGCTTGGTGGAGTTTTCCGTCTAACTTTTCATTTGCTTAGTTAGCTGCTGTAATTCATGTTCTAACAAAACAAGTTTGATTATACATTAAACTTAATACATACGCATTCATTCTATTAGATGTAATCTTCAATCTATGAAGGGTAGGTAACATACCCATTTGGAAAAAACAATATATAGTGCAGCTGGAGCCAGAGTCTCCACAAAAGTCCAAATCTAGGCTAGTGCTTGGCCTCAGGCTACAATATAGCCTCGTATAAAAAACGTTAGTCTCTGAGACAAATGTATTGGCCCCTGTCAAGTTTGTCTCCATGAAAACACTGGAGAAGTGTCTAAGCTTCCCCTTGAACTTGCAGACTGACAGAATTCAGTGATATGGACTGAATACCATAGGCACTTATGGGATGACTGACCACTGTCATGCCTGGCTGGTATAAACATAAACCGGCATGCAATTATTGGAAAATACTATGAAAGTGCATGCTGAAATCTTACATTAATATCTATAAATTATTCATCCCACCAGTTGGAAATAGTCTACAGAAAAATAGAATGTGTGTTCAGAGACACTTGTGTGTATTCATTGTAGTAATCTTAGTTGTGTTGAAAAAAATCAAAAGAACATGCAATAGAGAGATTATTAAATAAATAATAGCATAACCAGAGTCCATGTGGCAGAGACCGGTAGATAATAATCAACTCTGCTTTGTCTTTCTTTTAATCACGTGCCTATATTTCTATTTCCCTGGTAGATCAGGGTGCCATACAACTAAGTTATAGCCAGTGGAAGCCGGGTTGAAGTAGGGATGTAGCTCAGACGTGGCTTGTGGAATTTCCCATGTTTTGTCCTCCCCATAACTTGTCCCTAGGTCTCATGGAAAAGACCTTGTGGACAACTTTAAGAGTGGCAAAGTTACACTATGGGGAGAATTTAGGTGTTGAAATCAAATCTTGAATAGATCGCTTACAAGAGATGGATTTTCTGTGACAAGAAATAAGCTTTTATGTCTTTAAGCTACTAATGTGGGGGTTATAGCAGTTGATATTATTTTCCCACAGATATACTTCGGAAAGATAAACTGTCATTTTGGTGAATAAGGTCAATGTACAAGTATTGGCAATGAAATACACTCATGCTACTCTACTGTAAAATGAAAATATCAAGTCTCACAGAAGCATGTTCACCTTGCTTCCCATAAAGGATAAGTAGGTACATATATGCTAGTATTTGTAAACAACCATGCATATGTGCAGAGTCAAAAACAAACATACTCTAGGGTGTGTCAAAAGAGATTCCCCACTAGGTAATGATTGATTTTAATTTTCCAATTCAAAGTGGAAGTTCACAAGCCACATATTTGATTTAAAAAAAAAAAAAAAAAAACTTGAATCATAGTTCAAATACTTTGAACTCAATTGTTTTTGCATTTATTTCATTCTATTTGAGCTATTTTCAGAAGACATTTAAGGGTAAAATGACGGTTCAAATGTATCTGCATACATTCTAGAGAAAAGAAAAGACTGGGTTGCAAACAAATCTATGAGGTTATGAATGATTAAGAACTAGACAAAGGACCCTAACCCAAGATCAGATCCTATTAAAAAAAAAAAATTAGAGGCAGCTCAACTTAATATCCCTCATGACCCCACTGTTGTGACTACCTTTCTAAACATCCAGCAAAATATACGTAAACGTTGTAAAGCTCCAACGTGGGAGTTTTGAAGATTTTTGCCTCCTGCTTTTGTCAGTGAGATAATTTAGGGGTCAGTCTCTCGTTCCACATAGGAAGTGGGTCATGAGCCGATCGCACCTCTGAGCGGCAGATGCATCATCACCACCATCACTCAGTAACTGCTTCAAGTGAATGAGTAAATTCAAAATGATGACCTAATTTGGCAAAACAAACTTGTCATCCTTTCCCTCTTAATGTACAAATAAATTATCTATTTGTGGGAAAACACTTGAATAATGCATCCATATGTATCCTCCACGTCCATTCATTATTCATACACTCTGCAGATGTTTTTAAGCTCTGAATGTGCCAGGCACAGATCTGACTTCTAGGACTGCGGCAGTGACCAGAGCAGAGGATGTCTGCAAGGGTGAAATCACACTGAAGGCACAGCTGGCAGAAAGCACGTCCTTACACTTTTACAACCAGAAAAAAATTACATCTATCAGACTTTGTTCAATGGTATGGTGTGGTCGAACAAAATAATTTAAAAAATCAGCAAATGGAAACGCAACACACTTCATGGGGCTAGACTTTGACTCTTGCTGAGGTGTTTCCCACCTTCTCTATACCTGAGCCCTGAGGATCAGCTGGGAGAATAAGGAAAGGTTGTAATTTTTATGTAATCTGTACTAAAAGCTTATGTCGATCTTTCATTTGATGTTGTAGGAGTGAAGGTAAATTTCTCCTTTGCCTTCTGAAGGTGCACTGGATACCCTGATGATAGAGGAAGGAGGGGGAAAGACCCTCACTGCATGAAGGGGTGCAGTCAGCCCCATGCGATTCAGGGCTGATGCTCCTCTTCTCCACCAGGGAGGGGGAGATGCAGGATGCAGTCAGTGTCTAGGGGAGTAGTAAATGAATAGTAGGGAACGCAAAAGGCTTGAAAAACAAATGCTGGCCTGGGACAAAGGCCACTGGGCCCACAGAGCAGGCAGTGATTATAAACGATTCTCTTTGGAACACTGAATGGGACCAAAATAGTAAGCAAAGGTGGTGACAGAAGTCTGTGCAGGTGTGTTGGCAGACCACAGTCTTTCTTCCTGCAACTCAAGTTAAGCTCATGAAATCTCAGGGAAGGAGCTAGCAGGAATCTTTTCCTCCTTGCTGGGCCCAGACTCTAAGCAGACAAGGAAATATCAGAGAGATGTCCCTTCTGGCACCTGCTGCTCTTTAAATTACTTTGATTTAAAATAAACAACACACCAGGGTGCAATATTTTGAGGAGATAGTTTTTGGATTTCAATGTATAATTTAAAAACAAAACAGTATCATCTGTCCTCTTTATATTCAACTGTAATTGTACTGAGCAATGGAGAAAGTGCGTTAATGTGCACTTGTGAATTAGCCATTAATACTCTGTTGTTGGCAAGATAAAAAAAGGAAGAGAATTTTAATCAGGGTAGACTAACAAGGTATTAAGTTTTAATATCATTTGTACTTCCAAAGGAAATTCATTGCAATTTATTTTTAATTAATATGCCATTTTTAGCAAGTATTGCCCCTAAAGAATTAAGTGCAGCATTTCTCTCTTAAAGTTAATTAAATAATTCTAGTATTTTTGAAAGCACCAGTTTTTATGCTAGATTCTAAGACCCAGACATGGTCTGCAATTTCCTACCTATGGAGTTATAAATGCCATTTTCTTAACCTATTGTTTCTTTAGTGCCTATTTTAACCAGTTTTTGTTTATTTAAATCCAATTTTAAATTGTACACCGGAAAGATTTCAGATTCAATGCAGAATTTAAAAGGCAATAGGAAATATGACTCTTGAGATAGATGAAAATGTATGTGGGCATTTAAAAACACACACATATACAACACATTTTAACTCACAACTAATTCATGTTCTGTTTCGAATCCAGTGTGCGTTGTATAAAATGAACACTGTATTGTTAAAAAAAAAAAAAGTTATTTTTTTAATTATCTTGTCTTCCCACATACTAATTGGATAGTTAAAATATCCTCAAAATAAATTTGTAAATAATGCAGGTTAACCATTTGTTTTTGAAATACAATCAGGACAACAGAACATCCACTGCAAAAAAAAATTAAAAAATAAAAAAATAAAGATGAATTCTGCAAGTTTTGAAAGAGAAGACTTGTGCTCCCGTTTTGTTTCTTCCCCATGATTTCAGGAAGGTGGCCTGGAGATGGCTCCAGGCAAGATTTGCCTCATGTCTTGTAAAGACGCCCAACGTTCCTGGGGTAGAATGTCTCAATGGACTCCTTAGGAGAACTCTATGTCTGCTTTCCCACCAAACTCCCGGTCTGCTGATTTTCTAGCACATTCTTTCACCCCATGAAGATAGAAGTAGACCCAAACACATTCCCCTGTGGGGCTCTCAAAGTTCAGCAAAATGAGACACTCCTGCAGGGCTCCACCCCAGGTTCTGAGGCAGGAGGTCCTGGTGCATTTGCAACTGTACTTTAAGAATCCCTCTTCTAAACATAGAGTCGCAAAAGGGGCTTCTGTGTTCAGAGCAAGTTTGCTTTGTTTTGTTTTGTGGGGGGGGGGGCAGTGCCAGGGATTGAATTCAGGGGCACTGGACCACTGAGCCACATCCCCAGCCCAAGTTTTGTATTTTATTAGAGACAGGGTCTCACTGAGTTACTTAGAGCCTTGCTGTTGCTGAGACTGGCTTTGAACTCCTGATCCTCCTGTCTCAGCTTCCTGAGCTGCTGGGATTCCAGGCATGCACCACTGCACCCAGCCCAGAGCAAATTTTAACACTAGGCAGCACAAAGCTTCATTTCCTTGACTACTTCATTGCCTCATTTTGTATATTTGAAGTGACCCAAAAAGATGAATGTGCTCATAGGGAGGAAGATTTTCCTAGTTCTTCCTTAGTGTCAATGGATAGTCAATTGATCAATGTAAATTACATCAGACATGTTTGATTTATGAATGGACTCTGATGCCTGTAATCCAGCAGAAAGCCCAACATAATTCAAACTTCAGATTGAAGGTTAATTATCACAAGTTTCTTGGCATTTTATAACTCCTGACAGAGGCAATATTTTAATTTTCATGTCAATCAATTACATATTTTTTTCTGACATGATTTACATGATTTGGAAGTTTGGTAGACCTGATAGATTATTCTTTCCTTTTTATTATAAGATTAGCACATATCTGATAATTTCATCAAGAGGAAATAAGAATCAAATCTGAGACAGAAAAACAAAAATTGAAATTTTGCTATCACCATGAATTTTAGAAAATTCATAATTATTTAATAAGTGGTCAAAATATTTGTTTATAAGCACATGTGTTTAATACCTATGTTTAACATGTGAGTTAAAATTAACTTAACTATTCAATAATGATTTTTTTTCTGTAATCTTTGACTATGGAGTCTACTTGACATTTATTATGGGTTCTACAAAAGATTTCAGATAAAGTCTCTGGATGATACTAAGAAGTTTGAAAATTTTGGAAAATAAATATAAAGAAACATGAAATGTTTATATTTGAAAAAATATAGTCAAAACCAATAACTGAATAAAATAATAATTGATGCTTCATATAATATAAACTTCAAAAATGAATGAGGGCTCATATCATAATGTTTTTCATGTCAGATTTATGTTTATAATCCATTTTATATTCCTGTAATACTAACAATCAATTCAATTCCCTGTTTATCTGTGACTCTTTGTCTATAGAAGCACTTTCCAACAGTAATAAAATGTGAAATGTATATTTAATTGTATATTTTCTATTAGCCATACAAAGGAAAGAAAGACATGAAATCAATTTTACTTAATATAGTATTAACTCAACGTATTCAAAAATATGTTTTGCAGAAATAATCAATAGACAGTCTTATTGGGGTATTTTATAATTCTTATTTCCTCTATGACTTCTAAACCCATCATCTATTTGATATTTAGAACAGATCTCAATTTGGACTCCACTCCATAGCAACATTTGGCGAGTAGCTTCCATGATAGACAAGGCAGTTAAGCTCAGGAATTCATTATAAGAACATTCTACACACTACATATTACGTATTTCTCTTTATTATCATATTCTGCATGAGCCAGAAGCTTCCACCAATAACCAGAAATTTATCCTTGTCTAGCTTCTATTTTAAAAGTCAATGACTTAACCCCTACACATTGATTTTCTTGAACACATGTTTTTTTTTTTTTAAAGTATCCTTGAAATAAAATTGTTTATTCAGAAATATTTATGTAATTATTTCATGTGCTCAATTTTGTTAAAATTTTTTCTGGATTTTTGAGGAGTTAAAAACTAGTGTGTTTCTAGTGGGTGTTTGCATATAAAAAATATCTGGCAATATAATAAAATGATATGATAGTCATGCTGGTCATAAAAAACTGATGGAATAGGACTTGAGGAGGCATAAGGAGAAGCTACCGAGGAGACATTTCAGATGGATCTAGAAGGCACAGTTAAGCATGTGTATGCAAAAGAGTGAAAAATCCATTGTGAGTCATGTGAGTCAGAATTCCAGCAAGACCTGGTGTGCACTCATGATTTGATCCCATTTAGTCCTCATGACAACCTCTCCTAGGGCAAGGAGGGTGGTGATCTCCTTGTGTTTCCAGTAAGTGACAGCCTAGAGCACACAGCTAGTAAGCCCAGCCAGGAGGTGGCCAGCCAGAATCACTCCAGAAATCAGTCCTCACACTCCTGGGGACCATCACCATGGCTTCCAGAACCGGAAATGGCCACTGCTGACTTGCTGTGCCGTCTGTCACAGCATGCCTCTCAGAGAATCTGACGCCAGCTGTGTCCTGCCACAGTCCTTTGAGTCACTGGCCTGTTAAGAAAAGACCTGTGGAGTGACGGCTGCCATGGCAGTCTGGAAGAGAGAGATGCATTTGTTGTCAATGTGTTTGTTAGTGGCAAAGCCACTGAAGGGAAGGTGGTTCATGTGCATGGTGGGTGTATGCAGGAGCCCTGTTTGGGGAGATGGCTAAGATTGCGGTTGACTATGGGCTATAGAGATGTTTGGGCCATGGAGATGTTTGGGCATTGCCACCTTCCATAGTCTCACAGGACTTGGCCCGGGATCTCGCGGGACTTGGCCCGGGATCTCAAGAGACTTGAGCCGAGATTGCTGATCGGGGTCAGTGCCATTTGGTGTGTGGTTGTTGTTGGAGGAGCGTGGACGGCGTGTTAAAGTTTGTTAGAGCCAGAGAGAGAAGTTATCAGAATAAAAAGCCTGTTTGTTTCCAGTTCGCCTCTGAACTTCTTCCCGCAGCTTCATTGTTCCAAGCGGCAGTCACTTCGGACAACAACAGGTGTAGACTGAGAGAGGGAGAGGGCACCACCTCAAAGAGGTAAGGAGACGAGGAAGACTGAGGAAATACAGAACCTGTGTCAGATATGCAGAAAGATAAATGAAAGTGGGCAGACTCACAGAGGGGAACGGTTGGCAACACTGGATAGGGCTTGTGGAAATGCCATCATGGAAATGGGGCTCGATTCCCATGGGAAGTTCTAGGTGAGATCATCTCCTGAGCTGATGGCAGCGGTGGCAGGGGCAGAGATGGGAAAACAACACAGGGTTGCCAACGCGCTTTGTGATTACAGAGAACATGCTAACTACGTGTTACAGCTTAGATCTGGAATGGCCCCCAGTCCTTGTGTGTTGAAACACGGTCCCCAATGCAGCAGTGTCCAGAGGTTGGGCTTTTCGGAAATGATTGTAAGGGCTGTAAATGCATCAGTGGATCAATCCATTTGGTGGATTAATAACTTGAATGGAGTACTGGGAGATGGACCTAGTAGAAGGTAGTAGGTCACCAAGGGCCTGCCCTATAAGGGTTTACCTTGTCCAAGCCCCTTCCCCCTCTCTCTCTCTCTCTCTCTCTCTCTCTCTCTCTCTCTCTCTCTCTCTCTTCTGCCCTGCTGCCCTGAGCTGGGTGGTCTTCCTCCACCATGCTCTTCCGCCATGATGTTCTGGCTCCTCAGACCTGAGCACTGGAGCCGCGGACCATGAACTGAAACCATGAGCTGAACCAAGCCTTGCCTCCTTTACGTTGTGTGTGTCAGGTATTTTGGTTGCAGCAATGAAAAGGTGACTAACCCACTAAGGAAGCAGAGAGAGCTGCAGTCAATGCTAAGATACAAACAGGAGTTGTCAGATTTTCTCCTCAGGTCTCTTTTGCCAGGTGCCTGTGTCATTGAAACCATGAGGCAAGGAAGTTGATGATGGTGACATCAGACCATTGGATCATGGAACCTATCACGCAGAGGAGGAAGTGAAGTTGGGAGGGCTCATTTGATGGAAAATGCACGATTGGCTGACGAAGGCAAAGCTCTCTCAACCCTTTCAGTGAGCAATTCACCCCTTTGACCTTCCTTTGCCAACAAAATCTGTGGCCGAGTCTAGGGAAAAGGGAACAGGGAGAGAAAAACATCACTTAAGTTCCCAACATGGAAAGACTCACAGAAAAATTGAAAAAAAAATGAAGGCTTTTTACAAGTTAATGCAGAAATTGATCTAAAATGAACTTTCTCGACACTATTATGATGTTGTTGTTTTCTTTCAAAAGAAAATCATCTGTGTCTGGTCGGTGGAGAATGATTTTGACTTTGAGCATGTAAGAACTCCTTGCGAGACATTTATGTCAAAGTTTGTGCTTTCTCAAAGAAGTTGTCAGATTTCCTTAGCAAACCCCAACATATGCTCAAAAGATCGATGGTTTTTGTTCGTCCCTATTACTAATTCCATTTGCTTAGTAAAAGAGGATGTAAAATTAATAGCTCATAACTTTCTCAAAGGCAATATATGAAATTTATCAGCTCTTCATTTCCAGTCCCTGATGACTCGACTTTGATTGCGCTGATACAGCTTCATAAGTTTTAATGGACTGTGGCACTTCTATTTACAGTCCTGACATTAATTGCAATGGCAATTTTGCATAAATCCACCAAAATTCTGAGTTTCTCAAAACATGTTCAGCATTTTAATTAGTATTTTATGAAGTCATTTGCTTATAGGAGAGCTTCTCACAGATGAGCATACTCTATGTTTCTGCCCCCCCCCCCAATTTTTTTTAAGACATGAAAACACCATTAGGAAGAACAGACTATGAAAACTTAAACTCTTTGAACAAATTTTATTATATATATATACATATATATAATATATATATATATATATATATTTTTTTTTTAGCTTCCAGGCAGGAATATATGCACCCAAGTATCCATTTCCACATGCATGCATGAAATCTAATCACATTATCTAGTAGTTGAAGGATAATGTAGTCTGGGAGCATGAGAACTTTCTGAGGCTCTCAGCATACTCTAAGGACATTGTGAACCCCAAAACTAAGGAAAGCTCACTAAATATTTATGATGTGAATTTTCCCTTGCAGCAGATTTGATCCACCGTACTGATTTGGTTAATTCTTGCATTCTTAGTTTTTATCTTTTAAGATTTTATTATTTTGATGTTAGTAAGTTGGGAGAGGAAATAAGGACCACCAAGATCTAGATGGGGGGAATCATGACGTAGATAAATTATCTACATATGAAATAGAGCCCTCCATGTAAAATTCAGAATGTGTGCTCTCTGTGATTATAGGAATAGGTTGTTCCTAAGTATGTGTCCTGCGTTAGACTCTCCCAGAAGACCCTGCAAGACAGAAATGACAAATGGTTTGGTTGAAAGAGAAAAACTGCCACAAAGGGAGTTTGAAAGAGCCTTTTGCCACTGGAGATCAAAAGCCCTGGGAATTCTGGGAAACAGGTTCTAAGGTTTGAATGGGTCCCTTTTAAATTCCACATGCTGACACCTAACAGCCAATGTGATAACATAAAGCAGTGTGGCCTTAATAGGTGAGCAGGCCATGAAGGCTCCCCCCTTGCAAATGGGATTAAGGCCCTTATTTAAAAAGCTGATGCAGCATTTGGTTCTCTTAATCTTCTATCCTCTGCCCTTTGAAGACAAATGGACAGTGACATGCATGAGGAACTGGCCCTCTCAGAGGCTGAAACGTTTACCTTAAGACTGCTCAGCCTTCATAACTATGAAAAATGGCACTCTGTTCTTTAAAATTTCCCAGCCTCAGGTACTTTGTTATAGCAGCACAAATAGAGTAAGACCACCTGCCTTGGGTAGATCCTTAATGAATGATAAGGAATCCAGGGTTTCTATCTTCTAGGTCCCTTTCTTGTTTTAGTTAAGGACCACTACCAGAATGAAATCTCTTGCACTTGTAGTTTACCCTGTGTAGAGGACCAACATGCTTTCTTTAAACAGAAAAAGACAAAAGCAGCCTTTACTCTGAGTCACAGGTGAGTACTAAGGAGCCATTCTGTTCATGGCCCGTGCTGAGTCCCCACTTCTATAACAGCCTTCCTATTAGAGGCTGGTCCCAGTTCCTTTAAAAAGTGCCTTGCAAAAGGAGGACTTGCCATTTCCAGGGATGTGATTGATGGCCCAAATGTCCCTGCTTACCAGCCACCCAGAGTTCCTTGCCCACTGCCCACACCTGTTTCTGTTTTCAGTCGGCTTTGCATCACGGTGACCGACACACCTGACTGAAACAACCTAGAGGAATTGTGGCTCATGGTTTCAGAGGTTCAGTCCATGGTTGGCCAACTCTGTAACTCTGGGCCCAAGGTGGGGCAGAACATCATGGCAGACGGGCATGGCAGAGGACAGCAGCTCAGTCCATGACAGCAGAGAGAGAGAGCCCCTCTCCCCAGGTCCAAACAGAAACCCCAAAGGCCTGACCCAGTGACCTACTCCTCCAGCCTCCTCCTACCCTCCTGCAGAGACCACCCTGTACAGCAATCTTTTGAAAGTATCAATCCATCAGTGGGTTGATCACTGATCAGGTCGTATGGGTTGATCCGCTGATCAGGTCGTGTGGGTCGATCGCTGATCAGGTCGTGTGGGTCGATCCGCTGATCAGGTCGTGTGGGTCGATCCGCTGATCAGGTCGTGTGGGTCGATCCGCTGATCAGGTCGTGTGGGTCGATCCGCTGATCAGGTCGTGTGGGTCGATCCGCTGATCAGGTCGTGTGGGTCGATCCGCTGATCAGGTTGTAGCTCTCAAGATCTCTTCACACCCCTCCTGAACTTTCCTGCGTTATCTCACTCACAAGCTTTTGGGAGCCACCTCATATCCAAATCACAGCAGCGTGCAAAGCCTGCTTCCCATCGCGGGCTCTCCCTGCCCCAGAGCTGTCCCGTTCACGGGCTCAACACCCAAGCGTGCGCTGGCTGAAGGCAGAGGCTGGCTGCCTCCCCGACCCAGGTCCTTCTGTCTGTAGGGTGCTCGGCTACTCCACAGGGGTGAATGTGCTCTGGTGACACTGATGGGAAACCAAAAGCCCAGCCACTGTGCACCCACTCCTACACACCCTTCTGTTCCCTCTTCCCCTGCTTTCTGTGTCTCAGCCTCCCACACTTGATTGTGTAGACCCTGATTAACCAGCCAGGGCAGTTACCAGAGATCAAGAGGCTGCATCTACCCTGTCACAAAGCATCTCTCTTTTTCATCTGGCAGATGACCGTGAGCCTCATTCCAGTCTTTGTCCACTATGGGAGAATTTACCTTTATATTTTATCTCTGAGACACCTCTGAATGGGCTCTCACCAACCTACTGGACTTAACCATCTTCACCATCTGCTATCACCCAGTTGTGTAATTCTGTGAAAGGACTTGGACATAAGCTAAGGAGGACATGACTGGGCAGTGGGGTAGGTGACACCTGTTGCAAGCAAAGGCCACCTGTCTCTGTGTTCTCCTGAACCAATCCCAATGTGCTGTTTCCATCCTGGGGTGGACTGATCATGCTGAGCCCTGAGCTTGGTTATTGGTCCAGATGAAATGAAGAGAGGGGGTGGTGTCTGAGGAGGAGGGCAGAGGACTCAGGTGAAGCTATATGGTCTGCAGGTAAGTGGAGCTGTTCTCCGCTAGACAGAGAAGGAGACCACCCAGAAACTGTGAAATAATAAGGGCATAAAATGTTGTCAAGCCCATCTGTGCTGACAGGCCAGAGCTATGCTGTAAACCTTCTTAGCACAAAGATGTGCTCCAGATATTTTACAGGTATGTTTCTCATACAGAAAATAGGTGGGATGACGTGCTAGCAATCTTCAAAGCTCAAATACTAACAAAGAATTCAATTTACAGTATTTCTAACTGCTTATAATTGAAAACTAATATTTTTAGGTTCCTTTGACTCTATTACATGTTCATTATAATACATGAAAGTTAACTGTACACCTAGTAACTACATAGTTTGTAACCCCACCAATAAAGGGGGTTTCAAGTTTGTACAGAAACTGCAACATTAATGAACGTTTATTTAATTCGTTCCATTAGACCCAGAAGCTATATTTTGGAGATACTATGAATTTTCTATTAATTGACTTGACAGAAAACAAAATAACAAAAGATGAAGTGATTCTTGAATTATCTTCCGGAAGATGCTGCTTTTGATAAATCCTTAATTAATTCCTTTTATTATTTAACATTAAAATGTTGAGAACTTACAGTCTTCAAATAGACTTTATCAGTGAAGAGTCCTTACATAAATCTTAAGAATATTTTTTTGTTTCTACAATGTTTTTCTTTCCTGATATAAATTACTGTGATACTGATGTTTCTGTCAAAATTTTAACTCATCCTCGGGGAAGAAAAAGAGGTGCTTAATAAACTGTAAATTCAAGGATGATATATTTTACTGTGAACAAACCTGAGTTTAGAAACAGAGCTCAGGCTTATTAAAATTACATGTGCAATAAAAACTACATCTCAAATGCTCTAGGGTATTATTTAAATGTTTTTATGAAAGCTACATGTCTCACTTGGCCAGAACTATGTACTTGTTGGCATGCATTTGATAACCCGTGTGTTTCTGCTTGTTCGAATGGATTTGACCCGCCCATAGATCTCACTTGGAGTAATCCTGCTGCTGCCGACAGGTGAAAGAGAGGAGAATTCACACATTTATCATTCTCTGTGCCTCTCCTGACACCCACAACACGCCTGACGATTCCAATGCTCAAAAACAATTACAGTGAGAAAATATGCGGGGAAAGTCTCTTAGGTGTGAATCCTAGGAGACAGAGCAGCTTGAGAGGACGCATTGGAAGGAGGTCAGAGCAGAGTAGTGCAGGTTGGGGAGAGGGGCAACTGTCAGTGGGCTCTATGCCAGGCCTAGCAAGATGTGCCACCAATCAGTTTCAGCAAGACACATAAGATCGATTATGTTTGGAATAGTAAAATTTCTTACATCTGAAAATTTTGTGTAGAAATCAACAAATCAAGAGAGTAATAAATGCCTCTCTGAAGTACTTGGACCGGCATTGATCCATTAACACAAGCGGCAGTTCTGCTTGATGGATGAGCTAGCCTGCAGCTCAACAGAACTGATCCTTCACACTGAGCCCTCCAGAGCTCTGATCTTATCATCAGCAACGTGAGACAATATTCTAATCATGTAGTGAAATATCAGAGTGGACGAGTTTGCAAATCACAAATCTTCCAAGCAAAGAGCTTGCTTTTGTATTCCTGAGTTTTGTGATACAGAGGACCTTAATGATGAAGTGGCACTTTTATTTTGGAAGCAGTTCCATAATGCATCACACACACACACACACACACACACACACACACACACAGTATTCATAATTTCTAGATTTGTAGAAAGCTTTATTTTTTTACTTATGGGTAACTGTCAACATATTATAAAGAAAATTCATCATTCTAAAACCTGAAAAACTATACTATCCTTCTGTCTGTGAAGATTAATGGAATGTCTGTGATTCAAGGAGTCAGAGTCATTATTTATGCAATTTTGTGAAATTGTCCACTAATAATTCAAAAGCCTGAACATGATGTTTTATCTGTACATTTGTTTTCCTAATGCAAACACAATCAACTATACTCATGCTCAAAAATTATGTTTACTTTCTATTAACTTCTACACTCCAATCAAATAAAATCTACTGAAATTTGTTTAAAACAATTAAACAATTAATTTGTTTAAAACAATTAAACAAGCGTCAGAATTGTTCCTGTTTACAGTCTATTATAAATAAATGCCCAACGACCTAACAGGTCTTGCTAAATTCCTTTGTTCTTTATGGGTGAAATAAAGTGACTAGGTATGTAGCTAACATAAAAAGGAATTTGTTCTGGAGGGCTATCTTTGTGTAAATTAGGCACTCCTCGTCATTAGCTAACACACTAGGGAAATAGAACATAATTATCAAGCCAGTATATATTTTTAAGCAATAAGAATAAAAGGAATTCATTATTATTGAACATAATTATCGAGCCAGTATGTATTCTTAAGCAATAAGAATAAAAGGAATTCGTTATTATTATCTTATTAGTTTTAACAATAAATTGAACCACAAAACATAATATAGAGAAAAATCAAATCAAAATCAAAATAAAGCTTTACTTCCTGTTCTCATGTGATTTATACTTCAGGGTCTCCCCCATGGATGCTTCCTGGTCCTCTCCCATCCTTCCAAATGGTCTATTAGTGTTAGCTATTTTTCTATGGTTTTTTTCATTCTAACAGTTACATACTAGTAAGGCTCCTTCGACCTTGGTTTTTTTTTTTTTTTTTTTAATTTTTAAAAAACTTTTTATATAGATATTAACTTTAGTTGAAAATGGACCTTTATTTTATTTTATATGTGGTGCTGAGACTCAAACCCAGGGCCTCACACATGCGAGGCAAGTGCTCTACCACTGAGCCACCACCCCAGCCCCTTGACCTTATTTTGCATACTCAGGGGATTTTGCCTGAACTTATATGTAAATATTTTTCTAATTAAAATTTTTGACAATACTTCAGAAAATATAGAAAATGAAGTAAAATTCATTTGAATGTTACATGGGTATGTTTTCAAACAGTTTTTGATTGGGCTGGTATACTTGAATCCTATCAGGACTTATTAAAAGAGTTGGATAATTTCCATATCTGCCATTATTCCTTAGAAAATAAGCCATTTTTATGGATACTGCGTAGTTTGTAACATGTAAGCATGGATGTGTCGACGAGCGTGTTAAACCCTACCCGTGCTCCTGGCTGTTCAGGCTGTTTGGACATATGGTCTGTGTCTAAGCTTTCTTCTACGACAGGAAATGCTGCCTGAAACACCTTTGTGCCACCAGTCCCCTTCATAGCATTGGGGACTGTGCTATGCAGATCTTTGCAGTGACTTGGAATTGCTAGTGCTTAACATTGTTAATTCATTCATCTTTTGAGTTTACAATAGTGTTTTATTGTGTTTCAATTGGCATTTTCTTGACTTTTAGTGCTGAAATGCTTGCTCATTTATTTGTCCTTTCTTTTTTCTCTTATTTGAATGTCTGGTCATATTTTTAACCTATTTATTGTTCAGTTGCATTGTCATTTTTTCACTGATTTTGCAAGTTTTTGTCGACTGGTTACTAAACCCTTGACAGATATTTTTATTTTTTTGCCCTTTGTATTAAGGTAACTTCAATAAATGATTTTCTCATTTTAATGGGATAATAACCATTGTGTTTTTTACATTTTGTTTTTAAAATCAATTAATCCTTTATACCATACAGAAATATTCTTACATTCTTTTTGAAAGATTTTAAGAAAATTCCACTTACATGCTTAGTATTTCTATCCACCTGTATTTGGTTTAGAATAAGGATAGTCACACTTTGCCAAGTGGACAGGCTGACCTTTGTGAGCTGTTCACACCTTCCTTACCCTTTATCACACATTGCCACCGGAGCCAAACACCAAGTTGCTTCACATGTGGCTCAGCATTTTCCTAATTTTGGTATCTGAATGGTATTCCCTGGAAATTACATTGCATCTTGAAATTTTTTGATGGTTTCTAGGGCTTCCTTTAAATGCTTCTCATCATCTTTTGTGTTCTTTTATTTCACTAAGATATTTCTAGCTGTGGATTCTATTCCATTTGTCCAGCTTTGGATTTTGTTGTTATTTATTTTTGCTTCTAAATGGTACCACTTAAACCATTTTCTGCAAAATGTTGCCATTCCTCTTCCGTCTATTATCCCCTTCTGGTCTGATTATATACACGTTCATTCAGTGAGTCTCTAACTTCAATTTATGTCTTTAAGAAAATAAGCTTAAATATTTCTAACCCGTATCTGAAAATTTCAACACTGGGTGCTTTGGTGTTTGTGTTGTTGTGGGGGCTCCTGCTTTGGGACAGAATTCCTTCATGTGTAATAATCTTTGCCTCTCATAAGCTCAGCTTCCTTGTACAATTATTTATGGAGTATTTTAGAGACCCAGAAGGGATTCTCTGGATTCTTGCAGAGGGTTTTGTCGCTGCCTGAAGCGATTGCCACTTGGAGCAACAAAGCCGCAGGAATAAGTTCAGAGGCAGACTGGAAACGAAAAGGCTCTTTATTCTGCTAGCTTCTCTCTCTGGCTCCAACAACAACTCCTGTACACCAAAACCACACTCATCCAACCAACCAACAACCAATGGCACCGACCCGATCCGCCAAGTCCCGGCTCAAGTCTCGTGAGATCCCAGGCCAAGACCCGCGAGATCCCGGGCCAAGTCCCGTGAGACCATGGAAGGCGGCAATGCCTAAACATCTCCATGGCCCACAGCCAACCACAATCTCAGCCATCTCCCCAATCAGGGCTCCTACAAGGTTTAATTTGTTGTTGACAGGTATCTAAGGCCACTGGACACCAGGTGCACACATTTGGCTTAAGAGGTTCCTAGTATCTCACGTGTGAGTTTTCATTCTGGGTGCAGCTGAGTGCCCAGGTACCTTTCCTCCCTGTTCCTGGTGAGGAGGGCTGGGCTGTGTTTCCTCCTGGCCCTAAGAAGATGCAGAGCCAGAGCTGCAGCTGGGGAGAGAAGGCTCTCCCAACACTCTCCCAGGGCGGACAAGCCTGAGATTTCCTTCAGCAGCCCTGGCCTTAAGTGAGCCCTGAAAGGTCCAGAGGCCGGTCTGGAAAATTCTCAACCCCTGCCTGGGCTTCTAGACCACCACTGGGTTCCCCATGGTGGGTTCTCCATTCGTGTTGGCCTGTTTGCTTGTTCTGTGCTTTCAAGAACAGTTTCAAGAATGTCTCCTCCGCCACTGTCACCGGTCAGCAAGACAGCAGGTGGACACTTGGTCTACGTTGCAGTAGAGAGAGGCTTCCTGGATGCCCGTGACCTACAAGGAGCTAACGAGCCAGCAGGACCCAGGCCGTGCCCCTTCCACTCCTGAGGGCACCTTCCCAGGTCCCCAGAGCTTCCCACCTGGGACCTTGACACCCACAGAGCTCCCAGAGAGGAACTTGGCACGCAGGAGCTTATTTATAAACTCACATTCAAAACGTAGAACAGCGACCATGAAGGTGCAGTGCACATAGTCGTAGCACATTTTAAAAGGCAGGAGAGAGGATTTGCCCCAGCGTCCCATAAAGGCAGAGGGTAGTATCCAGAAAGCTTCATGATTTATATTCTCTCTGAAAAAAAAAAAAAAAGATACATACAATTTAAAAGATTTATCTAAACTTGTATTTTTATTAATTTTTTCAATGATTTTATTGAGGTATAACTGATAGGATAAAATGTACATATTTAACATATATAATTTGATACATACCCTCCTGACACCATCAACACAGGCAAGATCTGAGTTCCCTTGTGCCTCTTGATTGGCTGGTTTTATGTGAGCGTTGAGCATGAACACTTAACACGAGACCTATCCTCGTCACAAAATTTTAGGCTCACAACACAGAACAAGTACTGTGTTGCACAATGATCTTTTTAAATTACACAATTTGAATGTGAAACTATAATTCCCATAGCACTTAGAGTATGGTACCTCTAGAAGTGAAACTGGCTGCTATTCATGTTCATGTTGGTATCAATGTGCATACAATTCCAAAGGAAGGAGAGCCTGAATTTATTGAGCAAACTAAAGAGAAAGTAAAATTTCCCAGACTCTTTTGTAAATCACCTGGGAAATAAGCAAGCCAGCTACAGGAAGCAGGATAAAGTAAAAACACCTCTCTCAAGCAAGAGTACAAATGAATTTTCATGCAGATAGAAACATCAAAGTATGTGCACTCGACCAAAAATATACTGCAGAGCAATTTAATAATTAGATATACAATATCTTGTGCTTGGACTAGGAAAGAAGTTATCTTGTAAATTAGCATCTGATTAGCTATTCAAAAGCCATCAATATTTTCGATCATCTGTGTAACTCTGAGAGTGGAAATGGGGCTCTCACAGGGAATGGCTTATCTTGGAATCATTACACAATGTTGTCTTCGTGCTAAATTGTAAGGTCATGAGCACTCTCAAGAAATGTCTCAGAAAACGTTCTGCAAAGTTTCTGCTTTTTGAAAAATGATAGAGCTTTGGGGACAATTTATGTAGAGAAAATTTAATTTAAAAAAAAGGCAATTTAAGGTTTTTGTTGTTGTTAAGCAAAAGTACTCAGCATAGTTAGTTATTTCAGGAGTTCAAACCCTGTTTTCCTCCTTATGTAACAGCCTCTTTGTATCATAATTTGCAAATTCTGATTTAGCAATTCCCTTAGCAGTTATAGTTAATAACATTGAGTCACTATTCATTTGTTTTATCTCTACCAGGATTTATGTAAGTCTAATCGTGCCATACCTAACAAGGAACACATAATGTGGGAAAGCCATCTATTCAAAGGTACATATTTTGTAATCAGGAATTTGCAAGGTCCTTGTGTTTAGCAATAATTAATATCTGTTTTGTGGGTGAATATAATTGAAGA
This sequence comes from Tamias sibiricus, assembly GCA_025594165.1. Lineage (NCBI taxonomy): Eukaryota > Metazoa > Chordata > Mammalia > Rodentia > Sciuridae > Tamias > Tamias sibiricus. The sequence continues at coordinate 97,748,349 of CM046669.1, forward strand.
TGGTATTATTAGGGTTCTGTGAAACTTAGAAAGTTTTCAAAACTGCATGTGATGAAAAATATGACAAATGGGTATTAGTAGTCATGATGTCATAATAGAGACATCAGTGAATTTGATACTATGATATTGATCTTTGGCTTCTCTAATATGTCTAAATTCATAATCATTAGATATACAGTCAGTGCTAGACATTCTAGGGGATGATAATAGGACTTAGAAAACAGAGTTTCATATTCAAGCAAGAGAAATGTTTTTTGCAGCTTTATTTCACAGGAGCTTAAAGGGCCTGAGTTTAAAGGAATTTAAATTTGCACTGTGAATTTCCAGTGGAGGGACACAACCTATCTTATTACCGAACTTCTTTTATAAATAGAAAACTTGTATCCCTTAAGCTTATATGAACCATATTTTGAAAAACAAAATAACTTACATTTCATTAAGTAGCTACTTCCAAGACAGACTCTCTGTTTCTTAGTGAATAATCTCCAATTAAACTTATGCAACACTATTTTAATAATTGCTTCCCTAGAAATAAAGATCTCAGCTGATACCAAGCTCTTTTGTCTGTTTGTGTCGATTTTTGTAAGCTTCCAACATCTTGATTTCAAACCTTTCTGTTCACCACCCTTAATCCTGGCACATCCCGTGTCTCAGCCTGTCTTTTCTCACTGAGAGCCCCCACTACATCAACCCCAGCACCTTGAGCTCATCTGCGTATCCCTCACGCCCTCTCTTCCTTCCCTACCCAAGGTGGACTCACCAGCGATTATTCCAAGCCTCTATCTCTGTTGTATTTGCATATCCACCAGCCACCACCATCAGTTGAGCAGCTGAAACTCATGAGGAGGCCAAATGAGGCACTGGTCTGCCGGTGGGTTTCACCCAAGCCAAGACCACAATTCTCAAGTGCACACAGGATGATACCACAGTATGCCCTGCTGACGGAAACGACAGATTCCACATTTCATTAATAATTACCTGGGCAGATTTACATCATTTTTCAATCGCTAAATAGGGATTGAAAAAAACAGAATTTGGACTAGGGGGTGTAGTTAAGGGACAAGGTGTAGGAGCCCTGTTTGGGGAGATGGCTTGAATTGCGGTTGACTATGAGCCATGGAGATTTGGGCATTGTCACCTTCCGTAGTCTCACGGGACTTGGCCCAGGATCTCGAGTGACTTGGCCGAGATTGCTGATCAGGTCAGCGCCATTTTGGTGGTGTGTGCGGTGCGTGTTAGTCGTTGTTAGAGCCAGAGAGAAAAGTTATCAGAATAAAAAGCTGTTTGTCTCCAGTTTGCCTCTGAACTTCTTCCCGCGGCTTCGTTGCTCCAAGCGGCCATCGCTTCAGGCAGCAACAACAAGGAACTTGCCTAGCATGTACAAGGCCCTGGATTTGATCCCCTCCACCACAGGGGGAAATGGAATTTGTCACAAAGATTTGTTTGAAGAGTTGGATTTCCTAATCAATGTAAATCATCAATAAGTATGCTATAGGTATTGTTAATCATAGATAAATAGATCGGAACAGAACAGTAAGGAGCACGGAAATTGAATCCATAAGAAAAATCTTTCACCTAAGAAAAGCCGATGTCCAGAGAGCTTCCCTGCTGAATTTTACCAGACATTTAAAGACTAATTAACACGAATTCCTCTCAAACCTTCCAAAGAATAGAAGACAGGAAATGCTTCCAAACTAATTTTAAGAGACTAGGATTACCCCGATGCCAAAGCAGGACAAGGACACTACAAGAAAAGGTCATAGGACGTTGTCTCCACTGCCTCTCTATTTGTTCCTTCACTCTGTCTTGCAACAATTTCCCATATATTGTAATTTGTAGTTCAGGATCACAAACATGTACACAAAAGGCGTCACAAGCTTAAGCATTTTAGCTTTTGCATTTAGCATGGCTTGCCTTCCTAGTATTTCACAGGGGATTTTCCTTTAATCTGAGAAGGGTTTTGCTCTGGTTGGAAAGGATTTGATCACCATTGCTGAACTTAAGCCTGGCTTATTTTCTCCGAAATTAGTGGAGGGAATAATTAGAATTGGGGTGACTCCTGCATATTTCAGTTCATAACCTGTCTTTCTTCTTCTCAGAGTTTTACCCTCTTCCCTGAAGGACTTAATTTTACATTGAGAACCATGTTTGGGGTATGCATTTCAGCCTAGTGGAGGAACAGAGGAGGAGGAGGAGCTTTTGATTTTCAGTAGGTGGACTCCAGTCCCAGCTGTCAGACGAAATTCTCCAAGGGCCAATATTACAGTATCCTTTTTTTATAAAAAAAAAATATATATTTATTTATTTACTTTAATTGTACACAATGCAATGCATTTATGTTTACGTGGTGCTGAGGATCGAACCCGGGCCGTGCACGTGCAAGGCGAGCGCTCTGCCGCTGAGCCAAAACCCCAGCCCTACAATATCCTTTTGACCACAGCTATTCTTCTTGCAGCACGAGACAAAAATTATTATGCATCTTCATATTTGATATTATTATTCTATTTATCTTCACAAACAGATTTATAAGAACAGAAAATTCCTATAATATAATTTGACAGAGGAATCGACAGGGTTTAGGCCTTTGCTCAGGAATTGATTGTAGACAACTCAGAACACCCCCAAACATTTTCTCTACGTCCTTGACTAACATGCAGTTGCATTTCTATCCATGGTCTCATGCTTTCTGTCCATAACCACATACCCAAAGTGAGCATGGCATTTGACTTTCAACAAATTGTGCTCTGACCTGAATGCTTCAGATACTTCAAAGATCACACTCGGTCATCGTGGAGAGTGCTGTCCTCCTCGCCCAGTGGGTCTGAAACCTCCCTGCACGCCACTGTCTTCCATCTCTCCAGGGCTTCCTCGTTCCAGCTAAGAGTCATCCCTTTCTTGAGCATTTTTCTTTCTCTTAGCAACAGTTTCAATGTCATTTCAAAACAGTGACAGCTCACAGGAGGGGGAAGGAAGCCAGGGACAACCTGGATTTCTCCAAGCCACTGCCCAAGTATCTCCCTCCTCTGCCCAGTGACTTTTGACTTATCTTTGCAGAAGGAAAAGTACCCGTTACTGTGGCTCTTGACCTTCTGGATTGTTCACAAATAATGAAGACCAGAAGTTTTAAGTCCACATAAGCTTATTATAGCATGGACTTATCAGGTTAAAATATACCAAAAGCCACAGCGGGGCTGGCGTGACACCTTCTGATACCATCTACAGGGTCCCCACAGATCCCTGTTCTCTTCACATTCCTTCTGCTGACTCCAAACACTGGTGCTTCTGGCTGCCCAGAGTCTCACTAGTATAGGCTGGCTCACCTGAGGACACTTGTCATCCAGAATTTGGATGACTGCAACAAACCACTGACATTTTCCCTACACTGTTGTTTGTGATTCTGGGGTTGATATGAGCCAACTTATTTGCTAAAACACTTCAGAGGACCTGGTGTGGTTTTTTTCCATCCACATTATTCTCAAAGTTTTTAATGTAATTCAGAAATATCTTGGAGTCTTCAGGAATATTTCATATGGTTCGTAGCCATGTCAATTAGAGACAAGGATTTGAATATTCTCTTCAAGAAAGCATATGTGTCTATGAACTGGGTCTTCAAGTCTTCCAATCAGTTTCATGTTTTCAAAGAAGGTAGCTTCAGTGTAACCAGAGTCTCATGGTGTTAAGACTGGGCAACCTGGCGCATGCAGTGGCTCATGTCTGAAATCCTAATAACTCAGAGACTGAGGCAGGAGGATGGGAGGTTTGAGGCCAGCCTGGGTAACTTAGTGAGACCTTCCCTCCAAATAAAGACCAAAAGGGCTGGGGATGTAGCTCAGTGGTAGAGTGCCCTGGATTCAATACCCAGTATTCACAAATGAATAAATAATAAATAAATACTGGGAGGTTTCTGAGGACTTGGTGCTACCTGACCAAATGGTGGTAGGCTCTCGGTCACTTCCTCCAACCCAAGCCAGCCATTGTGCAGTCCATCATCCCAGGGGGAAAGCTGTCCAAACTCTAGGGAGCTCTCCACACAGCTGTGAGATGTGCATTCAGCTGTGAGTGAGCCGTGGTGACAAGGGTCCTGGGGTCTGTTGCTCTTCTCAGGCCTGTGACCCACCACGGGTGTGTGAGTCAGGAAGCAGCTGGTGTGGCTTCTTCACTCCAGCTGTTCTCTGATGTAGTTCAGAAATATACTGGAGTTGTAAGGAATATTGCCCCTCATCAATTTTTCCAATGAACATTAATCAGAGTTTTACATTGGGGAAAGTCTTAGCCAAGTTGCAGCCATTGGAAAGTATAGACTGTCCTGAATTCTCAACATTGTGTGTGTATGCACACACTCATCTGTAAAGTGATATATGTTTGCACTAGCCAATGCCAAAGACCCTTCCACCTGTATGACCCCATGTGTGCCACGTCTAGACCACCTCCACAGTGTGAGATAAACATAGGCTCAAATCAGCCTCAAATCAGTTTCACCATGATTCTAACATTAGGCAACAAGAAAGTCTTCTGATAGTTGATTAGTTGGTGGGAAGGAAATATGAAGTAAAACAGCGTGATGTGGTTTAGAGACAGATCATTTAGGCTAGAGTTCTGAGTTAATCCTTTTATTAACCATGTGATGTGGATTTAGTCACTTAAGCAATTCAACCCACAATCTTCATGTCTACACATTGGGATAACATTATCTAACCAACAGCTTCACAGGGTTAAGCAAAATAAGGGAAGAATGCATGTTAATGTGTTTGCAAAATTATAGAGCTGCATGGATGCTAATTAAGTATTTAGTCATTCATTCAATCCTATAAATGCTTTGCTTTCTTTTCTCTCTTGGAAGTTCAGGGGGTGATGAGTCGGATAATAAATGCAAATGGCTGCCGAAAATGGGGAAATGAGCTTACTAAGGGAGAGGAGGAATCCTTACAAGGATTATGATTATTATAAGTGTTATAGGGTGAAAGAATGCCAACTTGTTTATAAGAATAATTATATGGTAACTAAATAGGCACAAAGTTGGTAAATCAGTTAAAGGCCAAAATAAAGGTGTAGGTCATTAACCATATATCCGTCACTGCATCCCTGTGTGAGGGTTCCGTGTGGCTGTCACCTTGACTGGATAAAGGATGCTCAGCTGGAGAAGCTGCATTTCTAGGTATGTCTGTGAGGTGTTTCTGGAAGAGATTGGCTTTTTAATCCGTGCACCGAGGAGGAAAATTCACTTTCAATGTGAGTGGGCACCACCCAACCAGCTGAGGGCCCAGATAGAACAAAAGGGCAGAGGAATTGACTTGCTTTGTCTTCTGGAGCTAGACTACCATGCTTCTCCTGCCCTTGGACATCAGAACCTCCGGTGCTCTGGGAATTGCACCAGCCAACTCCTTGCTTCTGCAGCCTTCAGAGGTTAAATGGAGCATGCTACTGGCTTCTCTAGTTCTCCAGTTTATAAACAGCCATTTGTGATATGAGACTTCTCAACCTTCATAATCACACGAGTCAATTCCCCTAATCAACCCTCTCCTCTGTTTTCATCCATCCATCCATCCATCCATCCATCCATCCATCCAGTTCTCTCCCTCTCTGGACAACCCTAATGCACATATTAAAATTGAACATGAGATAACTGTTACATATCAGAAAATTGTCTGAACATATTAAGCAAATGTTGTTGTAGAGAAAAGAAAAAAGGATTTTGGATAAGATCAGGTTTTATATTAAAAATTAAATAGAGAATGTTCTCATACATTTATGGCTAAAGTTCTGTACATTTGCAAGCCAATTGCATTTCTCTAACACAAAAGTGAAATAATGGAGACAGATAAAATTCAGAGAATGAAGCAGATGATTGAACTGATAAACTTAAATGAAGAAACTTCTACATAGCGTTACAGTGAAACTCAGCATTCTTTATCCAGAAAGATTTTAAAGTGGCAACAAAGATTTTAAGTGGCAGACATTCTTCTTGTCATTGTTTTGGAGACAGTACAGTATAAGAACTATTTACACAGCATGTACATTGAATTAGGTATTATAATAAATATGGAAATGAGGGGCTGGGGTTGTGGCTCAACAGAAGAGTGCTCGCCTAGCAAGTGCATGGCCCAGGTTCGATCCTCAGCACTACGTAAAAATAAAGGCATTGTGTACAACTAAAACAAATAAATAAGTATTTAAAAAAAAGAAATATGGAAATGATTTAAACTAGGTGGGAAGATGTGCCTAGGTTATGTGCAAATATTTCCATTTTGTATAAGGAACATGAGAATCCTTGGGTTTGGATATCCAGTAGAGTCCTAAAACCAATTCTTCATACATTCTGAGGAAAAACTGTAGATGGTTATTTTGATAACAAACATGAAATAAGGATATTAAAATACAGAAATTAAGTCCACAAAAGATTTAAGTAGTTTTGATACATGTCTCTAGTTTTTAAGAATTTTACCTAAAAGTCAGCTTCATAGGCATCCGTTGGTATCAGTCATAAACAAGATAATGGTGTTAATGAAATAAGAGACAGTCCACAGAGCACATCTGGGGTCATTACATCACTGGGGTGAACAAGGCAGATGGTCTTGTCTTTTGTACAGCCATAAAACTGCCTCATGCACCTCCAAAGAGATTTAGTTTTTATAACAAGTTCAGCATTTATTATAATTCCACCTAGAGAAATCGGTCTTAATAATTTACATTTCAAGTTGGACCTCTGAGAATGAAGGGCCTTTCTGTGGTAACCAGGACACAAATTTCAGTGCCAACACTTGCAGTTTGAATGCCAGGTTGTTGCTAGGGGCTACAACAAAGAGATCAAAGCAAGGGCAAGGCAGGTCTGGGAAAGATGGACTTTTGATTAGCAATATATGCAGTTATAGTTTAAATATGAGAGGTCTTCAGTAAAAAAAATGCTGCAAAATTAGAAAACTGCATATTCAAGATCAATTTATTGATTAATTCATTTACTCATTCATGCTACAAAATCCTTGAATTCCTCCTCTAAAATCCATTATTGTAACTTCTTCAATGCAAGTAAATCCAAGGAAAAAGTGGGAAATTTAACCACCAAGTGGAGAAAACCGTGTGAACAAACAATTTTCGGTACTTTAATGAATGTGACAAATACAAACCACGCAGAGAACAAAGGTGTTGTAACTCGACTGGCTGAGACACCAAAGTAAGTCTCTCCAACTTTAGGCAAAAAATACAGAGTTGCCCAAGAGGAAATGCATAATCCAGAAAAGCCTGCCAATGTCCCTCTGGTTAGAGCGATGGAAAGAGGAAGGCAGGCACACCTTGGAACGTGAGAGGGCCTGTGTGTGCAGACTGCTCCACCCGGGAGCCACAGCTCAGAATGGGGGCAGTCGGAGGAGAGACCTCAGTGGAAGGCGGTGTGAGCGGTGGCCAAAGGACGCCTTGGTGGGAGCCAGGCTGGCAGCTCCGGCCTGGAAGGAAGAGGGCGGACAGGAGCACAGACCAGAGTCGACCAGAGGGTCTTCAGCCCAGAGGGGCAGGTCACACCCAGCCTGGGCCTCCGTTCAGGATTAAGCAAAGACCCAGCATCATTCCAAGACAAGAGTTACTAAGAAGGAACCCAGAAGAAAGTGCGCATGCCTTCAGTCCACAATGGAGGAAATGTTCCCAGCAAAGAGTTCTGCATGATTTCCAATCCATACTGACCAAAACAGAGAAAAAAAAGATTATATATATATACACACACATATATATATTATACACACACAGAGAGAGAGAGAGAGAGAGAGAGAGACAGAGACACAGAGAGATGCAGACAGAAGGCCATAGAGAAGAAATTATAATACAATTCGAGGAGAGAAAAAAAAGTCCTGGGAAAGCTCAGGAAATTATATCGAAAGGCAAAATGAAAACAATACAGAAAGGAAAATCCTATTTGAAGCAACGAAATAGAAAGAACATAGTGTAGATGGGCTCAAGAAAGCTATCAGAGAGGAATGGCAAAATCACAAAGTAATTAGAAAAAGAAAAGATACGAATGCCCAGGGAGCTCTGTCTCTCCTTCATACATAAGATCCAGAGAGGGGAGCGAGAAATGACGTGTAGGGCTTCACGCTCCAGCACTGGGGACGGAGATGAAGCACTGGGCGCTGGGGGGGTTTCAGATACAGAGCGTAGAGCATCCATGGACAGGTGGGTGTTCTGTGAGGATGTAGGCAATGACCGCGAGGAGCTGGAATGACCCAGGAGCATGAGGAGGAGTGACTAGTCACACCATTCACGTAGGGAATAAGACTTGAAGAAAGGAAATTATTTGTGGAATTATGAAAGTTGAAAAAAAAGTTACCCAAGCTGTTTTTGGGTATTTTAAAATTAGAAAAAGAAAAAGAAAAAAAAAATAGGGGTCAGAAGAAATCTAAGATACGGGGAGCAAGAAGAAACCATCTGACTCCTTTGGCTCCGATCCATGCAACGAAAATGGTTTGATTTATTTTCATTTTAATGTATCAACTAGTTTTCTCTTGACTTGTTTTGGGCATTATCCAAAGAGACAACTCTGGGCTGGGGTTGTGGCTTAGTGGTAGAGCACTTGCCTAGCATGTGTGAGGCACGGAGTTCGATTCTCAGCACCACAAATAAATGAATTAATAAATAAAGGTCTATCAACAATTATAAAAAATATCTTTAAAAAAATAGAGACAACTCCAACTGGTTCAGCTGACATCTGGCGGGGACCATGGCTAATAGCACGGGGCACATGCTATCTGTAATATAAGAGGCATGCAAATTAGGAAATCTTACAGAATCAGGTGGGAGGGCACCCCAGAATTGTTTAGGAAGTATTAATGATTCATTAAAACTAATGTAACTACTCTCTTAACCTTTCTTTTATAAAACCAAAGTTTGTACTTTGACTTGGAAAACCCAGGTACTTGTCCCCGAATAGTTTGCTAGCAGATTGCCACTTTATCTCAGTCTATCCTCAAGATCAAAATCGTGATGGAGCCGTAGTCTTTGGTTACCCAAAGCAGTTCAATGACATTTAAATGAAAGTCGTCCTTTGTGTACTGTTTCCGCACCTTATGGGAAACCATCCTCCGTAAGAGACTCTTGGTTTGACCGTGACCAGCAGATTGAGGCACAGCTTACCCATGGAGACAAAAGTGTACCGCAACTTGTTGACAGAAATATCTACTATGAACCACGCTGAGGTGGAGGAGGATGGAGGCAGACAGTGCAGGGTCAGGGTCAAGCAAGGTTTGCACACCCTCTCCCTGGTCATTCACCGGTGGCTTACATCTCGGGACTGTCTCCAATTCCAGGCCTCACAGGCAGTGAAAGAGGTCATGACCAAGCAGGAGAGATGCAGAGAAGAGTTCTGCATAATTTCCAATCCATACTGACCAAAACAGAGAAAAAAACAGCTGGCTGCTGTGATACATTTGGCAAACTTTCCTCACATGTAAGCCACAAAATAGCAAAGAAACGTAAGTTTATTTATTTATTTATTTATTTTTACTGATTTTAGCAGGAGCAATGGGATGGGTCAGGGGAAATAGCTGCATTTGCTAGAAGTTTTACTACCGTTGGCTGCTTCCTGTCCCTTCACTTCTTCCTGATAAGGGTACCTGTACTTTGCTTTGGTGACACTCTTCCACTCACCCTTTATTCCGTGGCACACAGATTGATGGATTTATGATATTATAGAACAAGGCACTTTATGGAAATTCTAATCCTTAACCAAATTAACTGGCTCAGAGGCATATGTTCTCCAAACTGATCTGATAAACTATTAGAAAATATATATTCAAATTTTGCTGAATATTAACTCCCAATTGAGTCTGACAATACCAATTTTCAATTTTAAAAACTTCTCATAGAATGGAATTGTCTTTCACCACAAAACTTACTGTATATTAGGAAAACTTCATAGTCAACAAGTAGTGGCTATAACTGGGTTTTTGCTTTATTAAATATAACAAATTTGCTTATAGAGAAATAAACTGTAGCCATATTTCCAGAAACAGGAAAAAAAAAGACAAAAAGCCATATTTCAAATTTTCCTTAATTTCTTTTGTGATTACTGATTTAACTTGAAAACTTAGGTTTTTAAATTAAAAGTCTGCTTATGAATATTGAAGGAAAACCAGTAGAGGAGAGGAAAGGAATTGGGGGGGAGAGATGGGGAGAAAGGGAGAGAAAGGGGAAATAGTGGGAAACAATATTGACTAAATTATATCATTATATCATGTGCATGTGTGAACATGCAACAACAAATCTACCATTTTGTATAATTATAATGCACCAGTAAAAATTAAAACATTCAACACAAACAAAAACTCAAATTTCTATTTTTCATAAAACAAAATTTTACCCTTACATATTTTGATGTATTTTTTTCCTAAGTTGAAGAAAGGTTAGATCACCAATGCACAAGCAACTGTTTGAAATGCAAAGATAATTTCCAGAGAGATGATTTTAGACTTTCAAGGAGATAAACCTGTGTCCTTTATTCCTATGTAAACAAAGTCTACTGGAAGAAAGTGGGAAAAGATGTTTTTGTTCTTTTTACCAAGCCCTGTACACACTCACATTTACACAAATACCTACCCTGGGCGCACGCACACGCACACACACGCATGTCAGCCCACAGAATTTGCAGAAGTAATTAATTCCCTTAGCAGCGGGTTAGTGGCAGTATGACAAACCTGGTGCTGATTAAACAATCAGAAAAGATCCCAGGTGGGTGGTGACGTAAAAATTCAAAACTAGATTATGTTTCAACCTAAATTGTTGTTCCAGGAAACGTGAAATTTTATTGTCAATATTTGTGATCTGGCACCGTGTCTTGAGGTTTTGGTGTACTTGATAGGCACCATATTTAAACACAGAGGCCCTGCCTCTCAGCAGCTGAGCACTCCTCCGCAGGACTTTAACAGGCCAAGACCGACCAACGCAGAGCCCCATCTGCAGGGGCTTCCTGTCCTGCTCCAGGCTTCGCCGCAGAGGAGGCTGGTCCAACGCCAGGTAAAGCACATTTGTCGAAGGCTGTGTCGTGAAGGAGGGCACACGTCCCCCTGGTGCAGTCTGTAAGGATGATGGTGAAAAGGAGATGGCTGAGGGCCACACGGGGAGGGCAGCACCACCAGGCCTGTGGGTGGGCAGCGTGGCACCTGGGAAGTAGGTCCTTGGCTGATTCGAGCGTAATGGAGTGGGCATGGAAGGGAGGCACAAGGTGAAGTCATCACGAGCTGGGTTGCTTGACCACATGCCAGGGACTGGCAGCCAGGATGGGCGACAACTGGGTCAAAGTCCTAGCTCTCAGGAGCATGGAGGCAGCAAAGAGTGATATCGCCAAGGCCACCAGTGCTCCCCAGGACTCTGTCCCAAGGCCAGAGTGCTCCCCAGGACTCTCTCCCAAGGCCAGGAGTGCTCCCCAAGACTCTCTCCCGAGGCCAGGTGTGCTCCCCAGGACTCTCTCCCGAGGCCAGAAGTGCTCCCTAGGACTCACACTCAAGGCCAGAAGTGCTCCTCGTGACTCTCTCCCGAGGCCAGAGTGCTCCCCAGGACTCTCTCCCGAGGCCAGAAGCTCCCTGCTCACACCCAAGGCCATGAGTGCTTCTCGTGACTCTCTCCTGAGGCCGAGTGCTCCCCAAGACTCTCTCCCGAGGCCAGAAGTGCTCCCTAGGACTCACACCCAAGGCCATGAGTGCTTCTCGTGACTCTCTCCTGAGGCCAGGAGTGCTCCCCAAGACTCTCTCCCGAGGCCAGAAGTGCTCCCTAGGACTCACACCCAAGGCCATGAGTGCTCCTCGTGACTCTCTCCCGAGGCCAGGAGTGCTCCCCAAGACTCTCTCCCGAGGCCAGAAGTGCTCCCTAGGACTCACACTCAAGGCCAGAAGTGCTCCTCGTGACTCTCTCCCGAGGCCAGGTGTGCTCCCCAAGACTCTCTCCCGAGGCCAGAAGTGCTCCCTAGGACTCACACCCAAGGCCAGGAGTGCTCCTCGTGACTCTCTCCCGAGGCCAGGAGTGCTCCCCAAGACTCTCTCCCGAGGCCAGGTGTGCTCCCCAGGACTCTCTCCCGAGGCCAGAAGTGCTCCCTAGGACTCACACTCAAGGCCAGAAGTGCTCCTCGTGACTCTCTCCCGAGGCCAGGAGTGCTCCCTAGGACTCACACTCAAGGCCAGGAGTGCTCCTCGTGACTCTCTCCCGAGGCCAGAAGTGCTCCCTAGGACTCTCTCCCAAGGCCAGGAGTGCTCCCCAGGACTCTCTCCCGAGGCCAGGAGTGCTCCCTAGGACTCTCTCCCGAGGCCAGAAGTGCTCCCTAGGACTCACACTCAAGGCCAGGAGTGCTCCTCGTGACTCCTCCCGAGGCCAGGAGTGCTCCCTAGGACTCTCTCCCGAGGCCAGAAGTGCTCCCTAGGACACACCCAAGGCCAGAAGTGCTCCTCGTGAGTGGCCAGGAGTGCTCCCTAGGACTCACACCCAAGGCCAGGAGTGCTCCCTAGGACTCACACCCAAGGCCAGGAGTGCTCCCTAGGACTCACACTCAAGGCCAGGAGTGCTCCCAGGACTCTCTCCTGAGGCCAGGAGTGCTCCCTAGGACTGACACCCAAAGCCAGGAGTGCTCCCCAGGACTCTCTCCCAAGACCACAGGTATTCTCTGGGACTCTCTCCCAAGGCCAAGAAAGCGCCTCAGGACTGACACCCAAGGCCTTGTGTGCTCCCCAGAACTCTCTCCAATGGCCATGGGTGCTTCTAAGGACTCTCTCTTCCTCTCTCTACCCCGCTCCATTTCTGTCTTTACCTGTGCACCAGAGGCCTCCTCACACTTAATGTTGGCCACCATGGCGCTAAGTCTGAGACTTCACAGGTCACACACGCCATAGCTCATCAGAAAGGGAATTTCTAGTGGCCCTGGCGGCCTGCTCACAAGTCCCTTCGAGAACACCAAACTGATGACAGTCAAGGTTCCACGGGGTTTCCGCTTGCCTTGTTTCCCTGGCCATTAAACTCCATGAAACTCCACCAGCATCACTCGGGGTGTCTTAAACATGATGGAGACTTTTAAGGAGGGAGTTCTCTCTCTTCCCTATCTTAGGTGAAATCGGCCCCCAATAAAATTCTAATTGCAGACTGATGCCCCAGAAAGTATCAGTCTTCATTGTCAAAAATGGATATCTGCTTGATCTAAAATGAATAAAATACTCAGAAATATGCCTACTACTGTGTTGGAGAGGCAGTTCTTAAGGCTACCTTCAGCTGGGGAATCTTAACCTGCTTCCTGCATGCTTACTAAAGCCCTCACTCAACGGCAATCACAGCTTTCATAAACAACATTTCAGCAAACACAGGATATGCATCAACGTTTGATACATATTTAAATCTCAGAAGTATTAAAAGCCATTTAAAGTTATGTTTTTGATATTCTCTTCTATTTTTGTCAGTATCAATGTTTGAGAGTATTTTCACAGATTAAATTAATTCTACAAAGGGCTTAAAGGGGGAAAAATGCATGCAAGGTCTACCTCAAGAAATTCAAACATTGGTATTTGCAAAATGGGAAAGTCATGAAGTATTTAATGTGAAAATGGCTTTCAACAACTCAGCATGAAATTGACTTAGGAGGTCTTTTTGGTCTTGGGGACTGAATTTGTCCACCAAGTTGTCTTCCTAAAGTGCCACAACTTTCGTCTACTCCCTAGACCCCCTGCCCTGAGATGAAGAGAAATGAACACTCAACACCCAACCCCACAATTTAACAATGTTTTACCCAAGCAATTTTGCTTACCCAGTTATAATTGACCATTTCACACTTCAATATGTTTCCTCTGGAGCTGAGAGTATTCAACAATAAAACACGGTGAACAGCCCTGTTGGGAATGTTTTTACAACTAAATCTACTGACAGCTGCACACTGCACGTGAGTTAGTGCTGAGTTCCCCTCTTGCACAGGGTATGGTCCAAAGCATTTCTATGATGGGCAGATTATTAATGACTGCACATTTCCCCATCCGACAGTGCCACATGAAGGAAACTAGCTCCACTGTCTCTCCTGCATTGCTTTTCCACTTCTACACCAATGTCTTGTGGGAGATGAAGAGAAAACCTGCAAGTCTCCATGCCTAGGAAAGGGTCCTGAGTTTGCAGCTATTGACAGCATTGATCCAAGGCCAAGTCTAGGGAAAGCATCCACAGCCTTGAGATTTAGGAGTCGAGTATGAGCTTTTCCCAAGCCTGGGCTCAGAGTCGGAGAAGGTTGGGTTTGTTTGCTGAGGGCAACAAAGATGGCGGCCTTGGCTACAGAAAGAAATGTGAGGGAGGGTGGTGACCGTCTGTAATCCTGTAGGAGACAGACAGATGTGAGCGGTGAGGACGTGCGGTTAGGAAATTAATTCCATAATATGGGCCCTCTGTGCTGACCCCACATGATTTTTTTTTTTCCAAAAAACAATTCACCTGCAGCCCTGCCTGGCCTCAGTGGACAGGATACGACACATTCCTCAGGAAACTACCTGTTCACTGCAGGAGAAATGCAGGCCCAAAATAATGTTGATAAGAGAAACCCAAGTTACCCTGAAAGAGGAGACTTTTGTGACCAGTTGCTGAAAATCTCAGAGATAAGGATTGTTCCTCAGAACCATAAAATCTATATGAATGTATGGTTAAGAATCCAGTTAGACCCAGTCAGCATGGGCCAAGGTGACCTAGAGTTACCATGACAGTGGAGACGTGAAAGTCTGGTATCACCTTGCTGTCAGTCAAAAGTCAAGAGGTGAACCTGGGCAGGACTCTCTGGAAACTTCTCTGGGATCTCCAATAAAACTGGAGTGCAGGAGAGGCCCATTGTACCTCTCCTTTCTGAGAGGACCCCCTCTCTTCCTTGAGAGTTTCCCCTTTCCCCTTTTCAAGCCCTTCAATAAATTCATTCCTATTACTCTGAGCAACATGTCTGATATCTTTCTGACTTGACTGTAAGAATCAGGGTTTGAAGAGGAGGTCTTCGCATTGCCTCAGTTTCTCAGAAGTCCCCAGCTTTGTAACAATTCCAGTGACTTGGGAGGCTGAGGCAGGAGGATCACAAATTTGAGGCCGACCTCAGCCACTTTGACCCTGTCTCAAAATAAAAAAGTAAAAATGGCTAGGGACATGGCTCAGTGGTAAAGTGCCCCTGGGTTCAATCCCCAGTACAAACAGAAGGAAGGAAGGAAGGAAAGACAAAAGGATAGGGAAAGAAGGAAGGAAATCAGAATCTACTCCTGTCTAAACACCTACCACCTCCCCTCCAAAAGACCTGCCCCAGAGGGCACAGTTAAGTGATTCTTTTCTTTAAAAAGATACATTTGTTATGAAATAATTAAAGTCCAAAAAATGAATAAGAAGTTGTTTCAAAACAGGAAATGGGAAGGAAGGGAAGGCTTATTATCCTACTGATTAGGAAGAGAAACCCTTGAGACAATTAGCAGGAAAGGGTTTGGGGATGAGGACTCTCCAGGGACAAGCAGGGAGGTCCTGGGGAGTGTGACCACAGTGCTGCAGGAAGGTGGTCCTCCACCGATCAGTAACCAGGGCAGGGGTGGCAGGAGGAGGAGCAAACTGGGCCTCTGCTGTTTCCTTGAGACACACAGCAGAGCTGTTCCTCAGAGACTCAAATGGAGCCAAGAGGAATTTTCCAGCTGGTAGAATGAAGACTGGGGAAAATGTTAGGAGAACAGAGGGATTCCAGGACGGCCAGGAAAACAGATTATATAACAAGGTGTAGAGCTTAAGGGGAAAACGAGGCCAGCCCACTAAACATTCCTCACACATTCACCTTCCACTCCCTGGCTGACGGGTGACCCTGCTGGGGTTGGATAGTGTCCATTTCTACATAGTCAAAGTGTGTACTTGCACACACACACACACACACACACACACAAATGAAATTCAGAACAGAATAAGTATCACCACACTCTTCTATGGTTTTCCCCACTTTAAATCTTGCAGAAGTAGGGAAATAGCATATGTAATCTGAAGTAAATGTTACTTTCTTTTGAAAAGTGTCCACACAAAAGGTATGACTCTATTTTATTCATTTCCTGGGTTCAGTCTTCCTTTTGTAAATACAATGCAATTTATTTATGCATCTTTTGCTGATGTAAACTAGAGTGCCATCTAATTCCTTTAATCACTAGCAATGCTGTTAAAGACAGGGTTGGCGTCTCTTCTGGCTCACCAGTGTGGTTTCTGTTTTGTAACATTAGGAAATGATTATAGCACCATGGTGGGGAAACGAAGGTTCCTCTTTCTGGCAGGATATACAATGGTTTCTATTCTACACAATCTATCAATACTGATCACACATTTTACTGAAACCCAATATGTAAAAACTACTAATTTATTTGGTCTTAATTTCCATTTTTCTGATCATTAATAAAATTGAACAGGTTTTCATATGTTTACTGGATATTCTTCTTAAGTATCTCATAGATTGCATGTTTATATTTTTGCCCATTTTATTAGTTTGTGGTAGTTTTAAAACACATCCTGGAGACCAATATTTTGTCTGCATTACAAATATCTTTACTTCCTATAGCAGCTTAATAAATAGTATTAAAAAAAAAAAAACAACAGCAAAACTAATATGTTTTATAGTTATGCTTTTTACAACTTTTAAAGTAAAATTAAAATTTTAAAATGCGATGTACTTAATTTTCTTCTAAAATTCCCAGAATGTGTCTCACTCATCCTTGCATTGGATCTGTACCTGAGAAAGATATTTTTGATGCAATGGTACGAAAAAATGTCATAATCCAACCCTCCACCCCACCCCCACCATTGGGTGGAGCGTGTCACTTCCTGTCTGGGAGCTACCTCCTTTCCCCTGTGAGGCACATACCATCAGCCTGGCAATCTCTTCTGGGGCTCTGTCTCATTCAGTTCCCCTCTACATGGGAAGAGGTGGGGTTTCAACCTAGAATGAAGACCTCCATCACAAGTGTCACTGAGTTGGGAGAAGCATCCTTGGCTGGCATTGGGAAACAATTATGATTTCAAATTCAGTGTTCAGTTTGCACCCAGCTCTCCACATATGTAAGACACCAGCTTTACCTCCGAGATGAAATCAGAATCCAACCAGGGTAGACAAATACTCTGCAATTTTTCACTTCAAATTGATTGACAAATTTTCTGGGAGTTCTAACAGAATCTTGATAGCGGTAGGAATGGATTAAATTTCTACAGTTAAAAGTCACTAAGATAATTTGGGAAATAAAAGTAATAATAAAATTTTAATTTCAGATACTGAATATTTATTAATCAGCAATTATCAATATGTATAATTATAGGTAGATAAATAGAAAGAAAACCTCAGGAAGAATCAAAAGTGTATAATGAGATTATGTTATTATCAAAGTACAAAATTATATTATGTAAAAATTTGAAAACTTGTATACAAAAAAGTACCAATAAACCAGCTATTGAAGAAATAGAAAAATATTTGCAAAATTAATTTCAACATAGCAGATTTCATGTAATTATAGTACATAAAAGTCATACTGCTCTATGAAATAAGAAATATCTAATATAAAAATATATAAAACAATGTAATAATTATTTCATATATACCATGCAAATTCTGAGTATTGGATACATACTTCCTAGTATATGAATTTATTATGTATAATTATATAAAATGGATTATGTATAGGCATTTACTTTTATTATGGAATATATTATGATTTATTTAAAATTATAAATATCATTTATTGAATGCTTGATATTATTTTTTAAACCAGCTATTCTTTCAAACACAGGTGTTTCCCTGAGTTCTGTGGACCCCCAGGGAGGGGGCAATGGGACCTGGATGTGAAGCCAGTTTGTCAGAAGTCCTGGAGACCTGCGCTTGGGACTGGCAGCTGAGTGGAGACAGAGCCCTTGAGCTGTGGCATCTAGGTCGAGGTGTCAGAACTGAACTGCACTGGAGGACAGCCCACTGGTGTCCACTGCAGAACTGAGGGCTTCCTATGTGGGAAAGCAACACCACACGCTTGGTGTCAAAAACATTGAATGACAGTGTAAGTGTAGGAAAAAGTATTTTTTATATATCTCTAAAAGCACACGATTTATTCTCTTTCTCTCTAGAGAGGATGATGGGGAAAGAGATGGCTTGGTCCAAAAAAATCACACAAAAATGCTAATAATGGTACACTAATAACACATGGTAGCAGGAGAGTCTTTCTCTATGGAATGTTTTTAGCAGGATGTACTTGGTCAATCTGCACTAATTGGATATTAAAAGGAGATGATCCTTATCCAAAGAGCTTTCCTTGTACAAATGAAGCCCCTGTGCATCTATTAGACCCTTGCATATTAACTTTGAAATAAAACATTTGCTAATGAAAGAAGAAATCAGACCTGTACTGTTTGTCTCAAACTTTCTCATGCTTTTGCTTTGTCTTATAAATGCCAGTATTTCTGGCTTTGTTTGTAAAATTTGGTTATGGTTATTATCTATGATTCTGTGAACCTGACTTGATACTTGGTGTTGCTTCCTAGTAAAACTTTTAAAGCAGACAAAGATAGGGCATGAAAAAGAGCTGCTTTGTTCAGCAATGCTTTAGAAATGCAAGATAGTTAGATATCTTTTACATAGGTAGCGGTCAAAACACATTAGTGATAATTTGCCACAATGCTATAGTTCCCACAGCACCCACAGCTATTCTATGTTGTTTATCACTGAATCCCTTTGTATTTTTATTCTTGCTACAATACTTAAGTCTATCTTCTATAAAATCAATTTAGAGAGAAGAGTAGTATCTCATCTCGTCCCAAAAGCAGTGTGGAGAGAGATTTTCTTTTATTCATATGGTTCATATGAGATGACCTGTGAAGGGGACACCACCTCTTCTAACCCAGCTTCCATTTACATTTGGGTAAAGAACGACAAGGAAGAGAAGCATTGGCAGTGTGTGGGCATGCTATGCAGCCCTGGAAAAGCTAGCCAGGTGTTAAGAGCTTTTAGAGAATGTTGTATTCCTGAGGCAACATATGCTATTTATTCAGAGAGATTTGGCCCAGGTAAGAGTTTTTCTAAGTCCTAGAGAAGGAAGCAATCTAATGCTTTCAACCAAAGAATAGTCTTATTTTTCATCTTCTAAAAATTTGGGTAATGTATATTAACCAGGCTGAGCAAGTGAGAACTCAAAATAAGAATTTGTCAAAATCAGTTCTAAATAGACATCTTTGGGAAACTGTACTATTATTTAGTATAATATATTTATATAATTTAAAAATTATTTTTACCATTATACACACACACACACACACACACACACTTAACAGAGAAAGTAATGCCTGCCTGCTAAGCATCACTATAGAGTTCTCATGTTAGTTGTACTATTTCCTTTTATGTGACTTAAGGTTCACTTTCTCTCTCCCCAACTGTCAAAGGTAGTTTCCTATTTTCTTTGGATTTAGACAGTCCTCTAAAGTACTTGGCCACTGGACATATTAATAAATGTACATGCAAATTTGTATACCTCCATACATTATATATTCCAGTCTTTGTACCTAAAAGACAGTTTCACTTGTAATAAGCATCTATTGAACACCTAACATGAGTCTGAGACTGGGAAAACCACGTAGAATGGACATATTTATTCAGATATTGTATTTATTCGTGTTGTATATATGATGATAGTTAAATTTTAAGATATTTTTAAGAAAATGAGGATTTTTTTTTTCTCTATCTTCACATAATTAGATGCCTCACAAATGAAAGGACTGGGAATGTGACCCAGGGGTTAAGAGCCCCTGGATTCAATCCCTGATATCAAAAAATAAAATTTAAAAAATTAAATGCTTCACAAATGTAGTTAAAAATAGACAATATGGGGCTCCACTCTTTGCATTTAGTTTGAAATGTGAACTCTTGAACACTGTAGGATTGCTATGTTTAATTACTTGGCCTATAATTCATGTGTTGAAATGCATTAATGACTTTAGCAATGTATTACTTCAAGTATATTTTACTGTTAACATTATCTTTTTAAAAAACAAAAAATCAAAGTTAAAAAAATGGCTTCTTCACACAAAAATGAATTGTGCAGTTAGTGCTTAATAATAAGAATCAATACATTCCAATCTGAGATTGAAAGAACCTTGCCATGGATGTTAATCTTATAATTCTTATTCTTTCCTTCTGAACCTGCTTGAATGTAGACACAGGGGAGAGATCTTTCAATTGATATAGCAGAGGGTGACTTGAAAAAATATGCTAAAGCATATATTTCAAGCCTTTAGTTTCACTTAAAATCAATGATGCAAAAATATTTTTGTATATTCCTAATTCAAGCAAATTTTAATCTCATAGTTGGGTGTTTTGAGCCTTTAGCATATTGAATTTACATCTGATTTCTTTATTGATTGAATGCCTATCTATTTGCCAGATTCTGAATCTTGCCTCCATCTCTGTGGACCTGAAATTAATCTGATTCCTTTATCTGGGCACGCAGCACTGTGGTTGAGTGGTTTAATCTCTGTCCCTGGGAACACAACCAAATCCATCTCCACTGAAATCTTGACTCCTCTGTGACTTAGCCTTGCATCTGGGTTTCCATCTGTCAGACATTTCACCGGGTTGTCTTTATTCTTTTCTAGGAGTCCATTTGAAAGGAGTAAAAAAGTAAATTCAAAAGGAAAGTGGACGCAGCAGCTCCCGCCCAGCCACCGCAATCACAACATGGAACCTCAAGATGGCAGCCATCCCCACAGCTGAATGAATAGAAAGAGGTGAGAAATAGTGTCCTTCAATCAGGGGACTGGCTTGCATTCAGTGTTAGGGAGGCTTTTTTCCCATTTTCCTCCATTCTGTAGACAAAGCCTGACTTTCAAGCTTAATGCATTTCTGTAATTCTCATATGTCTGAAACTGTCTCATGAAGGGTCTAAGAACAAATCTCTCCTTTTTTCTCTCAAAAGAAGTTTGATATTAAAGTACCACAGCCTCTAAGTTCATCTCAATCAATTTGAAGACCCTTTATATCTCTCAGGAGAGCAATACAAGGATATGATCCAGCTACGGTGAATGTGCACATCTTTAATTTTTAAATAATAATAAAGCAGGAATTATAATAGCATTGACGCTATTGTTTGTGATTTGAAGCCCATAAGGGAAATACTGAATCTGGTGGTACATTCACAGCAAGGCCCAATGTTACATTTGATCTAATATGCAGTTTGTGTGCTGCCCAAATAATCTGTTGATTATGCAAAAATAAATCAATTTGTTGTTTGTGCCATAAATTTTAAAACAAAAAAGGTTAGGGAGGTCATCACATATTTTTCATCTGGAAAATAACTTCAGAAGATGCTTTCATTCATTTATTCACTGCAAAAACAAACATCCCTATAATTTCGTCTATGTACTTAAAATTCTTCAGCTATCAACTTTTCTTATTTGCAGTTTGGGAACATTGGAGCTTCCATTCTTGTGTTAATTTCCATGCATATCAGAAAATAAAGAAAAATTTGAGAAAAGTAAAGGGATGTGGTTTCTCACGAGAAAGTGAAAAAATGGGAAACAGTTGTGTCTTCCAAGCTCTCTGAGAGAGCATAGAAAGAAGCTGAAATTTTGCACAGTTTTTACCTCTTTGTTCCTCCTCCTCCTCCTCCACCTCTTCCCCTTCCTTTTTCTCCACTTCCTACTATTTTATAGGATTTCCGGAGGAGAAAAGATGGAAATTAAGGTAAGATCCACCCTGTAGAACCCAAAACCAGGTTATTGAAAGAGGACTTGTTTAAGAACATAAGTAGAGAGAGATCTTTTAGACTAGAAGACTAAAAGTCATCTCTGGAGATTTGCAGCTTGGATAGTAGGCTCTGGGATTTGGTGAAGGTTGATGTTGAAGGAAGTTACATCTTGTCAAAGAAAACACTGGTCCTATTTCCTCTGGCATTGCATAAGCTACTACAAGGAAAAAGACCCTTGGGGAACAGTGGGTCAGGTCTGCTAAGGAGAAGCTGAGCAGTCATGAGTCCACTCTAAAGCTCAGCCAAATCTTTCCTCCAGGACTCTGCAGCCAGCATTCAGGGGCTCCCAGGTGCCCGACTCAAGGAAGCAGACAGCTCTAGATGGCAAGTATTGTCAGAATGGACTTTTAACTTATGTGAGACTATCTCCTGGAACAAGGAAAAGGGTAAAACACCCCTGGGTGGGGCAGCCTGGATACTGCATCCCAGCTCCAACATTCTCTGACAATGTGGGGAGTCTGCGAGAACCCACAGATTTCCATTCTCTCTTCAGTAAAAATGACACAAAGTCATCTCGAGGAATCTTACAGCTACAACTTGGCAAGACAAGATGGTTCCGAATCATCTCCTAAAACAAGGAGCATATTTAAAAGTGCTGCAGTTGCTGGGTGGACCTTTCGAACAGCCCCAGGCAGAGGAGGCTCTCAGCCCCTCCTGGGCCTCTGGTGACATCCTCTCTGCAAACGGCCAATTTTCTGAGCTTCATTGTCAAAGTTATCAATTCAGAGGCACATGATGGATCTCTTCCCATTAGACGGTGGATTTTTCGTGTCCTAGAAATTTATTGGAGACCACAGCAGTGTGAGAGAAGGAGAGGGCCCACAGGGTACTTCTAAGTCTTCTGGAAACTCTAGCTCTTCCATCTCCTCTTCCCACTTCCAGTAGAGAGACTCAAACTCGTTGATATTCAATTTGCTATCCATACACTCTTTGTAAATGTGAAGAAGCAATCTAGAAGATTTATGTCAAATGTCAAGGCTTTAAAATATACTTAATTTTAAAATTGCCCTGCAGTTGCTGAGACCCGACTTGTCAGTTAACAGAGAAGGAAAGGAAGCAGGAGCACTGTCCTCAGGGGGAAATATGTACTCGTTTTTGAAATACTGTTCTTTCCTTGGTTAAGAAAATTGATTGACTTTATAGTTTTTTGTCTAAAGGTTTGATCTCCATGAAAACACGAGCAAATTGGCAGGCGTACAATTACCAGAGATCCAACCAGAGCTAGAACCTTTGGGTAGGTCTCAGAGAGAGCTCCTTTCTGTGGCTTGTCTGGGTACCTGGAAAACACACCTGTCACCTGTGTGGAGATCTGACTGCATGCAAGCATCCTTTAAAGGAACACAGTTGACAGCGTAAAAAACCTCTCCGGTAACGGTGAGTTCTGCGCAATGCATGTTGCCGTGGACGATGAGCATCTGGCTGCCACAGGCATACCACAGGGCTCTAGAACTTCAGTGTTACCTAGAACTCTGTTTTGAGAAATCAGTTCAAGGGTTTTGCTTCTAACGTTTTCATTAGCAACAACATGGGATGTTGTCTGGCCGCCCATGCCTGTCATCTGATACGTGATGCATTTTCCAACATTTCCTTGCAAAATCAGATCCCCCTTTACCAGTTAGCTACAAAGCGTTGGAATGTTAAAGGGATTTGTTTGCCAATACCACACTGCATTCTAGAGTAAAGAGTTCCCAGAGTTACAGAAGACATGTTATCAACTTTCTAGAAAATTCAAAGCATGAAAATTGTTGACACATGAAAGCTTTCTAAAGAGTGACACAGAGCAAGCTTTCAAACTCAGCAACAAGTTGGCCATTATAAATGAATAAGCTACGGGATGTAGCTCTACCTTCAGCCTGCAGTAAGGGTCACAGGACAATGTCTCATTCTGATGAATCAGCATAGAACAGAGAATAGAAAAACATAGCCTGTACTCTCCTTGAAGCTGGCTAGTTGGCATGATTCCTCTGCTTAGAAGAACTATGCTCGTTAATCAGTTGAATACAGAGCAATATGGATAAATTATGCTGCTGTAGGCATCTAAATTAACTCCATCCAGAAAGCCATTATTTGAGCTGAAGTCTATAGCTTCAGAAAACAGTGCCTAGAAGCAGGGAGTATTGTGTAGTTTGAAAATGGATCAGAAGGGAAATGGAAGTTGAACACAGAAAATAAAAGCCACTTCTTTTTTAGTTAGAATACCTAACTAAAAAATCAGGGGATTTAGCTTAATTTCCTGTTGGGCTTGAGTTCTATTAATCCAACAGTCCATCACACAGGGGTCATGTAGAATGATCATTATGTAATGTGCTCTCTGCTCTGGAATGAGAAGGCTTAGGGTGGTGTCCAGAGTTGAAAGCTTCCACAACATAATTGGAATATGGGGTGCACAATCAAGCAAAAAGCGAGGAAATACACTCAACGTGAGCAGACAGTACCTAGGTATGGGAAAAGAGGGTGGGGAGCAGATAATTAGAGAAATATGATACCAAAGTATGGAAATAAAAACAACTGGCAGGGAAGAGAGAATTCAATTCAATTTCATCCATACTTAGGAGGTACATTGCATATGGCAGATGTTGAATTAGGTTCTGGTGGTGCCAAAATTAATTCTAGTTTATACCTACAATAACAGATACAAAGGAAAGGGAGACTTGGTCATCTTTAGGATTCTGTGAGCATTTTTGCTTCCATGATGAATTGCTATTGGGTGGTAAGAAGAATGAGATAGGAAGCTCAAACTAGAACAGGTATGTGACGTTTTAAATGGCCATTGTGATCACAGACAGGTGCAATTGATGGGCCCAGGAATACGTTAAAGTTGGGCCCTAGAATGACGCTCCATCGGCAATGACAAGTGGATTCAGCAGTCAAGGCCCCATCAATATTCAGCGCCCACTCAGTCTGTCACACTGACCATATGGCAATTCAAATGAGGCTGTAAGGATGCCAGGGAAGTACACGGTCCTTGTCATGCGTCCTCTTCCAGCACTTGGTGCCTAATGCTCTTCTCTTCATGAAAGGGGGCTGCCAGCTCTGATTCTGTGGAGCAGAAACCAAAGTCACGCATCCAAAATCATACCCAAAATATTTCTTCTTCATGTACCACTACAAAGCTTTTAGATGGTTGGCATGCGATGAAGTTATGTGATTCCGTGGCAGGGAAGTGGAAAATGAAGGCACACTCCACAATCCGGTCAAAAATCGCTTCTCACAGATGGCTGAGCCCTGCAGGGGTGCGAACTGTCACGGGCAGAGCTAACTCTTCCCCAGTGAGTAGGAGGGATCCACTTCAGCTGTGACCCTCAGTGCTTCTCCTGTGGCAACCCTGGATGACCCAATCTGGAGTTCTATCGTTTATGACCAGGTGCTGCAGAATTATGCCACCCCGGCTGAGCATCTGGAAAGATGAGCTCTCAGCGCTGAGAGAGGGGGTTTGGGAGACGGAAGGCAAATCTGTAGCCACGAGGAACAAACACAGGGACCCTGATCTGGGACACAGTGTGCTCAGGGAACAACATGTAGACTCCCTGAAATGGTCAGACACACACGTGTGCTTAAAGAATAAAAATAACACAGCAAATGTCATCATGCTGAGTGTTATCATGCTGAAATCATGGGTTCCTGGGGGATGGGAGTCTAAACGGTATTTAGTGTTAAGTGGACCGAGAACAATGTTAAAGTACAGTTTTCTAACCAAAGTGTTTGTGCCTGTCAACACTTTTTTTTTTTAACTCATTAATGAAATAACCAGAGGGTAGATTAAGGACTATATTGAAAAGCATTAGAAGAACAGAGACTTGTGGACTCCTTTGTGAAAGAGATGTCTACATAAGATTGCCAAAGTAGTCAGAAGACTGGGTGACATGCAGGAAATCACAGTATCTCATCAGTTTTTGCAGATTTAATTCTAATCTTGGAGAGTACATTGGCTGAGGGTGGTTGGCCACATGAGCCAGGGCAACGCATTTCAGATGAGACTGAAGTGGCGGTGGCGGATGGCGGAATCTTGGTGGGACACACACCCTGCTGCCATTATTCCACCTTGTTCCTGGTTTTGGATACGTTTTTTGTTTCACAGGGAAAACCCCCTTGGTTGTATTTATTTTCTTCTCCCGTCCTACCTGCTCTTGACTGTGCAGTTGTAGCCACAGTCTCAGTTAAATTTACACACTGGACCCTAAGAGTGATGACAATCTCTAAGGAAATCTTGCCTCCCCCTTCATTACACTCGTGAAAGTTATGGCAAAAGAAGGCTAGCATCTCACCCTGGCCACACAGCCTTTCAGAAGCAGGGGTAGAACTGCACCCGAGGGTCCTGACCTCTCTTGAAGGCTCTTCCTACCACATTTTGCTGTTTCTCTGTATAAAAATTTTAGTATGCTTTTCATGAGCTTTATGCATTTTGTCTAAGGAAGAAGGGGAAAGACCCTCTCCAGTTGAGTTCCCAATGGTTCTTGCATTTGGTTTATTTATGTACTTCTTAGGCTACATCTTAGGTGAATTTTTAATACAAAAGATAAGGTTGAGGGTGAGGCAGGTAAATCTGCCATTCTGATCTCACCAATGTGAGTGACTAGTGATGAAATCACATACAGCCATATCAAGGATAATTTATAGGATTCACTTTCTCGATCCTAAAAATTCTGTGGTCCAAGGATAGCACAGCTAGAAACTGACTAAAGGCTGGGCATCATAAAACTCCTAGGACAATGTGATTCTGAGGAGGAAAATCAAGAACCAAAAACTTTTGCCCTGAGTTTATCAGTGGGGAGCATTCCCAGGATCTGACCCTGAGCCTTTAAGGAAGAAAAATTAAGACCCTCGTTTTCTAATATGAATTTTCAAATCTAAAATGTTTCTGGATCTGCATTTTAACATGTTTTCTCAGTTGACATTATTAAATGGATTATTTTCCCCAAGATTTACCCTGTAGTAGAGTTTCAAAGCTTTATATTAAATCAGTTCTAAGCTAAACTATTGATTTTTCTCGTGCAGAATAGAAGTTCATACATACTGACCAAGTAGTAATGATATCAGGCAATAAATACCAAAGCATTCTCTAAACTTAAAAATAAAATTTGCATATAGCATCTCTATACTCTGTGTTCTATTTTATTTTAATGTGGAGTAGACTCATATAACACTTAAGCCCATCTTACTCTGTTGAAGAAGCTATGTGAATATAAATGATTACTAAAACCTGTTCTTTTTGATAACAATGTAATTGAAGGAAAATGGAAAATTCTAGAGTACTGAAACTTGAGAAAATAATTGGGTAGAGTACAGAAAGTAGATATAAATGAAAGTCTAAATCTCACTTCCCTCTTCTGAATTTTTATTAATCATTTATGCATAGAAATTCAATTTTCCTTCTCTATTTTCTTCTTATCAGCTAATAAAAGATATTTGAAGTGAACAAACCGATGTCATTAACTTCCTATGGATTGATACAGTATAAAAGTCCACAACTGATTATTTGAGTTTAGGTCATTTGTACCATTTTAAATAACCAACCTGACTATTAAGTGAAACATAAACACATGCTTTTTAGAATTTCTGAGAGCCACAGGGCAACCATGCAGTTACTGCTCATGGGCAAACCAGGAAAGTATATTTGAAGTGATTGGACATTTCTGTCTTGGCTTTCTGATCCTAGTGAGAAATATGACATCCAGCAGTCGTCAGTTGTAATGGCTGTTCCCATTCCAGTACTTTTATTTAAAACCACACTTCATACATTGCCTTGAGTCCAAAGAATGGGCATATCCATTTTTAGAATGAAACGCATCTGGAATCTAAAAACAATCAAACTTAGAAACATAACTTGGTATTGTGAATTGCTATGAACTTTGTTATCCATTTATCACTGTAGGATGCTGATTTCTGTTCTTTGGGGTAAATACTAAGAAGTGAGATAGCTGGGTCATATAGTGGTTTCCATGCTAGTCTTTTGAGGAATTTCCATACTGCTTTCCAGAGTGGTTGTATTCATTAGCAAACCCACCAACAATTTATGAGTGTACCTTTTCCCCCACATCCTTGCCAGCACTTATTATTACTTGTGTCCTTGATGATTGTTATAGCTGGAGAGATAAAATCAGTGTAGTTTTGATTTTCATTTCCCTGATTGCTAGGCATGTTGAACATTTTTTTTTTCACATTTTTGTTACCATTTGTATTTCTTCTTTTGAAAAATATCTGTTTAGATCATTTGCTCCTTTATCATTTGGGTTATCTTGGGCTTCTTTGTTGTTGTTGTTGTTTGTGTTCTTTATATAGTCTGCATATAATCCCCTGCCACAAGAGTAGTTGGCAAAGATCTTCTCTTATTCTGTAGACTCTCTCTTCATGCTCTCGTTGTTTCCTTTTCTATGCAGAAGCTTTTTAATTTGACACCATCCTACTTCTTGATTCTTGGTCTTAGTTCTTGAGTTAAAAAGTCCATCTCTCTCTCTGAATTGACATTGTAGTAGGAATATAACTTATGGCAGTGATAAGCACTAACAAAATTAAAATAAGAAGTTACCCACCAGGAGGGAGGAAATTTGTTTTATGTGGTGTCCTCATTGGCAGATTGTCATTCTGAAGAAATAATACGTAAACAGAAACTCAATTGTGTGAAAGGATGAGCTAAAAGATGCTCTAGGGGAGAGTGTTCAGGAAGTGAGAAGAGCACACTCAAAGGCCCAGGAGCAGGAAAGAGTGATGGGAATCAATGGGACGCCCTCGTGGAGGGCAGGAGCTGCCAGGGTGGTGCCCGTAGATTAAGATGACTGGGATTTAAGAAGGGACAATTTCAGGTAGAACTTTGAAGCTATGAAAACTATTTTTTTTTCCACATATGCTAGTAAGTCATTAGGCTGTTTTGAAAAAAAAAGCAAATGATGTGGTCTGATTTGCATTTTTTAAACTTCATTCATGCTGCCATGTGTAAAATTGAGTGTGCCCTGGAAGAAAAGAAGAATGAACACAAGTCAGGATCAGTACTAGGTGAGACTAATGGTAGATTCGTCTAGAGTTTTGCCATTGGAGGTGCTGCACCTGGATAATGGACTCAGTTTGAAGGCATAGTACATGGGAATTGCTGATAGATTTATTATTGGGTGATCAAGAAAGCTAAAGGAAAAACAACACCTAAAATTTTGGTTTGGCTACCCAGGTTGCTGCTGGTGCCATTTAATGAGATAGGAATGACTGGGGTCAGGATGAAGTGGGTGAGCAGAGTTCTGAGCTTGACACATGAAGTGTGCAAGACTTAGCAGACTGCAAGTGGAGAGGCTGAGCTGGCAGAGTTCTGGGCTGTCCAATAGAACTTGGATTGATGGTGAAGCAACCACTGAGGACAGCTCTTGTGCCAACTCCCTACTTCACCTCACCTGCCCCTGTCTTAGACAATAGTGAGGTGAACTGCATCTTCTTCCATTATTGTGAGTTGGGTGATCAGAGCAGCTACCCTCTCTAACCATCCATTGTGTAATGTGTCGGGAACTGCACATGGGCAAATTAATCAGTGAGAGGAAGAGCCCGAGGAAATCAATCATGATCTTTTTTCTTAAGATTTACAAATTTCAAAAGCATCTCATGAATAGGAAAGTAGGATCAGATGGGCATCATCTGGTCTACCTGCTGGGCAGAGGTGCCTAGCAGTCTGGGAATGCACATCAAAACAAACCACTCCTAAATCAGTTTCCCAGGAAGCTGGACTTTGTGTCAAGAGTCTTCCATCTTCTTGGCCAGCTGGGTTTACAAATAAAGTCACCTTCGTTACCCCAACACCTTTCCCCCATCTTCACCAGCCTGCGCAGCAGCAAAAAAGAGTTGGATTTGGCAACAGCGATGACCCAAAGAGCAACCATTAGCCCCTTGTGGTTATTAAGTACTTCAAACGTGGGTCCTGTGTGACCGGGGAACTTAATTTTAGTTACTGTTGAATTGTACCTATATAAATCAAATTAGATATTTGTAGCTTGTGGTTACCATGTCGCATTTAGAATTTAGAGGAAAGATGGGGGCGGGGGGCAGGTGTGTGCCAACAGAACAAAGCTAGGTGACTCGGGAAGGTAGGAGGAAAATCAGGTATGATCACCTAACTGCTGGTGCATTTGAGTTTGGTTTCTCCAGGAACAGGCAGACCTCTGAGCAAGCCCTTCTGGAGACACACTCGTTATGGAACAACTGATGGTGGACTTTAACAAAACAGACTTCACTGAGCTCCCTACAGCCAGGAGAGATACTAGAAAATCCTTAAGGAAGTCAGTGCCTACATTAAGAACACTGGCTACAGCCCCTACACAGTAGCATATGAGCCAATTTCTGGTTGGAATGGTGACAACCTGCTAAAGCCAAGACCTAAGGAGCCTTCGTTCAGGGGACAGAGAGTCGTCCCTAAGGTGGCGATGCCAGTGGAAACATGAAGCTCTGGGTTGCATCCCATGACCAACTTGTCCAATCCAGAAGCCCTTGGATGTGCTCCCCAGGATGTCTACCAGATCAGTGCCATTGGCACTGTCCCAGCGGGCCCTGTGGAGACTGCTGTCCTCGATCCCCGCATGCTGGTCACCTTTGATCCAGTCACCGTCACAACAACGGAAGTAAAGCCTGTTAAAATGCACAGTCGAGCTTTGAGTGAAGTTCTTCCTGAGGACAGTGTGGCCTTCCATGTCAAGAACGTGCTGTCAAAGACGTCTGTCACGGTGACATTGCTGATGACAGAAAGATTGGCCCACCAGTTGGAGCAGCTGGCCTCACAGTTAGGTGATTATCTGGAACCATGCGGGCCAACTCAAAGCTGGCTGTGCCTCTGTGCTGGATTGTCACACGGCTTACATTGCTGGCAGTTTACGGAGCTGTAGGGAAAGACTGATCACCTTTCTGGTGAGATGCTGGAAGATGGCCCGGCAGGTTTGAAATCTGGTGATGTTGCCATTCTGGATGTGGTTCCTGCCAAGCCCATATGTGTTGAGAGGTGATCTCTTCCCCTCTGGGTTGGTTGCTGTTTGTGACATGAGATAAACTGTGGTTGTGTCATCAAAGCTGTGGACACGAAGGCTGCAGAATTGGCATGGTCACCAACTCTGCCCAGAAAGCTTAGAAGGCTGAATGAATATTACTTCTAATGCCTACCATTCCAGTATTAAGCCATTTTGTCCCATCATCCCAGGTGTGGAACACCTACAAAAATTTAAATATAGTATATAATATGTAACATACAATATAATATATAATGTGATATTTTGGATATTTATATTATTATGTAACTATGCAATAAGAATATATTTATATAACAAAATACAAGCTGTAGATTATTATTTCCAACCTATTTTAATGCACCTTGTCAATTTTGTTGAAATGTTCACAAAATTGAAAGCTTGGGACTTAATGGGATAATCAGTGGTGGAAGATTGGTCTCAGAGCTGTCTGCCTCAATTGACCATTTAACTGTAATAGTAAAATACTGGTTAATGATAACAAGACATTGTACAATCTTGAGAAGAAAACAAGGACACAATTTTGTGGACCATTTGTTTTTGTGTGTGGCAGTTTTAAGTTACTAGTTCTTAAAATCAGCACTTTTTTTTTTTTTAGTTGTTAGTGGACCTTTATTTTATTTATTTGTATGCGGTGCTGAGAATCTAACCCAGTGCCTCACACATGCTAGGCAAGCGCTCCACCACTGAGCCACAACCTCAGCCCCAAAATCAGTACTTTTTAATGGAAGCAACCTGACTGAAACCTCTTTCACAGCATTCTGAAACCTATTAATTTTTGTGAGAACATTTTTAACACCACAGGCTGTCCCAAACAAGACGAGGACATCTTGCACCCTCCAGTGTCACTGCTGCTGGTGGTTCAGATGAGCTGAAAAGAAGGTGGAAAGAGCTTCTTCCAAGTGCAGGATGAAGACTCCCAACATAAGAAGTAGAGGAAAATAAACTCACACGTTTAGGTGACTGAGATCTATGGTAGGAATCAACCTTCTGTCCCAGGCCACAGCAAGTGGCCAGCTGGGATCACGTGCTGGGCAGCTGGTGGCAGGACCCCAGCCCGTGGGTCCAACTTCCCCACACCTCCAGCTCTCCCAAAGCCAGTGTTCCTGTGATAGTGCCTGTCCTGTGCAGACGATTGCCTTCATGTTATGTGACCTCAGCACGTGTTCCCAGGGTCCGTGCTCTCCTCAGAATGGTCCTGATTTGTACCCCCTCATCTTCTCCTGCCGACTACGCTCTCACGCTACTCTTCTAGGACCAGTCCCAGGCCCTGCTTTCAGCGAGTGCCCTACTTCCATGGACGTGGTAGGCCGTTTTCCCTCAGAAGCAAGACTGAGGTGTAAAAGCGTGCAAAAGACCACGATGCTTCCCAGATTCAAGCCTCCGTGGAATGGCAATGCACTTCCAGCCCAGAAGGCTGCTGCGACCTCCCAGCCCCTCTCATCGGTGTACGAGTAGCCACTGAGAGAGAAATAGCAACAGGAAAGGGGATCTAACTAAACCAGCACCAGGTAACGCAACCGAACAACTTCACAGCACAGAAAAGCAGCTGCAAGATACAGCGAAACCAGGCCCATACGCGAAAACCACCAGAGTTAGCCAAACGGAGGATAAAAAAGAACAATCCTGTCACTACAACAGTAACGACCACGGCTGGACAGAGCCGAGACGCCCACGCGAAAATACGTCAAAACTACCGGTCAGGACCTAAAATCGTTACGAAGCGCTAAGAGACACACGTAGAACGCCCTCAAGAGTCAGCCTGCACCAACTACATAACAGAACCGTACGGCACCTATGTACTACAGACGAAGGTATAGAATTGAACGTGATCCGGAGCATCCAAAACTGAAGGCACCACCATGCAGTATCACGGACGAGGATTCCGTAAAGACGCGTAGACTAAACGGGCCCACTAGCACCTACAGCATCTAGAGTGCACCGAAAAATGATAGTGAATACTGCCGAACATTTCGCATGGACGGATACACGGATCGTAGGATATAAAACAGAAACAGAAGAAAAAACAGGGAAGAGAAGCAACCACCCTCAAGTCTAAACTTATCAGAAGCAGGCGCTCAGCTCGGAACCAGACCATGTAATAGTGTTTAGGTAGCAATGACGTGGGATACCGGAGATCTATGGTAGGAATAAAACAGGCAATTACATAGAACGGAACGACAACACCTTGCCCAGTTCCCCCGTCGGGCGTGGCTCAGATTCCCAATGGTGGCGCTTCCCCACAGAACTACCTCCAGCTCTCCCAAAGCCAGAATCGTGTTGGAAACCGGCTAAAGAAGCTGTGATAGTGCCTGTATCCTTTACAACTTGTGCAGGCACCACTAAAAAAGAACACAGCGGACAGACCCGGATTGCCTTCATGTTATGTGACCATCAGCACGTGACTAGGTCCCAGACCGGGTGGGAGGACCCACGGACAGAAGGGACAGCGTCAGCCAAGCTTCCCAGATTCAGTGAAGACAGCCTAACAACAACACCCGTGGAATAGGGCAATGCACTTCCACCTGTTTTCCTCCTCCCAGAAGGCTGCTGCAAAGGCCTCCGACCTCCCAGCGCCCCTCTCACCAAGAGCCCTCGCGGGGCGCCACCCATAACCACTCCGGGTTTCTTTCTGCTCCTTGAATTTGCCAGGCTATTGTGAAGCTCAGGGTCTTTGTCCATTCTTAACACTGCCTGTGTTGTCCTTCCTCCCAAATGACAGCCCGTCCCAACTCTTAGTTGTTGCTACACTTTGGATCTCAAACAGCCTCCCAAGGCCCAGGTATCGAGGGCTTCGTTCTCAGCATGGTGCTGTCTGGGAGGTGGAATTCTAAGAGGTGGGGATTTGTGGGAGGTTTGAGGTTAGTGAGGGCTTGCCCTTGGAGGGGACTAGGGGTCCCCAAAGCAAATGAAATGACACCTTCATAGAAGGGTCAGGGAAGTAACTCTAAATTAAGACCAAGATATATTTGCATTGAGAAGAAGCCTAAAGAAATGGGCTATGGCTAGAAAGGGGAGGGAGGGGAAGGAAGGGAGCAAGGGGGGATGGAGGGGAAAAAAGAAAAGGTGGTTGAATAAGATGGATGTCATTATCCTAAATGCATGATTGAAGATTTAAATGGTACAAATATACATTGTATACAAACAGTGTTTTGTAAAAAGATGCTCTACAGGTTTATTATGAATTATAATGCATACTACTATTATAAATACAACAACTTTGAATAAAAAGAAAAAAAAATCCAGAAACTGGCCAAGTGTACTGGCACACACCTGTGATCCCAGCTACTCAGGAGGCTGTGGCAGGAGAATCTGAAAGTTCAAAGTCAGCCTGACTCAAACTAAAAAATAAAAATGGCTGGGGTTACAGCTCCATGGTAGAGCACCCCTGGGTTCAATCCCCAGTACAACCACAACCACAAAAAAATTCACAAATTGATTTATAACTTTTTACAAGCCATAACGTTACTTTCTCTGTCCACGCTAGGTAATATTATGGCATCTTGGGTAAATCTGGTTTGAAATCATTACCTCTGTTCATTGATATCAATGTGGAAAGCCTCAATAAAAATAATAAATAAAAATTAAAAAAAATAAAAGTCAAAAAGAAATGGGCTATGGCTTGTTCTTATCTCCCATTCTCCTTGTTTCTAAGGAAAAGCATGCCCCACGCTCCGTAATGACTTTTCCAGATCCACAGTGCCTAAGCAGCAGCCTCTGCACATGCTGACACACTCACACGCCTGCCAGCCATACAACTACCAGGTCATCCAATAACTTCCTGCCACTCGGTCCCCTGGTCATTGGCACTATCAGGCATTTACTAGTCTGTCAACCCTCTCATCTAGAGAAAAATGATCTCTGATCAACTAATGCAAAACTAATGCTAGATGTTCAACTAACCATACAGCAAGGGGGCAATTGAATGCTTGTTTCTTTGTTATGGGAAAACTGATTTTTTTTGCTTGAATTTAATAAAGATAAGTTGCTTCCCTCGACCAAGAAGTATGTCTGTGAAGCTTTGTCACGATGCTTTTCCCTGCAGCTCTTCAATGAGGCTTGCTCCCTGGGCAATCTTTGCTGTCACCGAGGGAACACCCCATGCAGCCTGATTAGGACTGAGCTGAACCGATTCCAGCTGAATTTATTTCCATTGTACCACTTACAATACTTTCAAATTATCTCTTTCCTCCACACTCCTTCCCCCGTAGGATTCTGTACAGGGAACGAGCAGGCAGCGAGGCAAGTACGGAAATGCTGGAAGCCCAGAAGAGCCTTCTTGCTAAAACGTCTCTGCAGCCACACGTACAGAGACAAGCTGCTAATGAAAACAGCTCAGCAGACTTCAGACCTATGCAATTATCATCTGGAAAATACTCTGTATTTCTAGTTAAGAATGGAAAATTCCATTTCTTCATTTTTAGTGGTCTTACTGGGAGTGGAGTCAAGGACTATTTTCTGGAAAGGATATAAAAGGTGATTCCTTCAAGTAATGCAAAGATTCAGCATCTGGTTTCTTTCCCTAAGCTAATTCTAACATACATGCTATTAATGCACAGTTTACTGAAATGTAATAAAAAGGACATGTAAGATTCTCAAAGCCTGAAATGATTTTAGTACATTCACTATGGAAGTTTTTTTTTTTTTTTTTTTTTTTTTTTTTTTTTTTGGTTTTTGCAAATCAAGAACTCAATGAATTCAGTTATGTTTTGGTCAGTTATTCCCGTTCAAATTAATTTTAAGTGTAATGTTCACACTCTCTTACCTTCCTAGTTCTGAACATGGCCTGAATTCACATTCAGTATGAAATCATGCTTCCTTTGGTTTTTGCCACATAGATGAAAATGCTAAAGTATATTTAATATATATAAAGGGAGTTAATGTTTTTCGTGTGACAGAAAGAATTAGGACAAGATTAATTAGAGTTGTTCTATCATCCTCAGGAGGAGGAATGTTCTTCTCTATGAGGTACTTAAGCCTAAGTGAATAACAGAGGTGCTCTCAAGCAAAGAGGTGGACAGATCACCAACAGCACTTAGGCCTCTACCTCCGGGTGATGCCGATGCACTTCCCACGCACATCCTGAACAGACCTTTGGTTTTGTTTTTTTTTTTTCCCCCTAGCTATATGGCAACTATATTTTACATATGTATGCAATCACAAATTTACATATATTTACATATTTTATTAAAATACAGATATACAACCACACAGCTAATGCATATATAAATGCATGCTTATTTGTTCATATTAAATATATGCTGATTTGTATATCAAATTGTTTTCCAGCTTGGTCTCCATGGAAAAGTTTAGAATTGTGGAGTAGGTGAGAGGGCACAGATGGATAGGATAGAAAAAGTCAATAATGTAGGGCTTTTTATTCTGTATGTTTCTCTGTTTTTTTTTTTTTCACTTTTGTAATAATGTATAAGTTTTTGTGTGTGTGCATCCACCACAGTTAATTTTAAGAATGGCTGATTTAGCTCTTGAGAACTTGTAATAATGCCTTTCAAACTTTTCAACATGTCTTTAAAACAGTTAACGATTTATTCTTGTAAGAAATGTCTTGAGTTATCTTTAATCTTTCTTTTTCATTGAGTCTAGGTTTTGTCTCTCTTGAGAAAATAATGCATTTGCTAATTTAATTTTTTTCTTGTTACTTGGGTCAGGGGTTCACTCACAGATGAAAATCTGTATGAATAATTCTGGAAAGAGGGGGGAACGTTATGTCTATCTAGTGCATTGTATGAGTCACACAACAAGAGAGAGCCGAGACAGGCACCAGCAGGTCTTTGGGTAATGTGTTAGGTTTTTTTTTTTTTTTTTTTAATCATATCCTCCTCCTTAGGAAAACAATGGGGATTTCCTTTGACTTTACGGTCCAGTATCTACATGTCTGTGTGTAGGTAAACCATATTGAACTAAGCCTGCCTATTCTATTGATTATTAAAAATATGTGTGCTTTGCCAGGCACAGTGGCACATGCCTGTAATCACAGTGGCGTGGGAGATTGAGGTAGGAGGATCATGAGTTCAAAGCCAGCCTCAGCAAAACCAAGGTGCTTAGCAATTCAGTGAGCCCCTTCTTTAAATGAAATACAAAAAATAGGGCTGGGGATGTGGCTCAGTGGGAAAGTGCCCCTGAGTTCGACCCCTGGTACACCCCCCCAAAAGTGTGCTTAGTTTAAAATTAAAATATTGAACTATGTATCTAATAAGTTTTCATTCATATCATAACAAAGCAAATTCCTCTCCAGTACTTAGAAATGATGTGTTCCATTATAGGATAATGCTCTTACTCTATGGTTTAATATGTATTGTTACATTCCCTGTCTTTTGAAAGCATGCAAGTAGATCTATTTGACTAGTTGTAGGGATTTTGAGTTTTTAATTGATAAAAGTCCAATTTATGGGATTAACAATTTCAGCATGTTTGCTAAACTCACATATATCTGAGCTCAGATGGGAAAGGAAACTACCTTCTTAAAATATCTGCATAAAACTGTGAATTTCAGTTTTTGCAATTAACATACGCAAGGTGTTGCTTTTGCTTGTCTTGGTTACTATTGTGCACAAATCCAAGCTCAAGATTTGGATAGGAGCTAGTTTCCCATACACAATAAGCTTCTTAAGCAAATAAACACTTGGTTACTCTGAATGACTTCCATTTAGAAAATATAAAAACAGGGATTTAGAATTACAATTTCAAATGAAATCTTATACTTAATGCTTAGTAATTGTAAAAGAATAGTTGCTATGCTGGGTAGTTGATATTGGATGTATTTTCTACTTATATAAACACAATGTGAGTACAACTATTGCTTGGGATTTTTTTTTTTCTTTTTGTTATTTCTAGTGGATTTTATCTGTCCTTTGACTGCATTTTGTCTTAAGATAAAGTGTTGTTTTAACAAAAAAACATATGTTTTGTATTTTAAAAGATTCTCTTAAACATTTTCAGATTGAGTCCTTGTAATAAGAATGGGACGAGATGAATCACAAACTTTTAATAATGGAAGTAACTTCAACCAATGCGCTCATTTTTGCACCAGCATTAAAGATCTATGTCTTAGATCACATAGTTCTATGTCAACGTGAAAGTCAAAGTTGTGGAAGTTTTGAACTGATAAGCCTCATTTCTAATCTACTTTTCTCGTGTATCTTTCCCAAAACCTTGGACCAAAGTTCACCTCAGAGTACATCCAATTCAAGAAATATCTAATGAATTTCCTCATAGCATAGGTAGGGTTCCCCAGATTTATCTAATACTAATATTTTGATACTTCAGCATGATTTTAAAAATTTGATGAGCTCCCATTGTTTACAAATAAATCTTAGAATAAAAATATAAACAGATGCCAAGAAGATGAGATTACTTGTAAATGAGCTAAAAAGAATAGACACCAAGCCAACCAAAGAAAGTATTGTGGAATATTTAAAAATTTGCACAAAAGATGGTGTTTGGAAACTGTTTGCAAATCTGCCTTAAAGTCAGAAGACCACAGTAAACAACCTGAATTTCAATAACAGTTAATATGCAGCAGGACCTAAATGTAATAAAAAAAAGTCTAATTTTTTTCTAATGTTAAATTTCATTTCTTGTTCCCCTTGGAGAATTGTGGAATGCATTTCCCTCTTCCATATATCAGAGTTGCTGTCTAATATCAGAGAGAAAATAGAAAGCAAACCTTGGAGGCCTAATTTGTTCCCTGGTGGCAGCAACAGATAGCAGCGTCCTGACCATAGCTTTGGGATGAATTATTAGTTGGCTCCATTGGGATGCCAGGGAGTGACTGATGCGGCTTTTGCTGCAGTGTCTATAACATGCAGACATCCAGATTGTGAATTTCCTGGCTCTGCTGTGTAAGATGGCTTTACATAGCCATCACTTGGAAAATTAGTTTTAAGATGAGATGTATCAGAAAACATTGATTTATTTAACAAAACAATTATTCACTACACTGAAGGCTGTGTCACATTCTTTACTATCTGATTTCCTTGAGCATCATATGATTTTCTACAAATAATTAATATTCATTTTGAGAAATTCATCAAGAATTTTAAGTACACCAATGCCATCCTTGACCTTGAATCTATTTGTCTGTACAGAAGGTCCTAGAAGTATACAGGGACCTTTGTAAAAAAAAAGAAAGAAAGAAAGAAAAGAAAATTATGGCTTACAATTTTTCCACTTTATGATGGCATGAATATTATTTCAGTAGAAATTGTACTTGGAGTGTTGATCTTGTCCTGAGCTGGCAAAATGCAGCATGATGTCCTCAAGATGCAGGGCAGCATGTGGCAGCCCCAGCTCCCAGTCCACCAGGAGACACTCAGAGTGACAACTGACCCTCTGCAGAGCGCTACCTTGCTAAGCTAGGACCATCCGCAGGTGGTATGCATGGCCTACAGATTCCATCCACAATACTTTCAAGTTATGAGGGTAGGTTGGAAAATATGCCATGTGAGTGCAGCCTCTCTACTCGGGTGGTCTCTGTTTATATTTTTCCAGGCTCAGCGCTGTACTCCATGAGGGTTGAAGCCAGAGCATGGACATGGTACTCAACACTTTGGAAGTCCACAGTTAAGAAATTAGAGGAATATTTGCTGATCTTGAAATTAGTTATCAAATTGTGAAATGAATTTTTAGAACTTAGTAGAGCATTGCTGTGATATCTTCAAAACCTTTTTTTTTATGATGGATATTTAAATTTGAAAGATTCTTCATGTTTACACTTGGTAAAAACAGCTCGTCACTGAATTGGAGCTTTGACATTAGAGCTGATGAACAGCAACTGCACAAAAAGTCACCCGTGAATACGAATATGCAGGGATCCTTCCTCAAACACTCCGCCTCTGAACTCTTCTCAAGTGAACAAATATCAACTTTTAAAAGCTTCTGCTGAGGCAATGTTAGACGCAGGGTGAGAGCTGTGATCTTGTGGAATGTTCCTGTTTTGCACATCGTTGAATGTCTAATATTTACATTGAGAATTCAAGTTATCAGCAATTTGAGATAAAAGAGCTTCTTGGAACATTTTTCTTTTTAGTTGAAGTTTTATAAGCAACTAGAATTAGGCTAAAAGTTGCAATACAAATAGAAATA
Source organism: Tamias sibiricus (assembly GCA_025594165.1). Lineage (NCBI taxonomy): Eukaryota > Metazoa > Chordata > Mammalia > Rodentia > Sciuridae > Tamias > Tamias sibiricus. The sequence continues at coordinate 97,788,196 of CM046669.1, forward strand.
CAGATAAGTTGTTTAGTCACGTGTTTCATTATATAGTTCTTTGCCATGATGAATTCATTAATATAAAAAAGGATGAATATCAAAATTAACTTAGCAAGGAGTAATAATTAGTCCATTCTAATCTTGCATTTTTTTGCAGAATAATATTTCTTTCTGAATAAACTTAGCTTGTTTCGTATAAGTAAAAGTTATGAAATATATACTATTTGGATGTAGTGTTTTTGCTCTAGTCTATATTTAAGTATATAAAAGCAAGTTATAAAAATCTAGGTAGCTAGGACATGTAGTTTGATACTAGCAATGTATTATGTCAAAGCTATAGTTCACCTGGACATTTTTTTGGGAGGCATTGAACCTTAACCACTAAGCTACATCACCAGCCCTCTTTAGATTTTTTATCTAGAGACAAGATCTTGCTGAGTTGCTTAGGGCCTCACTAAATTGCTGAGGCTGGCTTTGAACTCAGATCTTCTTTTCTCAGCCTCCTGAGCTGCTGGGATTACAAGCGTGCGCCAGGCCGTTCACATGAACTTCTGTAGTTGTAACATTGTCTCCAGGTTCTAAGGACTTCTTCATGTATCATAATAAATTTCATGTATTTTTGCCCAATTTGAATGTAATTTAATATGAAAATTTTGTTTCCTTTTAGTTTCATTTTATGTTTCCAAGACTGTTAAAAAACATTCTTATAAAATTTAAAGTTTTTATTCTCACTATAAAATAAAAATGGATGAATTTTACATGATCATATCAGGGCATTTGAATTGTCAGCAAACACACTAAATTATTCACTCAACAAACATAATGAGACTCCCCTAAATGACATTCACTGACTACCACTGGGAAAAGCCATTGTCCTCAGAAAGGTTTGATTTCTTTTTAGAAATATTGATTTCTATCAGAAAATCAGAAAACCATGTGCGTTATTTACAACCTCACTTAAACAGTTAATAAAACATATTAATAACAGATTTCAAAAAATGTCCAAGTCTTCCTCCTGAGAGAATGTGGCTTCCCAGCTGGCAGTGGGGTGTACTAGCTCACTTTAGATACTGTCACGACTTACCATTGACAAATGCTCTGTGTGTACTGATGGGGACATTAGAGTCACTCCATGAGAATATAAGCACCTAATAGGTCCTTAGTATGTGTTTCTAAAATAAAATAATAAAGCTATCAATCAGCCCATAGTTTATTAGCCAAAGTCTGAATTTATGATCTTAGAAACACATTTAATTAAAAACACACCATAACCCAACCTTCTATAATTGTTTTGGGGTTTTATTTTGTGGTATTGGGGATTGAGCCCAGGGCCATGGATATGCCAGGTAAGTGCTCTACCACTGAGCCAAACCCCCGGCACCTGTGTTGTTTCTTATAATTCCTTTATACTCTCGATTGCTTGCTACTTATTTCAAACATTGCCATTTTCCAACTCTAAACTTTTTTCTTTTACTTTTTTTTTTGTCATTTTAAAAAGAACATTTTCAAAACCTAGTAGTGCACAGCGAGAATGTTGAACCAAACAATGTTTCAAAGATCGTGTATTTAATTTTTGGCGGTTTGATTACAGATGTATGCTGAGACAAAGTCAAAATAGAAAGTGGAGGCTATCTATTTTATCTATTGATCTACCTATGCATGCACATATGTATGTTATTGGTAATCTGATGGATTAAAACATAGAGATTGGCGGTGTTTGCTATGTAATAATTTTGATCAAAATGTTGAGGTATTGCTATTACCTGCAGGCCTTAAAGATTAGTTCAAAATAAAAAATTAGTCAAATATTACATTACTCTCAGCTGGGCATGGTGGCACATGCCTGTAATCCCAGCACTTGGGAGGCTGAGGCAGGAGGATCGCGAATTCAAGCCAGCCTCAGCAATGGTGAGGCACTTAGCAACTCATAGAGACCCTGTCTTTAAATAAAATACAAAAAAGGGATGGGGGTGGGGCCCAGTGGTTGAGTGCCCCTGGTAACTCCCCTCCCCCAAAAAAATTACATTACTCTCATCATAAGTATATAGGTATGTCAACTTACTACTGTAACACCCCTGTTCATCATTTCAGAAGTTGCATCAAATTAAAAATGTGAAAACTGTAGAAATAATTTGTTAAATAGAACATTTAAAGGCCATAATTCTATAGGAGTTATTATTTTAGATCTACATGTCCCTCTATTCCCAGTTCAAATACTTATTTAGACCCCAGTATTTACAAAACTTCAACTCTCAGTTACAGCTCCTTACTATAGATTTCTAAAGAACTTATTTAATCAGTAATCAATAAATTCCTAGTAGAAGATATATTTTGTTTATATGAATAACTTGATCCAACTAGTAAGTTTACATGTGTAGTCCTGTGATTTTCGCTGTCAGAACGCAAAAACATTCTTTGTATTCTTGGGGCTTAAATGACTTTTGTAACCTGCTCCAATCCTTAAAAAAAAAAAAAAAAAATCAAAGTAAGAAAATACAACACAACAACAAAGCAAAATTAAATGACATAATCAGTTTATCCCACCAGCAAATCCACAGTTTGCAGTTTGACCATTTGCAGCCGGTTTCCAGTGGAGATTAAGAGATGCCCTTCGTAAGAAGAAGGTTAGGAAGGCTGTGCTTTGATGAATTTTTGGTATATGAAATTCCTATAAAACAAACAATTATGGATGGCTACTTTGAAAATTATGCACCAATTAAAACAATTTGCAGTGGGAAATTTTTGCAATGTATAATGAAATTTCCAGTCTTCTAATAGCATTTACCATGTTTACTTAGCAGAGTTTTGCCCAGAATGTATGTGGTATTGGCCTTGTTCCAGAGCTATTCAAATCACTCAACATACTGCTTATTGAATACTGTGGGAAGCTTTGGGAGCCATTGACACATACGGATGCTGTATCAGAGGTAGCCTGTGGCAAATAACTGCTGCTTAATTTCTGCTCACCAGGGAAAGACAGCTTATGATTATGCTAAATGTGAATTTTATTTTTCCGGCAGCCTACAGTGGTAACCAGAATCCTGATTTATGGCCCAGGTGAAGTGGCCCTTCATCTCCTGGCCTCCTCCACATGTGTCTATCTTTCCACTTATTGAGGACCAGCTACCTTCGGACTTCTCTGTGGACACTGGGGCAGGGCTGTGGCTTTCAGTGCAGGTCATGCTTATGTACTTTAGACCTTCACAAAATGCACATACATTAGCTCCAAAACAGACCAGAGCACCAGATCATCAGGTCATTCCTCAGAATCCAATGAAATGTTATCTGCTACGAAGAAAATAAGTTCTTCAAAGTTGTTTAGAGATCAATAATTTTGAGATAATTCCCTGGTTCTTACTTTGATAAAAACTCAACCCCACTGTTTCTTTGCTCATATATCATATTAATACATGGATTAACAATTCTGGAGACTAATCCTCTTTGCCAATGGTTTAGCACCAAACAACAACAACAACAACAACAAAAATGAATGCTAATTAGAAAAGAAATGACTTCTCATTTCGTCAATTCAGATGGTGAAGGAAAAGGGAGAAACTAATTATTGCCATAATGAATAATTCATATTTTAGCAGGGCATAAATTTTACATTTATTGCTGTGCATCATGGTGACTCAACCCCTCAGGACGGCTGACGTGGGAGAGCTAATGTCACTAGACATCATGTGGGTGACATGTCCTGTCAGTCTAGATGCATACTTTACAACTTGCATTTTATGCTTTTACTGGTGTATCTGGGTGAAAACTGAGCTATGGTCCATTGTAAACAACAAAATATCCAGTTGCTTCCAGTGTGGAGACAAAATGACAGAGAAACTATGTATGAGAGCAGAGCAAAGTGGCTACAACATCCACCACATATGTCATGAATTGTGGGGTTTTATTAGATCAGCTGTCATGTTAGAAAACAAAGTGAATTTAAGGGACTTAGCTATTAACAGAACCAGGCAATTTTTTTTTAATTTTATGCAAGTAAAATAAAAAAAAATAAACAAATTGATTTTAAATGATTTCATGAAACTTACTGATATTGGCTACATTAGAACCCAAATTCATCAACTTCTTGGGGATTTACAAATATCTAGACTGGAGCTGAGAGATGGAGATAACATCATTTGTTGAAATTCATTAACTTTCTACACTCGTGTTAGTAATTGCTCCATCAATAATATTCAGAGCCACTCCCTCATCATACAAAAATAACTTACTTAAAATTAATCTATTTTTCTTCCTTTTAAGCAACCAACAGCAGACATAATTAGAAATAAAGATATTACAACAAATTCTGAACCACAACCATATCTAACTGACTTTTTGGTTGTGAGATTCCAAATTGCCCTGACTTATACCTTGTCAAGCCCAGCAATTAGAAGTACTGATTTTGCCTCTTATTTAACATGTCTACCTGCCTTTTCATTTGGTGTGATGGATAGGAGCGGTTCATATCTGAGATTCAAGTTAAGGGCTTGAGATTTATAAATTTTTAAAAAAATATTTAAATAGGTTAGAGTCAGACAAGCAAGCATAGGCAAATTAAAAGCAGATGTACTTTTTAATATTGAAAGAGAATTTTTAAAATTTAAGAAGATTAATTCCTAAAGTAGGGATGGTAACAATCTTATTATGACTTTTTTGTTTTGGGCTGCTTATACAAACCTGAACATGTATGTACACATATCCTAACTACTGTTAATGTGCAAAACGAAGCACTATTCTTACTGAATAAATGTTTATAGTATAAGTTGCTTTTTCCTGAAATAATAACTTCTGTTTGATGTCCCTGAGGGAAAACGACCATATGTGTATGAACTCTATAAATGCATGCATATTCTGTATGCAAAACAATATCTTCCAACAGAAAAGAAACATATGCTGAATCATTAACTGATACTTGTCCCCAAATTTCAAGGTAGAAGTTCAGTGTGCTTAGCCATGTGACAAATGTCCTCTTCCTCAAATCTTCCTCATAGTCCATCCTGGCTGTTAGCAATGCATTTGGAGAAAAGAGAACCTCAGGCAATACTACTAGTTCCAAAGGATAGGTGAGGAGACCAAGTAAACAAGCTAGGGTGAGATATGCGGCATCAAGAACTTAGAAAAGTGAGGCTTACATGAGTAAATCATTGAAAATAAGACAGCATGACCTATTGAAAAGACAGGACAATGTTTTGGGGGAACTGGAGGTCATAATCAAGATTTAGTATAAGTGAGATTTCACCTCACTCCAGTCAGAATACCAATTATCAAGAATATAAGTAACAATAAATGTTGGCAAGGATGTGGGGGAAAACGTACACTCACATTGCTGGTGGGACTGCAAATTGGTGTAATCATTATGGAAAGCAGTATGGAGATTCCTCAGAACACTTGGAATGGAACCACCATTGGACCCAGCTATCCCACTCCTTGGTTTATACCCAAAGGACTTAAATCAACACACTACAATGACACAGCCATATCAGTATTTATAGCAGCTCAATTCACAATAGCTAAACTATGGAACCATCCTAGGTGCCCTACAACAGATGAATGGATAAAGAAAATATGGTACATATATACAATGGAATATTACTCAGCCATAAAGAAATAAAATTGTGGCATTTGCAGATAAATGGATGGAACTAGAGACTATCATGCTAAGTGAAATAAGCCAATCCAAAGGCTAAGTGTTTTCTCTGATATGTGGATACTGATTCACAATAGGCAGGGTTGGGCTGAGAGAGGAGTAGAGGTTCACTGGATTGGATGGGAGGTGGGGATGCAAGGAAGGGAGGGTGAATAGGAATGGGAAAGACAGTAGAATGAATTGGACATAACTTTCCTAAGTTCATATATGAACACACAACCACTGTAACTCCACCTCATGTACAACCACAAGAATGGGAAGTTATATTCCACATATATATGACGTGTCAAAATACATTCTACTGACCTGTAAAACTAAAAAGAATAAAGAAAAAATTAGTGTAAAAAGAATGCCCATGTTGAGTCCTTATTAATTTTGTTAAATAAAATCATAAATGACTTTCGTTTTTGTTAGCTATGTAGTTAATCAGAAGTACACATAATTAAGAATCATTTCATGACATTTTGTGTTCATCTACCTCCTTCATCATTGACTCATGCTTTGATTTCGGTGTGCAACGTGATTCATTTTGCTTTCCCTTACAAAACTATTCCCAACTTCAGAACACATTTCATTTAAATTGCAACCTATACTCCCCTTGAGTAAAATGGATATATGGCTATGTGTGTATTGTGGTTTAGATATGAGGTGTCCCCTAAAAACTCATGAGTGAGACAATGCATGAATGTTGAGGTGAAGTGGTCAGATGATGAGAATTATAACTGGTCCCTGGATTAATCCACTGTTAGGGATTAACTCGATGGTAACTAAGGGCAGGTAGGGTGTGACTGGAGGAGATAGGTCACAAAGGGCCAGACTTTGGGGTTTATCCTTGGCCCCTTGTAAGTGGAGTTCTCTCTTTGCTTCCTGATTGCTATGTCCTGAGGTGGTTTCCTCTGCCGTGCCCATCCGCCATGATGTTCTACCTCACCTTGTGCCCCGAGCTGTGGAGTTGGCAATCTGTTCTGAATTCTCTGAAACCAGGAGACAAAATAAAACTTTTCTTCCTCTACACTGGTCTTATCAGGCCTTTTGGTCACAGTGTGAAAAAGCTGTCCCAAACAGTGTATGTGTGTGTGTGTATCTGTGTTTGTGTGTATATATTCATTTATTTTCAAAATTCCTCATAGTGTTTGGTTATCATTTTGAATACATATTACCATATTATGCATTTTGGAAATATGTAAGTATCTGGCAGAAAAAGTCATAGGTTAGCAAGGAGCAAAGGCATTGAATTTTGAAATGAAAATAAATAACAAATAGCTGACTGTTAATGGCTCTGAAACTCATTTCAATTAATAAAACCAAAAAAAAAAAATTGGGTTAAGAAATGGAAAATATATATTACACGCTCTTTATTCTGTACAATCTTCTTCAGTCTCCTGAAGAGAATTTTGTGTCACTGAATCATTCATTGGCTGGTCACCAGTCTCTACATACATCATCTCTGAGGATAGAACAGTTATTTGAAATATGTAGGATCGATAGTTCCCATACACACAGAGGGCCAAAAATTAAAATTCTCTCTAGTCAAAGTGAAGAAAATGTGTTGAACCCGAGGGACTTACATAGAGTCACCAGAACGGCCATGCCCTAGAAATAGCACTGACCTAACCTTGGGTTAGTGTTATTCTAGATCTACCATAAAACAGCTCAAAAGCATGAAAATAATCCACGAGGAACTTAACTGTTAGCCAGAGAAAGATAAATCCTCTAAAGGAACACAACAAAATGTGTACTCAGATGCAAGATGGAATTTTCCGTGCTTTTTATTTCAATAAAAATATTAAACACACAAACAAGAGAATAAGATTCATAATCAGGAAAGATCACCCACAAAAACACAGACATGACAGAGAAGATGAAGTCACCACACAAGGACATGCGGAAAGCTCTTACGATTATGTCTGACCTGGCAAAGAATGCAAAAGATGGCCGTTAAATAATGGGGAAGAAAGTGGAATACACCAAGAGAACTGTGGGCTATCTAGATATAGTGCTTACCCAATCACTGTTCTAAGAATTGCTTACACATCCACTTTACATGAGATTATAGGAGGAAAATAAATCAGTGAACTAAGATCGGAAACTAAGCAAGGATTCCAGCTCTCCTTATTGTTATTCATCATTGACTCAGGTTCTTTGCCAAAGTACTAAAGAAAAAAAAAAATGCATGAATAAATGGACTTGTATGAGACCAGAAATAGACTCACATAAATATGCTCAATTAATTGTTGACATGTGAACAGAGGCAACTTACTGGTAGTGGATAGTCTTTTTAACAGTGTAGAAGTGATTGGATGTGCATGTCTGCGAGAAAGAGGGGGGAAAGGGGTGAGAGAGAATAATCTAGATACAGATTGTATCCTTTTCATGAAAATTTAGCAAATCTAATCATAGACCTAAGAGTAAAATGCACAACTATAAAATGTTTAGATGAAAAGACAAGAGAAAACCCATTGATCATGGATTTTGTGATGTGTTTTTAGATATGACACTAAAATAGATTTGATGATAAAATTCTTGAGAAATTAGGCTTTATTAAAATTAAATGTATGTGCTCTGAACAAAGATAACACTAAATGAACCAAGAGACAAGCCACTGGTAGAGAGAAAATATATGCAAAACACATATTCGATGATGAATAGCATAAAGTATATTTAAAATTCGCCGATAAGGAAACAACCTAAATGAAACATAACCAAAAATCTACACAGACACCTCACCAAAGAAGATATACAGACATCAAATCAGCAAATCAAATGATACCTGACATTATTTGTCATCAGAGAAATTCAAATTAAAACTACAAGGCACTATCATTACCCCACCTAGTAGAATTTCTAATCTTCCAGAACACTAACATTACCAAATGCTCAAGCAGAGAACTAAAGGCAACAGGAACTCTCATCTGCTGTTAATGAAGATGCAAAATGGTACCACCACTTTGGAAAACAGCTTCTAAGTTTCCTTGAAAAGACAAACAGAGCCTCACCATAAAATCCAGCAATTGTACTCAATTGATTTTGATACATTAAAAACCCCATGCAAGTGTTCATAGCAGTTTTATTCATAATTGCCAAAATATGCAAGCAACCAAGATGTCCTTCAGCATGTGAGCATATAAACAAGTTGTGGTACATACATGTGGTGTGATAGGGAGACACCAAGAAAGGAGGTAGTAAGCCACCTGAAACGCACATTGCTAAATGCAAGAAGCCAGCTTGACAAAGCTTCATCTGCTGTGACTGCAACTATGTAACATTCTTGAAAGGCAAAACTACAGAGCTACCACAATGATCAGTGGAGCCACAGGGTTGGGGAGAAAGGTGATAGTAAGCACAGGGAACTTGGGGCTGTCGAAACTATTCTGTACAAACTCTAATGGTGAACATGTGACATCACACATTTGCCAAAACCCATAAAACTTTACAGCACACATAGAGGACATTAATGTATGCAAGTTTTAAGAATCAATAAGAGGTTAAAGAATCCCAGGGAGGAATGCAGATTCTGACAAGAGAATCGAACAGCATTACACATGTAGGAAACACCCTCAGTGTGCAGCAAAGGACCCAGCTACGCAGGATCTGGACACCTGACTGACAGAAACTGAGAGGTGAGTGGGGTACAATGTTACACAGCAAGATATAACTAATAAAGTCAGTTACTTATCACGTCACCTGATTAAAATGCCTTCCAACTGGAGAACTCAGTCTGCCATTGTTATACTGGGCATTCCCTATTTCAGGCAGTATCTCCACATTCCGACAAGAAACCCAAAGTCAAGCTCAAGTCCTGTTCTCACTTGGAAGTGTCTCACTAGGGTCTGCTGCACGAATCCACCCTTTTCTCTTCATTTTTACTACTATGTAAATTCAGGCACTCAGCATCTCCCATCTGAGCTATTAGTGATGGCATTGGATATGCTTGATGAGCTGGTTCAATTTCAGATTTTGTCTTCTGGTTGAGCAATCTAGAAAGCCATAAGCTCATTTCTCAGGCCTCATTGGAACCAGGAGTCTTGATGGATTCATCCCACCAGATGCTCCTGTGGTCTTGGGAAAGCCAAGTGAGACAGAGGCAGTATTCCTCACTTCCAGTGCTTGCTATCATTGCTGGAGCTACACCATTTTCAAATGTGTTGTAAGCCCTCTTCCCTGTGTTATTCCCTTCTTGATTAAAACACTGGAACAGTTTTTATTTCCTTCAATGACTCCTTACTGACATCATCTCCCAACCTTCTAGCTTGCTGTGTCCTTTGAAACTCCATCTACCTTCTCCTTGTTTACTAAACAAAAAGTAACATGCCTATACGTTTCCAGTGGCAACTCATTTCAACAGTATGAGGTCTACATTCCTTGTCTTAGAAATCTGGGTACATGACTAATTTTTTAGAGGTAGAGGGAAAATCATATTTTTTAGTTTTCATTGCCAGATCTTTGCAAGTGTTCAATGATCACCTATAGGATGAATATCTACATAACTTCATAATTGCCTTGATTAGTGATTATATAGATGGATGAAAGATAGCTAGACAGATGAAAGAATATACCTGGACAGATAGAGTGGCAAACACATAGTTCTTGTCCTTATAACATTTTATTATATATACTACCATAGCATTCTATTGCACAGTTGTGATGGGACATAAATAAGATGAAAATGGAAAGCATTCCTTAAATATGAACATATCAGCTTGTAAGAGTAATGAGTACATTCATATGGCCTTAATTTTGCAAAAGGATTTCACATGGTTCAGCTCATTTAATTCCAAAACCCTGCCTTTAGGGTGACTTAGACTTCCCTCATCCCTGATCAACATATGAGGAAATGCGGAAGCACAAAATTAAGCAGTTGAGAATGATGAGTAACATAAGAAATTTCAATCATTTTTTTCTAAAATCCAGTCTTTCAGCCTTATTCCAGTTTCCAACATATCTGATAACAATACCTCTGCATTTTATCTGACAATATTTAGTGTGATACCAAAAAGATAGCATTCTCAACATAAAGATTTTATAAATACTGTGTTAATGGGTTTTTTTTTGTGTTTCTTTTGTTTTGATTAGTTATACATAACAGTAGAATGCATTTATGCACTTTGATATATCATACATAGATGGGATATAATTTCTCATTTTTCTGAGTGTACATGTTGCAGAATCATATTGGTCATGAAGTCACATACATACATAAGTAATAATGTCTGTTTCATTCTACTATCTTTCCTATCCCCACATCCCCTCCTATCACTTCCCTCTACCTAATCTAAGGGAACACTATTCTTCCCTAGTGCCTCCCGCCTTATTGTGAATTAGCATTCACATATTAGAGAAAACATTTGGCCTTTGGTTTTGTGGGATTGGCTTATTTCACTTAGCGTGATATTCTCCAACTCCAACCATTTACTGGCAAATGCTATAATTTCACTCTTCTTTAAAGCTGAGTAATGTTCTATTGAGTGTACATACCACATTTTCTTTATACATTCATCTATTGAGGGACACCTAGGTTGGGATAGATTCAAATTAAAAGGCATCTTCTCAGCAAAAGAAACAATTAATAAATAATGTGAAGAGAGAGCCTACAGATTGGGAGAAAATCTTTACCACATGCACCTCTGATAAAGCATTAATCTCTAGGATATATAAAGAACTCAAACAATTTAACACCAAAAATCAAATAACCAATCAATAAATGGGCTAAGGAACTGAACAGACACTTCACAGAAGAAGAAATACAATTAATCAACAAATATATGAAAAAGTGTTCAACATCTCTAGCAATTAGAGAAATGTATTCATTTTTTTAGTGCCTTAAGAAACACCGTCAAAGAGGTTTACTGCTACTACGTATGTTAGGTTAATATAACTCATTATGAAATTGCTGAGACTTTTAAAAATTTTATAACTATATCATGTTATCTGCATATGTAACTACCTGCTTTCTCTCATTACCAAGAGTTTTCATTAACAGCTGGTCTTAGCTCCTACAACCTTCTCTTACTTTTGTAGCCCTGGGGTTAGGAAACCTAGTGACAAAAATCTCCATAAAATAAAGTGATAAGTGATTCCAGGGGATCCACTAAAAATAATGCCAAAAATACTGAGAAGAATTACATAGTTTGATACATTTAATTGAAGATAGGAACATAGACGCCACTCATCTACCAGTGAAGCAGACACATAAACACACCAAATCCTGTTTCTCCTGTCTTTGGATCACAGACAAACATTACCCAACACTATGGTAGGGAATAGAGCAAACTGTACCAAGAAAAACTCACAGTGAGATAAAACAGATGCAAAGACAATTAGGGTGGTCACAGTTGTTGATGAGGGTTGATTATGAGGGGTTCCAGGAGCCCTGCCATGGGTCCTAGTTCACGGGAGCCATGAGAGGCTCCTAGGAAAGATGGCCAACTGTTGGTGGAGAAAGGAGGACCATGGACCAACCTAAAGGTCACCAGCATCTCCCAAAGATGCACTTTGACCTGAGGTGAAGGGGTTTTTGTTTGGTTGTTGTTGTTGTTTTGCTTTTGCTTTTTTTCTATTCTAACAGAACAAAATCAATAACGGAATAAACTAAGAGTGAGGAAAACAACACTGAATTAGCATTCTTTGACTACAGGTTGGAAGTTCATAATAAAGGAAAATAAATACTTAAAACATTTCAATTTCTTGCCAGGCGCGGTGGCGCACGCCTGTAATCCCAGCACTTTGGGAGGCTGAGGCAGGAGGATCGCGAGTTCAAAGCCAGCCTCAGCAATGGCGAGGCACTTAGTAACTCAGTGAGACCCTGTCTCTAATAAAATACAAAAAAGGGCTGGGGATGTGACCCAGTGGTCGAGTGCCCCTGAGTTCAATCCCTGGTACAAAAAAAAAAAAAAAAAAAAAAAAAAAACAATTCCATTTCTTGATTGGAATGAGATTATGTGTACAATAACACAGTCTTGCCAATATGAAAATGAGGATATTTACAAAGAACTTTTACACAGAAGTTGAGCGACTATGTTTTGATGTTTATGATTAAAATTGCTGATAGCATATTGAATTTCAGCTGTCCACAAAAAAAAAAAAAAAAAATGGAAATGACTGACTTTGGCTTGAAATTATTTTGATAGGCTATTTCATAAAACCTCTACACAGAATTCAGCAATTTTGCCTCCTGAACTTAAAAATAATAGTTAAGTACGGGGTTTCAATGAGTAAGAACAAAGATTTAGGTTAACAAACACAGCAACATTGTTCTATGCCAGCCAAGCATGTCGGAGCAATGAATTGAAAGTGCTCAGAGCTGTCCTGCCTCATGAGAATAAGGATGCTGCTGGATGCTGGCAGGCACAGGTAGTTGGATCGTGTTGTAATTGCAATTCTTGATTGGAGAGGGGCAACTTGTCCCTTCGTGGCTGCTAACTCCCTCTATGACATCAAAGATCTATTTTTCTAGAGTTAGCTGTGACCAAGTCCATGTTGTTATATTGAACCCCCTCAAAAGACTTGAGATTAACATAGAATTTAACCAATCATTATATGTGCAAATGAGAAAACTTTAATTTTCTCCATCAAAAAAGAGAACAAGGAATAGACTTTTGGGGGCATTTAAGGAGAGGTTCTGATACATAAAGTCAGAAAAATGAAATGTGCAATAAAATGAATTGTATCATGTATACAGTTGATTTTCATGAAATGGTCACACATTTAAGGAAGAACTGAAACACATGAAAACTATGTGGGCAAAGGGAGCACACTTCTGTCGGTATACAGAACTCGAGAGGCAAGAGCAAGAGGAACATGTCAACAGCAGACAAAAATCACAGGGAACATAAAAATAATTGTTCTATATACATTTTAAGAAGAAAGTGAAACATCGGTACCAACCTCAAGGAAGAAACACAAAGGAAAGTGGACATGAAGATATTAGTTAGCGAATTGATAGAGGGTGACCTTAGGGAACTGTGGAAGCCCCTGAGCTGTCCTTAGCCATCTATTGTGTTTTTGTTTTCCTGGTCACTGAGGCAGAATGTCTGTATTTTTATATTCTTGTAAGTAATCTTTCCCAGAAGTTAACTTTATAGCTTTGTAAACAAATAGCACAGCCTGCTTCTCAATTTCTCTTTATTTTCCAAGCATTCTTCAGTGCCATTAAATGAGTGGCTATTTAAACTTGCCGTTCATACGCTTTGGAAGTATTCCATTACCTTGGTGTTGCTTATGGATGGATGACAGCATTCATTCTCTTCATTGGGTTCCTTTATCAATCCATTTTATGTGCATTATCTCCAATTTCCTGTTTCAAATTGATTGACAGGAAGATTATACAACACAAGCTCTCCGTTTTAATTGTTCCAATTCAATTTTGCTGACAAGGCACTGAAAAGAAATTCTTTAAACATAAATTCTAAACCCACGGGCTCCAATATGCTTTTTTTATTTTTATCATTTCGGGCTGGAGAGGCAGTTTCCTCTTTTCCTCTTGATGTGGAGAACACAGACCAGCTCCATTCTCTCTGCAGGTAATACCCCTCCCTCCACAGAAACCCCAAACTTGGTATGTTATTAAAACTTTGGGTTTCAATCTGCATATTTAAAATCAAATATTACTTCCTTTCCCCTCTTTTGTAATTACAAAAAAAAATTTTTAATGTGTTTCTAGGTGCACTCCAGTGTATCTATGTATGTCATTCATGAAAATGATTTCAGTGTGACCCAGTTCCATCAGTCATGGGTTCAAAGATGGTCATAAACCACAGCAGAGAAGTGCTTTCCTGAAGCTGTCTTTTTGTTGTTGTTAAAAAAAAAATACTTGATAAAGCAAATGCAATATTCATGGCTGGGGCTGGGGCTTAGTGGTAGAGCTCTTGCCTAGCATGTGTGAGGCACTGGGTTCGATCCTCAGCACCACATACAAATAAATAAAAAAATGAAGATCCAATGACAATTAAACAATATTTTTTTTTAAAAAATGCAATATTCATCTGCATTAAAGAGGAAATATAAAGCAAAATATTTTCCATGTTGTATGGAAAATAAAACCGCATGTTGGTATTGTGTGGACCTGGCATGTCAGCCGTAGACTCATTTGTCGACATCTGGGCCCCTAGTGGTGGCACCATGGGAAGGTGGTAGACATGTTAGGAGGTGGCGCCATGGGGTGGTGGGAGGAAGCGGGTCACTGGGGGTATGACCACAAAGCCCCCCCCACCTTCGTGACCACGAGGAGGTGTGCAGTTCTGCTCTGCTGTAACCAGCCACAAGGTCCGGCTTCACCACAGACCCAGGAACAAAGGAGGCAAGTGACCATGGCTGGAAACCTCTGAAACCAAGATCCAAACCAGTCTTTCCCCCTTCAAGTTGACTTTCTCGGGTATTTTGCTACAGCAAAGGAAAGCTCACACACATATTCCGCTCCAGATGGAATATGCACTCTATTTATAATGAGGAAAAATATCTATTTACAATTTAAAGAAACTTGCTAATGGTAGAACCCTAAAGATGTTAAATACACATGCCAAACAGTGTGGAAAAATTACTGGAGAAAATGAGATATAGACACAAGGTAAAGCAAATGAATCATAATTAACTGCTTAAGTTAAAATAAGGCCAAAACAACAATAAAAGGAAATAAACAACCAAAAACTAACCTTTCTCTAAAGAAGGCAGGCACCAGATGCATACCTTCACATGTATGCCATAGGTAATATAAATACATTACATATGGAAAAATTTAATGTATTACATATGTAAAACTAAAATTTGCATATATAAAATATATTACATTATTCATATATACATAAAAAAACAGCTGCCTTTTCATTTAATAGAAAATACTCATAAATTTATAATGATTATCTCGTAGTTACACATATCTGGTGATATTTTACCTGATACTCTCATTTAGATGTCTGTCAACAAACTGTCAACTTATTGTTCCCCTCTCTCTTCTTGGTCAGTGTAGGAGCTGCACTGCAACCGTGAGTGTGGGCGTAGTGGTCCTCTGCATATTAAAATGTCTTTGCATGACAAGCGAATCCGTATGCACCTCTCCTGTGGACGGCACATGGAGGTAACTGTTCCTCAGAAATGGCCCTGCGGGAGAGGCTACCGACCAGCACAAGTGACTGCTGTGTGATATGACCCATGGTAAATGGATGCGCATAAACTCAGCAATAATCTATATGGGTATAAATTATGCATATACAAATACCCATAAACAAATTCAAGTAAAATGCACCCAAACATTCACTTAATAAAACTTGTGTGACAATTCAGAACTATTTAGATTTGATGTAACCAGGTCACCTCTACTTCTGTGGTCTTTTAGCCTTTCTCCTTCTGCCTCTAAGACCACTCAGTGGCAAAGGACCACTATGAAAGAACACTATTCCCACACAAGAGTAAAAAGGGCAGTGAGACTCGCTGCTCAGTTCTCTCCCCTCTGGGAATCTGGCCAGCTCATAACCTGTGGCTGGTGGTGTCTGGGTTAACTCAGCACAAGTCACCCAGCCTGACAACCTGCTGACAAATTCCACATTTTTTTTCCTTCAAGGTGACCTTCAAAAAATTAAGAAAATAGACTTGAGTGGATCAAGTAGTTTAAAAGGGGGAGGGAAAGAGAAAATAATTATTGTTCAATTAAAACCCAAGCTGTAAAAAAAAAAAAAAAAAAAAAAAAAAAAATGAGTGATTTCTAAGAAATAATATTTTGTCCAGCCATGGCATACTACCCAATAACTAACAGCAGGGAGAAAAATGAGATGATTAACTCCAGATATAACGTGGTGGAGCTCTCCTTGGGAATGCTCACAGTGAATAAGGATCATGAGATCACGTTACCCCAGGGGCGTGTACGTGCCCAGGAGGTCTCTTTGCTTGCTGGTTCTGTTGGTCTCCACCCTCAGAAGAGCACAGGAGAGGACCAGATACCACTGAGCAGAACCACCCACTGGGCCAGCCACCCTCAGCTACTGCACAAATGTGGCTCAAAAGAATCCAGAAGGTCTGTACTTTAACCTAGCAGTTCTCCTTGTGTTTGGGGCCCTCCTGGTGTATCATCCTCGTTTGTGCATTGTTGCAAAACTAATTTGCCATAATTCATAAAAATTCGGGTTACAAATGAGTTTCTTCCATTAAAATGGTCTCAGAATTTTAAAAAGACATTCTCAAACACTTAGAGCCAGCATGCTGCAAACCAGCACCCAAGCAAACAGTCACTTTGTCCTGGGATCTAGGTTCACCTACAGCATCTCACACAGGGAAACCTCTTAGCTTTCAGCATAAAAGGAGCCTGAAAACTGCTAACCTAGGCAGCCACAGAGGAAAACTGCAAGAATACGTGTGTGCCTACATATTAGCATCTATTCATTTTTGTATATATTTATGCTGATAATATATATGTGTATGCTAATATGTCCCATACATATGTATAAGATGATAATACACAGATAGATGTATTCACATACACACATGTATTATCTTAGATAATGCATTATATATAAAAATTTATGTTATGTGAATATTATAAATGCTATTAAAATTATAACCTCTATAATTTTTTACTGCCTTTTTCCAGGCAGAGCAATTTTTGGTCTCTCTTGTTCCCTGATGCTACTAGAACAGCACCTGGCAGCATAGGAGCTAGTAAATTCTTGGTGTATAAATAAGTAAGTGAATAAAAGGCAGCATGCATGAACAGAGTTGTTTTAGGAGGAATCAGAGACCCAAGAGGAGGTTGCCTGCCCCAGGGACCATCTCAGGGCACAACACCACAGGGTTTCCCAGGCTCAGCACCATGGACAGAGCACAGCAGACCATTCTTGCTGCAGAGCCTCCAGGCATCCTGGGAGGCTCAGCCTCATCCCAGCCTCACTACAAGGTGCCAGGAGTCCTCCCACCCAGTCACAGCAATCAAAGATGTCTGCCACTTTGCTGAAGGTCCCCTGGAGGCAAAATCCCCTCCGCTTGACCACCAGCTTAAAGGAAGGCCCTGTCTATGCAGTATTAATGGTTCAATTATTTAGCCAAATCAAAGTGATTTCAATTTTATAATCCGTTTGAGTTTCCAGTGAAAACCATCCCCGAGTCTTGCTCTTTATCACTCCAAGGTCCACAATGATGCGCCTTCCACGGCCGGGACTCCCTTGCCCAGGCCAGAACAGTGAAATGTGTGCACCTGCCCCTTCCTCAAAGACAACACCAGGGGCTGGGGTTGCAGCTCAGTGGTGGAGCCCTTACCTAGCACCAGTGAGGCACGGGGTGAGATCCTCAGCACCACATATAAACAAATGAATAAAATAAGGCCCATCAACAACTAAAAAAGTTATTAAAAAACAAAAACGATAACATCAGGCCCTCAGGCTGTTCCGTTGGCACTATTTGACCCAGTTCATTTCCCCCACTGGCAGTGATGTTTAGTTGTAGAGAACCCCACAAACAATCAAACTCCCACAGTTGTTTTCATGTTTGGAGATAAGAAAAATAGTAAACTGTGTCGTGATCAGCGGGCTTGATCATCCCGACTCAGGGAGAAGTCGTTCCCTATGGGCATGCTTCCACACAGAGACGCTCTGTTTCCCAGCTGTGTTGGGTCTTGTCCACCTCCCAAGTCCCATCCACCTGGGGGCTATGAGGTGACCTTCCATGGAGCAAGGGTCTTTAGAGAGAGGTGATTTTTTTAAAGATCTCCAGGTAAGATGATCCTGGGTGAGGGGGTCCTACATTCCACAGCAGTTATCCTTCTGAGTAGAGGAGAGGTCACAGACAAGAGGAAGAGCCCATGATGACCACAGAAGCAGAGAGTAGAGTCCAGTCACCCCAAGTCAAGGAGCGCCTGCAGCCCCAGAAGCTGGATTATATCAGGGAGGATCCCCCAAGGCCTGCCAACACCTGGAATGCAAAGGTCTGGCCTCCAGAACTTAGGGAACATAACTTTCTGTCACTTTAAGCACCAGTTCTGTGGCAATAAGCGAAGGAGTCTCTGAAACTCCCCAGCCAAGAGTGACATGTTGGGAAGAATTTTTCTTCAATTTCTTCCTTAATGTTGGTACACAAAGAAAAGGGACAGAGCTCGCTCAGCTTCCCTGCTCCAGGACCTCCTCTGTTCAGATCTGTGCAGGCAGAAGAAGGCCGGAGATGCTCTGTGCCTCGCTGTGGGGTCCCCCACAAGCAAGTCCTAGCACTTGCAGAGTAAAGTCAGCTGGGCGGTGCAGGCCTTGCCTCAGAAAGCCCGTCCAGTCCAGGGGCAGCTTCAAGCCACATTCTCTTCTAGTTAATTAGTGGCTGTAGCTAATGCTAATAGCAATAAGTAATTTGTTAGTGGCTAATTTTTTATCTTTTTGACCCTTATTTGTTTTTTTTTTAACCTTTAAGAAAGAAGTGTTTATTTATCAATCTCTTAAGGTTCCCCAAATTGAACAAAATGTAGACTTACTTTTCCAATTGCTTTAATCTTAAGCCGAGAAGCTGGCAAAATCAACAACTTTTAGGCAAGGCACAGGAAGCTGAAGTTTGAGAGGGTAATTAGGGCCTGAAAGATAACAGCTGCTCAATAAACGTTCCCTAGAGGAACAGAGAGGGCCTGGGGTTCAAGGAAGTGCGCAGCCCATACCCTGTCATCCCTTCACGCAGAGGAAACCCAGAGCGTCGTGAGCTGTCTACAAGGCCGACGGGACCACAAACTAAGGAGAGCACTAATTTAATGGGCAAAAGAAAACGGATCCTTTTCTATGGTCCAAATGTTTGTGAAGTGAATAACAGTAACAGATGACAATCCTCATCTGCCATGTAAGTCAGGTGGCATTGCAAGCGCTGGGGACACATGCCGCTGTCAGCCATGGGTGGAGATGGAGCATCACCTCAGAGAGCCACCCCGCTCCTCCAACTAAACCAACCCGCAAACAAAACTAAACAGACCAACAAAGCAAATTACAAGCTAGCATCTCTCCCCCGCGCGCGCACTAGTGAGGATGCAGAGACACCAGTACCCACTTGGCTTTGCTGGCAGACAGGGACTGAAGCAACTCCTCAGGTTCATGTTAACTGTAATGTGAATTGCAGTGTGTTGCAAAGCTGTGCTTAAGGGTTTGGGGGATGACATAATTGAACACAAGAAATGAATCCAATTTTTTTTTTTCCCTTGGAAAACTTAGCATATCATTATGCTCTTTATGAGAGTTATTATATATTGTAACATCTCTAAGCCTGTTAAGTATACTTTATGCTTCTCTAAGCCAGATAAATGAATGCAGAGGTTTCATAAGCTTACTGATATTTATATAATAATACTATTATAGAAATTAACAACTAAAAAAAGGCACATAAGTCTTTTTCAAGAATGCATGGTATGCTAACCATGATGGTCTATATGTTGGCCATAAAGCAAGTCTGATGATTCATACTGACACTACAAAAATATTTTCTAAGCATGAATCAAGTGAAACATAAACAATAATAAGACATATAGCAATCATATAGCAATCTCAATATTTGCAAATTAAAAATCAAACAATCTAGCAATCAAAGATAAAGTATAACAGGAAAACATTTTTTGAATATTTTGGACTGAACAACAGGTACAATAAAGTATATCAAAAATGTTGAAATGCAGCTGAAGCAGGACTTAGAGGAAATTTATGACTTAACAGTTTGATTTGAAAGAAGAAAACTATAAATTCAAGTATCTAAGATTCCACCTTAGTAAGCTAGACCAAGAAGAATAAAGCAAATGTAAAACAATCTGGAGAAAGGGGATAGAAAGCTAGCAGTAGGAATCAACAAAATACGAACCAGGAAACAAAGAAAATCAACACCAAAAGGTGGTTTTTGTTTTGCTTTGTTTTGTTTTTAGGACAGCAACAAAATTGGTAGATCCATAGCTGCGTTGATTAAGAAAAACTAAAGTTCACATCAGAAGTGAACTAGGGTGAACAGCAACTGCCTGGCAATCCTGTGAAGCATAATACAGAATATTGCAAGCAATATTATGCCCACAAATTTACAAACTTTGGAGACACAAATTGCATAAAAAATAAAGGTTATAGCCGGGTGCGGTGGAGCACGCCTGTAATCCCAGCACTTTGGGAGGCTGAGGCAGGAGGATCGCGAGTTCAAAGCCAGCCTCAGCAATGGCGAGGCACTTAGCAACTCAGTGAGACCCTGTCTCTAAATAAAATACAAAAAAGGGCTGGGGATGTGGCCCAGGGGTCGAGTGCCCCTGAGTTCAATCCCTGGTACACAATAAATAAATAAATAAATAAATGTTACAAAAAAACAAACTTAAAATGAAACAAATTTGAAGAACCTGATCTATTATCTATTAGAGAAATTGGATTGGGTACCTAAAACTTTCCCATGAAGAAAATGATCTATTCTAGTGATGTTCCAATGATATCTGTGGTTTACTGTATGAACTATTCAAGGACAGGGGGAGACCAAACATGCACAAATTCTTTAAAAACAGAAAAGACAAAAGAACACTGCTGACCTCCTTTTAAGAGGCCATCAAAGCCTGAGACTAAAGCTAAACAAAACAACAAAGGCTGCTACTCACAAAGAGACTCCCAAGGGGCTCTAGCCCATTTTAGCAAGTGCAGAAATGATTCTGCCTCTTGATGGGAGCTGGGGGTGCAGAGACAAGAGCCAGGGTGCACACGTCCATGGAATCACATCAAACTGTGCATTTTAAAGGCCAGAGTTTATTGCATGTACATCATATCTCAATAAAGGTGGGAATTTCAATTTTAAAAATGCTAAAGAATTAAACTTGCACAATTGGGCTAGACAAGAGAGCATGGTGTTGGATTTTAACAATTGAAACCAAAACAGGAATTAAGCTCACTGTGCAGGGTCAGTGGACACCTTGTGGCTGGCTCTTTAAATCACGCGTGGTCTGGGGATGGTGTCACCTGCACTGTCTTTATCCAGGTTGGGGCAGGTGTGTGCTGTCAATCATCTGAGACGATCTGAGACGACTTTCTCACTTCAATGCTATTGGCCAGCTGCCCCAGGCTCTGTGAAGGGGACCTCCCTTCTGAGTCAGATGACAAGGGATGAGCATCTATCAGTCTCTCGGCCAGCATCAAACACCATGCACAACTGCAGACACGGCGGGGGGGGGGGGTATCTGCAGCCACAGCCTGTCTACTGGGGTCCAGAGATGGGCACGGAGGTCCTGCGGAGGCAGAGGCAGCGCCTTAACCTTCCAGGGTTGAGCTTTAGTGACCCGGAAGGAGACACCCCCCCCCCCCCCCACACACACACACACCGGATGTGGTTTCAAAGAAACCACAGACTGAAATGCCAAGAGAGGTCACGATCCTCCCTCGGGTCACTAACAGCCCTGCCAGCCAAGGCCCCAGGTCAGGTGGGCACAGCCAAGCTTCTGAGCAGGGCTTCTCCACAGAGGCCAAGCGTGGCCCAGGTCCCCCTCATTCTAGTCATGAGGCAAAAAAAAAAAAAAGATGAAAATTATGGACACAGAAGATGTAGAAAAAGTAGTTAAAAGAAAACTTTTCCCCAGCAAAAAAAAAAAAAAAAAAGAAAGAAAAGAAAGAAAAAAGTCATGTAAGTATTTGAATGTAATTCTATATCAGGGGGAGAAACTGTGGTCCTCACCTAATTTTAATTTATACTTTCCATTTCTGCATGAAAACATAAAAGCTGCTTTCCAGGGGTTTTTCCCAAGGTGATGACTACAAACAAGGCAGTCCTTAACCTTGCTCTAGAGGTTCAGCGTGACGGCCCCGCCTCCTGGGCGTGGCCTCTAGAGGTTCAGCGTGACGGCCCCGCCTCCTGGGCGTGGCCTCTCGTGTCCGCCCACTCTCTTGCTTCCTCCCTCCTCCCGTGACTTCTCGGACATACCGCACACCAATGGGGTCAGAATTTTGTACTTCTCTCTCAGGCCTGCATGCCCCAAACCGGAGAGAAAATTCTAAATAGAATTTCCAGATATTCTACAACTACAACTTGCCTGTATTTTCTCCTTTCCCAGAGTCGTCACTACAACTTGCCTGTATTTTCTCCTTTCCCAGAGTCGTCACTACAACTTGCCTGTATTTTCTCCTTTCCCAGAGTCGTCTTCACCCTGTTGTTTCCGCTGCTGTGCAGCAGCTTGTGGGTGCATGTGATGCCCTTTATCTCCTTTTGCTTTTGTTTTCTGCCCTTTGGGTGTCTTATACATAACTATGGAATAGTATTCAGCCATCAGAAAGAATGAAATCCTGTCCTTTGCAGCACCAGGATGGAATGCTGTGTTAGTGAAATAAGCCAGACGAAGACGGGGTGCCGCATGTTCTTTTTTTTTTTTTTTTAATTTTTATTTATAGTAGTATGTATTACAGTTCATACTATACATATATAGCATCTTTTTACATAAAACAGTTTGTATACAAAGTATATTCGCAGCATTCAAGTCTTCAATCATGCATTTAGAATAATGATATCCATCTTATTCAACCACTTTGCCCCCCTTCCCCCTTGCTCCCTCCCCTCCCCTCCCTTCCCTTTGACCATTATAGTGTTCCTCTAATCCTCCTATGTACCCCGACCCCTCAATACTGTGAACCGGCTTCCTTATATCAGAGGAAACATTCAGTATTTGGATTTTTGAGATTGACTGATTTCACTTAGCATTATATTCTCCAACTTCATCCATTTACCAGCGAATGTCATTATTTTATTCTCTTTTATTGCTGAGTAAAATTCCATTGTGTATATATACCACATTTTCTTTATCCATTCATCTACCGAGGGACATCTAAGTTGGTTCCACAACCTAGCTATTGTGAATTGTGCTGTTATAAACATTGAGGTAGCTGTGTCACTGTAATATGCTGTTTTTAAGTCCTTTGGGAATAGACCCAGGAGTGGGATGGCTGGGTCATAGCGTGGTTCCATTCCCATTTTCCCAAGAAATCTCCATACTGCTTTCCATAATAGTTGTACCATTTTGCAGTCCCACCAGCAATGTATGAGTGTGCCTTTTTCCCCACATCCTCTCCAACATTTATTGTTGCTTGTGTTCTTGATAGCTGCCATTCTGACTGGAGTGAAATGAAATCTTAGAGTAGTTTTGATTTGCATTTCTCTAATTGCCAGTGATGTTGAGCATTTTTTCCTGTATTTGTTGATTAATCATGTATCTTCTTCTGAGAAGTGTCTTTTCAATTCCTTAGCCCATTTATCGATTGGATTATTTGTTTTTTTGGTGTCAAGTTTTTTGAGTTCTTTATATATTCTAGAAATTAGTGCTCTATCCGATGTTCTTGCTCCTATAGGGAATCCAAGAAAAGTTGATGCAGAAGTTGAGGGTAGAAAGGTGTTAGAGAGGCTGGGATGAGGAGGGGGAAGGAGAGATGAGGAAAGGTGGCTGATAGGTACTGAGCTACAGTCAGATAGCAGCAAGGATTTCTGGTGGGGCATTGCTCAGGTGGGCACCTGTAGATAACAGTATGTACTGTGCATTTCAAAAAGCAAGATGTTTTCACCATAAAGAAGTGACAGATGTTTGGGGAGACAGGTAGGTGCAGCATGAATTAAGCATGAGACAATGTATACACTCATGTGAACGTCGCAAGGCAAGCCACAGAGCAGAAGCAGGTATCCAGCAGACACACACCTAAACATGCCTTGTATTAAGGACTGAAGGTGAACCAGTTCCAGTAAATGAGAAGACGTGCAACCCAATCTTAGGCAGGGTCCAATACCTGAGCAGACACTTCACAAGAGAAATATTGAATGTAAGAGCCAGAAGAAACCATCCCAATCTTGTAAATCATCAGAGAAATGCAAATTAAAACCACATTAAAGCCCAGCATGGTGGCTCATGCCTGTAATCCCAGCACTGGGGAGGCTGAGGCAGGAGGATGGCGAGTTCAAAGCCAGCCTCAGCAATGGCGAGGCACTTAGTAACTCAGTGAGACCCTGTCTCTGATAAAATTAAAAAAGGGTTGGGGATGTGGCCCAGTGGTCAAAAGCCCCTGAGTTCAATCCTCGGTACCAAAAAAAACATACATTAAGATGTTATTGAGCCTCCCATAGAGCAAATCAAATTTTATAAGCATCAGGAAGAAAGTGCACTAACCCTAATGCATTGCTGCTGGGAGATGCCCAGAGCAGCCCGGGCTGGGGACTGGAGCAGCTTCCGAGGGAGCGACCCCTTCACACGGGCGGCCACTCTACCACCTGTGTGAACGGGTCACTCCATCGGACCCCTACCCAGAAAAAGTCACACACAAACCCACAACGGCAGCTTTGCTCACAGAATCACGAGTGGGGAACAACTGGAATGTCCATCAGTGGTCAAATAGACAAACCCTCTGGAAGAGTCTGTGTATCCAGAGAGCCAAATGGACTGTGGAGGTGCCCCACGGCCAGGCTGACCCTGGAAACCCGTGAGCAGAGGGAGTCAGGTACAAAGAGCGCAGGCTTCTGGGCTCCTACCATGAGGTTCTGTGATGAAGGGTGGTCACGGGCCAACAGTGACGTCTGGGATGTGGAACTGGGTGAAAAGTGGGCATGGAGAAGAACCTTCTGGAATAAACACTGGTTTCCCTCTTTCTTGTCAGGCATTCACGGGAGTGCGCATAGCACTCACTCAGAGGTGCTTTTCACGCCTGCGTACTTGGTTGCAGGAGAATTTTACATCAATTTAGGAAAGAAACAACAAGCATTTTGCCAGTGGTTTAAGAGTTTTTTTTTTTTTTTTTCCATCTTTTTTCTCTTTTAAAGGAGATGTTTATTTGTACGACTTACATTTATATCTTGAAGCCAAAAATTCCTTTAAAATATTTAGGTGGTTTTGTCATATTACAGTCATTATTGACAAGAACAGAAAAACCTGGAATGACTCAGTCCCTTTGACAGAGCAGATATACATGTGAAATAAAGAGAGAACAACTGCTACCTTGCACCTGAGAAGAGAGAGGGTCAACATGGGGTCCCACGGTCACTCTGGCAAGACTGTGCACACAGTTCGTGACCATTTCATTCCCACAGGGAGAGGCCAATGCAAAAGACGAAACGTCTGAGTCTTGAAGTGACATGACCCATCTTTTCTGAGCCATATATGTTTACTCGAACAAATCTGTACACTTCTCATACCATGTGCTGCAAAGATTGCTTAAACTGTTTGGTGGGACTTTAAAACTACTGAACTAAGCTTATTTTCATGCTAATGGAAGAACATTAAAAATAAAGTCATAATCTGACTGATTCACTGAACAGCTGTTGGTAACACCTGGAACAGCAAAATGCCTATCAGTCGGTGTGTCAGAGAGGTCAGTGGAGAATAAATTTCTACACTTAACTGGTCATTTCTGTATGAAGCAGAAAGCACCCAGGATTTTATTTTAATAGAAAAGGGAAATTCGAAGGCTTCAGAGGAAAGCCACTGCACGGTGCTCCTGCTGCAGTGACTGTGTTGCTTGAGGCAAGGCCCGTGGTGTGACCACAGAGGGATTCCAGGAGACAGAAGCCAATTATGTTCTTCTGGAACTTTTTAATTTTTTTTTTTTTTTTTTTTCTCTTGACATCCTATCCCAAAGGGCACAGAGACCAGTGTTTGATATACATGGAGTAGATGCTCTTACCTGTCCACCAGGTGCCCCCCACCGTGTTTACTTGTCAATCACTGAGCTTCCTCCCAAGGACTGGACCTCAGGCTCCCACCCCACGCCCCCTGCAGGAAACAGGCACTGGGCCTCCGGCCACGGAGCCCTGAGTCTGACTGTGGCTCGCTGCTAAGTGTGTCCACGAACTGGAGCCAACAAAAGCCCACTCCATGATTTGGGCAATTTCCCAGCCGCCTCTGCTTGGGTCCTTGTTCTGCGGTCACTTTACCACAGCAAGATAATTCAAAGTACCATAATGTAAAGATGATAGCTATTGGGATGTTTTCACATCTTTGAGCCTACTGACATTGCATTTTAATATAATTGACACGAATAGAAATCAGATGGCCGAGCGTTACTCCTTGCTTTCCTGATTGATCGATTGTATGATCGATGGATTCATGAACGGTCCTACCGACAGATAATTTGCATCCAGTAAAACTCACTGTCAGGAGGGCACACTTCTATTATCTTCAGCAAATGTTCAAGCAAGATACAGAAAGCTCCATCCCCCGACATGTTCTCCCTGTCCCTCCACGGCCCACGTTCCACTCCCCGGACAGCGCCCTTGGACTTTCCGGACAGACACGTGGATGACGTCATGCAGCGCACAGGGTTGTCCCGCGCTGGTTCGCTGAGCCTGCGCACTCGGCGCCTTCCCAGGCCAGCTCCCTGGACCCATCTCTTCACCGAGTCGTATTTGCTGGTGTGGACGCATCCTCTTTGTTTATGCAGGCACAAACTGAAGGACATTTAGGCGTTTTCCTGTTTGGGGTGACTATGGATAAGCCTCCCATAAGCTGCCACATGCAGGTTTCTGTAGAAACGTGTTTTCGTTTGTCTGATACCAAGTATCTAGAGGTGGATGGACGGGTCACAGCGATAAGTGTAGGTTTATCTTTGTAAGAAATTTTAAAGGGGTGATTCCATTTTGCATTCCTATCAAAAAAAATGTGAGGTTCCAAGTATTGCACATCCTTGTCAGTAGTTTGTGGGGCACCCGGGATGGTGACTTGGAGGTGGTGGGATTCTTACGTGGAGGGCATTAGGTCCTGGGGACACCATTCTCAGAAGGGATTATGCTGATCCATGCAGTGATTCAGCTGTTACAAAAAGAGCAAGACTGGACCTTCCCTTGTCTTTAGCTTCCTGTCTCATCATTTAATCTCTCCCTCTTACACAAGGTCCTACCGTCATGCCGTCTACCATGCTATGACACGGCAAAGGGAACCCTCACCAGAGGCTGAACCAAGGATGATGTCAATGTTGGACTTTCAGCTTCCGAAACTGTGGACCAAATAAACCTCTGTTCTTTATAAAGTACCTAATGTCAGGCATTTTGTCATAGCAATAGAACAATGAGCTTATACAACAGCAAGCAATGGATTTTGAGGATCTAACATGTGCCAAGTATGTACAAGCCACTAGACGTATAGGCAAGATGTATTGGAGCTGTTTCACTGGCCAATTCTATAAATCTCTTCTCTGCATTCAATCATACCACATTTGTAGCTTGAAATTGGCCATGAAACCACAGAAGCAATGAAAAATAATCATGGCAGTTGATTTGCTTTGCTTTCCATAGTCAGGTCTCTAACATTCCCCAGCACGCCATTGTCTAGGTCCTCATCGAGCATACGTTCTGGAAATCCATGGTGACCGCAACCAGAGGGAACATAAACGTCTTGCAGACCTGTAGGAAAAACACTCCCCCTGGTGTTCAGTGAACCATGGGGACATAACCAACCGTGCTATGGACGCCTGGTTCAGACAGGCTCCCTCAGAGAGAGCCACAGGTTAACTAGCAAACCAAACTGAACTGGAGAAAGAAGGTGTCAAGACGAAAGCTAATAGAGGAAGAGAAGAAGCAAAAGGAGCAGCTGGAGGGAGACCCCGCTGGAGAACAGAAAGAACCAAACCTAGGACAAACGAAGATCACCAGAAGAAAGGATATTGAAGCCCGAAGTGAAGATGCAGACCAGCAAGACGACATGAGCCTGGTGGAGAGTTTGAACGCTTGGATTCGTAGGAACCAAGGAAGGGTGAAATGCATACAGTGAAATGCTTTAAAAAATAGGGTTTTAAGGCCAGGCGCGGTGGCACGTGCCTGTAATCCCAGTAACTCAGTGGCTGAGGCAGGAGGATCGCGAGTTCAAAGCCAGTCTTGGCAACGGCGAGGTGCTAAGTAACTCAGTGAGACCCTGTCTCTAATAAAATACAAAAATTGGGCTGGGGATGTGGCTCAGTGGTTGAGTGCCCCTGAGTTCAATCCCTGGTATACCCCCCCTCCAAAACAAAGAGTTTCCAATAAAATATGTCAGTAGTAAGAAAAAAATGCATTGGATGTAGGAAGACAAGAGAATATTTGGTGATGTCAAATATCCATGAGGAATATTCCACATCACCAAACAATGCAGAGCTCTTTGGCATCCTGTAAAGGTCTTTTCCTCGTCCAGTCAGGAGAGGAATAAAAAGTTGAACAAAGGTTTTCTTTCTCGTGGCAACTTAGAGTGTTAGACACGGTTCTCTTGTGAGCTTCGTTAACGTGCATGAGTCTAGAGCGACTTCCTGGAACTCCCAGCACTACACACCAGACGCAACCATTCCCACAATGGAGAGGGGTCCTGGTGTGAGCGTACATAAGGACTTCTGCAGCTCACACTTCTGCTGCTCACACTTTCCTGTCCCAAGTCACGTCAGTGCCATTGAGCTGTTTGGATCAGAAATACTGCTAGCGAACCCATGCTTCTTCAAGGGTTCAGCACAAAGTTTTAAATTTCTTTATTGCTGTCTTTGTTGAGCTTGGAAAGAATGCTTAGCATTAGCAATGGTTCCGCAGAAGGGACAAGAAATCTGGCCTTTGACAGCACACCCAACCAGGTCCTCATGTCCACTGGGGAAGCAGCAGTCCAGTCCCTCCTTGTTATGAGCGGGTGGAGTGTTGACCTTGACCCAGAACGCCAAGGCACATCAAGCACTGCACTTGAAAGAAGAAAATGTCTATAGACAAAGGAAATGAACTAGCTAGCATCCTCCAACTTATTGTGAATTAGGAAGTAAAGAGAAAAGATTCAGTACTCTGAGAAAAGAAAAAAAATACAACCCTTGTTAAAGTTAAATTGTTTTCTCCTCAATAAATGAAGAAAAACTATTTTTTTTCTCATTAGCTAAAACATTTGGTGAAATATCTCATTAGGTAAAACATTGCCTAGAACATTTTAAAAGTTGTACTGGGATTCCTGGTTTCCGGGACCCCTTCTCCCTCTGAGATGTCTTTTAGATGTCCTTTCAATAAAGCTTTCCATTTTCCACTCTAAAAAAAAATAAAAAAAAAAAAAAAAAGTTGTACTAATCACTTTGGACTCTCAACAATCCAAAAGGAAGGAAGGAAAGAACTTACTAAATCCCCAAATTTAACATATCCCTTGGATAAAAGTGGTTGGTACCATTTGCTTGTTTGTTTTGTGCTACTGGGGACTGAACCCAGGGGTGCTATACCACCAAGCTGCACCCCCAGTCCACTTTATTGTATTTTGAGACAGGGTGTTGCTACGTTCAGGCTGATCCTCCTGCCCCAGCCCCCTGTGTAGCTGAGATTCCAGGTGTGCCCACCATGCCAGGCAGCGGTGCCATTTTAGACACAAAAGTACACACACACACACACACACACACACACACACCAGTTGTTCAAAGTTTTGTCGGGGGAGGATCTGCACCATATTCTTGTCCCTCTTCTCCATTGTCGCTGGCACTGTGCCCCACTCGATGTAGTTATTAAATCAACTTTTCTTAACTGATTGCCACACCATGCGGAGATGTCTTGGCTGTGGTCCACGGTCCGTGAGATGTGGAGTGGGCGGAGCCTAGGATCTGCATGCACCCATAACTTCGCAGCAAGCTCGAATCACAACGTAAATTAATAAAGGATCCCAGGTTTTCTGCAGCCATTAAGAACATCCTAATTAACATATTCATAGAGTTCCCATGTGAGCAGGATACTACAATAGACACAAAGCAGGATACACCGTGTTTCTTGGGGGGGTAATGTTCCAGCACAACATTACCAAATAATGGCAAAACCCAGACACCTCTGTGAATTGGGTTTGAAAGGTCTTTCTGTCCAAGGAATTGCAAACTCACTCTCAAATCCCCCTGAATGAGTGGCGCCCCTCTGCCTCAGCCTGCTCCGTGACCCTGCTTCCTGCAGCTGTGATGAATTAGTACTCCTGAGCAGTGGACAAGGAATCAGGAAGAGTGAGTTCAAGGGGAAATGGCCGCAGGCAGGGCAGTCTCTGTGGGCTGCAGCGGGTGGGGAAAGGCTGGAGGGAGGGAGGGAGGGACCTGTGTCCTTCTCTAAAGGAGCTTCCCTGCCTCCTGGTTCTAGACCCTCACATCTGTCCCACCCAGCTGTGGCGCCATCATGATTGCTGGTGTGGTTGGCGCTGGTGTGGCTGGCTGTGTAGAGCTTCCGCACACTTGCCATGGGCGAAAGCGGATCCACGACCACGCTGGCATTAACACACAGCATTTCACCTTTGGGGTTGTGTGCCTTCAAAACCCTCCTCACCCATCCTTTTGCCCAAGGTCCTCTGGCCTGACCCTCGGGTTCCATCCCCACCCACACCCACCACACGCCGTTGGCTTGGATCTCTGCAATTTTAAAAATAACTTTATCCACTCATATATACAAAATGGAGTTTTACTCAGCTTTAAGAGAGAATGAAATAATGGCATTTGCAGGCAAATGGATGAAGTTGGAGAATATAATGCTAAGTGAAATTAGTCAATCTCAAAAATCCAAATACCGAATGTTTTCTCTGATATAAGAAGGCTAATTCACAGGGTTGTTGGATGGGGGTACACAGGATTAGAGGAACACTAGAAAGCTCAAAGGAGCCGGGCGCGGTGGTGCACGCCTGTAATCCCAGCACTTTGGGAGGCTGAGGCAGGAGGATCGCGAGTTCAAAGCCAGCCTCAGCAATGGCGAGGCACTTAGCAACTCAGTGGGACCCTGTCTCTAAATAAAATACAAAAAAGGGCTGGGGATGTGGCCCAGTGGTCGAGTGCCCTTGAGTTCAATCCCTGGTAACCACAAAAAAAAAAAAAAAAAAAAAAAAGAAAGCTCAAAGGAAAGGGAGGTGATTACAGGGTTGGGCAATGAGTGTGAAGTCTTGACAGTGACACCTGAGAGGTGGTGCTAAGGCTGGGATCTCAACATCTGCCAGCATCCCATGTTACAGGCTTAGACCCCAGATTGGCACAATCTTCAGGAGGTGGGGTTTAGGGGAAGTCTTCCAGTCAAAGGAGTGTGCTTTCAAAGGGAAGAGTGGGGCCCCTGCTCCCTCCTCTTTCTTCTCTTTTCCCCAGCCCGAGGGTGAACAACTTTGCTCCACTTGCCTCACCACAGGCACAGAAGCAATAGGTCCACCCTCCCATGGACTGAAACCCACAAAACCTGTGGACAAAAATAATTCTTTTTTCTTTTATAAGTTGCTTATCTCAGGTATTTTGTTAGAGTAAAACTGACTAACACAGTGTTTATCTGTGTTAAACACATTAGAAAAAGGAGGTGGCAGGCTGTATTCTGTTTACACTTGGTAAGTGTGGCTAGACTTAAAAATACCACAAGGTAACTCATAGATATCTTAGAATCCACATGCTCTTGCAAGGGAATGGAATTCACAAAAGTGAGTAAGATGGCATCTTGGCTTTCAAGACTACACGGTTCTTGTGATTTACTGCCTGTCAGTGCCCAAGTTCCTCAGTCCTCTTCCATAGAGGGAACTAAGAGGAGGTGTGCATAAAATAACAGTGGAGAATATGAAGAGCTGCAATCAGAAAATTTAAATTAAAGTGTTGGCTAAGTTTAAATATCACATACATTAAGTGGGACAGGACAGGAGAAGGAGGGCCCAAGCTGTTTCTGAGACAAAAGCATTCGTAAGACTGTCTGAATGGAAACCAGAGATGAAATTACCCAGGAACACACAATGCCACTTGCTTCTATTTATAGTTGGGAACAGTTCTGTTCACAATTCTCTCTCTGCACATTTGCTGAATTGTATAAATGCGACAGCTGTGGTGCGCTGGCCTCGGAGACAATGGTACAGAGAAGGCAAGCAGGGATAGGGACAATCGATGCAATTAGAAGGAGGTCAAAGACGTGGGTCCCAAAACGGGAGCAACAAGCATTTGCCTAAAAATACTGGGAACCTCCAGTTAGCATCCACGTCTACTCCACAATTTCTAGAAAATGTCCTATAATCCAAGTCAGAGGATAAATGGGAAGGACTTGAGTAGTAGTAGACAGAAACTTCCGACAAAATGCGAAAGGGATGGGAATACACAAGAGAAGGAATCAGAGGTGTCCTGTTGCTGTGATTAGCAGTTTATTTTTTAAACCCTACAAGGTCAATAGTGCGCTTTTCTCTTATGTATTTTAGTCAGTGCACATGGTGTTAACTTGGGTGATAACATATGGAGGGAAGCATGTTGTGATCACAGGGTTGGGCCATGAACGTGAAGTCTTGACGGTGACACCTGAGAGGTGGTACCAAGGGGGTTCACCTGCTTCCTCCCTCACCCTGACTCTCAGAGCCATTCATTTGCATTTCCTGGTTCTGTGCAAATTTAATAGGCCATTCCTTGGCTCTAGGAAAAACATTCCAGCGGTGTTTTCAACAGGTTAAATGCCAAATCAACTTGAAAATCCAAACGCGTAGGTGATAGTCATTTTGAATATGATCACGAATGAAAACAATGCTAGACACCTACCACGACATTCAGCCTGTGAAGGTGTCTGTGGGCCAGAGAGGGCAATGCTCTTAAGAGTGCTCCGTCATCTTCAGTGAATCGACTACAAATGCTGAGACAGAAAGAAAGGAAGCAACTTCTGCATGCTTGAGGAACTCATTTCTTTTCACCAGCCAATGGACAAAAACTTTAGGGGAATTTTCTACAAATTTCATGAAGCCAACGTTAGCATCACTTACATTCACATTGGAGTCTGCAGTAGCCCAGAGGGAGAAACAGGCCCGAGGACTGACTAAGCTTAGCACTTCATGGGGTATCACATGAAGGAAGTCAAGGTCAACTTGTAGACAATAGTTTGCTGCTTTAGGATGAGGAGGGGATAGACTCGCATCATAAAACTGTTTATGAACTGAAAAACACCCATGAGATAACGTAAAGAAAAGCTTAGAAAAAGACTTTCGGGAAAATATTAATTGAGACTATTCTCTGCTGCACGATATTCTTGGATCTTATAGATTAAGCAATGAACAAACTAGTTCGAAATCCCAGTCCTCGTGGAGTTTGGGTCCTGGTGGGAGGAAAGTGAGAATCACCAAGTGAGTAGAATGCACAACACACCAGGTAGTGCCAAACGCCACGCTGAAAGGTTAAACACAGGGAAGACGGTTAAGGGACACTGAGTCAGGTGCGTTGAAAGTTCAAATCTGGTGAATGAGGAAAGGTGAGTTTGGGGGAATGATCCAGGTAAAATGGTGATATTTGATTAAAAACAGAAGAAGGTGAAAGAAAGAGCCACGTTGATGTCTGTCTGGTGGAGACAACTCCAGGCACAGGGAAGACAAAGGCAAGCACCTTGATCTGGGAGCCGGCCAAGGGCGTCCAGTAGGAGGAGACGAGTTGGTGTCACTGCAGAAGAGAGAATCTTGTGGCATCAGGAGCCAGACCCCAGGAGTCCGGGGAAGCTCCCTTAAGAATCTGCACTTTCTAGATGGGGGGGTTGGGGGGGAGGAACTCACACGCTGCTGGTGGGAGTGTCACTTAGTGCAGCCACTCTGGAGAACAGTCGGGAGGTCCCTCAGAAATCTAGACTCAGAACTACCATGTGATCCAGCGATACCACTCCTGGGTATTTATCCAAAGGAACTGAAGGCAGCATCCGTTAGACATATATGCACTCCCTTGTTTATAGCAGCAGTAGTCACAACAGCCAAGTTACGGAACCAGCCTAGGAGTCCATCAACAGAAAAATGGATAAAGAAAATGGGGTTTATATACGCCATGGAGTATTACTCAGCCATAAAAAAGAGTGAAATTATGCCATTTGAAAGACAACGGACAGAACTGAAGACCATGATTTTGAGCGTACTAAACCAGACTCATACATGGGAGCTCGGGGGAAAAACACAGAGAAGAAAGGGACACCAGAGAAGGAGGGTGACCAGCTGGGTTTGGGAAGAGGAGTGCGAGGGGAGGCAGGTATTGAGAAGTGAAATCGATCAAATGGGATTTTTATATATGTGCCAATGTGTCACAACAAAACCCACTCTTCCGCATGACTGACTGCCATGCTGAGATCCCACAAAAATAACACGTTGTTTAAGGTGGTTGATTTAGGATAATTTGTCACAGCAGATAATGAGTACAGTAGTGAATTTTTTTTTAATTACGTTTTAAATTTTTGAAAACCAGCCTCTCCCTGTGATGAAGGCCAGCAGAGGGGATTAGTCAGAGGATCTCCGACTATCGGATTGACCAACTGAAACGAGTTAATGGTGGAAGTACAGAGGCCCCGGAGGACCTGTTGCGACACCCAGGGGAACGCTGCTGGTGGTTTGGATCAGGGTGGTGACCTGGTCACAGTGAGGTACACGTTAAAAATAGCGCCAAGAGTATTTCCCGAGGGATCGCTCCTGGCCTTTGGAGGAAAGGACAAAGGCAGAGATAGCACGCAGATTTTTGAGCGGCGCAACTGGAAGAATGGCATGTCATTTACTGAAAGGGACAGGCCACGAGAGAACTAGACTGGGGAGTTTGGACTGGATTTGAACATCTGGGTTTGAAAGGGCTGCAAGACAGCTCTAGGAGGAGACCGCATCCACTGGAAACCCACATCAGGAGTTGCGGCAAGGCAGCTCGGGCTGTGTATTTGGGAGCAATCCATTTTAGAAGGCATTTGAAGGCAGCGAGCCTGGATGTGGTCACCACGGGAAACCATCAGAAACCCAAGGACTGAACGCCGGAGCCCCTGGGCCCCGAGGCGAGGAGAAACCTCAGGAGCCAGGTCAGCAGGAGAAAAGCGGCAGGGCGGGGCCCACGGAGGGTGAAGAGAGTCTCCAGAGGCTGTGAGGCCAAGGAGACGGAAGATGAGGGTGGACGTGGACTGCTCATCTGACAACAGCTGGACGTGGAAGGCATGGGTGGGGAGACCGCGGGCCTGGGATGCCATCCAGAAAGCAGAGGAGGAGAAGCGGAGCCCCCCCACCCCATAGACCTTCCGCGGGGTGCTGTGGCCGGGTGGGGGCCACGCCCACGGGACGGAGGCTGGAGGGAGCAAGTCGGTGTCTGTCTGCTTTTTAGACGGAAGACGGT
Source organism: Tamias sibiricus (assembly GCA_025594165.1). Taxonomy (NCBI): domain Eukaryota; kingdom Metazoa; phylum Chordata; class Mammalia; order Rodentia; family Sciuridae; genus Tamias; species Tamias sibiricus. The sequence continues at coordinate 97,823,773 of CM046669.1, forward strand.
GTGGTTTTGATTTTTATGCTGGTGGCAAAGATCCAACAAAGAAGGAGTGTGTTCAGGACGCAGAGAGGCGAGGAGGGAGGGGGAGACCGTGGTTCTGTTGAAGGAAGACAGGGTGGTGGAGATGGGACCTGGACCTCGGGACTGGGCCCGAGCAGGGCTGGTCAAGGAGGTCAGAAGGCAAAGCAGGAGTGGCCCTGCTGGACAGGCTTCCTCGGGGAGAGAGGACCAGCCCACAGCCTCCATAGCCCCTGTTGTGCTAGGCCCTCTCCAAAGAGCTGCATTTCCATTAGTCTTTGTGCTCCTGAAAACCACAGGAGACCAGGAGCATTGTTATTCTGTATGCTGACAGGGAGCAGATAAAGAGAGGTTAGGTGGAGTGAGACAGTTGAGTTCCACTGTGGATCAACCACTTGATGAAAGTTCCACTCTCAGAATGAAGCTTAATCTCAGTCTCCTCATTTCCAAAAACATGGAGAAGGATTAAAAGTTCAAGCAGAAGCCAACTTGTTGTGCCCCGCGGCTTCGGACCCCCAAGAAGACCACCAGAGTCCTTGGTCAATGTAAATAACAAAGAGTCATTTATTAGCAAGCTCGAGCTTGGTCCTCCGCGCACTCGGTAACCAGTGATGCTAAGAGGCCCCGAGCCCAGATTTAGCAGGGTTTTTATAATGAAATACATACAAGTTAAGGGGGACTTCACTTCGCTTTTCTGATTGGTTAACATATAAAGTCACGTACAAAGCATTATTTTTGAGATGGCCGGTGATTTTCAAGTTCATTCTTCTTTTATATATTTTTGAGTCTTGGGTTAGCCTGACCGCTAGGGGAAGGGTGATCAGCCACCCAGTTTTGCAAGCTAGACAAAATAAGGGGCAAGGATGTTTTGTGGCTTTTCTAAAGACTGAGAACAGTTTGGGGAAAGACTTATGTTTACACAAGCGTTTGCATTTTTCACCTTTCAAACTCCATCGGGACTCCATCAACAGGACTTTCCCTTTCACGTTCCTCATGGTGACAATCCACTTCTGGGCGATTTCTGTCTCTGGCCTTCAGGGGGCCTGGTTCTTGCAGTCCCATCTTTCTGCTCTTTACCGCCCAGGAGCCAGTGGGCGGGACTGCTCTATCCCGGAAGCTGCGCTGCTTTCCCATGACCTGTGTTCTAGGAGGAGCGCTGTGTTTTGTGGCATCTCCACAAATAAGCAGGAGGTTTTCGCCCTGTTCTGCATGTCACAGCAGCTCAGGTCCCAGTCCCTCTTGGATCAGCAGCCACCAAGTGAGAGCACTTGGGACGACTTTGAACCTGAGGCAGAGAATGGCTTTAAGGAGGGTTAATTCCTAATCCCCGCACTTCCTGGCGACACCAAGCACAAGCGGCGACTCCCCAGACCAGCAGAAGTTGCCCGGTTGCCTCTGCAGGTCTTGGGGGAGGCCCCGCTGGAAGCTGGTTCCTTCACATCCTGACGGAGTTTTCCAGCGCGCTGAGGAGTGTGCGCCGTACTGTGCTCGTGTTTGGGTTTGCAGACAGCAATGCTGGCTTCATTAATATCTGGAAATGCGGAGCCAGAAGCCAAGTTTGTTATAATAATGATAACAGGAAAAAAAAAAAAAAAAAAAACCCTGCTAATTAACATTTTGGCAACTCTTAAAGTGATGCTGGGTAAACAGTCGTTGTGTTCTTCCAGTGAAAAATAGAGATGAGTAAAAGCAAAACCACAAAATCTTTCTTAACCTTTGCGGCTGATCTGCAGTGGAGGTAGCTCTACCCTACAATTAAGCTGTTCCTGTGTAACCTAAGGTCAATGCATTCCATTGTTTGTAGAATTATGGAGCTGTCTATCATTCGGCAGTGAAGTTGTACAGAATTTCATTTTAGTTGCATTAGTTCCACTCCCATCCTGATTTTTAGTCGTTCCATCATGCTGGCTGATCACTCAGCTACCTATAGGTTCTGGAGGCAGAATTTGTATGGAACATTCTTGAAGGTTTAAGGAAATACATGCATTGCTGGATCCCCTACCTTGCATTAGAAGTAACGCTAACACAGACTCAAAAAGTGGGTGCTATTTTAGAAAAACCGATGTCCTACCAAACAGCATTGTGGTCAAAAGTGGGTGGTTTCAGGGTGAGCAGCTGCGTCTGAACTCCAGCTGTGACTCCTGCGTGCTGCCTCACCACGGGCAACTTACTAGATTTGTGCTTCAGGTTTCTACACTGTAAAGTGGTAAAAATAATTAGCTCTACTGCACAGAACTGTTATGTGAATTCAGCAAAACAGCACACATGAAATACCTCCAACACTGTCTGCCGGGGTCAGTCCTGGGGGATTCCCCGTTGCTCGTATCATTCTTACGATCATGTTATTATGACTCTCTGGTTTCTCATCCTCCGCATCTCCCACCTTCTCATGTGTTGGAGGACCATGCATCCAGAGCTGGAGGGAACCCTACTTGTTCTAGATCCCGCAGAAGGTCTGGGCCAAAGTAGCACTTTGAGCTCTGATGGAGGGACACCTCAGGATTTAGGCCCAATTGTGTCTCTTTGGACAAACCATCGAGTGACCAGGAGCAGCTCTGTACTCTGCGTCCCCTTTCCTGGGCTGTCCTCCTCTGCCTCACTGCATCCCAAGGGATAGGTTCACGAGAAGGCGTGCGCATGACGGTCACTAGGGAGATCATCAAAGTGAGGGGACGTGTTTTTATATTTTATTTTTCTTATTTTTTTTCTTTTATTCTAAGTTATAAATGACAGCAGAACGCATTACAATTCATATTACACATAGAGAGCGCATTTTTACATATCTCTGGTTGTGTGCAAAGCATATTCACACCATTCGTGTCTTCATACATGCACTTAGGGTAATGAGATCCATCTCATTCTACCATCTTTTTCTGGCAATTAGAGAAATGCAACTCAAAACTACTCTAAGATTTCATTTCACTCCAGTCAGAGTGGCAGCTATTAAGAACACAAACAACAATAAATGTTGGTGAGGATGTGAGGAAAAAGACACACTCATACATTGCTGGTGGGACTGCAAAATGGTGCAGCCAATCTGGAAAGCAGCGTGGAGATTCCTTGGAAAACTTGGAATGGAACCACCTTATGACCCAGCTATCCCACTCCTCGGTCTATACCCAAAGGACTTATAAAACAGCATACCACAGGGACATAGCCACATCAATGTTTATAGCAGCACAATTCACAAGAGCTAAACTGTGGAACCAATCTAGATGCCCTTCGGTAGATGACTGGATAAAGAAAATGTGGTATAGCAATAAAAGAGAATAAAATCATGACATTCACAGCGAAGTGGATGAAGTTGGGGAATATAATGCTAAGTGAAGTTAGCCAATCCCAAAAATCTAAAATGCCGAATGTTTTCTCTTGATATAAGGAGGCTGATTCACAGTGGGGTTGGGACGAGGAGCATAGGAGGATTAGAGGAACACTAGAATGGCCAATGGGGAGGGAGGGACAGGGAGAGGGCAAAAGGGTTAAAAAAGGGGGGAGGCATGTTTTTTATTCAAGAAAATTTTCATTTTGTCATACATATGATAAAATACAGACTCTGATCATTATCAATGACATTGTATTATAAAAACACTATTTATATGTAGAGAGACTATATTTTATATATAGATTATATGAATATAGAAAAGTAAAGTAAACATGTTTATAAACATTTGTATACTTTAACAAGTAAACTGGGCAGGAAATGTCAAGAGCACTAATGTCAGAAAACTGAACCCTGACCCCCGACCCCAGCGGCACCAGGACCCAATGAGAGCACCACTGTCTTGACCATGGCGAGGACCACAGCTTTCTTTCCACGTGGCTGTACTGATGAGACATGCATCCTCGCAGGACACAGGGTTTCTTAGGAATGGCGTATACCATTGACTTTCTTCTGCTTCTGTTGTTCAGCATTGTGCTTTTGTGTGCTTCCAGGTGGGTGGGGCCACTGGTTGGTGCTTTCTTCAGAGAATGCACCATGGTGCAAGGCTGAGAGGAAACGTGGGCTCTGCACCCTGGTACACACAGGTGAGCTTCCCGGTGCACACACGGGGGTGGGTTCCTTGTGTCATAACTTTCCGAATTTGACTTTATTAGACAATGCCAAATATTCTTCCAGTGTGATTGTACCAAATGTGGACAATGGTAGATGGTTTCACTGGGCCACATTTTGACAGCATGATGTGTTGTAGACTTTGAAACCGACATGGTCTGTTGGGAAATTTGTGTTAACTTGGGGGGCAATGGGTATTTGTTACTCATATGCTGACAACCATTGTTTAGATTGCCTTTTTGGTGAAATTCTGCTCAACTCTTTTGCTCAATTATTCCTGTTGTGTTGCTTAACTTCCTTTATCTATTGATCGGGAGGGATTTTGATCTGACCTGGGAACTAGACCCTTATTCATTGTACATGTTAGAGATTCATCTTGTACTAGGCAGTTCATTTTTATTATTTTTTATTTTTTGCTCTGTTGATTCTCTTTTAATGAAGAGAAGTTCTTAAATGTAATGTTATTATACTTACCAACCTTCTACCTTATGATTCATCAGAAATAATAAGAAATGATTCCCACATAAGAAACCCTACATAAGAATTCATAATTGTGGGCTGGGGGTATGGCTCAGTGGTAGAGCACTTGCCTAGCATGTGTGAGGCACTGGGTTTGATCTCAGCACACATAAAAATAAACAAATAAAATAAAGGGATTGTGTCCATCTGTAACTAAAAAAATATTTAAAAAAAGAATTCATAATTGTGATTAAGCAGTCTCTACTATTAATTTCTACATGATTTGTGATTGTGGTCTTAACATTTTTCCCTTTGTGCTAGTTGTTTTTCAAAACTTTATCAAGAAAAAATTCAAATATAGAACAAACATTCTATATTTTAAAATGTACTATATTTAAATATGCTATATTTAAAATTAAATATACTATATTTAAAAATTAGTTGTAATGAACACCTGTATACCTTCCATTTAGATACTGCCTTGACACATAACAGTTTCATCAGGTTCCCATATGTCCAACTACTTATCCCTCTGTCCATCTATTGATCATCCCATTTCTTGATACATTTCAAAGTAAATTGCAGATAGCAGACCTCACCATAGGTAATCAACATACATATTATTAACTAATGTTTAATATTTGCTTTTATTTTTTAAGAATAAAATTTACTGAAATGAACAAATGATGCCTATGTTCATTAAATTTTTAGAAACATGTCCACCTCTGGAACCCAAACCTTTATCTAGATAAAACCTTACCATAACTCCATCACTGGCTTTTCCAGTTAATCTTTGCACCCACACCACCAGGAAAAAAACAATCATTCTGATGCCTCTCATCATAGACTAGTTTTGCCTATTCTACAGCTTCGTATAGGAGGAATCCATCAGGATGAGTACAGGAAGTCTTTTTTGAGATTGAATCGCACTGTGTGTATATCAGTGCTTCGTTCCCTTATTGCTGACCATCCTGGGGTTGTATGAATGTGCTCCAGCTTACTGTTCGGGGTGCTGTTCCTCTTTTGTGTACAAGTCACACCTGCTGTCATTTTCCTATGCTGAGGAGCTCTCTGGAGCGTTCCTTGCAGTATGGACCTGCGGGCAGCGGGGTCTCTCCGTTCACTGTTATTTTACTTTTGTGTTTCTCTTTGTGTCTCTCTGGCCATGGAATTTTAGATTGACACCGCCCCCCCCCCCAAATACTTCAAAGGCCCTCTTCCTTTCTTTATGGGGTTGCATAGTTTCTGAGGTTGAGTTATGATTGTTGTTTTCATTCTTTATGTGATAGGTCCCCTTTTCCACCTATTTTAATGTTTATTTTCTTTATCACTTTGAAAAATTGTGTCCTGGTATGGTTTTCTTCACATGTATTCTTCCTGAATTTTCCAGACCAGTTTTCATCAAATTTGCAAGATTTTGGCCACTGGTGCTGGTTCTTCAAATATTTCCAGCCCCACCCATTTTTTTCCTGGAACTCCAATTATAGGAATTTCCTTGCCTTACCACACATCTTGACTTGACATTCTTCTGTTTGGCCTTCTTCATTTCTTCCAAATCCATCCATTTATTTGTCAGCACATTCTTTTCTTTCCTTTTTTTTTTTCCTTCAATATTGGGGATTGAATCCAAAGGCCTGCCGGGCAAGCATTCTACCACTGAGCTACACCTCAGCCCTTTTTATTGTTTAGTTTCAGAAAGGCTCTCATTAAGTTGCTGAGTTTAGCCTCAAAATTGTCATCCTCCTGCCTCAGCCTCCTGAGCTGCTGGGATTACAGGCGTGCATCACCACACCTGACTCTTGACAGCACATTATTATCAGCTGTTATTCCTTATGCTGAGCATTGAATTTATGATTGTATGAAATATTTTTTTTATTTTCTCAAAGTTCTATTTTTCCAAATATGCTCAGTCATCTTTCAAAGATCTCTATTACTGCAGTAATATATTCGATCTTATCGTACTCTCTCTGTATATAATAAAAACATTGCATGATCTATTACAAATTCAATATCTGGATTTATTTACAGGTCTAGATACTCTTCTTATTGTTTCTAGATGTTTTCCCTCACTGTGCCTCCTGAATTCCTTCTCAATTTGAATTTTTTTCTTTCTTTTTCTCACTGTTTCTTCGTGTTGCCCTTAAAAATATCCAGGTGGGGATTTGCAAGCCTGGGAGGCTGAATTGGTGTTCAGTCATGGTCCCTGGAGTCCTAGCCAGGCCCCCCAAGCCTCCTGGTCTCCGTTCAGGCCATAGCTTCTCACTGCAAGCCCCTGAGACTCCGGGCTCTGAAAGAGCACCAGTGCGTCTTGGGAGCCACCACAGGACAGCGGGCAGCCCTGAAGATGACCCTCAAGCATGGTGAGTAGAAGGTGCTGGTGGGAAAGGGCTCCCCTGGAAATCCAAATCCGGCTCACCCCCACTCTGAGCCGCGCCCCTGAGCAGTAACACCTGCCCAACACAAGCCCTGCTCCTCGTCTCCCCTGGGACTCACAGCCCCACTCTCTGTCAGACTTTGGTTCCCCAGGAAACAGGCTGGGAGGCCTGGGGTGCTGCGTTCAGGAGGCTTAGTGAAGAGGCCCTCTGGCCATCGAGGCAGAGAGAAAAGCTGGCCTGCAGTGGGCTGCCCCAGAGGCCTTACCTGGCCACGCAGGGACTCTGGAGCTGGGGAGGGCTGCGGACGCTCCTCTCACTCAGACAAGCAGGCCAGCCTTTCCAAGCTCTGCACAGACTGGCCATCAGGTGTGGGCGCCGCGCCCGTCCTCCTCTGGGTAGCTCGTTCTATGTGAATCCTATTGGGCCCTGGGTGTCCGGGTGAGCATGGCTTTTGGGGGAGCCTAGGAGGTTGTATCTGGCTGAGATTCGCATTTAAATAAGTGGGTTTAGCCTGTTCTCCCCAGTGTGGAGGGGCATGATCTATCCTGGTGAAGGTCCAGACAGGACGAAAGCCAGAGGAAGGAGGAATCTGTCCCTCTTTTCCTTGTGCTTCAGCTGGGACGGCCTTGCTAGCCTCTCCAGCCTTCCGGTTGGGACTCCACCATCAGCCTCCCCAGTTCTCGGGCTGTCAGGTTGGGACTGAGTGATAGCCCCAGGCTTCCTGGGTCTGCAGCTTGCAGATGACACACCGCGGGACTTCTAGGCCTCAGGAACACATATAGAGACAGGTGACAGAAGGACAGACAGACGGATAGATAGATAGACAACTCCTGCTGGCTCTGTTTCCCCTGAAGCCTCTAAAGTTGGCTTCTGAGGAAACCTGACCTAAGGCACAAAGAAGCCACCTTCCTGAGGGGCAGGTGTGCATCCAGCTCACCCTGACCCTGAGACGGCTGCCCTCTTGGGTCTCAGTCAAGGTACCCCATCCTCCATCTGGCATCTCCCTGAGCAAACCGTGGCTCTCAACCCACTGAGGTCCACACGCACCCTGGGCGCCGCGGGGGCTCTGGTGCCCTGGTGCCCTGGTGCCCTGTCTCCTTCCTCTGCTCTTCGGTGTTGGCCAAGGGCCTCCTTACTTTCTTATCAGATCCGTGATATTTCTAAGGAGTTCTTGATATTTTCATTGAAGGTTTAATCAGAACGTCCAAGCCAGACACCCTCACCCGTGCAGTGAGACTCTCTGATGGGGTTTTAAAGAGCTTTCAGTAGCCAATCGATAGTGAGATGGGGATTCGGAGCTGGAAAATGCTGCAGACCATTCAGTTCTTTTCAAGGCAGATCTTCACCCGCTTGAAGAAGCAGCCGCATTCTCAACCCGAGGTCAGGAAAAGGATGATTCCCACCCGTGTCTCTCGCTACCACCAGAGAAAAATGATTAGCTGCCTGGAAAAAGGACCTGAAGGGCCACGGGAGTTCAAGCCGGGAGTTCAAGCGGCGTCTGAGCAATCAGGTGCGTCTGCGTGGGGACTATGGCCAAAGTGTACAAGATGTGTGACCTCTGCATTTCTCTGCAGTGGGCAGTGGATGCCTCCGAAACGATGCTCTCCTTGAAACCAGAGAACTCTGACTCAGAACAGAAAATTATGCCGATGCTTCCTTCTTAAGCATAACAGTATTTCAGGAAAAAAAAATAACAAAATATCAAATTACTGTAAATGGAATAAAAATGCTACCCTTGGTGTGGTGGCCGGCACGGGCTCTGCAAGGACCGCCTCTCCCTGTGATCTCTGGTTGCACCTTGACTCCCCTCACTCCCTCTCCACACACTTCCAGTGCAGCTCAGGCACCAGGTGCAAGGACCAAGTTCAAGGCTACCCAGTCACGGGACAGAACGACTCATTGGCCTTTGAACAAGTGAATGAAATCCTGTGAAGACAGAGCTCCCAGAACATTCGAAAAGGAGCATAAAATGTCAGGAAGAATTAAGAAGACGTGTTTAATGGTAGGCAAGTGATTTTACTGCTCAGTATTGTCTATCCTGACACGTTTGTCTTTTTCTCCTTTAGGTTTGAATGTGCATGAATGAGAACTTAAATGGTTTAAAATCATAAAATGGTACATGTGATTTGTTCATCTTTTTTCTCCCCATAATTTAGTAATTTTATGTTTATTAAATTCAACACCTTATTTGCTTGAATGCCACTTTTGTGAAGTTTTTCAGAACAACAGAATTCTAGTTTCAGTTAGCAACAAGACACACATTTTGTTTTAACCCGTCTCGTTGTGAATTTTTCCAGGAAAGTGCTTGTTGCAGTAACGTCTGTCCTTTGACGACTCAGTCCATGGGAAACGAAGGCCCCTCTGTCACCGAATCCTTGCGACCATTTCCCAAGCGCTGGTGCTGCCCGGTGCTCACCCTGTGCCGGGGCACCCTGCCTCACCTGGAGTCGTCCCCCACTGGTCACTGCCCATGATTAAAAAGCCACTTGTCAGAGGACAAAGCCTTTCCCTGGGACACACAAGCTCACTGCCTCTGCATGACTGTCTCCAGAGGGACCAGTGGGTGCTGCCTGGCCTGGCCAGGCTCCCCTGCCTTCAGCAGCTGCTGTGCATGCCCCTCACCCCTTGTTGCCCCCAGACTTTCCATCTTTCCTAACATCCAACTGACCCACTGGAATGGTTGTATTGTTGTCAAATGAGGGCATGCAGCAATCTGGAAAGCAGTATGGAGATGCCTCAGAAAACTGGGAATGGAACCACCATTTGACCCAGCTATCCCACTCCTCGCTCTATACCCAAAAGACTTAAAAACAGCTTGCTACAGGGACACAGCCACATCAATGTTAATACCAGCACAATTCACAATAGCTAGATTGTGGAACAAACCCTGATGCCCATGAGCAGATGAATGGATAGGGAAACTTTGGTTACACAATGGAATACTACTCAGCACTAAAAGAGAATAAAATTATGGCATTCACAGGTAGATGGATGGAGTTGGAGGAAATAATGCTAAGTGAAGTTAGCCAATCCCAAAAAATCAAAGGTGGAATGATTTCTTTGTTATGAAGATACTGACTTATAATGGTAAGGGAAGGGGGATGAGAGGAATGAAGGAACTTTAAATAGAACAAAGGAGAAGGTGGGGAGAGGCGGGGTAAGGGGATAGGAATACTGGCAGAATGAGTGAGACATCAATACCCTAAGTATGAAGACACAAATGCTGTGAAAATACTTTATGTAAAACCAGTGACTTGAAAAATTGTGCTGTTTATATGTGATATGAAATGAATTGCACTCTACAAGCATGTATAACAAATTAGAATAAAAAAAGAATATATGAGGAAAAAGATGAGGGCATGCAGGTCCCTCCTGAGATCCTCTCCTGGCCCTGCGAGCCTCCGTGCCCAGCGTTCTCCCCGGAATCTGCTTCCTGACATGCCAAAGGTGAGTTACATTTCAAGGCTTCTCCATTATCAGGAACCCAAGGGTCTCTGCTCCACAGTAAATCCCCTAACAACAGGAAATGTATGTGAAGCATTCACAGTAAACACTCCTTGAAAGTTAGCATTGCTTTTGCTCTTAGTGGGAGCTGCGAAGACGTTCATATGTTAATGACTCATAATTGCTTTCTCTGCAAGCATGGTTTTCCCAGGATGGATTATGGTATGCTTCTTCAATACTTTTTTAAAAGAAGATCTTTGTATGGTTTACCCGAATACTGAAAGGTCTCTTCACTCGTAGCCTGTCATTACAATTCCTCACCTATATCTGACTCCTTCTCTAGCTGTGGCTGCTAGTGTGGCATAGCGTGGTGTGCCTGTCTTCTCGCAACCACAGAACTTATGCCAATTGAGTCAAACTCCCCAAATTGAAATCCTGAGCTTGTCTGACCCGTCTAATATTGTTCTCTCCAGAAGCCTGTGAGCTCTGAACCCACAGTGTTGGAGCCAGAGTCTGAGCAACTCGCCTGCCTGTCCAAGAGTTCCACGTAACAGAAAGTGCAGGACAAAACCCTCCAGAAATGACGCTCTGAACTGCCTCGGTTGCTAAGAATGCCTGCTTATGAGTCTCCAGCCCTTCTACGCTGCACATGGGGAAAAAAAAATATATGATGAAACCTTCATACAGAAACAGCCACCCTGGTGAACTAAATGAAGTTCATCGGACAAAAGCCAGGAAGGAGAAATGTGTGAGGTGTAGCTTGTGCCAGCCCCCATCCTTTCATGAGTAGGAAAGGGGCTCTCTCCTCCTTTCCTCAAAACTCCTGCTGCGTTTGGATCGTTCCCTTTCTAAGTCCATTTTTCACCTGAGGCAGGGGATTTCCAGGCAGGGAGAGATGCGGAGAACCTAACTCTGTCTTCACTTTGCCAGAGAGCTTCCCATCTGCCCTGCATTCCTCTAGAAGATTCTAAGCTTGCCAGTCTCCTGAGTCTAATCCATCACTGAATCACGCTCTTGCAATGGTAGAGCTGAGCTTTAAATGTTGCGTTTGTCACATTGTGTCATTTTATGACTCTTCCAGGGTGCTAGTTCCGCTCTGTTTACAAATGAGGGCATAGAAACTCAGAGAGTTGAGAGATTGTGTATGCTCAGGGGCATGAATAATTAATAAAAAGACTAAAGGAATGCTCTCTGGCTTAAACCCTGTGCCACTCAGGCAAGAGGGTTCACAGTCATAAGTCATGCAGAGCTCTCTTAGGAAGGGACCCACGGCCTGTGTCAGAGGGTGCAGGAGCCCTAATTTAGGAGATAGCTAAGATTGCGGTTAGCTGTGAGCCATAAGCATTACCACTTTCCATGGTCTCGTGAGACTTGGCCCGGGACACTGTGGATCGGGTCGGTGTCATTTGCATGATCTCGCGAGACTTGGCCCGGGGGATTGTGGATCGGGTCGGTGCCATTTTGTGGTGGTTGGAGGAGTGTGGATTGCGTGTTGGGGTGTTGTTGGAGCCGGAGAGAGAAGCTGGCAGAATAAAGAGCCTGTTCGTTTCCAGTCTGCCTCTGAACTCATTCCCATGACTTTGTTGCTCCAAGTGGCCATCGCTTCAGGCAGCAACAAGAGGGGTTGATGCTGGAGGGCTGGGGTGGCCCTGAAGAAGGGGTCCTGATGGGAGGGGACAGAGCCCTGGAGGGAATGGAGTGGATGGAGCAGCCACCACAGATTCCCAGGTCTGTCTTGGAAATCAGTTGTCAGACTCTACCAGCTGCTTTGAGTGCGGAAGGGAGCAGGAAACGCAAACGAAGACACAAGGTTCTCTTGCGAGACTTTGGGGTGCTGGCCTGTGCACCAGGGTGCCAAGTCAATGGGTGGTGGGGGCAGAGTTCTCCCGCAGGGCACAGCCCCACCTCAGTGACTCTGGACACAGAGTGTGCTGCTTTGATGCACCTGTGGTGGACTTGGCAGTGGTGACCGAGGAAACAGGAATAGGGCCACTGATGGTCAGACTGGGCCCTCAGCAAGACCAGCTCCTGGGCACCGGAGAAACCCACCCAGAGTCACAAAACTAAATGCAGATATTTCAGGGGATTTGGCAACCCTTAGTGGGGGTGATGTCAAAATAGTCTAAGAGTTGTTATTGCTGATTTGGTTCCATTTTAACCCCAAAGATTTGAGGTATGAAAATGTTCCAGTCATAGGGCTGCTTATTATTTAGAGAAAACATCACCATCATCACCATCATCACCATCATTACTAGCATCAGAAACACCTGCAGGTGAGACAGTGATAAATACTTTCATTAAAAAGAAAAAAAAAAAAAAAAAAAAAAAAAAAAACTTTAGTTTATGAATCAAAGAGCAGAGTACAGTGTGTGTCCCGCCAGCCAGGTCGATTGTGACTTTGATTGTCCCTTCCTTTCATACCCACTCTCCACCGCCCAGATAGCCTCAGGACAGAGTGCCGGCATGACAAAGGTCTCACGTGCTTGCTGAGCTGGAGGCTTTGTGGTTTTGCTCAGGACTGACCTCCACAAATTGATAAACTCCAAGCTCAGTCCCTGAGAATAATCCCTCTGTTGTTGGAAAGCAAAACCTTTCCCTTGAACAGACTTCAAAGGAAAACCTCAGCGCACCTGCTGCATACCAAGTGATCTCCCTTCCTGCAGGTCGGCCCCCAAATCCATTTCCACACCAGGTGTGGCTTTTAGCAACTCAGCCAGAAATGAGAGAATCAAAGACACATGCCTCAAAGTGCAAGGGTGCCTGACCCCAGCCTGATGGCCGCTGGAGGTCACGCTCCCCATGGAACCCACCAGGAAGGGAGCACTCCTGCAACTAACCAGGTGCCTCTACAGAGGACAGGGCGGTGGCTTTCATCTCGGTAGCCACCGCTCATTAGAGAAGGATCCCTAGTCTCTGTGAGAGTTTCTGCAGCTGTTAGCAGAGACCAAGCTATAATGTCCTTGTATTCTTTGTTTTAAAGAAACCCATTATATTGGGTGCAGGAAGCCATTGTGATATACATGAGCATCTGCTCTCCGCATGAAGCCAGGGAGAGTTAGGACTGCCATTGCGAACTATCTGGGCTCTCCCATGGCAATAGATTGCCCAATGCACGTGACCTTTCCACTCTGCTAGGAAGGTTCCTCAGAGTAGCTCTGGAGATGGGCATAACCCATCAGGAATTAAACAGCCCACCTTTAACCTTGTTTGGAGAAGAACATTCTATAGAATCTCTTTGGTGATTCCCAATATAACAAAGCAGGCGCTGTCTTCTTTGTGCCAGAGTCTAGAAGCTCAATCCATCCATCGGTTTGCCTGTCCTGACCCTGCTTTTGGAATTACTTCTGTATTCTGTGTTTTTTTTTTTTTTTTTTTTTTGCCATTTTATTTCTCTTAGCTTTTATTTCTCAGCCAGCCCATTCCACAGAGGGGAACCCCATTCCCACCGCCCCCACGGAATGTGAGCAGGAATTGGGAATAAAGTTCTGTTAATGATAACAACATTTTTTGTGATTAACCTAAACTTTTCCAGTTAGAATGTTTAAAGTTCCATTGTAATACAACCAAAATATGGAATAGCATTTATATTATTGACTAAACATATCAACAACAGAAACATTTTCATTAAAAAAAAAAAAAACAAAGTCTACTTAATCATTAACAAAATAATGAATACTTATCACAGAAAACATGAAAATACATAAAAGAAGAATGAACTTGAAAATCACCGGCCATCTCAGCATCCAGAAAAGTGACAGCTCTGGTTGTTCTTTCATAGATTTTCTGCTGAATGTAATTTTTACATAGCTACTCTCATGTCAAAAATAGCAATCATCAGATGCCTACCAGGAGGGCTTGGAAGAGCTGTTACAGGGGAAAGCAATGTCAGAACTGAAACACGAAAAACTGGGATTAACATAGTGAAGATGTTTAAGATATCATAAATATGTCCTGAAATGGATAAGATATTCAAAATCTCCTTAGTCATCCTAATAAATATTTATTAAATGTGTACTACATCACCAGGCATTGTGCGCTGTGCATTTGCAACCTAACTGAATGTTCGTAGTGGAGTGCGTTTATTACCCACACACTGAGATCAATACCTGGAGCTGTCTGGATATGTCAGCCTTCGGTGTTGAATAACATAGGCATTGACCGGGTTAAGCCTCTGGTTCTGAAAGGGTGAAGAATGGTGTCTCTGCCTTGTGCAGCCCTTCCTCTGTCTCCTCCTGAGCCACTGGTGTCTGCCTAAAACCCTACAGAAGTTTCCTTTTTTCTACTCCAATGAAGCAATAGTATCAGACCCACGAAGGTTAGACAACAGGAGGGTTTGAAGCACTGAGATTTTGTGCAGTTCATGATGACCGCTATGGAAAGCCCAAATGACTACAGGAGGTAGACAGTCTCCCTCCCGTCATCACAGAATGTGAAATTCCATCCAAGGGGTAATTTTTTTGTGTTATATAAAACACAAAAAACCTGACCAGGCATGATGGCCCATACCTGAATCCCAGATATTTGGAAGGTTGAGGCAGGAGGATTGCAAGTTCAGGGCGATTTAGCAAGACCCTATCCACTAAAGCTGGAACACTTTGAGTAAAAAAAAAAAAAAAAAAAAAAAAAAAATGCAGTGGCATTGGATAATAACCTGACATATAAGATAAATATCCATGAATCACCAGGTGCTATGGTGCAAGCCTGTTATTCCAGGGACATGGGAAGGGCAGAGGGAAGGATCACAAGTTCAAGGTCAGCCTGGGTAACTTAGGTCTCAAAGAATACAAAGGACTGGGGATATAGCTCAGTGGTAAAGCATCCTTAGGTTCAGTTATCAAAAAAAGAAAAATAAATAAATATCCACAAATGCATACAGATATTAAAAATGATTCATAAGTGAACAATTGGAGAAGAAGATGACTCTCTTGTTGCACAATTCCAAGACTGTGTGCAGCTCCCTGGCTTCCAGGAGGTGCAGCTCAAGTCCTCTCCTCTTAACAGGCCATGCGCAGAACTTCCTGTCACAGACCACGGCACGGCAGGGGTGGGCGGACAGTAACTGCAATGGGGAACCCTGGCAGGCACCACCTGGGCCAGGTGAGCAAGGACAGCACCAACAGCCAGAGCCAGGTGGCTGGGTGCCCTTGACATCCTGTGAAGAAAACAGAGCTGCATTTGCCACTGCCTCCTGAAAATCAGCACCTCGGTCCAACCAGGACGAAAACACCAGAAAAAGCCCCACAAGGGACAAGCTACCACATACTGAACCCTGCTCCTCAAAACTGGTGAGGTCATCGACTCCAAGGAGACTCTGTGAAACGGAGACGGTCTAGAGGAACCTGCGGAGCCCTGGCGATAGCAGGATGTGGTACCCAGGGTCAGATCCTGGAGCAGACAGAGGACCTCGGGTCAGAGACCAAGGACGTCTACAAAAAGTATGAACTGGTTTGTAAAAGTGCAGGGATTTTCTTCAGGAAGCCACTTTTGTGAAGCGTGTGCCCCTGTGGTGAGTTCTAAAGATAACAACGGGGTCGTACCCTGCAAATGACCCCACTCGCGTTGATGGAGTCACAGTGATTGCCACCTTCCTTGACAAATGAGGGCACCACAGAGGAAAGAGGAGCTTTTTGTTCTTGTGTTGACAAAGGAAAGGAAAGAAAAACCCTTTAGTTGGTAAAGATCTCTTCTGTGGGAGGGATGAAGGTTCGGGGGAGATGCTGCAGGGGTGCAGGGGGCTCTCTGAGACCGCTTGCCCACTGAGACCAAGCACAGACTGAGGGGTCAGGGGAAGCCGTGATGGGCAGCCACAGGCCATGCAGGGAAGGGGCATCTGAGACCCAGAGACAAGCGGCAGGCAGGGAAAGCAAACAGGTGAACACCACGCAGGGGGCTGGCCAAGTTCAGGCGATGGGCGGCAGTCAAGCAGGCTCTCAAGCTGGCATCGCTGCCAGGCTTCTGCCAGCTGGTGGCCAGGCTCACACTGGCTCACCTACAGCCTATGGGGGTGGAGGGGCAGGAGGCGGTGACGTTATGACTCCAGGATATGAAACATGGGGATAAGCCACTTCCGACCAATTTCGTCCCCTGCTGGCGAGTGGCACAGGTAAGAGGTTAGGGAAAGAAGCCCTGGTTCTCATTCAGCTCCTCCACGGCTGGGTGCTGCCCACATGCAGGCGCCCAGGGCAAGCTCCTCCGCGCCCTCCACGCCCACCTCATCTCCTCCTCCAAGGCCCATGAGTGGGACTGGAAGGGAGATGGTTTGGAGGCGAGGACTGTCCTCATGCCGTGAGGCTGGAGGTGACCTCAGCCCTCCATGTTTCCCCCTTTGCGTTATACCCATAAGTCCTATGAAGCCCATCCTCACCCATTCACCATGTCCAGCCTCTATCTTCAAGACCGAGTCGAGAAATAATAGGAAACACAGAGGACTCGAACAACTTTCTACAGTCAGTCTCCCGTAATATAAAACTGTGAGGAGACACAGAACAGGAACAGGTGTGGCCCACGTGGCCATCGGGTGCTCCCTGGAGATTTGCAAAGCCACAACAGTCCTCACTGGAAAGGCCTTTGCTGTCCAGTGGTCCTGCCTGGCAGGTGGGAGAGAGGGGCAAGCAGGAGCACAAGTCACAATTTTCCCTCTTTGTCTTTACACTTGGTGAAGTAAGAACTGTTTTGAAATCCTTGGAGTCCAAATCGGTCCATTTGAAACCAAGGTCCTCCTTGGTCTCCAGTGTAGAACAAAGTTTGCATAAGGACTGAACAAAATCAGAGTCGAGAACATTCCTAACAAACTGAGCTCTTGGTGCATGATGATATGTAAGCATGTACTGGGGCAATGTGAGAATGCATACAATACCAGGTTAGAACCTATCTTGGTAAAATAAATGACCTGTCTGTTCTTTTGCTCCAGATTCATGAAATATTGCAGCCCCTTGGTGCTCAACTGCATAGAACAACAGGACAAGGTCATGATTAACCCTAGGATTTATTTGCAGATGCTGACTTTTTCTTCACACTGCATTCCAGCTGTGGGGTGCAAAGCAAACCAAAGCAAAACAAAACATTAAATCCACCCCTGGATCGGTGAACATTTTATCCAGCTGGTCAAATTGGATTGGATTAATTGGAACACTCCCAGTTATGTACCTGAACATCTGTCATCCCCGCCCCTCTCTCAATTGGCCTCAATTGTTAAAAACTGTTACACAAGTATTAATAGGTACCTGATTAATTCAATTAGGATGAAGTGCTCTTGCTAACTAATGATATGAAAGTAATGAGGCTTCAAGTAAAAAGCACCCAACACAAGAGAAGCCATCAACACAACTCCTCCCCAACACGGGCTCCTTGGAATTCATTCTCTGACCAAGACTCTGTAGAGCTACGTTGTTACAAAGTCTTTGAAGATCTCTCTTTACAAATTCAACACACATTTCTCCTAGAACATCAGCAATTGAGCCCATTTATCTATTATCTAAATAGGTGGATTTATCTATTATCTGTACAGGTGCCTACACACCATCAGTAGATTAAGAATTCTGAACTACAATTAACAGATACTCCTAAACAGATTCAGCCTGATCTTACCTCCACATTGGCAAATGCCTGAGGCAGGGACGTGTGTTACTTCAAACCCCTCTATGCCCTCTTTTTTTTTTTTTTTTTTTTTTTTTTTTTGTAGTACCGGGGATTGAGCTCAGGGGCACTCAACCACTGGGCCACATCCCCAGCACTTTTATGTATTTTATTTAGAGACAGGGTCTCACTGATTTGCTAAGTGCCTCACCATTCCTGAGGCTGGCTTTGAACTCGCGATCCTCCTGCCTCAGCCTCCCAAAGTGCTGGGATTACAGGCATGCACCACCACGCCCGGCTCTTTTTATTTTTATTGTGACTCCTGCATTTTTGCTGTTCCTCTTTCAGCTTCCAGGACTTTCAGCCTGGACTGCGAGAGTCTGGGAGCACACCAGTTTACAAACTGTTCACATATCTGCACCGTTCTCAATTACTGGAGGGTCAGAAATCAAAGTCCATTGAATCTAGGTCTTTTCCACGAGCTTTATCTTTGAGATTTGCTTTTCTCTCTGCCTTAAGTCGGCTCTTTTCTTGGTGCGCCAAGTTTCTCATTTCATCATTACAGAAGTCTTAATCCGAAAACGGTCAGGTGTTTCCATCCCAGGACACAAACACGTGCTCAGAAAAAGCCCCTTTCTCCCGTTTTGACTGTCAGGCAGAGAAGAGCGTTTGCCTTCGAATTGGCTGGATTCATATTTAACCTCAGAATGCAGACATTTTCTGAAATGTCATGAAGGACAGATTGAAAATGCCTTAATCATATTTGGTTCCACTTGACCACTTGAATTTATCTTCCAGAATTCATTTTTAATGTCACATTTTCATAAGATGCAATGTATTGGAAAGGACTTTCAAAAAGGAGTCAGAAAATGCCGGTCCCCATCCCTGTCTCTCTCTCAGTGCTCAACCTTAAAGGTGTGCCAGGACCTGCTGGGAGCCCTGGGGAGGAGGACGCAGAGATGGTTTTAGCAGGAGCCCTGATTGGGGAGATGGCTGAGATTGCGGTTGACTGTGGGCCATGGAGATGTTTGGGCATTGCCACATTCCGTGGTCTCCTGGGACTTGGCCTGGGATCTTGCGAGACTTGAGCGTTGAAGGAGCCCTAATTAGGAAGGGCTGTTGCAGCTAGCTGGAAGCCATAAGTTCCACCTGATATGTATGTGACGCACCTGTAGGCACCCGCAAACCTGAAGGTATATAACCGGGTGAAAGCGGTCCGAGTTAGGAGAAGAGAGAATTCAGTCAGCTGGGCAGTCACTCGGTCGGTCAGAAGAATCAGAGCGGCCAGAACGTAGGCAGAGCGGTTACAGTAGAGAAGCCAGATAGAAGACAGAAGAGAAACCAGATAGAAGAAGTAATGACTGGTCAGAGTTAGGCCGAGGCTCCCAAGGAAGACAGAAGACAGAAGAAAGAAGGAAGAAAGAAGAGAGAAGAAAGAAGCTCTAATCTTTCTCTAAGCTAAGCTCTATCTTTCTATCTTTCTAACTAAGACTCTAAGCTAAGAAGCTAAGCTAAGCTCTAAGCTAAGAAGCTAAGCTAAGCTCTACTCTAAGCTAAGCTCTATCTTTCTTTCTCTCTAAGCTAAGAAGAAAAATCTTTCTTTCCCTCTCTAAGCTCTCTCTAAGAAAGTAGAAGTAAAAGTAGTAAAAGCTTAACTCTGCCTCCGAGAGTTTTTTATCCCGGTTTACGGTACCAGGCAGCTTACAGAGCGTGACATTGCTGCTGATCGGGTCGTCGCCATTGTTGGTTGGTTTTATGGTGGTGTGTGGTGCATGTGGGAGTTGTTGTTGGAGCCGGAGAGAGAAGCTACCAGAATAAAGTGCCTGTTCGTTTCCAGTCTGCCTCGGAACTTATTCCTGCGACTTCGTTGCTCCAAGCGGCCATCGCTTCAGGCAGCAACAGGTGTTGCCTGCGGGAGGCCCCCATCTGGAATGGGAGGCACCCAGGATGATGTGGCCCTAAGTGGAGTGGTCAGTGCTGGGGCAGAAGTGGTCCCGTGGTGGGTGGGGACTCATGGCTTCAGCAAAGGCCTCCAGAGAGGGCGATGGCCGAGTGGAGGGAGAAGCAGCCTGGGGATGGAGCTGCTCTCTGCAGAGATATCTGTTAGCAGGGCCAAGAAGCAGCCCAGGACACGGCAGTGGAGATAGAAATGGTGGTTCCTGGGGCTGGGTCATGGCTCAGTGGCAGAGTGCTCACCTAGCATGCACGAGGCGCCGGGTTTGAGCCTCAGCACCATATAAATGTAAAATAAAGATAGTGTGTCCACCTAAAAATAGAATATATAAAACTATATATATATATATATATATATATAATAAAAATGGTGGTTCCTGCTCCAGGAAAATCCCACAGCCTGCCCACGGTGTGCAGGGATAAAGCTGGAAACACAGGAAGGAGGACCCCAGGGCACCTTCAGTGACATGCTCGGGCCTCTGAACTCATCCTGGGGACACAGGTGTAGTCGCCTGAAGTGATGGCCGCTTGGAGCAAAGAAGCCACGGGAAGAAGTTTAGAGACGAACTGGAAACAAATAGCCCTTTATTCTGATAACTTTTCTCTCTGGCTCTAACTACACCCGGACACGCCGTCCACGCTCCTCTAACCTCCAAAAATGGCGCAGACCTCATCCACAATCTCGCTTAAGTCCCTCGAGATCTCCGGCCAAGTCTCACAAGATCCCGGGCCAAGTCCCGTGAGACTAGGGAAGGCACCAATGCCCAAACATGTCCAAAGCCCGTAGTCAACCGCAATTTAAGCCATCTCCCCAAACAGGGCTCCTGCACACAGGCATCATCAAAGGGTTGCAGTCAGACTGGGGTGAGGGCTTTAAACAACATAGGGACGATGGCCAGATCAAGGACAAAAACGGAACCCTGACCCACAGCCTGCAGCAACGTGTCCAGGACCCACCCCACACGCAAGTGAGCAGCCCAAGAAGCCAGTCTGTGGCGAGCAGAGAGGTGCAGGAGGCAAGATGGCCTCCTTCCTGCAATCCCCAGGGCCCTTGGCATCTGTAAAACGGGCTCTAAGTGGCCAGGACCTGATTAATGACAACTGCCCTGTCTTGAGACCACGTTGCCAACTTAGTACCAACCAGAGAAAGCCAAATATGACGCCCTAATCAATCACAGAGGATGCCCCACTGCTAGGGCTCAGCCTTCCCATGCCAGCAGCACCTCCCGTCAGGGTGCACCCGGGGTCTTCCCTATTGCCCACCATGAGGCCCTCCCACCCTCTGTCCACCCTTGAGTCTCTGCCAAACCCACCGACAGGAGCTCACGCCTTGGCTTAGCAAGCTCTGAATCAACAGCCTGTGCTTTCTGCATTTGGAGGGTCTTTGTTTCTTTCCACAAAAGTCAAGAATGGATCACAAGCGTTAAACGTGTCGAAATATGAAGGCCAGTGGGATCGGTTGGGAGGTAATCAAAGCCAATAATAAAATTCAAAAAATAACTAACAAGAATTAAGCTCTTAGTATGTATGTGTTCTTCACTCATCTCTCTACCTCTTAAAATTTTCTTTATTTCTTAAAACAACCTCTGTTGAATGTCCTATATGATGTTTATATTTTAAAACACAGGGACCTGAGGCTTAGGAAGATGAATAACTAATTATTCTCACAATTTTGATAGCTAGTTGATAACATCAATTCCCCCACTGCCAGGTATATAGCCAAAGGAATTAAAATCAATGTTTTGAAGGCATATCTGAAGCTCCATGTTTACGATAGATAAGGCACAGAATCAACCTAAACATTCATTTGTGGATGAGTGGAGAAAGAAAACACTGTATGTATACTCATTGTAGTACTATTATCATTTTCAATGACTTGGATGAAACTGGAACACATTATACTAAAAAAAAAAAAAAAAAAAAAAAAAAAAAAGACTTATCTCATTTGTCCTAATAACCTGGCTAGATACTCTTACCTGACCTCCACTGTATAACTGTGTAAACAACCAGAGAATATGAGCAATTTGGCCAGGTTTACATACATTTAGTAAAATTTGAAGTGGACATTGAAGCCTTATATAAAACAGGATAGGTTTGCTATGCTACAGTAAAATCTAAAATTTCCATGACTTAAAACAATGAAAGTATATTTCCCTTTCATGTGACATGTCCTTTGTAAGCTGATAGCAGGGGCCTGCTCTTCACAATTTTTGTTTTTAATAATCCAGACTACCTGAGCAGGGACCATCTCTAAGTTCACTATTGCCTGTAACAGAGTAGGCAAGAAACCTTAAAACAGAATGTTACATTAAATGCTGCCGCCCAGAAGTGAACCAGGTCCTGCCCCCTAACCTCTCTCTGTACAAAGTGTATCAGCTGGTCCCACTCCTGAGTCACGAGTAGGTCCCACTGCAATACAGAAAGGGAAAGTATTTGGAAAACATGCAGAACAACTGCCTTAAGGTCTCTCTACCTGGGACCTGTAGCATGGTCCTTCCGGTATGCCAGGAAAGACATCATAATCATTCACGGAAGTCTTCTATATCACATAGGTAAAATTACCACTTGAGACAGGTAGATTTAATGTATATTACAACTACTTCTTGTTCTCCTCTGAATATAAACAATAATCTCACAATGTAAAGGTCTAATGGGATCTCCAATTTTTTTTCCCTTAAACTTCACTTTTTATTTTTTTAGAGAATATTTCATAACCATTGTGTTATCAACTGTATTGAGGTTTTATTCTTTGTAACAAGCTACCAATAACTTAGAGGTCTACAGAAATACCCAGAGGTCTGGCATTTTCTGTAGCACAGGTCACGGGGTCTGGAGTAGCTGGGCCCTCTGTGAAGTGCTTCACTGGCTGCCATCAAGCTGTTGGCCAGGATGCATTCTCATCTGAAGGTTTGACTGGGGAAAAATCAGTGTCCACCCTGTGCATGGTCCCCACTCAGAGAGACTGAGGGCAGAAGATCTACATAAATTTACAATTGTTCTGCACAAGACACTTGTCTGTGTTTTCCCTGAATTTTTAAATTATCTAGTCATTTTTATATCAATGTAGATTC
Organism: Tamias sibiricus; assembly: GCA_025594165.1. NCBI lineage: Eukaryota > Metazoa > Chordata > Mammalia > Rodentia > Sciuridae > Tamias > Tamias sibiricus. The sequence goes on from CM046669.1 coordinate 97,846,716, forward strand.
ATGGCTACTTCTTTCATGTCCTGGATTACGATCCCATACTACTGGTTAAAATGTAGTCTTGGAACTTCATTCTAATCATGCGAAAAGCCATCAGGAAAATACCAGTTGGAGGTCATTCTATTCACTCTACATGAGTTCTACAAGATACCTGACCAATTATTTTTCAAAACTGCCAAGGTCATCAAAAACAATAAAAGCCTGAGAAACCGACACAACCAAAAGTCACCCAAGGAGACATGGTGACTAAAAATCACATGGGGTCCTGGAAGGAAAAAAAAAAAAAGGATGTTGACTTAAAACTCAGGAAGTACAAAGAATCTATGGACATCAGTTAATCTAATATATCCTAAATGGGTTCAGAACTGTGGTCAAGGCACATCCTGATGTAACTTAACAACAGAGAGAACTGGGAGTGAGGGGCATGGAAATGCCCTGCGTTACCTTAGGGACTTACAGTGAATCCAAAGCTTCTAAAAGGAAAAAAACATATTAAAACATAGAAAGTTATTTCTGGGTAAGTTAATTCAAATCACTTACATGTAAGGACTTCTATATTCACCATCAAGATTTGCTACCTGAGGCACTTTGGATGTGTTGATCCTCACTATAGAGGATGGAATCTTGGAGGTCAAATCCACAGCAGGAGACACCTACTTGGGAAGAGAAGACTTTTTTATTTAATTATTTATTTTTTGGTACCGGGGATTGAACTCGGGGGCACTCGACCACTAGGCCACATCCCCAGCCCTTTTTTGTATTTTATTAGAGACAGGGTCTCACTGAGTTGCTAAGTGCCTCGCCATTGCTGAGGCTGGCTTTGAACTCGCGATCCTCCTGCCTCAGCCTCCCAAGTGCTGGGATTACAGGCGTGCGCCACCACGCCCGGCAAGAGAAGACTTTATTGCTGAGTTCAAGCACAAGCCTATGGAGGGCCTCAGTGAGAGCAAAAGAGCTACCCAATATCTCCATACTGCGTGTGAAAGAGCTAAGCGTACCCTCTCTTCCAGCACTCAGGCCAGTATTGAGACTGATTCTCTCTATTCTCTCTCTATACCTCCATGCTCCACAGGAAGAGCTAAATGCTGACCTGTTCCATGGCACCCTAGATCCTGCGAAAAAGCTCTTCAAGACGCCAAACTGGACAAGTCACAGATCCATGCTATTGTACTGGTGGGTGGTTCGATTCGTGTCCCCAAGATTCTGACGCTTCGGCAGGACCTCTTCAGTGGAGAAGAACTGACGGAGGCACCCAGCCTGATGAGGCTGCTGCTCACGGAGCAGCTGTCCAGGCAGCCATTTTATCTGGAGATAAGCTGCAAATGCTCCAGACACGCTGCTCTTGATTGTCACCCCTCTTCCCCTTGGTATTGAACCTGCTGGTGGAGTCATGACAGTCCTCACCAAGCGAAATACAACCATCCCTACCAAGCGGACGCTGACCCCGTGACCTACTCTGACCACAGTCTGCTGTGCTCATTCAGGTACAGGAGGTGAGCGTGTCATGCCAAGGACCACGTGCCTGCTGGGCATGTTTGGACTCACAGGCATGCCCCCTCCTGCACCCCATGGTGTTCCTCAATTGAAGTCACTTTTGATATCGATACCAATAGCATCCTCAACTTCTCTGGGTAAAGTTTTCTTAAATATGAAAGCAAAACTTGAGGCAGCAAATTGTGTGTGTGTGTGTGTGTGTGTGTGTGTGTGTGTGTGTGTGTAAGAGACAAGAGAACAGGAAAAGAGAACAAGACTGCCATCACTAATGACAAAGTCTGCTCGAGCAAGCAGGGCTCTGAGTGCATGGTCCAGGAAGCTGAAAATTACGCAGAGGGACGAGGTGTCATCTAAGAATTTGCTGCTGGAGTCCTATGCATGCATCATGAAAGCAGCTGTCAAAGAGGAGACACTTCAGGGCGAGATACAGGAAGAGGACAAATGTCGGCGCCTGAAGCGATGGCCGCTTGGAGCAGCAAAGCCGCGGGAATAAGTTCAGAGGCAGACTGGAAAACAAACAGGATCTTTATTCTGTCAGTTTCTCTCTCTGGCTCTAACAACTCTGACACGTACCACACACCAGCAAACAACCAACAACCAAAATGGCCCCGACCCGCTCTGCGCTCGGCCCAAGTCTCTCGAGATCCCGGGCCAAGTCTCGTGAGACTACGGAAGGCGGCAATGTCCAAAACTCCGTGGCCCGAAGTCAACCGCAATCAATAGCCAGCTCCCCAAACAGGGCTCCTGCAGACAAACAGAAGATTCTTGACAAATGTAATGAAATCATCGACTGGCCGCATAAGAATCAGACTGCAGAGAAGGAAGAATCTGCACATCAGCAGAAAGAACTGGAGAAAGCCTGCAAGCCCATCATCACCACACTGTGCAGGGTGCAGGAGGCATGCTGGGAGGACTGCCTGGGGGATGCCCTGGTGGGACAGCTCCTCCCTCTGTGGTGCTTCCTCTGGGCTCACCATTGCAGAGGTTGATTAGGCCAGCCCAAGCCCAGGTGCACCATAGTTCCACAGGAAAATATGGAAGGGCCCAAATCTGCAGCAAATTCTGTGGTTGTTTTAAAGTTGTTGCTATAGTAAATCACTGGGCATCCCAATATTTGAATAACACGGAACATGTACCCAGGGGAAGGAAATAACATGGCACTTTATAAGGACTGTATTGTAAAGGGAAAATGCAACATCTCAAATAAAACTGTATTTAAAAATGGCAAAGATTTGCTACCTGAATCCTGAACCTACAATGAGATACTGTGTCATTGTGAACTGAGGGTCTGAGACACAGGTTCGGTCTTGTGGGCTTTCATTTTTGGTTCATAGGGAGGTGAAAATTGAAAATTCAGCTAATCCTTAAACTAAATTAATTTAAATTAAAAATTAAGGTGGAGCCTTAAATTGGGTAAAGTTTTCTTAAATATGAAAGCAAAACTCTAGGCAGCAAATTGTGTGTGTGTGTGTGTGTGTGTGTGTGTGTGTGTGTGTAAGAGAGATAAAATTAAAGTCTATGTGTCAAAAAACACCATCAGGAAAGTGAAAAGATAACTTGTAGAATGGAAGAAATTTTTTTTTTTTCAAATTACATGTTTGATAAGAGAATGGTGCACAGAATATATTATTAACTCATCAATCAACAGTGAAAACACAGGAAACCAATTTTTAAAATGAGCAACGGATTTGAAAGGACATCTCACTAAAGAAGAAATACAATTAGCCAATAAGCACATGAAAAGATGCTCAACATTTTTTAACCATCAAAGGATTCAAATCAAAACCGCAGGGAGATGTCACTTCACACTAAGAAAGCTATCATCAAAAAGAGATGACAAATGTCAGCTAGGATGTAGAGACGTTGGAACCCTCATGTACTGAAGGTGGAAATGCACGTGGGGCAGTCTCTCTGGAAAACAGCCTGTCCCTTCTTGCACAGACTGACCCCACAATTCTGCTCCTAGCTACATACCCAAGATAATAAAAACATTAGGATGCAAACTCACACGTGATTATTAATGGTAGTATGATTTGTGATAGCCAAGAAAGTAGGAACATCCTAAATGTCCATCAAGGGATGAGTGGATAAATAAAATGTGGAGGCACCCCTACAGCGGAATAGCACAATTTAAAGGAAGGAGGTAATAGCGCCTGCTACAAAGTGGATGAACCCCAAATATACTATACCAAGGGAGAGAACCAGGTGCAAAGGAACACAGGTCATGTAATTCCACCCAATCAAACACCCAGAACAGACACATCTATAGAGACAGAAGTGCTTTATTTAGTGCTTTAGGCTGGAAAAGATGGGGAAAATGGGTGATGGTGAGGGCCAAGGTGTACAGAACTCCTTTCTAAGGTATTGGATGCATTTTTAAACTAACTATGGGGATGTACACAGCACTTTATGAGTGTGCTCAGTCACTGAACTGCAACCTTGAATGGGTGAGTTGGGTATGAATTGTTTATTAGTAAACAAACCTGTTTGGAAAATCAAAAGGCAGTTATGACAAATGTGCCCCATTAATGCTCAGACGGTGCTTGGGAGAGGGCCTGATACAAAGCTAAATGCCATGCATAGAGTTCTAAAGTCGTGACACCAAAGAAACCACATACACACGTACACACACACACGCGCGCGTGCGCGCGCGCACATGATCAGGGTTGTAGCATGTGTGGCATTGAACATCAAGACTGCTGCTCATCCTCTTCATCTGCCAAATGGGGATCTGCGACTCAGGGGGCTGCAGTGACTCTCCTTCATGCGTGTCCCTCGCAGAAACATCCAGACTGCGTCCACCCTCCTATCTGGATCTATGCTCCAACCATCTCTGCTCTCTACCACACAGGAAGGTCCATGTTCTCTACTTTCAGTCTGCTACCCGTATCCCCACGAGTTTGACTTGGGAGGTGATCAGGGGAAAATACTCTCCTTTGCAGGCTTTAGGTATTAGATGCAGCTGCATGTGGATTGGTACACTTCAGCTACGAAAAACAGGAAGTGGAACTATCTGTTGAATTGGTTGTTTGCCAGATTCCTTGTAAGTACACAAGGATTTATGATAGATGGTCTTAAGATGACATTGTTAACTCTAAATTTATGGATTCAAATGGCTTCATCCCGATGTGTGGGGGAACATCAGTTTAAATATGAATTTCAAGTAACGGCAGATCACGCAAACTGTTTTGACTGAACTTGCAAATCGTAGCCTGTGTCTAAAATGATGTTCCAGTTATTTCATTCTTACTGTAATGGTCCTGTGGATTCTGGAGATTGAAATCATAATGCATAATGAAAAGGCCTTAGGAGACAGGAGGGAATAAATAAATATGAAACCTCATGTTTTTTAATGTGGTCTTTATTAAGCAAAAGAAGCTCTTTTGATGAAAAGAAATGAAATTGCTTCATCTCTGAGGTGTCAAACTGAGAAAGATTTTCCTCTCTCTCTCTTTCTCAAAATTGTGAGTTTCTATTAATTACTTCATGGATTGCCTTAATTAGATCTCAAATGAGACATTCTGGTGTGCTGTTACAAATACTGCTGCTAACAGTCTATGTAGTCTAATCTTATAAATTGCTGGAAATCATGATGTTATAATAAACAGTTTCTCAGTCACTATAGCTGAAATCCAAGCACAGTAATAATTAGAAATAATGTAATTAAAGTTTAAGATTGATTAGTGAATACTGAAGCCTCAATCTCTAGCAGTTAATATTTGTGCCATTTTAAGCAAAATATTGAATCATAGGTGGAGCTAACAATCACTGAATTTATTTACTTATTCTAACATAAATAAGAATATGTCAAAAATATGCTGGAAAGTGAAGACCTAAGCACATTTTCTGATCATCCTTAAGTTGTACATCTTGCCTTAAAGACGAAATTCAAATTTTACACTCTATATCACAAACTCCTTCATTCATCAACAATATTTATACCTTCTATCATCACAGTTTTGTAGGCCCTATATAATTTATCTATATTAAATTCCAGGCTCACTAAGTCTGAAAATTCTTTCTAAATTTAAAGTCACAAACTTGATAAACAGTAAATGATAGACTTGAATTGCAATGCCCGCTAGCACATATCACACTTCATTCTCATATAATATTTCTCTGGCCCGTGGAAGTGTTCCTGGGGTGGGAAAAGTATGTGTTAACCTAGCCACTGAAGGCTCCATGACCCTGTGCAAATCCCTGGATGAAGGCTACCATTCTTTAAAAATAAGAGCCACTATTTTCCCCAAAATTTTCTGAAGATAAAAGAAGAATACTCAGTAAGGTTTAGGTGAGCTCCGGGACTCTAAGTAGATTCAAATCTTAGCAGAGAGCAGGCTTTGAAGTAAAAGCATAGCAAAACACAAACCTTGTATTCAAATTCAAAGTTGTATGTTTTTGAAGATGTTTGAATATTGGGTCAATTAGAAAATCCTTTTGAAACTCATTTCCCTGAAAATGTTGCTGGTTCCCAAGTAATAGTTTCAGAAACCTCCTAGGGTTGATGAGATGTCTGCTGAGCAGTGGTCTGCCAGCTTCTCGGACATGCTCTGTGGGGCCCCTGGTTTCAGGCCCTCAGCCTCCCTGCTGAAGGCACCTGCTTCCATGTAGCCTGGCCTCTTCAGCCCTGCCCAGCTGCAGAGGTCGCCCTCACAGGTAGAGGACAGCCTGTGGCCCAGCACGGAACATCTAAGTAAGTCCATGACAAGGCACATGTAGATCCTACTAATAAAAGACCTTATATAATTCATGAAAGAAATAAAAATGGAAATCCATGGGTTTAAAAGAGAAGGAAGGTTGACAGTAATGGAAGACTCTCCATGCTTTCGGCTTCAAACTGTGTATTCCAAGAGCTTCTTCCACACAATTTTCTACAAACAGGTTCTAGAAATAGTTCATGTTATATTTGCCAATGCTAATGCACTTCAGAAAATTAAAAACTCTAAGAAATGCTACAACATAGAAACACTTCTTCGTTTTGTTTAACAGAGAGTCTTCAAAACTTTCATGTAAACTCAATTAAGGTCTTGCAGGATACAGCTTATGAATTGTGGCTGAAACTTGGTCTTTAGAACAAATTTTATGATACATGTGAAAACGTCAACAGACTTTAACTGGTGTTATTGTTCGTGTCGTACAAGGTGGGAGAAGCACAGTTGAGATTCCCACCGATCTGGGAGAAGACTATGAATTCAGACAGTAATCCAATCTGAATTCTCTGCTACCATTTTGAAGAATTATGGGTTCGTATATTGCAATGAATGCAGATTTAAATATGATAGAGGAATATCTCTGTCTTTCCTAACACGGACATTTCCATAATCTATATAATATATATATGTAAGATATTATACATATATTAATATATATAACATAGGGCAAGGGAAAAGATATGCTGAGTTATCAAACCCCTTTTCCCACTTTTCACAGTATAAGTAATCATTACCTTTTTTTTTACATGAATAATTATGTTTGTATAGTGAATGTGTCTATTTTTATAATTCATAATTATGTTTGTATAGTGAATGTGTCTATTTTTATAATTCATAAGCATGAACATTCCTTACTCTCTCTGTGATTCGTTGTACCCTTTCCAGAATTTTTAGAAAATAAATCTTTGTTGTTTAAGTCACCCAGTCTGTGCTATTTGTCACAGCTACCCTACAGAATAATATACTATTCATGTAAAAAAAAAAAAAACTATCATTAAAAATGATACTCCCCACTAAGTAAAATTTGACATGGCAACTGAATGATAGTGACTTGGGAAAACTAAACACCAATACAAATGAAAAGTTTCAAACAATCTACTCCACATGAAATACCGAGTCGTCACATTAGAGGTACTGTTATTGGTACCTACATCCCCGGCCTGTGAAGACCAACCCATGCTTTATCAGCTCTAGCATTTCAGACCCTTTGAGGCCCTTGGGATAGTCACAACTGGACATCTCAGACTCATTCTGGACTATGGGAGAAAAGTGATTTTTAACAAAATAGTTCACAGGACCCACATTCATTGACATTCATTTTATAACCTATCTGTGTTCGCTGAACTGCTGGTCAAAAATTGTCTGACCTTGATAGCCTAAAATTTACATAAACTCAGATCAGAATGATGAATGCATCTATCTTTGTTCCTGATTATGCCTAAAAGTTGTAAAACAAATTTCAAGTGGTAACATAACACACTAAGAGAAAATTTAACAATTGTGTTCAACCTTTACCCCAGAATTCACCACAGGACAACTAGAACGTGAATTGATTGGCGTACACACACATGACTTCAAGACTTTGCCCTGTAGAAGTCCACAGACCTCTCATCCTAGAGTTCCCTTCGAGACCTGCAGACCACTGAGCGCCTCCCTCTAAACTCCAAGTCTTTCATCTTCACACGCTGCCCACATACTATTATTCAGCAAGTTACTTCTTACTTCAAAGGTTTATGCTTATTGCACTATAGATGTTTACATTATATAGCTTAGCTATTTAAAACTTCACCTAGATATTTTAACTAATTTTTCAGATCATCTTCTGAAGGAGCCTATAATCAAGGAGATAGCTAAAGATTGGGTTAGCTGAGAGCCATAAAAGATGTTCTAGTTTCCACTGATAGTAATACATTATTCAAGGAATCTTTGTATGCCCGTGAACACTGCGTGACGCACCTGTAAGCTCGAGCTGTAAGCACGTGTCCTTGTTAAAGCGATATGTATATAACTGGGTGAGTTTGGTTAGTGTGTGTGGGAAGAAGAAGGTGGTGGTTGGAGTTAGAGCGTTTGGAGTGATTGCTGGAGCCGGAGAGAGAAGAAGAATAAAAGACCTTTTTTCATTTTCATCGTGCCTCCAAATTTTCCTGCGGCGTTCGTTGCTCCAAGCGGTTTCCGCTTCAGGCAGCAACAAGTGGTGGCCCGTATGGGGAATTCGGCGGCAAGGTAAGAAAAAAGAAAATTTAAAAATATGGGAGCGAATATAACAAAAAGTTGGTTTATAAAAGCCACGAATGAAATTTTTGATAGCGAGAACTCAGAGGATAGTGAGAAAAGTGAACAAGAAAACATATCCTCTGACTCAGTTGAGACCAGCAAGGAGAACAGTAATATAAATTCAAAAGTAAGAACTGCAAAAGCCATCAGAAGCTTAATAAAATTAGCTGAGGAGTATGTACTCTCCTTAGAAGCTGAAACTCAGGATACTAGTGAAAGTGATAATAGTAACAAGGAGCCAAACCATGACAGTACGGCCTCCTCCACTGAGCCAGTTAGGAATTATGAAGCTAGTAGTGAGGAGGAATCAAAAAGCAATTCGGGGAGCACAGTCTCCAATAAAAAGAACAAAAAGAAATTAAAAAAGAGAAAAGACCGTCAAATAGAGGAACCACTAGTGCCCTCTGCTCCTTCATGGATAGAATACCTAACAGAAACAATAAGGAGTATTGATCAGAATGTACGTGCCCTTGAGGTAGAAATTGGCGGCCTTTCTGAGCGCTTATACGCTCTCAAACAACATAGACCGCAGGAGCACCTAGAACTGCCAGTATTTCAAAATGAACAGGGACAAAGATATCACGAGTCCCTAGACTTTAAAACAATAAAGAATTTTAAAGAGGCGGTAATGACCTATGGGCCTCAAGCTCCGTTCACATTAAGTATGATAGAGTCACTTAACACCCTAACCTTAGCCCCCTCAGATTGGAAAAGTCTATGCAGAGCGGTACTAAGTGGGGGACAATACCTAATCTGGAAAACTCAATTCCAGGAACTTTGTTCAGAAATAGCAAAGAGAAATGCTGCAGCAGGTTTCCCTCAACGCAATATAGATATGCTCATAGGGGAGGGTCAGTTCGCCGAACTACAAAATCAGCTACAATACGATCCAGGTGTGTATGCCCAGATACACACTGCAGCTGTGAAAGCCTGGAAGACAATATCAGGCACAAGGGATCTGCAAGGCAGCCTATCAAAAGTTATACAAGGGCCTAACGAACCTTACGCTGATTTTGTAGATAGACTCTTAAAAACAACATCTAGAGTTTTTGGCGAAGTCGAGCAAGCTATGCCTCTAGTTATCCAATTAGCTTACGAGAATGCTAATAAATATTGCCAGGATGCAATAAGGCCGTGGAGAAGTAAAAAAGACTTATCAATTTATATCAGACTGTGCAAAGACATTAATGAGGCTGTTATCACAGGCAACGTAATTGCTGCAGTGATGAAAAATTCTTCCCCTCAAAATTCCCAAAGGATTCAACCTAGAACAGGATATTCCAGACAAAAGTATTATAATCAACCAAGATATGCTAAGCAATATCCCCCAAGGGTAATAAGATCAAATTCATACCGCGCTCCAGGCCAATGCCCCAGGTACAAAAAGGGTATACATTGGGCCAATCAATGCCATTCCAGATATGATATATATGGAAATGATTTATCAAGGATTTCAAAAAACGGGGCATGGGGCCCAATGCCCCGGGGCCCACAAATGTACGAGGCACTAGAGGAGGAATGCGCATTAGAGGAGGAATGCCCTCAGATCCAAATGATTCCTCGTCACAATCCCTCCTACCCATTAACTCCCTTATCAGAGGGACAAGAGGAAGTGCAGGATTAGATCTCTGTTCTACTGCCCGGATGGTCCTGACACCTGAAATGGGGGTTCAGCTGATTCCTACGGGAATCAGGGGACCTCTCCCTTCAGGAACTGTGGGACTAATCCTTGGGCGTAGTTCCAAGAGTTTATTAGGCTTTAATGTTATACCAGGGGTTATTGATTCAGATTATAATGGAGAGATTAAAATAATGCTAAGTACACATAGGGGCATCATCTCCGTAAATCAAGGAGACAGAATCGCACAGCTGCTCCTCATTCCCAGTCTCCATAGTTCTTTTAAAAGCATGCCACAAAATAGAAATAGCAGAGCATTCGGTTCCACTGGTTCAGGACCTATGGCTTTCTGGGTTCAGGATTGTTCACGGAGGCCGATGTGCAAATTAAAAATTCAAGGTATAGAGATGGAGGGGCTGATTGATACAGGAGCTGACTCTTCCATCATAAATCTACAACAATGGCCTAAGCACTGGCCTCTGCAGAAAGCCTCAATCAGTTTAAGAGGCTTGGGATATAGTAATACCCCAGCACAAAGTGCTGTAATCTTAAATTGGCAAGACAATGAAGGCCATACAGGAACATTCCAACCTTATGTTTTAAACAGCTTGCCAGTTACCCTATGGGGAAGAGATATCTTACATCAAATGGGGCTACACCTAGCAACCAAGCCTGCAGGTGTTAAGAATAAAAATCCTAATCATAATAAAAAAGGCAAAGGACATTTTTTCTAGGGGCCACTGAGAAAACAATTTTAAAAATACCATGGCTCTCTAATAAGCCAGTTTGGGTCCCTCAGTGGCCCCTATCCAAAGAAAAATTGCAAGCGGCCCATCAATTAATTAAAGAACAATTAGAAGCAGGACACATAGAGCCTTCCACGTCTCCCTGGAATTCTCCCATATTTGTAATTAAGAAAAAATCGGGAAAATGGAGACTATTACAAGACCTAAGACAAATTAATAAAACAATGCAAATTATGGGACCTACCCAACCTGGACTTCCTAATCCTGTAGCTATTCCAAAAAACTATTACCTTATAACTCTTGATATAAAGGACTGTTTCTTTTCCATTCCCCTACATCCTCTGGATGCCCCCAGGTTTGCTTTTTCAATTCCTTCTATCAATAATAATGGCCCCGATAAAAGATATCAATGGAAAGTATTGCCACAGGGAATGGCAAATAGCCCTACAATGTGCCAACTATATGTGGACAGAGCTATACAGCCCATTAAACACAAATATCAAGACCTCATGTGTCTACACTACATGGACGATGTTTTATTAGCTCACCCTAATCAAAAAATCTTATTTAATATATTTAGTGAAATAACAAAAAATTTTAAAAAATATGGATTATATATAGCAGAAGAAAAAGTTCAAAGCAGATCACCTATACTATATTTAGGCTTTAAAATCATGGATACTTTTGTTAAACCCCAAAAAATTCTAATAAGTAAAGAACATTTGACCACCCTCAATGATTTCCAAAAATTATTGGGAGACATTAATTGGCTTTGCCCTACACTAAGCCTCACTACTGGACAATTAAAACCTTTATTTGACATCCTTCGCAGGAACCCTGATCCATCCTCACCACGAACATTAACTCCTGAGGCCAGGAGAGCTCTAAAATTAGTAGAACAGGCCATTGAAAGATCCCATTGCGATAGATTTGATTTTGCACAACCACTAATATTGATTATTATTCCTTCACAATATACACGAACAGGAGTATTTTGGCAACAGGGACCTATATTATGGATACATTTGCCTGTCTCTCCTAAAAGTACAATTGAGTCTTATACCTCCATGGTGGCTAAACTTATTCTTCAAGGACTTAAAACCTCTACTAAAATATTTGGAATTCATCCTGCTACTATTATTACTCCTTATTCATCGTCACAGGTTGAATATTTGTGCTTCAATGATAATGATTGGGCTATAGCTAGATGCTCTACTTCTGCAAATTTTGACAATCATATTCCTAAATCTCCTATACTGTCCTTTTGTATCAATCATCCTATCATATTCCCACAGGTAATAAAAAATCAACCCATTCCTAAAGCATTTAATGTATTTACAGATGGATCCTCTAACGGTACTGCTGCAGTAGTCACTCAAAATGAAAAAATGATTCATATCACTAATCAAAAATCAGCTCAATTAGTGGAACTCGAAGCTATAATAATAGCTCTGGAAAATTTTAAAGAACAGCCTATGAATATTTTTTCAGACAGCCACTATATTGTACATGCTGTCCCTAAATTGGAGCTAGCAAGTCCAATACTCCAGCTTTTAAATTGTTTTCTCAAATCCAAAATCTCCTATGGCAACGAAAAGAACCTTTATTTATAGGTCACATAAGAGCTCACACTAATCTGCCTGGTCCTCTCCATGAAGGTAATCAAAAAGCTGATGCCCTCACTAAAACAATATTTATATTTACTACAGTACAACAAGCTACTTTATTTCATTCCCAGTTCCACGTTAATAGCTCTACCTTAAGACAAAAAATTAAAATCACAAAAGAACAAGCTCGTAGAATTGTAAAAGAATGTCCATCTTGTGTAACACTTTTGCCCAATCCACATTATGGGGTTAACCCACGAGGTTTGATGCCCAATCATTTGTGGCAGATGGATGTCACACATGAGCCAAGTTTTGGAAAATTACGATTTATTCGTGTCACCATAGATACATGCTCCGGCATGATTTTTGCTTCTTTACATTCCGGAGAAAAAGTTAAAGATACTATATCTCATTATCTGCAAGCTTTTGCTGCATTGGGCATCCCCAAAATGCTTAAAACAGATAATGGCCCTGCATATACATCCACATCCTTCAAACAATTTTGTACAAAGTTCAATATTATCCACAAAACAGGTATCGCTTATAATCCTCAGGGACAAGGAATAATTGAAAGAGCAAATTGGACACTTAAAAATATGTTACTAAAGCAAAAAGATGGAAACTGGAAAAATCCTAAGGACAGATTGGCAGTTGCCCTGTTTACCCTAAATTTCTTAACTTTAGATTCTAATGGACATTCGGCTGGAGATAGACACTGGAACCCACACCAACAACATAAACCTTTGGTTTACTGGAAGGATGTTCTCTCAGGTACATGGAAGGGTCCAGACCCAGTATTAATTTGGGGGAGAGGATCTGTTTGTGTTTTTCCAAAGCACGAATCCTCTCCAATATGGATACCATCTAGATTGATAAAGCAGGTACAAAGTCAAAAGGATCAAGACGAAGTTATTGAGGAGTCTAGATTGAATAAACAAGTACAAAATCAAGAGGACCAAAATGAAGGTATGGAGTGATTCCCTTAAGAGTCCTCCATTAAATTTACAACTTAAATTTCATCTTCCCGGCCGGGACAAGAAGATCTCTCTTCAGTGTATACACAATTGTATTTTTTTCTTTTATATATGTCTTTATGTCTGTGCATTTGTCTAAATTTCATGTTAATGTGATGTCACAAATATATGTTTATATGTGCGTCTGTCTAGTGTGACGTCACAAATAATTAAGCGCTTAAAAAAATAGGTAGATATAGATCCAAATAACGTTAATTCATTTAAGCTTAGAATATTCTAATTAGATAATCAATAGATAGATAGATAGATAAATAGATATTCATATAAGTTCAGAATATTTTAATTAGATAATCAATTATAATGATAATCAATTTTGATTTATAGTTGTCTCCGGGACTTCTCTTCAGCTGTGAATATGTTTAATGTTGTATAACCTGATATTTTGGTGTTCCGACAGAGGATCGTTTATTTGTTATTAACTTCATTTGTTTAATAGCTGATTAATTTGAATTATTTTAACAGGTATAGTATTGCTGTGTATATAGAGACTCGAGGATTCCAGCTAACAAATTATTTTTCCAAAGTGCCTTTAGCTTTTCTTTATCTTTAATGCAGTAAACACCCTCAGTTTCTCTTTGATTATTTCTGAATGTGATATTTTGCCAGCTTATGTTTGTGGGAGCTTAAGCAGCAATGTGTGTGAGCAGAGATCAACTTTTATTTTCTACTCTAATAATTCTTTTTTTTTAGTTTGATAGCTCACCTTTTGATCTCAGTGCTGGAATAGCACTGCCTTTCCCTTACTAATGGATGCTTGAGTTTTTAGGTAGCGGGCCCTGAAGATTTGCCGGTGGAAATGTCTAGACATAAAAAAGACGGCTGCTGCTACAACTGCAGGGACCACGGTCGCTGCAAGCATCCCTGCTGCTCAAGCATCAAACAACCTAACCAGCAGTGTGGCCTCTACTCTGCCTGCATGGGGCCTCCTGAATCTTTGTGTTATAACTTATGGACATTTTGATTTTCCATTATTTTGGGACATTACGGGACAATGCTTTGCGGGTATTTGTCTAAGAGAACTCAGTGCGTTACTTGATGAAACTAAGGGCAGCTGATTGGCTTAAAGAACTTGATACGCTATGGAAACTTGGCTCGTCAGCAGTAGGCTTACCGCCTTAAAGCCGCAGCATCTCCTGAAAATTGGACAGCTGTTAGTCAACACACAGTCGATCCTGAAGGGCTCTATTGGATGGCTGGTTAGCCTATGACGGGTAAGATCCCCAGAAGGGGACAACCTAAGACACGGCACAGTCGCACGGGACAGTCTAATGTGGCCGGCATGTCAACCTAAGCCAGGAGTCAGGACAGCCTAGACTCCCATGATGGGTAAGAATGTCGGTTGCACATGGACGTCCTAGAACATCCCCTCTTTTAAAACTAAAAGGGGGAAATGAAGGAGCCTATAATCAAGGAGATAGCTAAAGATTGCGGTTAGCTGAGAGCCATAAAAGATGTTCTAGTTTCCACCTGATAGTAATACATTATTCAAGGAATCTTTGTATGCCCGTGAACACTGCGTGACGCACCTGTAAGCTCAAGCTGTAAGCACGTGTCCTTGTTAAAGCTATATGTATATAACTGGGTGAGGTTCGTTAGTGTGTGTGGGAAGAAGAAGGTGGTGGTTGGAGTTAGAGCGTTTGGAGTGATTGCTGGAGCCGGAGAGAGAAGAAGAATAAAAGACCTTTTTTCATTTTCATCGTGCCTCCGAATTTTCCTGCGGCATTCGTTGCTCCAAGCGGTTTCCGCTTCAGGCAGCAACAATCTTCAATTTATAAAAATCAGAAAGCTGTGTTCATTTCCTAGGGCTACTCAAACAAATGACCATAAACTTGATGATTTAAAACCACAGAAATCCATCCTCCAACAGTTCTGAAGGTCAGAAGTTCCAAGTCAAGGGCCACACTCCCGGGACATCCCCAGGAGACCATCGTGTTTGGCCTCTTCAGGTTCCTGGAGACTCTGCCTCCCTCCTGGTCTCATTGGTTCCCTCCCTCTGCCATCAGCCTTGGTTGTCTTCCAAGGACATCAATGGCAGCATTTAAGGACCATCCTCATAACAGGACAATCTCCCATTGCAAGATCCTTAACATAAACACATCTGCAAGGACCACTTTTCCAAATAAATAAACATTTACACATTCCATGGAAATCTTTATATTTCAGGGTGGCCATTCTTCAACCTATTACAGCTTCTCTCACAACAAATAAATAATAAGTAAATGCTTTATAGATTGTTGCATTGGATAAAATGCTCTAATTTCTAAATTTTTTAACTGATGGAAACATTCTGTGAGTTAAAAATTTTTAAGCAAATTCATATTTTTCTGCTCCATTGCTACTCTATTCTGTGATTCCCCCCATTTTAAAGTTTGTTATTTTTCTGAATTTAGATGAATGAGAAGTCTGTACTTGGTTGTCTATTTCCCTTGATTTCTCCCCCTTCAAAACTCCTACATGGATGGCAAGAGAACACTCCTATCCCATTGTCAAACCTCTTCTCTTCATTATGAGCACTTATTATTCTGGGGTAAAAGCTTGAACACAATAAGAGCACTTATACCTCGCATAAATGACCAAGTTTAACACAATCAAATCTGCTGAATCAAGTCTTACAACATTAAACATCCCTGATTGTGAAAAGGTTATCAAGAATCTGTTCCTCGTCTGCTTATTTCAGGTAGGAATCTACAAATACAACAAAACACAGCACAACACAAGACTATCTGGCAGATCCTCCCAAACATCTCAGAAGGAAGTTTGGCCTGCAATTTAATGGCATCCGGTGTTATCGATCCTTCCCTAACCCTCTCCCCCTCTTCAATTTAGCACACGGTTTCTGTCTCACTTCATACATATCCTTCCTCTCAGAGCTGCATCTGGCAAGACGACCGAGGATCCAGTAGGAGGTGCAAAGGACTTGAAGTCTGAATCTCAAGGGGCGTGATGCAGAGATGAGTCACCTTAGAGATCCTGTTCCCCACGGGCCTGCTGCTGTGAGGTGAAGCAGTGGCCACCCACACAGTTGGACTATAAAACAGCCAGGGATAATTGATGCGATAAATCTGGAAAAAAAATACAAAGAAGTAGGCGGCAAATTCTGACGGAAATGGTTGGGAGAGCTTTGATGGAAAAGTTCCCGTCTCGTCTCCATCTGTCAAGATGCTTTTGTGCTTCAAGATCCGTAGTAAATAAACACCTCCCTACAGAGGCTTTGCCAATATTTCTGATCAGAATCCGTCGTGGCACTCACTTTGCAAATAATTTTACAAGTAACATAAGCCCGGTTGTATGTCGTACTTCTTCCTATGTATGTCTGGGTTTGTTGTTATTTGTTTGTATTGGGATTTTAAGACTCCTAGGGGAAATAGATTATATTTTACTCATATTCAATAATATGTGCTATCACAGTACCATGTTTGTCAAGGGACTAAGTATACACTAAATGAATAAATAACTGAAGAGTATCAGATGTTTCCACTATTGCCTACAAAGAATTAAAACTTGTCAGATTTTCTCTCCCACTGCTAGAATCTAGTAACTCAAGGAAAAGAAAGCAACTATGAAATAACTATTTAGGAGAGAAACAAAGGATGTGATTTCTAATGTTATCCCAGGTTCCTCATAGAGGAAGAAACCACAGGATTGTGATGGTCTCTGTGACTTGAAGAGATCAGGACACTTGCTCAAAGAGGTGACAAGGCCTCACATGAAGGGTGAACAAGTGTTTGGCACAGATGAGAAAATGGGTCAAAGGAAACTGAAAACCTTGCCCAGAAAACTGCACTTTCAAGATGTTAGAGAACTTCAGACACATTAGTTCATCAATGCCTTGGAAGTAGCAATCATTTAATTTCCATTTTGCAAACCAAAATAAAATAAAGTTCAGAGAGGACAGAAGTTTCTTAACACGGGACAGTAAGAGAAGGACCAAGTACTAAACCCCACATATTATATAGAGTTTATCCTGTGATGCTGAGGGAGATTTGACTTTTAATTTCTCTTTGTATGACTAATCCTTAAATATTTGAAGACAAATTTTCCTCCGTTATTCTTCACACTGTTCTCAATTACTTTCATTGCATTAACTTTTTAAATAGCTACATCAAAATTCTGAATTTTATTAGGTTTTTGGCAGAATAATACTCATAAGTGCTTTTTACATATTGACTCAAGAGAAGTCAACAGGCTCAAATATTCAGCAGTGTATGGACAAGATAAAAGAACTCAGCTTGCTGAGCTGGGGCAGTGTGTAAATAAGGCCTGATGGTAGAGATTGATTATTAACTACCAGGTCCATCTGAGACAGCTCTGTTGCCTGACTCTTAAAAATGTCTGCTGTATTTCCTTTCAAGGATGTCCACTCTCACCACTCTTACTTAACGTAGTTGTAGAAATTCTAGCCAGAGCATTTAGGCATCTGGGTACAGATAATAGGATTCTATACCTAGAAAATCCAAAGAACTCCGCCAAAAGACTGCTAAAGCTAATAGACAGATTTGCCAAAGTAGCAGGTTACAAAATCAACAAACAAAAATGAATAGCTTTTCTGTATGCTAACAATGAATCTGCTAAGAAAGAAATCAAGAAAACAATTTCGGTCACAATAGCCTCAAAAAAAAAAAAAAAAAAAACTAGTAATATGTTGCCGCCTTCAGCTATTGCCGCCTGCAGCAACGATACCGCGGGAAAGAATTCGGAGGCAGACTGGAAATGAATAGGTTCTTTATTCTTCCTTCTTCTAACTTCTCTCTCTGGCTCCAACAACCTCTCCAACTCCAACCACCCCCTCTAGCCAACCTCACCCAGTTAAATACTTTTTGCCTTAACAAGTATACACGTGTCAACAGCTCAAACTTACAGGTGTGTCACATAGTGTTCACGGGCATAGAAAGAGTCTTAGATAAATGCATGAATATCAGGTGAAAATACTGAAACACCTCTTATGGCTCTCAGCTAGCCGCCATCTTAGCTATCTCCTTATTAGGGCTCGTACAGTAATAAATCTAACTGAGGAGGTAAAAGATCTCTACAATAAAACCTATACAACATTGAAGAAAGAAATTGAAGAAGACCTCAGAAAATGAAAAGACCTCCCATATTCATGGGTAGGTAGGATTAAAATTGCTAAAAATGGTAATAATACAAAATCATACAGATTCAATGCAATCCCCATCAAAATATAGAACTATTGTAACAAAAACTGCATGGTACTGGAATAAAAACAGATACATAAAGCAATAGCACATAATGGAAGACACAAAGAAAAACCTACACCAGTACAATCATTTGATCCTTGACAAAGGTGCCAAAAACATGCACTAGAGAAAAGACAAGTTTTTTTTTTGTGTGTTTTTTTTGTTTGTTTGTTTGTTTGTTTGTTTGTTTTTTTAACAAGTGGTACTGGGAAAATGGGTTGTTCATATGAAGAAGAATAAAATGAGACCCTTATTTGTCATCCTGCACAAACATCAACTCAAAATGGACCAAAAAACCTAGGAATTAGAACAGAAACTACAAAACTCCAAGAAGAAAAAGTAGAGTCAACACTCCAGCATACAGGCACAGGCAACGACTTTCTCATAGAATCCCTAAAGCTCAGGAAATAATGCCTAGAGTTAATGAATGGGATGGCAGCAAAGAAAACAATTGAGAATGAGAAGAGAAAACCTACAGAATGGAAACACAGCTTTGCTGTGCACTCTTCTGCCAGAGAATTGATATCTAGAATAAAGAACTCAAAAAATTTAACACCAAAAATCGAATAACCCAATTAATAAATGGGCAAATGAATTGAACAGATACTTCTAGAAAGAAGAAATACAACTGGCCAAAAATATATGAAAAATGTTCAACTTCATTAGCAATTAGAAAAATTCAAATCAAAACTACAGTGAAACTCTGACACCAGTCAGAATGGCAGTCATCGAGAATACAAATAATAGTAAATGCATACATGCTACAAAGGATGTGGAGAACAAGGAACACTTTACACTGCTGATGGAACTGTAAATTAGTACAACCACCATGGGAATCAGTATGGAGGCTCTTCAAAAGACTAGGCAAGGAACCACCATATGACCCCGCTATATACGCCCAGTATTCACTCTGAAGAATTAAAGCCATCTTACTACAGTGAAACATGCATACCCATGTGTATCGCAGCACAGTTCACAGTAGCCAAACTATGGAACCAGCCTAGGTGAATGAATATGAATGAATAAAGAA
The DNA here is from genome assembly GCA_025594165.1 of Tamias sibiricus. Lineage (NCBI taxonomy): Eukaryota > Metazoa > Chordata > Mammalia > Rodentia > Sciuridae > Tamias > Tamias sibiricus. Next base: position 97,866,423 of record CM046669.1, read on the forward strand.
AATGTGGTAGATAAACACAATGGAGTTTTATTCAGACATAAATAAAAATGAAATTATGATATTTGTAGGAAAATGAATGGAACTTGAGAACACTGAAATAAGCCAGACTTAGAAGGTCCAGGGTTGTATATTTTCTCTCATATATGGAAGCTACAGAGAAGAATGGAAAGGAAAGGTAGTGTGGGGGGATCACATGAAAATCAAAGGAAAATTAGTGGAGTGGAGGAAAGGGACTTGGGGTAGGAGGAGGAGAGAGGAAAGGAAAATATTGGAATGAGATTGGCCAATTATAGTGCCATATTGTGTGCATGTGTGAGTATGTAACAGTGAATACCCCCATACGTACAACTATATGCCAATAAAAGAATATGTCAAAAATAGCTTCTTTCTTAAAATTTTTATTTGTTTTAATTAGTTATACATGACAGTAGAATGCATTTATGCACTGTGATATATCATACATAGATGGGATATAATTTCTCATTTTTCAAAGTGTACATGTTGCAGAATCATATTGTTCGTGTAGTCATATATATACATACAGTCATAATGTCTGTTTCATTCCACTATCTTTCCCATCTCCACATCCCCTCCCTCCATCCCATCACTTCCATCTACCTAATCTAAGGTAACACTATTCTTCCCTAGTGCCCCACCACCACTGCCTTTTTGTGAATTCGCATCCGCATGTTAGAGAAAACATTTGGCCTTTGGTTTTGTGGGATTTTTAAAAGCTTCAATTTTCTCGTTCTCCAGTTTTCTGTCTTTTTCCTAAGAAAATGCCTTGCTGCCATTCAATCCTTCAGTAATATTAAGAACACAGTAAGTATATTAACCTTACTTAATATATTTATGTTCAAAAAAGGAAGAGCAGGAAAAGGAATAGAGGGGGGAAAACAGGAAATGTTACTGTATTGTTTTACATTTTATTCAGTACGTATACTACTGTCTGAAATTGTTTGGCACAGAGTAATGAATATATAAAAATTATACTTTGGACTGATAAAATCAACACCCCTTTACAGATTATTAGCTACTTTTAACCTTTTTAAGATAGATAACCAAATTATCCTATTGAAAACGAATACCCAGAAAAATATTAATAACACTGCCATTATTTTCCACCAAGTGACCTATATTTTTGCAACATAATTGTTAAACAAGTAATAGATTTGTGTCCCAGAAAGAAAATCTAGATATATCATCACTTAAGAATGAAATACTTGCCGGGCGTGGTGGCGCACGCCTGTAATCCCAGCACTTGGGAGGCTGAGGCAGGAGGATCACGAGTTCAAAGCCAGCCTCAGCAACTGCGAGGCAGTTAGCAACTCAGTGAGACCCTGTCTCTAATAAAATACAAAAAAGGGCTGGGGATGTGGCCCAGTGGTCAAGTGCCCCTGAGTTCAATCCCCAGTACCAAAAAAAAAAAAAAAAAAAAAAATGAAATACTTGTAGAGAAAAAATATGTCTTCATAGAGGTGCTTGCTGAGGACATGGTGATGGTTTTGATGCTAGCGAGGGCATTTTGGAGGACTCGCTGATATATCTGGAGGCAAACTAGAGGATCTGCACATTGCCTCCTTTGGAAGCAGCTAGACAGCATTAGGGATGGAACTAGGGATCCTTGTGTTCAGCAAAATAAGTCGAACTCAGAAAGCCCACAGTAGTATGTTTTCTCTCATGTGCAGAAGCTAGAGAAGAAAAAGGGAAAGAAAGGTGGGAATGATCTCATGAAAATCAAAGGGAGATACAAGAGGAAAAGGACCAAGGGCTGAAGGCAGGGAAGGAGGGAGGAAGTGCTGGGGAGAGATACTGGCCAAATTATACAGTCTGCATTGTGTGCATGCGCAACCATGTAACAGGAAATCCCATCATTGTGTACCAGTGTCATGGTGGAATGCACCAACAAAAATATGAAAAATAAATAAATAAAATTTTAAAATATATCTGCTGTAACCTTCAGCAAAACCAAGGGTGGCAAGTGAATTCTTCAATGTGGAAGTATTAATTGTGATTCCATTGATAAGAAACAACTGCCTTAAGATGTTTATTGTTAGATAACATAGAGCCACCGAAATATATGCAGAGAGTTCAGACAAAGGGTAAAGTAGGTGTACAGATTTCACTTTAGAGATCACTAAAAAGGGAGTTGAGAAATTGAACTTAATATCTAAGAAAATACAGAGAATCTGAATGTTTTCCTCCAAAGAAAGCACCAAGCGTATTGTGTACAATTCCAGCAGAGGAACAGATTTAGAAGTGTCAAAGTGAGGATTTGGGCCAATACAAAGAAGAGCCTCCTAAGAAAGTAATAAAACCGAGCTGCCATTTTGCTTTCAGAAGTGTAACGGTGGGGGGCTGTGTGACTTTGGGAGACCACTTCTCCACTCTGATCCGAGGTCCTCAAGCCAGCCAGAGACACCCTGAGACACCAGGTGCCCACCGAGTAACCGCGGATCGGAGTCTCTCTGGGTGCTGTGGCAGGAAGCTCTCCTCTGCTCCGGAGATGCTTCGTTCCTCATCTTCCACGGAGAACACTCCCTGCCCTTTGGTCTTGATATTTGGATTCCCAGAACTTCTTGTTCTCCGTCAGGCCTTTGTGTTGGAGTTCATCTCAGTGCCCTTTCCTCTCTGGAAACTGCTCGGTAAAACACGGTGTCATCGGCTGAGCCCTGATCTAGATAAGCTACCACGTCCCTGACCACCCTCGGCCCCCCATTCTGTCCATAGCCCTCTCTGTATGTTAATGAACTCAGTTTCTGAATTCTTTAATGATACCAATAATTAAATGATTAATTGCAAAAGTCATATTTTACCTATTTACCTACCTTATCATGTTGATTTTTGATTACTGTTTTTTATAAATTAAAATTTCAATAAAACTATTTATAAATTTTATTCCGTTTTTTTCCAACATAACAATGAGAGTCGCTGACTTGATTGCTGTGCCTTTCAATCTAAAATAAAATGATATCTAGCTCCTGAGTGAAATGGTTTACCTTAACCTCGTCTCTCTTCATCCTTTCCTCCTCCTCCTTCATATTTGACACATCTATTTCTGTCACACACTCCCTGGGTTCAACTTCATTTTTAATATTAGGGGCAGAATCATTATCACCAACCTATTTTTTGTAGGCTGTTTTCCTGTAGGTGACCAGAGCTTTCCTGAGGTTTGTAACTCTCCTGCATTCTTAATTACCTCTTTGTAGTACAAAATCTCCTGCAGAGTTTTCTTTAAGATTTAAGACATTTATTGGAAATTTTCTTTATTTCTATTCTGACAGAAGTAAACAACATGTTCTCCACTGGTGATGTTCCAATAATCTGTAAAAATCTTACTTCTAAATTTTTTCCAAAATATAACTCAGAAATTTTTACTTACATCATCTCTCTGAACATCTTGAGGGCATCTTCACCAGCTCGATCAACACTTTTACATTTGATTGTAAATAAAAGTCTCTTTAAATCATCCACATCTATAAAGGGGGAAGGTGCTCTCCAGAAATCATTTTCATGTAAATTATTTTCTTATGTGTTTTATACAACGTGTAAATCTGTGAATACTATTGTAATCTGGATTCAACCTATCCTTATTTTTCTAGTTATAGAAAACTGGCAAAGATGAACTCAAACATTTTTAAAGTCTTAAGATTTAGTGATTTTCCTGATAACTATAATAGTATAACAAGGAAAATAAACAAACATTTGTGGTTTGTGAGCTCTGGATATATCATTTCAGTTGATTAGCAGAATTTAAAATTTTTGAATTTATTTTTATTCTGCTCTGCTTTTGATGCTTTCATTTGTGAAGGGAATGTTTTCTCATTTTGTTCACATTTTAACATTCTTTTCAATCCGGAGTCATCCAATCTAGCCTATTTTTGAGCACAGGTGAATCAGTGGACGACCTTATTCAACCTCATTGGTTCACAGTAAATGGCTAATATGACTTCATTTCCTAATGCCTAAACCCTTAATGTTTTGATGTAAAACATTGGTTTTGGTAGTCAGATGGAAAGCCAAATTTTTATCACCGACTATAGGTCTACTAAGAAGTCCATATCATTCTTCTTTCTGTCTTTAAATTCATTGTTTACATTTTCAGTTTCAGTCTACAGCATGGAGCACAAAACAGGAGAAAATTGTAAAAGAATCTTAAAATTCAAGATTTTTTTTTAGGTGAGCTTTACACTAAATTATATACTAATCATTTTGGTATTTGCTTTTATTATATTTTTATAAATCACTGAACTCATTTTATTCATAGAATAAATGCCACTTTATGTTGTTATACTTATATTCCATCAATTCCATGAAGTTACTATGCCTGCAACAGGAAAAATAACTATATTAAGGATTACGAACAACACACTCTTCTAAGGGACAGGTTAGGAAATTGTTCATATATAAATATTGTGACATGTTAATGGTCACATATAAATACTTTTGGCTTTGTGGGCAAGAAGATCTCTGACAACATCCAACTCTGATGTTCTACTATGTTCTTGAGGGGGGAAAAAAAGCATAGCAGACCAACACTTATGAGACATGGTAAAAGGGATGGATATATGGTCATAAACACTTCATAGAGGAACACTAGAAGGGCCAATGGGGAGGGAGGGGGAGGGAGAGGGCAAAAGGGTTAAGAAGAAAAAAAAAGGATGGTAAAATGAGTTGGATATCATTACCCTAAGTGCACGTATAAAGGCACGAATGCTCTGAATATACTTTGTATACAACCAGAGATATGTAAAAGTGTGCTCTATAAGTATAATATGAAATGTAATGCATTCTGCTGTCATTTCTAACAACTTAGAATAAAAGATAAATAAATTTAAATTTAAAAAAATAATAAAAAAAGAAATAAAAAAGATCTAGTTCAAGAACTCAACTTTATATCATAAAGAACTGTCAAAAGAAGAACAAACTTAACCCAAATCTAGAAGAATAAAGGAAATAATAAAGATTAGAGAGGAAATGAAACTGAGAATAGAAAAACAAGAGAACTGAACAATAAAAAGTTGATTGGAACAATTATTTAGAAAATTCAGGATTCCATATATTATAATTTATTCTGCACAGTCAGGCTAAAGCCAGACAAATAAAATACAAGAAAATTATAGACCAATATCCCTTATGAACATTGATGCCAAATCTTTGATAAAATACCATGAAATCAAATTAAGCAAAAGAGTTAAAAGAATATACAACATAACCAAGTGGGATTTATTTCTGTTATGCAGGGATGATTCAACATAAGAAAACTGATCAATATAATATTCCATATTAACAGATTCAATGGAAAGAGTTATCTCAATTGAAGAGAACAAGCATTTGACAAAATGCAACATAATTTTATGATGAAAACACTCAACAAATTGGTAATAGGAGCAAATTATCTTGACATATTAAAAGCTGCTTATGAAAAATGCATAGGAAACATCATATTTAATGGTGAAAGATGGAATTTTTTCCTATAATAAAGAATGAAACACACATCCCTGATTTTATCATTTCTATTTAACATAGTAGTAGTCATTTTAGTCAGAGAAACTGGGCAAGAAAAATGAATAAAAGGATCATATTGAGAAGAAAGGAATAAATTATCTCTTTGCACATGATATGAACTTTTATGTAGAAATCTCTGAATAGTCTACACAAAAAAGTTGTTAGAACTAATAAATGGATTCAAAAAGTCACAGGATATCAAATCAACATGCACAAATTCTGTTGTAATTTTATATACTAACAATGAACAACCTGAAAAGAAAATAATTCCATCTATAATAGAATTAAAAAGAAATATACTTAGGAATTAACTTAACCAAGGAGGCTAACTAGTTCTATAATGAAGACTAAGGAGAAAAAAAAGTGCTAAAGGAAATTAAATAAGACATAAGTAAATGAAAATATATTCTATGTTCATGTATAGGGAGACTTGATATTGTTACAGTGTTAGTAATATCCCATGCAATCTATAGAGTCAATGCTTCCCTATCAAGTTTTTTTTTTTTTTTTTTTTTTTACAGAAATGGAAGTACCTATCACAAAATCTGTATGGAATCCTGAGGGATTCTAAACAGCGAAAACAATTTTCAAGAAGAAAAAACTAGATGATTCATACTTCCCAATTTCAAAACTACAAAGCTACAGTAATCAAAAGCGTTTGTTACAGACAAAAAGACAGACACACAGACCAGTGGAATAGAACAGGCAGTCTAGAAATAAACACTTACATATATGATCAAATGCTTTTTGCCAGGGTGCCAAGACTACAATACACGGAGAGCTCCTAAACTCATCAACAACAAACAAATACACTGATTCAAAAATAAGCAAAGGACCTAAACAGACGTTTTATTTATCCAAAGACATAAAATGACCAAGGAGCACATGAAAAGATACTCCAAGTGACTAATTATTGAAGAAATGCAAATCAGAATCATGAATGAAATAACTCTCTCTCATCCCCATCAGTATGGCTGCTGTGACAAATAGTCACAAGTGTTGGTGAGGATGTGGCATCATCAGAACTGTCTCCAAGGCTGGTGAGAATGTAAGATGGCCTGGCTGCGTGAAAAACAGCATGGTGGTTCTTCAATAATTTTTTTTTAAAAAAAGTAGAATCACCATATGATCCAGTAGTTCCTCTCCTAGACCTAACCCTGAAATAACTGAAAGCATGACCTTGAGGAAATAGTCACACATTCACGCAGCATTCTTCACAATCGCTCAAATATGGAAGCAACCGCAGTGTCCACTGAAGGACGCATAGATAGGCGATCGTGGTGTGCAGAGACAACGGAATACCTTCCATCAGTTAAACACGAGTGCCTCCTCCCATGTGCCACGACATGGATGAATCTTGGGGACATCATGCCAAGTGACATAAGTCAGTCACAGAAAGACAGATCCTGTGTGACTTCATTTATGTGAGGCATTTAAAATTCAAATTCAAGGAGATGGTAAGCAGGAGGGTGGTTTCCAGGGGAGAGCAGGATGCTATCCAGTTTCATCAGCTGCAGCGTTCGGGGGGTGGTGAGGGCTATACAGCATTGTGAATGGGTTTGATATCACTGAATCACATACTCAAAAATGAAGATATGGCAGATTTTGTATTACGTGTACTTTGCCACCATAAAAAAAAATAAATGGAGAAAAATAAAGCGAACGACAATCTTCTGGATTTTGGTCCTGAGTCCTATTACTGTTCCCTGTTCCAGGGCACAGTCCTCTGCCCCCAAGTTTCAGTGTGCCACAAGCAGCTCATTGCGTTTAGAGGGCACACAGCATCAGTTATTCTAGAGGGCAGACTAAGTGCAGAACAGGTAGGAAGCATCTGCTCTGATTATCATCAAAACCCAGAGCTTCTTTCCTACTACTAGGACAGAAATGGCCCTGATTTTCAGCAGGATACGTATAAATAAGATGATAATTCATAATCCACACTTCTTCCAGGCTGAGATCTTTGGCCCTTATTTTACCTTTTGCCCATAGCCTAATATAACTAAGAAATTGCTTCCCAGAGTGGCTTCGTGTTCAAACATTATTTTATGTTTTTAAACATAGATTTTTGAAGTTAAATAAAAGTTGTACTTTCTTTAAGCATTAGGGGTGAAGTTTACCAGCGACCCTACAATACATGGGCGAGAAGGAAGTTGGGTTGTCACGCAGCATTGACTTTATGATAGATCAGTCATTGAGTATTCATTAGAAACGGTACTTAATCTTTAGGATGTGAGTCATCTTATACCATAGGCTCCAGAAATTTTTCATAGGGCAGACAATAGAGGAAGCCATTAGCTAAGGAACAATAACTTGAAAATGACGCATATATGCCAGGGACAGCTGTGAGACTGCACCCATTGCCTGAGCCAGGTCACGCTTTTTGTGCTGTCCATATCCGGAAAACTTTTCATGCTGATATTCAATTTCTACAAGCCATCATTTAACCCAGATTTATGGGGTGTTTCTTGGGATCAGACTTATTCATCCATGCCCATCTGTGCTACTCAAATTTCTCTTTTATAGCACACACTCTGAACCTCCAATCCTAGCTTGTTGACTATATCCCACAGAACTTTAAAGAGTCTGACTTGAAACTAAGATGCTGAAGTTTCTAGAACTCAAGATTGCCTCCCGGATGGTGGGACTCTGCATGCACAGCTAGGACTATACTTTTCACAAATATGTGCTTATTACCATGTATGCACCATGGTTATGGGAAGTATCAAGAGATTCATGGATAGTCCTTTAGTCCTTGCTCTCAAAATGCAGTATTTAATAGGTGTGTGTGTGTGTGTGTGTGTGTGTGTGTGTGTGTAGGGGTATGTGTGTAACATACATGTAACCAATTATTTCAGTGTGATTGCAGCATAGCACAATATCATGAGTCATGGATAGATGCTGTGAGGGCTCAGATAAGTAAGTCAGCAACAGCTCAACATAAAAAAGTGTGGAGAAATGTGTACTGAGCCCTACCAAGAGAGCAAATCAGACTAAGCTTTAAAAATAAGAAAGAATTTAAAGAGGAAAGAACTTTGTGGAGAAAAGAACATTTACAAAGATTCAGAGTGTGACATTGCAGGATGTGACTTGATTTGGGAACACAGAGTATCCTGTCGGACTAAACTAAGAGTCAATCTGTAAAAGAAATGAGAAATAAAGTGATGAGAAATAAGAAGGACTTGGAGTTGATAGGTTAATAACTTTTAAGCGAAAATAATGGGGTGGGTTGAGGCAGTGTGAATATCATGAGTTTGGTGACATACGTTGATTACTAAATGACATCCAGGTAAATGTGTTGTAAAAACTCACCAGTGAGAGTTCTGGGCTGGAGACTCATATTAGGGAGTCAACTGCATGTATATGATTATTAAAACAGACTTGGAAAGAACATAGATAGGTAGGTAGATAATTGAGCATCAGGCAAGAAACCAGAGATCAGAGAGCATACTTCTCAAGAGGAAGACAAGGCAATGGATAACAGTTATCACAAAATAGCCACAAAAAAGAAAACCCGGAAAACATATTTCTAGAATGTGATCATGATTAATATCAGCCTTGAAAATAAGCACTGAAACCATTATTCGACATGAAGAACTTTATAGTGAGAGTATTGTGAAATGAGAGGTATGGGTGATAGACAGCAATCTGTTGGTAAGTGGATGGAAGGTAAGAAAGTAAATTTAAACCACCCTGCTTCAGCTTTCAAAATTCAATCCATTTTATTCGCCATGTTAATAGACCATCTCAATAAATACCAAAACATTTGACAAAATGCAGCACTCTTGTTAAATAAAAGATTTATATGACCTAGGAACAGAGGAGGGACTTCCTAACCTGATAAAGGATATTCACAAAATATGCTAAAATAAATGACAGAGTCACACCATACTTAATAATGAGGCTGAAAGTTTTAACTGTGTGGAAGCAAGACAAGTTTGTCTTCTCTCAAAACTCCTTTTGTACTCTGTATTGGAAGTTCTACCCAATGTGGTAAGATAAGCAAAATAAAGTCATACAAATTTTTACAGATCAAAAAATTAAATCATCTCTACTTATAGATATACAGAAAATCTCAGAGGATCAACATAATATCAATCCTCAAAGAAATAAAAAATTATATTCACACAAAACTTACACAAATATTTATACCACTTTATTTACAATTGACAAAAATTTGAGATAGTTCACAGGTCCTTCAAGTAGTGAATGTCTAAACTAGGCAGTAAAGTAAACTATTGATTGATTTATATAGCACAGAGGAGTCTTAAATGTATTTTGTGAAGTGAAAGTTGCAAGACCAAAAAAGCCACAAATTATGATTCCAGTGTATAGGAAAACAAAAGTTATAAGTTGAAATCAGCAGTTGCAGGGATTTAGGTGAGTGAATGGAAGGTAAGAATTTAATTATTTGGAAGGCAGAATTTATCTATAAAGGGATAGCCCATGAGAACTTTGGCGGTGATTAAATTATTCTCTTTAGAACAAATGTGTGAATATATAACTATACATTTGCCTAAACCAACAGAACTGTACACCACAAACCTAAACTCTACTACATATTAATTTTTAAAGATCTACCAGATTGTAAAGAAATCATATTACAAATGAATCACATTATTATATTGAAGGAAATGCAGAAGTAAGAAACAGACCTCAGTGACTCTAGAAAAGGCTGATTTGACCAGAGACCATAGGCTAAAGGAAAAGGAACTAGAGCTGGGATACAGTTCATGGCAGAGTGCTAGCCCCTGGGCTCCATTTCTCAAACTACCCCAGAAAAGGAATTGTACGCACACAACTCTGCTCTAGTTGATAAATAAGGGTTTTTTTTTTTTTTTTTTTTTTTTTTTTTTTTACAGGGATTTGGATTAAGAATTCTAAAACTAATTATATATTAGGTTTGATGATACTAGAAAATTTATGGTAGATAATAAAATCCAGATTTCTCACACCATAAAGAAGGTAAAAATAAGAAAATGGGGAAGCGTAGGAATGAACTTTGTAGGTCTCAATATGGGTTCGTAATTTGTGTGTGTGTGTGTGTGCCAAAAAGAATAAATATGGTTGTGTGTGTGCATGACTTAGTAATACACACAGGCATGTCTTAGCTATCTTTACTGAAAGACATAGAAGGAGTGCCCTCTGAGCTCACCCGGTGCCCAGATCTTGGCTTCTAAATACCATTTTCCAGTAAAAGGGACCAAGGTTCATTGGAGAAATGCTTGATTCCAGGACTGTAGTAGGAAAGGTGTGAGATGCATCTAGAGTGTCATGTGTGTTATAAATTATAAAGTAGATAGATATATAGAGAGAGGACAGGAAAACAGAGAGAACACAAGCAATGGAAAATCACCCTTAGAAAATCCTGGTAATGATGAACACAGGCAAGCTCCACCAAGGAATCATGCGATTATATCAGGTTTGGAGCCAATCAATGCTAGTGAGTGTTGCAGGACGATAAGACCACAGTGGCGGTATTGCACAAGTGAATGAATAAGTCAAGTTATCAAGTGACTTATTCACGTTCAACATCTATTTAGGAAAAGCTGTAGACCACTGGCGTTTCAGAATTGCTTGTGTATGTGACTAACATGAAGCTCAAAAGTTTGGAACTTGCATGGATGAAGTGGTTGGTTCCCTTCTTGACAGTTTCAGGTCAACCTTGACTTTACTAGTAGAGCCAGATAAAATTTAATTATTTTATTTTAAATGTCCTGAGAATGTCAGTCTTGATGAGTTCACTGAAGCAAATAGTTATTAAATATTACTATACAAGTGAAATTATCCTAAATCATCTTGTTCTTCCCCCCATGCCCAGAATCCCTTTCCCTAAACTGTGCCTCTTCCTATACTCCTTATTAGAGAACAGCAAAACCGTCCCCTGAGTGGCTGAAGTCAGAAATCAGGGCACAATCTTGATTCCCTCTGCCTTCATCTGGTTTACTCCCTAGGTCCCTAGGTGACGTGGCTTCTCTGCAACCTCAGTTGAAGACTTTATTGTTCCCTTGCTGGGTTACAGAGTCTCCCTCAAAACTCACCTTCCTGACACCTATCCCACTCCACTGTCAATGTGACCTTTCAAAGTCACAGACAGTGTCTCACTCTCCTATTTGAAACTTCCCAGTGACTCACGACTTCATGCATGAGAGCTCCTTGTGGGTCGCGATCCCGGATAGGAACCTTATTTATATTTTCAGCTCCAATGATTTCTTACTGTGGGGACTTAGCCCAGATGAAAACTGTTAGCTTATTTCTGCTAATTAAACAGCTTCCGGAACCCTGACTAAGAATTGCATTAAACTTTATGAATACTAAACTTTCTTATTGAACTTTCTGCCCGTGAGGCTGGTGGGTTGGGGGAAGAGATCCACCCCAAGGGCTGCACAGGATCCCAGAGGATGGACAATGGGCAGAGCTTTGTGCCTCAAGGCCCCAGAACAGACTGTATGTGTCCTGCTCCCTCCTCCCACTCCAGAGGGCTCCGCTGGCCTTGCTCCCGGGCAGCCTTGCCTGTGTGAGTCCTGATGGCTAAAATGGCAAGGCTCACCATGAACTTCAACAAGAGATGGCTTCTGCAGTAGCTGGTGTGCCAGACTCATTGCATTGACTTTGCAGCCCCGATTCTGCAAGGACTCCAAAGGGGATTACCATAATTTTGCACTGAATGCGTCACATTGACACTGTCACATATAGCTCAATTTCAAAGATCCATGACCTATAATTACTCCTCCTTGCAATTGATGGTGCCTCTGGGTGTGGCTCATGTCTCTAAGATTCTGTATTAACATGGCATTTAATTCCCTATAAATGCAATTCAATTTGACTATGCTGCTGCCGCCGTTGCTTTTAAGTGCAAGATATCTTGGCAGCACTGATGTTCATTGCAAGATTGTGCCAGTGGGCCCACGGTAAGGGCAGGGAAAGATCAGAACACGTGACCACACGAGTCGAGTCAGACAGGGGTGCTACAACAAGAGACTGACAGATGGTCCTAAACAAGGAGGGAAGATGTGGGGTTTCGTCCCAGAGTGACAAGAGAGGGCAGAGAGCATTTCAGAGACAGGATGGCTCAGTGTCCTGCATGTGCACAGGCACAGGAAGATTATAGTTAACAAAGGAATAACGATGACCTACACAAGGTCAAGGTCAACTGTGTTGCTGCCCATGACATTAGATCCCAAGGAGCCCAGGAGAGGTGATAAAATATTTCTTGAGGTTCAGGACAGTTCCTAATATATTTCTGTGGCCTCCAAAATAACCTGGTCCTCCCAGGATGTCAGTTTTTTATAGGTCCAGAGAGCAGCCCTCTTCTCAGTGCTCTTCCCTCCAGGTAAACTGTCGCCACAACACAGCATGGCTCCCACAGCCAGGCTGCGGACCCAGCACCATGCACAGGGCTAGTCTCAGAGCACTTGAGTGACACCAGCTGTTCTCCTTGCAAAGCAGGAAGAGAAAACAAAAACCTTTCCTTCCACTCACCAGGGCTCAAGGGAGATGCTGAGTAAATGTTAGTCTCTCTTTGGGGAATTTTGTTTTCCCGTGTAAAGAAAAACTGGTATTTACTTGAAGATTGGAGTTGTGCTGTAGAGATTTCAAAAGTAAGATGGGATAACATATAACACAACTCAACTCTAATCCTTAACATTTAAACATCTTTCATTGGAAGGACCGTCAGCCTTTCCCCAGTTGCGTGCACCTCGTATATCATTTTCTAGTTTCATCTGTATTTAGGACTTCAGAGAAGCAAGATCATTTTCATGCTTTCCTTACTTCCAACATATGCACATTTTTTTTTTTTATTTACATGGCGTCCTTATGAAGTCGCTCCTTCTGTTACTTTGTTTTATCCCCTAGGTACTGGCTTGCTATGAAGAGTTTGAACATTCTACTTACAACCTCTGTACTAAGAATAAAAGCCCTCGTAATCCTATGGATTTCCCCTAAGAGCAAGGAATCACTGATTGTTGGGAAATACCAGTCTTAAATAGGGAGACCTAGCAATAATGAGAAGCTTATGTGTTAGGGTAGGCTATGTTATTTTTCACCAATACCCTGTTTTTCTTTCTCATTGATTTTAGCGGAGGAGGTATTATACACAGCCACGTAATGTGCTTCTGCCGTGGCCTGAGAAGCGATGTGTGTCATTTCTGGGCACGTGTCCTTTTTCACTTGGCCACGATCACTGGTGATGCTGCAGATCAAGAATGTTTTCACGCAATCAAGAAATAGTCTTTCAGCCTCCATGAGCCAATTAAATTTTGAAGTCATTCATTTTTACAGCATGATCAAGCCAAATCACATAAATTTGTGCTTTTTCTAGCATCTGAATTTGTGTTAATCTGTCATGACAGGAACAGAAAATGAATGTACCAAATTTCCAGCTTAAAGAATAATGTATACGGAGTAGCAAGGAGACAGATAGCTTTGCAATGAAGTTAAATGGTTTAACAATTTACCCTGATGGTCAGTGATAGCACAAAGCACAGACTGATAACAAGATATGGTCTTGCACTAGCTACTAAGCCTATGGAAAATTGTGCATTTTATGAGTAGGGAAAAAAAAAATATGTTCACTTTGTAGAGTTGCTGGGTAATTTTTAAAGTAAATGCAGATAACCCCGTCCCTGATAAGTGATACATGATCCCATTATTGATAGCTAAATAAATGAACAAATGAACAAATCAATAACTCGAAGGTGGCAAAAGCTGGCCAAAGAGCCCAACTTGTGAGATCATTAGCTTTCCTATTCTAAGATTGAACAATATTCTATTCCAATCAGTAACCTGTCTTTGATATTCAGAACCTCCTGGACAAAGAGACAATAGTGCTATTTTCAAAAGAAGACAGGTATATCCCACCAATATCCTATATTCAATTCATTGAATTTATCTACTAGTCTTTTAAAATGTACTTTAACATGAAACTGCAAAGATCTCAATCTCTTGAGGTAATGCTTTCAAATAAAATTATCTCGTCATTTCCAGGTAAGCCTATTTATTGAAAATATTTTCCAAAATTTTAAAGGAATAAAGTCAATAGAAATACTACAAAGTGGCCTTGCTCCTGTAAAGATCGTAATTAGGAAGCCAAATGCCCAAGCAAAAATCTATGTTTTCACTGTTATCAGGGTATACAGAGAAGGGTGGCAATTAACTTTGTGGGGATAGCAAGGAAAACTCTATGCGGGCTAGGAGAAGTTCCATTTGGTTCTTTTTTTTTTTTTTTTTTTTTTTTTTTTTGGTACTGAGGATTGAACTCAGGGCACTCGACCACTGGGCCACATCCCCAGCCCTTTTTTGTATTTATTAGAGACAGGGTCTCACTGAGTTGCTAAGTGCCTCGCCATTGCTGAGGCTGGCTTTGAACTCGCCATCCTCCTGCCTCAGCCTCCTAAGTGCTGGGATTACAGGCGTGCGCCACCCTCCTGGCTCCATTTGGTTTTTGAGTGACTATTTTCACGGTTATTCACGTATACTTGTCTATTCACTGTCTCCTCCCACCACTTCAATATCGGAAGGCTGCAGATACACAGAGTTGCTGTCATTGTGTTCCATGTCATGGAACAGGTGGATATGGAGGAGCAACTGTGTGGACTGTCTGAAAAGTTAGATGGTTAAAGAAAAGTTTGCCTACCTCAGATTTAAGGAGGACACACCTCACAATGACAACCAATTCAGGAGAAAACATCCCATCTGTACTGAACAGGTACAGACTGTCCTTGTCATTACTCCCTTAAACGATACAGTATAACAACTATTTACATAGCATTTACACTGCATTAGATATTATAAATAACTAGAGATGATCCTAAGTACACAGGGATGTGTGTCAGTTGCATACAAATGACTGCTATTTTTCTAGAAAAGACTGGAGCGGCCACAGCCCTGGGAAGCCACAGGAGGGCCAGAAGCCAACCCGCATAGGCTGAGGAACAACTGTATCTTAGACTTCACAGCCACACGGTTTCTTTCAGGACTATTAGCCCATGCAGCCCTAGGGTGATAGCACCCACAGGCAGTACGAAAGCCATACTACGTCAACAAGTGGATGGGACCATGTTCTAAGGAAACTTCATTTGCAAAAAAACTAATTGCAAGATTTTGTCTGTGGCTACAGAGTAGCCATACCTCCAGTACACATTATAACAACATCAAATGATGAACTGGTATTACATTTTCTGTCCAGACTCTTGGAGGCACACAGGTAGAAAAGAAACAATTCTTGCTTTAAAAAGATTATCGCCGGGCGTGGTGGCCCACGCCTGTAATCCCAGCACTTAGGGAGGCTGAGGCAGGAGGATCGCGAGTTCAAAGCCAGCCTCAGCAATGGCGAGGCACTTAGCAGCTCAGTGAGACCCTGTCTCTAAATAAAAATACAAAAAAGGGCTGTGGATGTGGCCCAGTGGTCGAGTGCCCCTGAGTTCAATCCCTAGTACCACAAAAAATAAATAAATAAATAAATAAAATAAAATAAAAAGATTATCAATGTGCAAGCTTCATGTTAAATAAATTATAGGAAGATAAATGTTTATAATCTTAGCCTTTCACATAGTATCGACATTGGATTAGGAAGTCACATTTAATCTGGTTTTATTTCACTTTGACATGTTGTTTCAGATATTCAACTAACATCTTAGGGGTTGTTTTAAATGAATCCTGTCTGTTAAAAGAACTTCAGCCCTATTTGATCATAAGAAAATAGACACTCATACCCTCCTTTGGTGCCCAAGATGGTCCACATCAGAAGATTGGTAGGGTACGGTCATGCTTTCTTATTTGTTCGCTTGGTGCTGTGAATTGAACCCAGGGCCTTGCACATGCTGAGCTTGTGCTCTCTCTGAGCTATACCCCAGGCCTAGGTTGTGTCTTTAGATTAGAATCAAAATCACAGATGAGAAGGAAGAACCACAAGAACTTCATTTTCCTGTGTGGTCAGATTCAGCAAAGAGAAGAAATAGCCTGGGTTCGGAACACAGGATCAGCTAGAGGCAGGTCAACAGCAAGCCAAGTCCAGTCTGAGACCCAAGGACCCAGCAGGCCCCACACTAGCTAATGTGATGCTGACACCCCCTTAACGGTATGAATCAGTGTCTGTGGCAGGGGGGTTAATGTCCGAGCTCGCGGATGTGAGAGACTTTGACCGACCTGGCTGGTTGTCTGAACTTCAAATCTGAGATAAGATGGAACCTGGGTGTTGAAGAATAAATGGATTTAAGGAAAAAGAGAAGAACGCTGAAGTCGAGGAGAATGCAGACACTGGCCACATCAGAGCAGAAGCTTCACATTGGAAATGTGGGAAATACGATGGAAAGCCGTCAGCGTGAGGGGTGGGCATTTCCCAAGATGGCTCTCATCTCACAACGTTACAGGAGCACAGTCCAGATTCTTCAGCAGACGAGTGACAAGTTGCTTGAGAGATTCTTATTTGGCACATAATTAGAGATGGGTTGTGCCAGGGGTACAATATTCCTACAGACCAGTCACATGGCTGGCTAAGTGGCAGAGAAATGACTCATTGTAGGCCTGGGTTTAGGAGTGTCGGGGGACAGCAAGACATTCTTAATTTTTGACATAGTGAGAAAAGGAAAGAGATCTGTCACAGAGAACTCCAAGGTTTTGAGTGAAAGTAATTGGAAAAATGGTAATATCCTTACGAGAGACAAGGAAATTGTGGAGTGAATCTCATTTGGAGCACGCGAGGCAGATTCGCCCAGGAGCCGCTTGGAGGATGAACTCTCTATTAACTTTCAATCTGGCACCAATGTGCAAGAGGCCTATTTTAATAATAGAGAAGTAACCTTGGGAAAATGCTGTGACTTTCCAGGCTGCTCCTCTACCCAGCATCAGGACCATTTTATTTTAAAATGTTGCTGGGTCGTACAAAGCTGCTCTCAGGGCTGGAAGCCCACTCAGCATTGGCTGTGCCGGGCAGTGTGTACACCAGGTCCAAGTTCGTGGTGCAGACTGCACCATCGACCTCAATGCCAACCCCTCTCAGGCCTGCCAGGGTCCACGGGAATACACGGTAATTCTTAGTACCTGAGGAGTCCGTGTTTTGAATAAATATCTGCACCACTGTTTTCGTGGTGGGTGACAATTCGTAATTCTCAACACCCTGCCAACAAAGGAAGAAAGGCGACGCACTTCACTGATTTTCTTCCTTTTGTGGGGGCGCGGGTGTGTGGGGATCACACCTGGGGCCTCAGCCACGTGACGCAGGTGCTCTACCACTGAGCCACATCCCAGCCCCCATGTTGATTTTAGGAAGAAAAAAATTAAAATGTGAAGGTCCCACAGGGAGTTTGGACACATAGTGGACGTTGTCCTTGATGTGAAGGCTGGACTCGCTAGCTGGGCCACCTGGGGCGTGAGACATGGAAAAGAGGGGTTGCCCAAGGGGGAGAATGCAGAGGAAGGAGCAGGGAGCCGGCCTGGGGCAGGAAGCGTTCTCTTCAAGCGTGGTCTGCAGAGGGCTTCCCAAGTAAAACAAGAGCTGGCATTATGACGTCCCACTGGAGAAAGAGCATCTGAAACCTGTTCAAGAACTTGCGCAGAGTCCATTAGTAGCTGCATGAGGTACTGCACTCCCTTCCAAGAACTTTTCCCCAGCTGCTTTAATTGTTTGAGTAACCTTTAGTGAAATAGAATAGGAAGTCGATCCTGCCTGTATCTAGCCGCCTTACTATCCTGGCAGTCTAACCTTTTGGAGGCAATAATATAATTTTTAATGATCCCCTTAAAATCCTTTATTGCTGGTAACAGGAGGCCCCCCCTTTTTTTTTTTTACATGAGGGGAAATAAAGAGAAGAGAGAAAGCTAAATATGCTAAGTGAAGTAGTCCTGATATGCAAGGAAATACATTGTATCATCTCACGTATAGGTGGACTCTAAAATATGCCAAATATACAGAGATGGAGAATAAATAAAGCATGGGTTATGGAGAGCGGGTGGGGAGGGGCCGGAGGCGACAAAGCAGAGCAGGTGGGTGCAACTGCCCAGTCTAGAGAGCTCTTGTACAACTGAGGACTGTGGGTGAGCGGGTAGCACTGCATTGGGGTTCCTGCATTGGGGGTTCCTGCATTTGGGGTTCCTGCATTGGGGTTTCCTGCATTGGGGGTTCCTGCATTGGGGGTTCCTGCATTTGGGGTTCCTGCTAACTGAACAAGCTTTAGCTGCTCTTGCCACAAAAACAAAGCAAAAATGGGCAACTACGTGGTGTGTGGCTCTGTCGATTTGCTTCATTATGGTAACCACTTTGGTAAACATATTTGTGTCCCACATTATTATGTTTATGGACGATAAACATACAGAACAAATGCACACTTCAACAAAGGAGTTTTTCCTATGTTAAAAAAAGAAAGAAAGAAAGAAAAATCAGTGAGTTTTTTTTTTTTTAAAAGACAAAGAAGGAGAAAGAAAAAAAAATAGCAGCATAGAATGGAGACTAAGAATCTCAGAAATGAGCCAGGAGGCCTGGACACAGCCCAAGCACTTAGTCTTGATTCTGCCGTTTTTTTTTTTTTTTTTTTTTTTTCTGTCCAGGTTCTTGCCAGGTTCAGATTCTGCATAGGAGACATGTACCTCATTTAACAAACCACAAATCTGTGCCCCTAACATCCGCATGCCTATTCCGTTGGCAGATCAGACCTTAAAACACTGATTTGTGATTCTGCTTTATCTAGAAGAATATTTTAAAGATCATTTGGGGCACAAAGCCGACTGTTGAAAATACCATGTCTCAGAGAATAAACACATTTGCTAGGATTATTTCCCTAAACTGACTTAAAAGGGCGTTGACTTTATTTTCTGTAAAACCAGTGTCCACAGCCAAGAGACCTGGCTCCCCCAAGTGTGGTCCTGGAGTAAGTGAAATACGCCTGCTGCCAACCCCCCCATATGCTTCCTTTCTCTTTAACTTGGACAGAATCTATGTTGTCATATTTTATCTTGATGCTTCTCACTTCAGTTAGGACAGAAGCCAAAGCTTCTCTGACAACATGGGAAAAGAAAATGGAAGCTATGTGAACAATCTCACTGAAATAATGAGAAAGCTCCGTTAAAACCAGCGAAATGCTAAACAGGGGACATGGCTCTGTTGTGTTGAGTTGCTGAGAGAGTAGAAGGTACGAAGAGAAAAATTACATGCTTTGTTGCAAGAAAGTGGGAAGATAAAGGGGAAAAATAAAGACTACAGTCTAAAGGGAGCTTGCCAAAGCCAACTCTCCTGTGCACAGAGAGGGCAGGAGAAAACTTGATTTAGTGAAGAGTCCTTGGGAAGGCCAAGTTCAAGGTTCAGTGACAAAGAACAGGATTCAAGTGCACGTATGAAGACCTGAATGGTGTGAATATACTTTGTATACAACCAGAGATATGTGAAAAAAAAAAAAGTGCTCTATAAGTGTAATACGAAATGTAATGCCTTCTGCTGTCATTTATAACAACTTAGAATAATAAATAAATAAATAAATAAATAGAACAGGACTCTGAACACCTGATGGATTTGCATCCAGGGTAATTAAGAACTCAGGCAGGTGATTACACTTCAGATTGGAAAAGGTCTCTTTTTCTTTGGGAACAAGGAAGGTGGATGATTAATGACTGTGACAATGGGGAATTTCGAGATGCAGAAGGAAAAACTTTGAAAATTTTGAAGCATCTTTCTCTTTCTGTGCTGGTAGGAGCAAAAGGAGGCACTGTCCTCCTGGAAAGCAGGATTGGACGTCTGAGAAGAGTGACAGAGAAATGGAGTGACCATGGTCGTGTGCAGCATGGAAATGACCATCAAGAAGAAGAGGGGTGCCCTGAGGTTACGTACAGACGTGTGGCTGACAGACTCAAGAAACAGGGCGGTTTCAGGGGAGAGAGAGGCATGGAGCAGAGTTGGTGGAAGAGAGAGAGAGGCAAACGGTGAGGCAGGAAAGCTTCCGTGGGCCTGTCTGGATGTGGCCAAGGTCCCTGGGGCCCTGTGAGCCAGGGATTCGGAGGCAGAAGGAAGATGAAAGCCATTGCCTGCCCTTGAGGAGCTGCGCAGCATGCACACAGGCGGTCTGACTCTAAGGGTGCAAACAGCAGGCACAGGCCAGCCCGAGGGTGCCTTGGCCACAGCTTGGACCTCCCGGCTTCCAGCCTCAGCTCCTTCTCTGGACGCCAGGTGTCTCGGCCGCCTTTTCTTGTTTTCGTGTTTGATGAGGGGACGTGCCGCCTCACTCATCCTGGACCGTCTCCTGATTCAGGACGCTCCCTCTGCTTAGCAGTACGGGTGACCCTGACAGATGATGGGTCATCGTGATGCTGGTGTGAAGCTGGTGTGCATGCCATAGAGACTGTCTGTCTGATTTTGAATCTGGACGTTTTCCTGGGCTCGCCACATACCCTACGATTCGCTGTCTTGGTGCTGGGCAAGGCCACTCCCTGTCCGCCAGTATCCCCGGATACTGGACAGTGTACAGCGCCACTGTGCCGAGTCACCTTGAAGAAAGCAGGCAACTTAATCCCCGCTTCCCAGACAGCCCCAGGCCTTAACATTTGTCTGGCCATAGTTACTGAGCTATCCTGTTCCACGGGTTCAGTGTGTTACGTACACTTTTAGGTTACAGCTTATAGTGAGTTTATCTGGACAGAAGCCCAAGGTGAGTCAAGGGACACCTATAATCCCTGTCAACTGTCCTTAGCTCACAGAGCAAGGAGCATCCCTGTGACAATGCCACACTACGCCAGAGCAAGGGCAGGAGAGCCACTTTGAGAGAAGAGTGGGAGAGGACCACAGGTGCTGAGGACTGAGGGAGGCTGGCCCTAGAGATGGGCAGAGGTGGACCTGATGTGGGTTAAAACTAGGTTGTCCCCTCCTGATGTCTAAAACGTAGGTTCACATTTTTCCTCATGTTGGCGAAAACCTTGAATAATCTTGCCACTTCAAAACGAGAGTCAAATTCACTTCAACAAATAAATAGCAGAATGACAAATAAATAAGATTCATTTACGAAGTACTAATGTAGATTTCAGAAGGACCAAGCGACCTCTGTATCCACCTCCACGGAGGCCCCACAGTGACCGTCTGAAACCGCTACTCCTCTGCTCAATGTTTTCCCGCACTGCTTCAGAGATGGCTCACGGCGCCCCAAGGCCTGGGAGCCCACTTGTCTTAGCGCAGGAAACTCCGAGTTTTCCAGCGTCGGTTCCAGCTCCCAACAGCTGCCTGATCACAACACTGACACCTTTCCTCCCTTGCTCTACTGAGTGCACTGGTGTAGACCTTGAATCACGTGGTCACCACCCATCAAAGCCTCTGACATCTCACTGCAACCTACCTTTGCAGCTGCAGATCCTGCTGTCCTTCCAGAACTCCTTTAAGCACATGGAACGTTTCAGAATTTCTAAACATGCCAAGCATAGGTGCTGCTTGACTTACTCTAACATTCTCTTCTACGTTGAAAATAGAAGTCAGAAATGCATTGAGTACAGCCGGCCTAGCAAACATCAGTGTTAGCCGTATCTGCTTAAAAAGACTCAGGACGCTTACATCAGCGTGAGCCCACAGCTGGACAAAACCATCTGATCTGACACAAAGCCTGCTTTCTAACAAAATGTTCACTAGCTCACATGATTTATGGAACACAGTACGGTGTTCTGATGTAAGACATAATGCAACATACAATGTAATACCTAATACAGCATGAAACATAACAATGTGTTCACCGAAGACTGAATGTGGAAAATAGGTTGCATGGTTACACTGTCACACCATTATAAAGTTGAAAAACACTAAGTGGAACCCGTGTAAGTTGGGGACTGTCTGTACCCCTGCCTCTCATGTCGTCTATTGTTACCGTTGCTGATGCTTCTTCCCTAGTCTTAACCCTATTTTCATTTATGTACCCAGTAAACTCCCCGTTACTTTTTTTTTTTTTTTTTAGTTTTTTTTAAATATTTATTTACTTTAGTTGTACACAATGCAATGTATTTATGTTTACATGGTGCTGAGGATCGAACCCGGGCCGCGCACATGCGAGGCGAGCGCTCTACCGCTGAGCCACAACCCCAGCCCCTCCCCGTTGCTTTTCCATTCCTAGATCAGGTGGAACCTCCGCTGGGCTGGGGAGCTCCAGGGACCCGGGGATAAGCTCGAGGTTCCTACTCTGTGAGCCCAGCAGCACGCGCACCTGCCTTCTGGTGCCCACAGCAGCCTGCCGTGAACGGTGGTTATTTGTCTGTGCTGTTCATCGCCTGAGATCACTGAGAATGGTTAAACAGGTCCAAACTAACATTAATAAGCTCCACCTCCCTCCCGGTAAAATCCAGTCCCCATTCCAGCACCGCCTATCTCACAGAAGGGCAGCAAAAGCTTTGGTTGGCAAAGTCTGAAACCTGCTCCTGTTCTAGACTCTTCCTCTCACTCATCCTTTCCTTTCTCCCAGACACATTGTGTACATGTCATTTTCTAAATCCTCACTTCTCTCTCTACCACAGTCCAAGAAGCAGCCGTTTCTGACCTGGACGCAACCTGCAGGATTCAAAGAGTCGAGCTGCACATGTTCCGGCCCGTTCTCCACACTTCAGTCTTTTTGAAACTAAAATAATAAACCCTATTGCTACATCTGTTGAGCTTCTCAGTCACTTTCCATCACTCTAATGATAGAGACTGAAATTCCTGGCTGGACCTGCCAAGGCCTCTTCATCTATGTACCCAGCTTTACCTGCTCCATGCCAGTTCACCCTGGAAATCTCAGCCTGCATGTCACCTTCTCAGGGGAGGCACTACACATCTCCCTGAGCCCAGTCCCCTGCTGTGGCACCCTGCACTGCAGGAGCAGGTGGTGGAGCGCAGCGTGCAGGCACGTGCCAGCTACTGACATGTGGCTACTCACTACACTTGCACTTCCCACGGGCAGGGTCCATGTCGCTTCTGCCCACAGACCTCCTGGTAGCCGATAGACCTCTATGAAATACATGAGTGAGGCTGAGTCAATGAGCTTCCTGTTTGGGTGGCCACGAGTCAATGAGCTTCCTGTTTGGGTGGCCACAGGTTAAGCCTGCTACCTAACACTCAGAAATGTTATGGAAGCATCTTCTAGATGCTTTCTATTTTCTTTGGATAAGTGTTTCATTATACTTTTTGCCATTTCATCCAGGGAAGAGGGAGTTTATTTTGTATTATTTTGGAGTTGAAAGAAGGGGAAGAAATTTTTCTTGGTTTTACTTTTTTCCTCCTTGGACTCTTTCAAGTCACACGTACTATGTAACACTTTGCTCTTGCATTTCAGCGACTTAAAATTATTGTTGTTTAATTTTTTTTTAGTTGTAGGTAGACACGATACCTTTATTTTATTTATGTGGTGCTGAGGCTTGTACCCAGGTCCTCACACATGTGAGATGAGGGCTCAGCCCTCAGTGCCTTAAAATGATATCTCTGATAGGTTAACAGATGATCTGCAAGTATAGCAATTGTTCCCCTTAAACTGCAAGTGGGCTTTTAATTATCCAGTGGAGACCCGAATTATATCAAAAGGCAGCAATACACTCAGATGACCTCAGGGGTCAGACAAGGAAGGTACAAATAGAACTTGTAGGTTTCAGACAGCACATGTTCTGTCTAAATTCCTCACATTTGAGATTGACTTTACCTCTGGAATGCTCAGAACCCCACATATTATTAATATACAGTGAAATACTATAGTGTCCATGCCCTTATCTAGTGCATCTTGCATAACCTTTCTATGCAGAGCTTAATTTGTTTCAAATCTCCAGGCTAAATGTTAACAATTTATTTAGATACAAGCTGTCAAGTTATAAAAAGTATATATATATATATATATATATATATATATATATATATGTACTTCCTAACATTCTGCTTAAGTGGAATGTTGGAAAAATAAAACCCAAAGTGTAATTGTACACTTGTTAATGGGTTGATGACATGTTCAATTTAATTGGCTTCCTTCATGCTGTGTTTCTGGTGTCAGGGAAAAGATAATTCTTACTGTCAATTGCTTCCTAATTTATCTCATGTTCTGTGCTCTGCCAATTTAGCTATTCAATTATAGCAATATCCATTTCTCTTACTTACAGGAGTTTAGCTCTGAAATGACCTGCGTATTTGAAGAGAGGATTAAATCAGAGTCAATTCTCTTCCTCGTGGAGGGCAGAGATATTATGATTATTATGATAAATGAAACTCACTAGTAATCCAAAAAAAAAAAAAAAGAAGCTCATTTTAGGCAAATGCACCAGAATCCTACTAGAATGACTTTTATTAGCCTTGTCAACTAGAAGCAAACAGTCCCTCAAGGTGTCATTTATTCAATGTGCTAAGAGGAACCACGTTGGTGGGTGGGGAACAGCGGGAAGGGATGGAGAGGCCAAGTTCCAGGGCAGCACGTGCACACCAGAGTCGCCTGAAGAAGGGAGAACTCGGGATTTCCTTGTCCTACTTTATTTGATTCCTGTAAATTAAAACGAATGAAGACACATTTATCCCAGCAGAAACATGGAAGACTCCTAGGATAGTATCTTCCCTCTGACAAGCTACAATTTTACTGTTCAGACAAATAATCAACATCTGTTCCCTTTTTCAGGTAAAGAAGTTATCATGGAGGTGGCAGAATACAAACAATGTAACTTGTGAAATGTACAGTACAAGCAAGAACAAAAAGAAAACAATTAAAGCTGGCTCCTACCAGACTGTGGTCTTTCTAAAATCATATTTGACAGCTCCATTTTATCCATCTGTCAAATAAGAAATAATATCAAGCCCCTCACCTAAAACCACGAAATGAAATTGTATTAAACCAAAATAACAGAGGCGTAATTTGGAAACCATTTTGAAAAATATTTATTCAGATATGCTGAAGCTGCATTTGAGGCTAAAACAGTTATTTCAATTGGTCCCTTCTTAAACTATTTTTTTCTCTGATTTTATGCCAGCTTCTCACAAAACAACAAATAATCTACAGTACTTTGAATTTTTGATTTATTTGAATTTACAAAAACTATTTATGTTGTATCCATTAATCATCCTAGTTGGCCTGATTGCTCCTATAAAACATTTTTAGCAAGGCTTGAAGACTTGTGATGTCAGACTATTTATTTTATTGGATGCATTTATTTGATATGCATGTAATTGGATCTCATAGATGTCTATGTCGTACTTTTCACTGTTATTTATATATACAAGGCTGATGAATTCAGATTCATAATATTTTCAAATTCTATTTTTAGATAATGTTTTACTCTACTCTTCCCTATGCTGCTCTAAAGAGAATCATCTACTCAACTGGAATCTTGAGAAACCAACTTTGTGGCAGTGGCAATGGGAAGAAAGAACATGGGCATTTGTAAAGGAGAAGATGCAGTAAGTCGGAGGCTTGGAAGAGGACAAAGCTCCAGGAAGTGTTATTCTCTGGGCAAATATTCTAATTCTGGTCTAACTTCTGGATGTCACCACAAGGACACTGAGAGGATGGTTTAATAAAACATCATAAAACCAGTGAGACCTGCTGCTCTTCCTTGCTTCCTGGTTTAAAGGAACGGGAAGAAAACGGGAAACACTTTTGCTTTTTTCAATAATTGTTCAAAATTAGCAAAGACCATTTTCACTAAAAGACGAGGTTATGGGAAATGCCTAACCCAAATTCAAGACTGATTCCAAAACTATGATAATTAAAAGAGTGATTTGGGTGAAGTTTAGAAAAAAATATACCATTAGACTGAAATAGATAGTCCAGACACATGCTTATATGGAAATGCGGTATGTCACAGAGAGGCAATTGCAGATTAGTGGAGAAAGGGCAACTGACTAGATGGTACTTGGATAATTGTGCTAACTAGTAAGAAATTAGAGTTTTATTATACACTATAAGACAACCAAATTGATTTCAAGAAGGTTGCAGATCTAGTTTTTTTTAAAAAAATATTTTTAGTTGTACTTGGACATAATACCTTTATTTTATTTATTTATTTATTTTTATGGGGTGCTGAGGATTGTACCCAGCACCTTGCATGTACTAGATGAGAACTCTACCGCTGAGCCACAACCCCAGCCCCAGATCTGATTTTGTAAAAAGTATCTGTTAAAGTTCATGAAACAAGCAAACACAAACATGTACAAAATCTTCCACTTTGAACACTTAGGAGAAAACACGACAGTGAAATTGGAACAAATTCATCTGACAATTAACAACGTACACATGAAAACATGATAATGGTAATGATACATTGACAAATGTGACTATGTATAAATGGTGTACAAAAAAGCCCAAAAAATAAAGTTGATAAACACCCATCAGTCCAGGAAAATATATTTGCTGTTCATGTTAAAAAGAAAGATTTGGCATTCAAAACAACAACAACAAAAGTAACCCATATAAATTAAAAGACCAAAAAAAGAAAGAAATGGACAAAAGTTATGAATTAGAAATTCATAGTAATGGCAGTAAAAAGGCTAATAGTGTTCAGTTTTATTAGTAATCAGAAAATAGGAAATTAAATCGTGTTCAGAATTATACCCATCAGAACAGAAACAATATTAAATCTGATAATACTAAATATTGGTAAAGTTTGGAAAAACTATTATCAAGCTGCTGATGTGATTGATTGTAAGAGTATGCAAAATTTGGGCAAAAATTGGCCAAATCCTATAAGCTTCCCTTGCATTGGAGATGCCATTCCAGGTTCAGAATCTAGACCAGAAGTATTATTTCAAAAATGTCCAAGCAGACATTGAACAATGTTGCTGTTCCTTGCAACATTTTTAAGATTTTTTTAATTTTTTTTTAATTTTAATTTGTTATATATGACAGCAGAATGCATTACAATTCATATTACACATATAGAGCATAATTTTTCATATCTCTGGTTGTACACAAATTAGAATCATATCATTTGTGTCTTCTTACATGCACTTAGGGTAATGATGACCATCACACTCCACCATCTTTCCTACCCCATCCCCCCTCCCTTGCCCTCCCCCCTTTTCCCCTTTGCCCTATCTAGAGTTCATCTAATCCTCCCGTGCCCCGCCCCTCCACAGCATATTATGAATCAGCATCCTTAAATCAGAGAAAACATTCACCATTTAGTTTTTTGGGATTGGCTTACTTCACTTAGCATGATATTCTCCAACTCTATCCATTTACCTGCAAGTGCCATGATGTTATTCTCTGTTAATGTTAAATAATATTCCATTGTGTATATATACCACATTTTATTTTATCCATGCATCTACTGACGGGCATCTAGGTTGGTTCCACACTCTAGCTATTGTGAATTGTGCTGCTGAAAACATTGATGTGGCTGTGTCCCTGTAATAAACTGTTTTTTAAGTCCTTTGGGTGTAAACCATGGAGTGGGATAGCTGGGTCAAATGATGGTTCCATTCCCAGTTTTCCAAGGATTCTCCATACTGCTTTCCATAGTGGCTTCACCAATTTGCAGTCCCACCAGCAATGTTTGATTTCAATTATCAAACTGTTAATCAAACAGAGGGTAGATTAACAAATCCCATAGGGCCTATCAAGGTGTACATGAAACCATCGGCAGCAAGTGCCCCCACACCACACAGTTGATGCTGTGCCCCCGATCCCCTGGCAGAACCAGGAGCCCAGAGCATTCCCCCAGTGGCTAGAAGTCTGGGTGCTGTGGCCCACAATCCCTCTGCCTTGCCCTCAGTCACAGGGACATGCCTGGCGCAAGGTGACAGCCCTCCCCACTGGTGGACTGCAACCAATGTCTGTTCAATGCAAAGTTCCAAACGCCAGCCCCCAGGGCTCGGCCGCAGCAGCTCTGAATAACCCTCTGTGCCAGCTGGCTCCCGCGGCTGTAACGAGGGACCAGAGATTGGGTGACACACGAGAGAAACGTACTGTCTCCCAGGTTCGGAAGCTGGAGGTCGGGAGTCAGGGTGTCAGGAGGTTGGTTTCTTTCTGAGAACTGGGAGGGCATCTGTTCCATGCCTACCTCGGCTTCCGGTGTCTTGCGGGCAACCCCTGGTGTCCTTTGGCTTGTTGGTACGTCATCCCCAAATCGTCTTTTATCTTCCCTGGTGCTTTCATGTGTGTGTCTATGTGAAAACTTCCCCTTTTTATAGACACCAGTCATTTTGGATTGGAGACCCAGACCACACTGATATGACTTCACCTAAGCAGTATGGGGATTTCTTGGGAAAATGGGAATGGAACCACTCTATGACCCAGCCATCCCACTCCTGGGTCTATTCCCAAAAGACTTAAAAACAGCATATTACAGTGACACAGCCACTTCAATGTTTATAGCCGCACAATTCACAATAGGTAGGTTGTGGAACCAACCTAGATGTCCCTCAGTAGATGAGTGGATAAAGAAAATGTGGTATATATACAAAATGGAATTTTACTCAGCAATAAGAGAGGATAAAATAATGGCATTTGCAGGTAAATGGATGAAGTTGGAGAATATAATGCTAAGTGAAATTAGTCAATCTCAAAAATCCAAATACCAAATGTTTTCTCTGATATAAGGAGGCTAGTTCACAGTGTTGTTGGAAGGGGGTACATAGGATTAGAGGAACACTAGAATGGTCAACGGAAAGGGAGGGGAAGGGAGGGAGCAAGGGGGAAGGGGGGAAGGAAAAAAAATTGGTGGTTGAGATTACATCTTCTCATCTTCTTCAACAACCCTATTTCTAAATAAGGTCACATTCTCATGTACTGGTATTAGGAATCCAACACAGTAGTTTGGGGGGACGCACGATGACACCATAACCTGTAACACTATCTGTTCAACCCATAACACCAGGCTAGTAATCTCTAATGGTTACTGCTTCTTACTATTCACAAATTCCCATCTCAGTGTCTGTATCCCCAAAACAAAATAAGACAAAGTGCCGTCAGTGTAATCCATTTTGAAGGATAAAACGCTACAAATATGTTGAACACAGAATTTCACTTTTAGTCTTTCAACATAAATTTACTAAAATAACTACCATGTTTTAGGAATTGTTCTAAGCCTTGGAGAAACCAGTATATAAAAAAAAAAAAAAAAAAAAAAAAAGACAAGTCTTTACCAACCATCAGCTTTGTTTTAGTAAGTGAAGATAAACAATAAACAAGCAAAAATAATTATGATAAGGGATTGCACCAAACTAAACCACGTGACCACTAGCGAATGACTGAAGGCTTACACTCTACTAAAATTTAGTAAGCAAGTATTTTAAGTAGTATCGTTAGTACCATCGTTAGAAAACATGAAGTATTCATAATTAATATTGGTAATGAATCAATGGTGAATTATTCTCTGCCTAGATGACATTGAACCTGTATTCTAAATTACAAGGCGCTAACCAGGTTATGGGTCCCAGCAGAGGCAGCACCTATACAATAAAACCTGGGAGATGGGATAACCCAGTTGCATGTATATGGAAGGAAAATAAAACAGGTCTTTCAAGAGGGTCCTGACCAAGAGGCAAATGTGGAAGAATGAATCTAGACAGGAAAAGAGGACCCTCAAATCAGACAGTAGTATGAAAGGAGTAACCAGGGGTAATAAAATCCAACCTACATTTATACACAGTAACTGGCTCACGGCCAGTGCTGCCAACGTAGACGCAGAGAGACCACGTAGGGCTCCTGTGCAATCGCCTAGCTAGAGATGACCTCCCTGCGCTGAAAGTCATGGAGAGGGAGCAAGTGGAGTCAGAGCGTCCTAAAGGAGTTGGGAGTTCCCATGACTTGCTGGTAGACTGGACTTCAGGGTGAGGACACAGGGGAACTGTGGTCCATTCCTCTGCACCGGCCAACTTGGTGGGCGGTGGTGACAATGACTGGCATGGAGAAAGCCAGAGGAAGAGCAGGGGGTAGATTAAGAATCCTTGGGAAAGGGGACCATGAGGATCTAAGATGGCGGATTAGAGGAAGCCGCACTTCAGGGCAGCTCCGCGGAAAGAATCCAACATAGCAGATAAATTGCCTTTCATCATGTATATATAGGCCAAAAATACCGATCTCCTGGATGGTTTGATTACCACTACCAGGGAGAGAAGGAGACAAGCTGTCTGCAGCGGCTGGAGCCGAGGCTTCTGCAAAACCGCCTGGGTGGTGCACAGGCCGTGGGAAACAGGGTCAGTGTGGGGAGACGGCGCTGCGACTGCAACCCCAGCCACACTCAGGGCACACCAGCGTGAAGCCAGCGATAACAGCCGGCGGAATTGGTGCCGGGGGACCACGGGAGACCGCGGGTCGACAACTCCAGTTCGAATCCACACTCGGCCGGACGCGACCCTCAACAGCAGGGCCCCGGAGAGAGCGGCGCAGAGACCGGCGAACAGCGAGCAGGGGCAGAGTCGGAGCGGGCCACAGTCCGAAGCAGCGCTGTCTGCGCCGCAGTTACAGTTGCGGCTTCCCGATACCACCTCGACAGGGAGACATCCACACAACGGCTTTGAAATTGATCGGCCAGGACAGGGGAGTGTGCGGAGCTGCTGTTGACTGGGAGGAGAGCACTGCCATCTTTGAAAGGTGCAGTGGCTGACCCAGACAAAGGGGAGGAGACAGAGAGTGACGCAGCTGCAGCCATCCAGAGGTCCTCCAGCTCTCTGAAGACAACGCACACCTGGGTGAGGCTCGGGTGGCCAGCAGGGGAGGGCGTGTCTGAGGCCAGCGCAGCGGCCACAAGAAGCTGCAACTGTGGGTGGGCGTGGGGAGGGGCTGCCTTCTGGAGGGTCCCCTTCCCGGTGCCATTCATCTGCTGACACACAAACCCTCTGGGCAACTCCTTCACTGAGCTGTTCAACCACTGGCCTAGGGTGCAGCCTTGATTCCACTAACAGGATCGCAGACTGTCTGGACGTGATCCAATAACAATTGGCTTGAACTGGAAAGGAAAAAAGAGGGGGGCTTCCCAGGGACCGTTTTGTTTGAGACTTGGGGTTTGAGTTTTTTGTTGTTGTTGTTGTTGTTGGTTTGCTTGTTTTGTTGGATTTCGGGGAGGTTTTTTGTTTGTTTGTTTGTTTGTTTGTTTGTTTTTCTTTTTCTTTTTTTGGCTTTGTTTTGTTCTGCTTTTTTTTTTTCCTTCCGCATTGATTGTCAGTGTGTTTGTTTGCTTCCGCTCCTTTTTTCTTTCCTTCTTTTCTTCCTTCTCACTCTTGCATCTTTTCTTCCTCCTTCATCTTTCACGTTTACACCCGGCCAGTGCATACTAAACAGAGGCAAAAACAAGTTATACGCAGAACTTGGAATTTCTAGAACCGGTGCAATTGAACTGGGTAGCAAAGCGGTGTTATATATAGTTTACTCTCTATTTTCTTGATTCTCTCTCTCCTCTATCTTACACCAATTCCTACTCTTTTATCAGTTTTTTTTTTTTTCTTTTCCAACTTACTTTATATATAAATTGGTCTTTCCACGTAATTGTCTACTCCATCTCTCTTTCTTCCCTCGTCTACTGATACTAAACCACTTCCACTAAACCACTTCAATAGAAATCTCTTTTCATACTTTCCAAGAAAGAACAATTCAAGACACTTCCTTCTTCCTAAACATAACACCTCTGTATCCAATACTTGAAGCTATGGAACCCAATCAGAAGCGTACAGAGTAAATTGGAAATAATATCTGGGTTAACCAAATCTGTACATTGTGATTAAATTTGGATTTTCTGAATAGTGTTAGGTTTTAAAAGTGTAAAGGAATTATAAGGCGATCTAATAGCATTGTACTACAGGAACAACATAAGGCTTTAAGGTAAAATCGAAATAGTCAAGGTCCCACAGTGCAGGAAGAATAGACACACAAGCAACATGAAAAAACAAGGGAAGAAAGTGACACAATCAAATCAAGATTCCTCATCAGTAGATGTCATGGCAAGCACAGTTGGTCAAATGCCAGAGATGGAATTTAGAAATTACATATGCAAAATGTTTAGGAAACTTAAGAATGAACTCAAAAATGAGATGAGGGAGCAAGTACAGGAGGCAAAAGATCATTTTGATGAAGAACTCCAAAAACAAATACAGGAAGTAATTTTTCCCTTCAATAGGGAAATAGAGGCTCTAAAGAGAATCCAAACAGAAATTCCAGAAATGAAAGAAGCAATAAACCAAAATAAAAGTTCAATTGAAAGCATCTCCAACAGAATAGACCACTTGGAAGAAAGAACCTCAGACAATGAAGACAAAATATATATCCTAGAGAAGAATTTAGACTATACAGCAAAACTTGTTAGTAATCACGAACATAACACCCAAGAATTATGGGACAGCATAAAAAGACCAAACTTAAGAGTGATTGGCGTAGAGGAAGGGGCAGAGTTTCAAGCTAAAGGAATGAGTAATCTATTTAACGAAATAATTACAGAAAAATTTCCAAACTTGAGGAATGAGTGGGAAAACCAAGTTCAAGAGGCATATCGAACACCAAACAAAATCTCAACAGATCCACACCAAGACACATTATAATGAAAATGCCTAATACACTGAGCAAGGAGAGAATACTAAAAGCCACAAAAGAAAGGAAGCAGATTACATATAGGGGGAAACCAATCAGACTATGTTCAGATTTTTCAACCCAGACCTTAAAAGCAAGAAGATCCTAGAATAGCATATTTCCAGCTCTGAAAGAAAATGGATGTCAACCAAGAATCTTATATCCAGCAAAATTGAGCTTTAGATTCGAAGATGAAATAAAAACCTTCCACAACAAGCAAAAGTTAAAAGATTTCACAACGCGAAAGCCAGCACTTCTGGACATCCTGGGCAAAATTTTTCATGAAGAAGAGAAAGATGATAATGAAAATCAGCAAAGGGAGATATTAAAGTAAAGGAAATACCAACCAGAAGAGAAACCAAATCAAGCTAAAGACCATAATTCAAATAAAAATGGATGAGAATAAAAATCACATCTCAATAATAACCCTGAATGTTAATGGCCTAAACTCACCAATCAAAAGACACAGATTATCAGAATGGATTAAAAGAAATGACCCAACAATTTGCTGTCTCCAAGAAACACACCTCATAGAAAAAGACATCAACAAACTGAAAGTGAAAGGCTGGGAAAGTCTTATCACTCACATGGCCGGCGGAAGCAAGCAGGGGTTTCCATTCTCATATCAAATAAGGTAGACTTCAAACCAAAACTAATCAAGAGGGACAAATATGGATATTTCTTATTACTTAAGGAAACCATACATCAACAGGATATAACAATCATAAATCTATATGCCCTAAATAATGGAGCACCTACATTCATCAAACAAACTCTTCTCAAGTTCAAGAATAAAATAGACCACAACACACTTATTCTAGGAGACTTCAACACACCTCTCTCACCAATGGATAGATCATCCAAACAAAAGCTAAACAAAGAAACTTTAAGCCTCCTTAAAACAATTAACAATTTAGACCTAACGGACATATATAGAATATTTCATCCCTCAGTAAACGAATACACATTTTTCTCAGCAGCACATGGCTCCTTCTCCAAAATAGATCATATATTATGTCACAAGGCAACTCTCAGCAAATATTAAAAAATAGAGATACTACCCTGCATGCTATTGGACCATAAAGGGATGAAATTGGAAATCAACAACAAAACAAGGAATAAGAAAAACTACTCCATCAACTGGAAGCTAAACAACATGCTACTGAATGAACAAGGGGTAGAAGAAGACATCAAAGAGGAGATCAAAAAATTCCTAGAGGTAAATGAGAACACAGATACATCATATAGAAATCTTTGGGACACTATGAAGGCAGTAGTAAGAGGAAAATTCATTGCACTGAGTTCATTCCTTAAGAGGAAAAAAAACCAACGAATAAATGACTTAACATCACACCTCAACGCATTAGAAAAAGAAGAACAGACCAACACCAAGAGCAGTAGAAGACAGGAAATAATTAAAATCAGAGCAGAAATTAATGAAATTGAGACTAAGAAAACCATTCAAAGAATTGACAAAACTAAAAGTTGGTTCTTTGAAAAAATAAACAAAATTGACAGACCCTTAGCGATGCTAACGAAAAGAAGAAGAGAAAAAACTCAAATTACTAACATTCGTGATGAAAAAGGGAATATCACAACAAACACCTCAGATATACAGAATATAATTAGAAATTACTTTGAAAACTTGTACTCTAATAAAATAGAAAATACTGAATGCATTGACAGATTTCTAGAGTCATATCATTTGCCTAAACTGGATGTGGAGGCTATACACAATCTAAACAGATCAATTACAGTGAAGAAATAAAAGATGTCATCAAAAAGCTACCTACAAGGAAAAGTCCAGGACCCGATGGGTTTACAGCCGAGTTCTACAAGACCTTCAAAGAAGAACTAATACCAATGCTCTTCAAACTATTTCAAGAAATAGAAAAAGAGGGAGCTCTTCCAGACTCTTTCTTGAGGCCAATATCACATTAATTCCAAAGCCAGGCAAAGACACATCCAAAAAATAAAACTTCAGGCCCATATCTTTAATGAACATAGATGCAAAAATCCTCAACAAAATCCTGGCAAATCGGATACAAAAACATATCAAAAAGATAGTGCACCACGATCAAGTGGGGTTTATCCCAGGGATGCAAGGCTGGTTCAACATTCGGAAATCAATAAACATAATACATCACATCAATAGACTTAAAGACAAAAATCATATGATCATCTCAATAGACGCAGAAAAAGCATTTGACAAAATACAACACCCCTTTATGTTCAAAACACTGGAAAAACTAGGAATATCAGGAACATATCTCAACTTTATAAAAGCTATTTATGCAAAGCCCCGAGCTAACATTATCTTAAATGGAGAAAAGTTGAAAGCATTCCCTCTAAAAACTGGAACAAGACAGGGATGCCCCCTTTCACCACTGCTATTTAACATAGTACTGGAAACTCTGGCCAGAGCAATTAGACAGACGAAAGAAATTAAAGGGATCCAGATAGAAAAAGAAGAGCTCAAATTAGCACTATTTGCTGATAACATGATAATATACCTAGAAGACCCAAAAAAACTCTACCAGAAAACTTTTACAACTAGTAAATGAATTTGGCAAAGTTGCAGGATACAAAATCAATACACATAAGTCAAAGGCATTTTTGTACATCAGCGACAAAGACTCTGAAAGGGAAATGATGAAAAATACCCCATTTACAATAGCCTCAAAAAAAAAAAAATACCTGGGAATCAACCTAACGAAAGAGGTGAAAGACCTCTATAACGAAAATTATAGAACACTAAAGAAAGAAATTTTAGATTAACTCAGAAGATGGAAAGACCTACCTTGCTCTTGGATAGGTAGAATTAATATTGTCAAAATGTCCATACTACCAAAAGCATTATATAGATTTAATGCAATTCCAATCAAAATCCCAATGTTATTCTTCAAAGAAATAGAAATAGCAGTCATGAAATTCATCTGGAAAAATAAGAGACCCAGAATAGCCAAAGCAATCCTGAGCAAGAAAAGTGAAGCAGGGGGCATCAACATACCAGACTTTAAATTATACTATAGAGAAATAGTAATAAAAACAGCATGGTATTGGCACCAAAACAGACTGGTGGACCAATGGTACAGAATTGAGGACACAGAGACTAACACATATAATTTCAGCTATCTTATATTAGACAAAGGCGCCAAAAATGTACAGTGGAGAAAGGCTAGCCTCTTCAACAAATGGTGCTGGGAAATCTGGAAATCCATATGCAACAAATTGAAATTAAACCCTTATCTCTCACCATGCACAAAACTCAATTCAAAGTGGATCAAGGACCTAGGAATTAGACCAGAGAAAATATGCCTAATAGAAGAAAAAGTAAGCTCCAATTTCCAACATGTCAGATTAGGCCCCAATTTCCTTAATAAGAATCCTGTAGCGCAAGAATTACTAACAAGAATTAATGAATGGGATAGATTTAAACTACAAAGCTTTTTCTCAGCAAAAGAAACAATCAGTGAGGTGAATAGAGAGCCAACTAATTGGGAACAAAGATTTAATAGATGCACATCAGATAGAGCACTAATCTCTAGAATATATAAAGAACTCAAAAAACTTTGCACTAAAAAACAAATAACCCAATCAATAAATGGGCTAAGGAATTGAGAAGACACCTCTCAGAAGAAGATAACACGATTAATCAACAAATACATGAAAAAATGTTCAACATCGCTGGCAATTAGAGAAATGCAAATCAAAACTACTCTAAGATTTCACTTCACTCCAGTCAGAATGGCAGCTATCAAGAACACAAGCAACAACAATAAATGTTGGAGAGGATGTGGGGAAAAAGGCACACTCATACATTGCTGGTGGGACTGCAAAATGGTGCAACCGTTATGGAAAGCAGTATGGAGATTTCTTGGAAAACTGGGAATGGAACCATCCTATGACCCAGCCATCCCACTCCTGGGTCTATTCCCAAAGGACTTAAAAACAGCATATTACAGTGACACAGCTATCTCAATGTTTGTAGCTGCACAATTCACAATAGCTAAGTTGTGGAACCAACCTAGATGTCCCTCAGTAAATGAGTGGATTAAGGAAATGTGGTATATACGCACAATGGAATTTTACTCAACAATAAAAGAAAATAAATTAATGGCATTTTCAGGTACATGGATGAAGTTGGAAGACATAATGCTAAGTGAAGTTAGTCAGTCTCAAAAATCCAAGTACCAAATGTTTTCTCTGATATAAGGAGGCCTTTTCAAAGTATTGTTGGATGGGGGTACATAGGAGGATTAGAGGAACACTAGAATGGTCAAGGGAAGGGAGGGTAAGGGAGGGAGCAAGGGGGGAGGGAGGGGGAAAAAAGAAAAAAAAAAGGTGGTTGAATGAGATGGATATCATTTTCCTAAATGCATGATTGAAGACCTGAATTGTACGAATATACTTTGTATACAAACAGTTGTATGTAAAAAGATGCTAAATGCATGCACTATGAGTTGTACATATTAAAAATTATAAAATAAAAAAAAAAGAATCCTTGGGCCATGGTAAATTAGAGCTGCTTCTCCAGTCATGAAATAATCATGTCAAATGTCAGCTTTTGATATCAGAGTCTGGACTTCTGGAAGGTGGGATTCCCAGATCTAAGTCTGGGAGAAGCAGGTACATGAAAGTATTGAAAGCCCCGGGATTGGATGAGATAACCTAGGAGGAGAGTGCAGTTAGAAAGAAAGGAAGCCCGACAATCTAGAGCTAATCTGGAGCTCCAGGACCAGAGTTTGCTGAGAAGTCTAATCAGAGGAGTCAGACTAGAGCCAAGAGCGAGAGGCAGGAGACACTGCTGTGTGCTATGCACAGAATCCAAGAGATCGTGGTTGACAAACTGTAAAGAGAAACGACCCCAGTGGTTGCCAGCACTGTGTGACACGGGTGACTCCCTCCTACGGCCACGTGTGAACAGGAGGGGCTGGGAGCTCTGATGAATGGGGTCGACGAGAGAAGCGGGGGTCGCAAAGCAGAGGCAGAGATCCCGTAGGCAGGACAGTACCGAGTAGGCAGCAGAAGGTGCAGAGACTGCAGGACTGGCTTCGCATAATGTGAAAATAAGGACTTTGCACTGTTCCAGGCAGATATGTCCACCCTGATCTGTCGTGAGGGGAAGCCACAGAAGAACCGCAAGGACTCCAGGTGAGTGCTGAGCGAGCTGTCGTGGAGGAAGTGAAGGGCAAAACATCACACCGGGGACAGCCGTGCAGACAAGAGATTTATTCAACAGCCTTCGTGGCTGGTAGCAAAACGGAGAAGAGGTGCTCTGGTCGAAGGTCAAAGAGGTGCTGGGAGAGGGGAGTCAGGGAGAAGGGAGTGTGCAAGCTCTGGACAGAAGGTGGGTGCTTGGTTGCACCAGCTGGGATCTCTGGAGCTATCAGCTAAAGCAGCTGCTGTCTGGCTGGAGGCTGGAGCTGTCAGCTGAGAGCGGCCGTCGGGCTGGAGGTGATGGGTCTGGAGCTGTCTGGAGCAGTGGCTTCCTCCTCTCCGCAGCTTTGAGCTGATGTGTCTGAGTGGCTTCCTCCTCTCAGCAGTGAGGAGCTGATGTTGTGTCTCTGTGTGTGTCTGTTCTGAGTCTCTCAAACAGGGCCCTATATAGGGATTTCTGGTGGGAGGTGCACCAGAGCAACCCCAACACCATTGGCTCTTTCCCCCTAGAACACGGTGACCTTTAAGCCTATTGGCTCTTGCCCAGGGAAGAAACATCCTGCCCAGGGAAGAAACATCCTGCCCGGGGAATGAAACAAGGTTGCTTCTCTCAGGATGTCGAAAACTCTGGGGGGAGGGGTGGGGGAGAGGGTAGCCCATCTATCAGGAAGCCTCTGCGAAGCGGGGCCACTTTCTCTCAGGGCAGCCCATCTCAGGGAACTACCCCAAGATGCAAGGTAGTGGGGGGGAGCATGACCTCGTGCAGGGAGGAGCAGGATCACCTCTTAAGGCCACGCTGAGAAATGGCCCAGGTCATCAGCTAGGAAGGAAGAAAAGGAGGGCTGGTAGAGGAAGCCTGAGAAGAGCAGGTGTCAGTCTGTCATTTGGGTGAATGAGAAAGTGGGCACGTTGAGGAGTCCAGTGGGGATCGGCAGGGAGCGAGAAAATCCTGCTCAAGATGTGGAATTGTGGGCTGGGGGTGTGGCTCAGCGGTAGAGCACTCGCCTAGCACGTGCGCGGCCTGGGTTCGATCCTCAGCACCACGTAAAAATAAACACATTGTGTACAACTAAAGCAAATAGATAAATTTAAAAAAAAAAAAAAAAAGATGTGGAATTGCATATGTAAACACCGATTGCAAGATATCCCACTTTGTGAAGCATTAGAATAAAAAGAAATGAATAAACACAAGCTTATCTTAGATTCAAGGTAAATAATTCAGATGTTATCTAATCAGATGCTGATTTTTATTTATTTTTAGTTTTCAGATTTTTTAGTGATACAGAACAGGAGAGTATATATTGAAGTATTTATACAAACGTGAAGTACATCCTATTCTAATTAGGATCCCAGTCTTGTGGTTGTACATTATAGAGATGCACTGGGGTGCATTCAGATATAGGAAATTTGTACATAGGAAATTTGTGTCTACTGTCTTTCCTCTTCCTGTCACCTCTTCCTTCTCTTTGTCTAATCCACTGAACTCCTATTATTCCCCTCCTCACCTGATTGTGTGTTAGCATCCACATATCAGAGAGAACATTTGACCTTGGGTTTTTGAGGATTGGCTTATTCCACTTAGTATAATGGTCTCCAGATCCATCCATTTACCGGCAAGTCATAAAAAAAAAAAAAAAAAAAAAAAAAAACATTCTTTATCATGGCTGCGTAATATTCCATTGTGCATAAATACCTCAATTTCTTTATCCATATATCTGTTGAGGGGCACCTAGATTAGCTTCATTATCTTAGCTACTGTGAATCATTCAGTTATAAACATTGATGTGGCTGCATCACTGTAGTATGCTGATTTAAAATTCTTTGGGTATATACTGGGCAGTGGGATAGCTGGGTCAGATGATGGTTCCATTCCAAGTTTTCTGAGCAATCTCCACACTGCTTTCCAGAGTGGTCGCACAAATTTGCAGTCCCACCAGCAATGTATGAGTGAACCTTTTCCTCACATCCTTGCCAACATTTATTGTTACTTGTATTCTTTTATTTATTAATTTTTTAATTTGTTTTAGTTAGTTACACATGACAGTAGAATGCATTTATGCACTTTGATATGTCATACGTAGATGGGACACAGTTTCTCATTTTTCTGAGTGTACATGTTGTAGAATCCTATTGGTCATGCAGTTGCATATGTACATAAAATGATAATGTCTGTTTCATTCCACTATCTTGATTGTGGCCATTATGACTCGAGTGAGATGAAACCTCAATGTAGTTTTTTTGGGGGGCAGTGGCAGGTACCAGGGATTGAACTCAGGGGCCCTAAACGACTGAGCCACATCCCCAGCCCTATTTTGCATTTTATCTAGAGACAGGGTCTCACTGAATTGCTCAGGGCCTCACTAAATCGCTGAGGCTGGCCTTGAACTCGTGATCCTCCTGTCTCAGCCTCCCAAACCACTGGGATTACAGGCATGCA
This sequence comes from Tamias sibiricus, assembly GCA_025594165.1. Lineage (NCBI taxonomy): Eukaryota > Metazoa > Chordata > Mammalia > Rodentia > Sciuridae > Tamias > Tamias sibiricus. The sequence goes on from CM046669.1 coordinate 97,906,980, forward strand.
CCACCCTCAGTGTAGTTTTAATATGCATTTCTTTAACTGTGAGAGATGGTGAACGTTTTTTTTTCATTTATTTGTTGAACAGTCATGTTTCTTCTTCTGTGAAGTGCCTGTTCAGTTCCTTTGCCCATTTATTGATCAGGTTATTTATTTATCTATTTTTTTTTTTTTGGTGTTAAATTTTTTGAGTTCTTTATATATCCTTCAGATTAGTGCTCTATCTGAGGTACAGGTGACAAAGATTTTCTCCCATTCTGTAGGCTGTCTGTTCATGCTCTTGATTGTTTCTTTCGCTGTGAAGAAGCTCTTTAGTTTGACGCCATCCCATTTATTGATTCTTGATTTTACTTCTTGTACTTCAGGAGGCTTGTTTAGGAAGGCAGCTCCTAAGTTGGAGAGTTGGGCCTACATTTCCTTCTAGTTAGGCGCAGGGCCGCTGGTCTAACACCCATGTCCTCGATCTACTTTGAGTTGAGTTTTGTGCAGGATGAGAATAAGGGTTCAATTTCGTTTTGCTACATATGGCGTCCAGTTTTCCCAGCACCATTTGTGGAAGAGGCTATCTTCCCTCCAATGTATGTCCATGTCACCTTTGTCTAGTGTGAGATCCCTGTTTAGGTGGGCTTGTCTCTGTGTCTTCTAGGCTGTTCCACTGGTCTTCTGTTTTTTGTTACTACAGGTCTGTATTATAATTTAAGGTCTGGTATTGTGATGCCTCCTGCTTCACTTGTCTTGCTAAGGATTTCTTTGGTTATTCTGGGCCTCTTATTTTTCCAAATGAATTTCATCATTGCTTTTTCTATTTCTATAAAGAAGATCATTGGAATTTTATTAGGAATCGCATGAAATCTGAATTGTGCTTTTGGTAGCATGGCCATTTTGATAATATTAATTCTGCCTATCTAAGAACATGGGAGATCTTTCTATCTTCTAAGGTCTCCTTCATTTTCATTTTCTTTAGTGTTCTGTAGTTTTCATTATAGAGGTCTTTCACCTCTTTTGTCAGATTGATTCCCAAGTTTTGTTTTGTTTGGTCTTGTTGAGGCTCTTGTGAATGGGATGGTCTTTCTCATTTCTCTTTCAGCTGACTCATCATCGGTACATAGGAATGCAATTGATTTATGGGTGTTGATTTTATATCCTGCTACTTTGCTGAATACATTTATGAATTATGGAAGTTTGCTGTTGGAGCATTTTGGGTCTTCTAAATATAGGATCATGTTGTTGGCAAATGGGGATAGTTTGCACTCTTCTTTTCCTATTTGTATCCCTTTAATTTCTTTCTTTTGCATAATTACTCTGGCTAGGGTTTCTAGGACTATGTTGAATAGAAGTGGTAAAAGAGGGCATCCTTATCTTATTCCAGTTTTTAGAGGGAATGCTTTCAGTTTTTCTCCATTTGGAATGAGGTTGGCCTTGGGTTTAATGTATATAGCTTTTATAATATTGAGATATGTCTCTACTATCCCTAGTTTTTCTAGGGTTTTGAACATGAATGGATGCTGAATTTTGTCAAATGCTTTTTCTGCATCTATTGAGATGATCATGTGATTCTTCTCAGTAAATCTATTGATGTTGTGAATTTATTGATTTCTGTATGTTGAACCAAACTTTCATCCCTGGGATGAACCCCACTTGATCATGATGCATTTCTTTTTTTAAAAATATTTTTTATTTGCTTTAGTTGTACACAATGCAATGCATTTATGCTTATGTGGTGCTGAGGATCGAACCCGGGCCGCGCACGTGCTAGGCGAGCGCTCTGCCGCTGAGCCACAACCCCAGCCCGGTGCGCTATCTCTTTAACGTGCTTTTGTATGTGATTTTCCATATACGCTGTATTTTAAAGAGTAGATTATGATTTTCTTTTCAGAGTAAAGGACTGGATAGTTTCAGATGGGTCTAAAGATGCATCAAAAAAGGCTGAGCAAAGTCAGTTGCCTTCATTGCTGCCAATAGCTTGGTGGTCCATAAGGGAATCTAAGGAGAGAGAAACTGGTGGAGGGAGTTTAAAATGCCTACTAATCGCTCTGTGTCTTGACCCTAGGCATCTTGTGGGGGGCTGCCTCCCCCATATTAGGCTTGTCTTCTCATTCCCATCTTTATCACCTTTCCATTTTCTATATCCCCAGATACGTGAGATAGCCCAATGGCTTCTCGGCTTGCAAAGAGGATCCACAAGACTTCTTTGTGTCCCAAAGTTTCACTGGTTCCGTCGTGGAGCATTCAACCATGTCCCTTCCTGGTGGAACACTCCAGGACATGGTGACCTCACCGCCATCTGCTGCATGCCGGCCGTGTGCCAACCAAGCGGTCCCCCAGCACGTGTGACCCTCACTATCAACCTGTGCACTACGGTGCCCTTGAACATCCTCCTTTAAATCGGAGGAAGTGCATGATGAGCAGGGTTAAGGGATTCGCCCAACAATACCCAACTGGCACGTGGTAGAGGGAGATTTGACCCCACGCCCCAGCTCCAGAACCCAGTCATCCCCAAAGACTCCAACGCCCGCTCCCCGTCTGCAGCACCCTCCAGGGAGCCGCGCAGGCCTGCGTTCTCACCTCGCCACTCGGAGGCCTGCAAGGCGCTGGGGGAAGTGAAAGAAACCGAGAAAACGGGGCTTCCTCTGTCATTTCCACAAAATAAATGAAAGTCTGACCTTAAAAAACTAATTTTAGAAGCATCAGAGATGCTGGTGCCCTCCTAATCTCCCTACCTTCTTCTCTGACCAAGTTCCTCTAGAATTTTGAGAACAAAAACTGCTTATGAAATCCCTTTTTTTTTTTTAAATGAAGAAGCAACAGTTAATCTACGTGGGCTTACTCTTTAGTGAAAATACCCTGAAACCTCCTCCTCAGTCATCCTTCCATCGCTTCAGAGCAATTAACTTTGTTATGTCAGTTTTAATGGAGAAAGATTCGCTTTAGAATGATTTTGTTTCTTGGGAATTAACTATAAAAGAAAGGCGCCAGGAGATCTCCCGCTTGTCTCCCGTCAGCCGACTTCAGGACTGTGAAAACATCAACAAGGACTTCTGATGAGCAGAGTTTGCCAAAGTTAACAAGGACACCAAGGCCGGGGGCACCACCCCTGTCAACAACTCACAAAAACATGGCCACCTTAAGGAGTTAGCGGGTCCGGGACTCGTATCATCTCCTAGCAAATATTCTTCTAAGAGCTACGTCTTCAATATCTCCCTCTCGGTTCTGAATTGTTTGTCCCCCGTTACACTCTCCACCACTTCCCAGATAATTCTCCTGGTGAATCTCAGTAGCTGATTCCCCAGAGCCCTTCTCTGACTGTGGGGACAGTAGGAAGCGAAGCCATTTAACAGTGGAATTTCTTTTACCCTATAAAATGCAGAGCACATAACATAATATGAAAAATTTCAATTACTCTGAAGACTGGGGTAGTGCAGCAGTTGCCTCTTGCTGCTATAACAAATTACCATAAAGTTAGTGACTTAAAACAACAAGAATGTGTTTGTCGCCTTACGTTTCTGGAGTGCAGAAGTCCCAAATTGGTTTCACTGGCCATTAATCAAGTTGTCTATAGGGCCACGTTCCTTTTGGAGGCTCTCAGAGATAATCCGTTTTCTTGCTTCACCCAGCTTCTTGAGGGACCTGCATCTCTAATTTCACAACCGCTCCGTCCACCTTCAAAGCCAGCCGCGTAGCCTCTGCCTCCTTTCTGACTACGCTTCCCTCTCCATCCTCATCATCTCCTCCTGACCCTGACCTGCCACCTCCCTCTTAGGTCGACCCGTGCGATGAGCCTGGTCCCACCTGAATAATCCGGGACACTCTCCCCATCTCAGGATCCTTCCCTTAATCACACCTGCAAAATCCCTTTCGCCACGTGAGATGGTTAATACTATATGTCAACTTCCCTGGGCTAAGGGGTTCCCAGATAGCTGGTAAAAACATTATTTCTGGGTATGCCTGTGGGGTGTTTCAGGAAGAGAGTCACAGTCGAAGCAGCAGACTACATAAAGAAGGTCAGCCCTCACCAGCTGTGGCAGGTGCCCAACTATCTCCTCGGGGGTCAATGGAAGAACAGGTGGAGGCGGGCAAGTCCCTGTCTTGTTGAGCAGGGATATTTATCTGCTCCCGCTTCCGACATCAGAGCCGTTCCGCCTCAGTCCTCAGACTCTTGACTCACACGATGAGCACTGGATTAGCCCTTTTTCTGATTGCTTTAGAAAAAATACCCGAGACTGGTTAATTTGTCATGAAATGTCCTCCTTACAGTTCTAGAGGCTTGGGAGTTCCAGGTCGAAGGCCTCATCTGTGGAGGGCCTTCTTGCTGGTGGGGACTCTGTGCAGAGTCCCAAGACGGCCCAGGATGCCCCATGGTAAGACAGAGACCAAGTGACTTTTCAAACAGACCCGCTCCCAGGAGGACTCAGCCACCCATCAGCCCATTCACCTGATCACCTCCCCAAACCCCCACTTCCAAAACTATCAACTCACAAATGTGGTGATCGAGTTTCCAACACGCAAAATTGAGGGGACACAGTCAAGTCACTGGCTGGTCCCTCGCTGAGCCTCAGGCCCTGGCTCTCAGTCTGAGTGACTCTGATGGCTCTCCTGGTCCTCTAGTTTGCAGAGAGCAGAGGGCAAGACTGCTGGGCCCCCATGAGTGTGTGAGGTGATTCTTACGGTGGACCACACGCACGTGTGTGTGTGTGTGTGTGTGTGTGTGTGTGTGTGTGTTTCCCACTGGTCCTACTTCTCTGGAGAACCTGATTAATACACCACATAAGGAAACCTATTCACAGGGTCCAAGGGTGAGGATCAGACTGGAACCAGCTCAGCGGCTCCTTCGACAGAGACTCCATGACCAAGGGTAAGGATGTGGACACCTTGGAGGGCCATTACTCTGCTCACCACAGAGAGTGGCACAGATCAGCCAGGAATAACAGCAGCCACGTTCTGAGCCCAGTTGGACCGCTGAGGTAATCAGGCATTATAGCAGGAGGGGACTCGGTTGTGACTGGTGTCACGTCACCTGAGAAACCCAGGTCCACAGAGTTCTGGATTTCTCAGAGGCCAAAGTCTGGAAGTAGCAGGAGTGACATGTTCCGTGTCCTGTGCCAGGTCCCTTCTGCTTCTCGCCCACATGTGACTTTGTGCACCCAACATGGCCCACGGGGCTGTTGAGAGAAGCAGGTTGTCTTTTCCTCTACAAAATGCTACAGTCTAGAAGGCCTCTTATTACATCTACAATGAAAATATGGTGCTGTCAAACAAGTGTCAGATCTCTTTCATCCCAAAAGGCAAAGACCAAAGGCTGAAGAGGAAGGAACACAGAAAAGGAAACTCGGTGCTGGAAGGAGGGAAGAGTTAGACGTCACTTTCTGCCCAGTCGTTTTACTGAGAGGCAAAGACAGTGTGCTTCCCTCTCCAAGAGACATCTCAAACCCAGCATCAAATTGGTCATTTGCAAAGGGCTCAGACGCTGAGAGAGCCAAGGAATCGCAGGGGAGGAGACACCAGCTCTGCACCAGGACCTGCTCTGCTGACTGGCATTTCCATTTGCAGAGATGAAAATTCTAAATAGAGCTGCCAACGCATTTGGGGGTTTCTCCTTCAAATTAAATGGCTCCTGCGATCCACAGAATGGTATTTAATATATGGTTGTTTCAGGGTAAGCCTGACGTTTTGGTGTGTGGGAGCACAGCTAATGAAATAAAACGATTAACGCTTACATTTAATGGATTGGATTTGCAGCCAAGAAAGGGTGGAGGGCTTTCCTCAGCTCAGCTGTCTGCAGAGGGGTCATCTGCTGGATTTGGGGAACAGCAAATGGGCTTCACTTAACAACTTTGTCTCAGACGAAATTGCTTAAGGGAAAGGGGATTCTCCAGGGTGAGTGTCTGGGTGTGTTCTGAGAGGATCACCAGTTTTTCTCACCGTCAGAGTTTTGGCAGCAAAACAAAACAACCCTCCAGCCCCACCAAAAAACAACTTTCGTGGCTTTGCTATGGGATGGATCCTGCCAGAGGTCCGTGCGGAGGGCTCGCTCATTCACAGGGGCAACCCTGGTCCTGGGCCTGTGTAGATGTCACTCGGAATGACTAGTCTCAGGGGTTCAGAGCTGAATTCTGCACCCATGTTTACCGTGCCCACCGCCCCCATACATTCAACTTCATCCAAGTCGCTAATCCCTGAATTGAGCAGCTTTAGCAAAATGTTTTCTTGACTAAAAAGCATTTATTAGTTGCAGAGACTGTTGCGGACTTCGCTTCTCAAGTCCAGAGGTTTTAAAGCTGTGTTGGTGTTGGTGAGCAGGCTGTGAGTCTCACTGTTCTTCTCAACGGAGAGAAAAACGTGTCATTCTCAACTGGCAAAAGCAAACGGAGCCAGCTGCGGGCTCTTTCTACAGAAGCCACCCAGGACGTCACTTACCAGGGACTGTAGCCTGAATGGCTGTGTCCCCAGAGTTCTTAAGCTGAACTTCCAACTTCTAAAGCTATGGCATTAGGTGGTGGAGCTTTGGGAAGGTGATTAAATCAGGAAAGGGATTAGTGCCGGTATCAAAGAGGTCTAAGAGCTCCCACACCCCTTTCATTATGGGTGGTCACAGCAAGAAGACAGCCATCTATGAACTAGGAAGTGGGCCCTACCAGACACCTCAATCTTGAACTTACCAGCCTCCGAAACTCCTAAATTTCTATGGCCTATAAACCACCCAGCCTACGGTATTTAGATATAGCAACTTTAAGTTAAGGACTAAGACACCAGGAAACAGGGGGCAGCTGCTGTAGAGTAATAAGCCTGTCACCACTCTCTGCCCCATCAGAATCTGAGATCCTAACACCCACAGCCTGTCAGTCTTTACCTGGGTCAGCTTAGAGGATTCTCCACTGCACACTGGCCCAGCCCAGGCAATTGCTCGACGTACCTGAACCTCTCCGTCACTGAAACTACAACACACAGTCACACACAAATCTGTCAATTTGTGAATTCAAAAGTATAAAATATAGCCGGGCGCGGTGGCACATGCCTGTAATCCCAGCACTTGGGAGGCTGAGGCAGGAGGATCATGAGTTCAAAGCCAGCCTCAGCAATGGTGAGGCGCACTTATCAACTCAGTGAGACCCTGTCTCTAATAAAATATGAAAAAAGGGCTAGGGATGTGGCCCAGGGGTCAACTGCCCCTGAGTTCAATCCCCAGTACCAAAAAAAAAAAAGTATAAAATATGATAACACACATACTGATTCTAAATACATAAACATTTCACAAAGTAACCTGAATGTTGGATGTGTATCATAAAAATAATGTTGTTATAAGTAATAAAATCCCCTCTAACTTTTATTACAAATCTGTTAATCAATTTTAACAAAGTAAAAAAATGTACGTTGTTAAACATTCTGTAATTTTTTTTCAGCTAGGTCAATTTCCGTCTTTTTCTTTATAAAATGAAAGAGTTGTTTGCTTCTGACTGATCTAATTTGGAGCACAGGAAGACAACTCACATTCAGCGGTGTCTCATTGTTGGTATAATTAATTTTAGTTTGATTTGTCATACTTTGTTAAATAAGGAATCAGAATATTTTAATTAAATGATAATATCATTTTATGCTACACCTTCTGACTTAATAAGTATTCTCACATGGAATATAATTTCAAAATTGAAACATTTGTCTTGACTTTTTAAAGAAGAAATTATGAAAACACTAGAAAGGTAGTCTCGCTTCAAAACCATATGCCATTGTCACTGAGGCAGAATAATGAAATCGCTATCTTTTATTTCATCTTCGGAGGTCCCAGAGAAAAGCATACTCAGATACACATAAGAAGTTTGAATGTTTTGAGCTGGGGATGTCCTAAAGACTGATTTACTGTAAAGCCCTCTCTTTGCATCTTACAAGCACTCAACTGCATGAAAGGTGCTAGATGCTTCCAAGTTACTGAGACTGTTGATGGTTGTACATTGTAAGCACTTTCACCTCCAGGCTTACTCGTGCCCTGAGGGTAGGCCAATCCTGAGGAGGCCAGGAAGGCTATTTAAGCAACTTCACGGCCACCAACTGTAGGGCTTGAGTGAACCTGTCAATCTTCTGATACTCAAACCACTAAGGATGACCTACGTCCATTGTACTCAAGGGCTTCCAATGTTAGCCCTACTCCCTGCCAAACTACCTCCAGCAGATAATTGAGTTTCTTCAAAAGCCCTTCTAGGTTCTCCAAGGACTGGCACTTTCTCCAACTCTGTAGATTCAACCTGTTTAATTTATCTTAAAAGGAAACAGGTAGGTGGAAAAGTAAAGAAAGTACTAGAATGAGGATGTGTGGTTCTTTGAACCAAGATGGATTCATTTCTTCTCAAAAGACTCCTTTGTTGACTTTATAATCTTAAAGTGAAATAATCTCTTCATACAAAGCCAGAATGTCTTTGCTGGCATTTCCTGTGCCTTGACCAAGTAAGTGCATCTCTTCAGAACAGCGTCTGGACGGGAGCTGGACCGTGGAGCCACGCCCACTTCTGTCCAGTGTGACCGCCATGCTTGTTTTCCTGCTGCACATCACCCATTTGGCCTCTCTGCAGTTCTCTTCCGTGTTCCTCAGGACGCCATCTGGGGTTTCACCACCCCAGTTACCTTGCCTCTTGCTTCTGATTAAATCCGTCCCATGAGGTGCACCACCAGAGACGAGAAGAGGGCAGGAGTCTACGCTGTGGGTATTTGTTCCCCAGCCTTCTCCCTGTCCGGGCATCATGGCTCTAAAGGTGGCCGTACCCCTTTGGCTGACATTATTTCTAGGGCAGCCACTTCTCCATGGCCCCAGCCTTCACTTCCTGAGAGCGTAGGACTCGAAATGGGCTCCCAGTTTCCACACTTGCTACTCCCTGGGTGCCTCTGCATCCCCCTTTGAGTTCTCAGTGCCTGTGAACACCTCTGCGAATCATCCCTCATTAATTGTCTTCAGAACTTGATCGCCATGTGCCCTGTGCCTCCTGTCAGAGCTCTGACTGATAAATCTCCCCAAATGTCTTCCCTGGAGGGGAGAACTTGGACTCAGAAATTCAGGTTAGATCTCCAAGGGTTTCTCTCTGCATCCGGCACACTTATGTCAGAGAATACAAAGAGTTGGTGGGAAAGTTTCCAATGTATTACCCAGATCACATCCAATGTGAGGGCATCAGACTATGACAGGCGCACACAGAATACTTATTTCCACCCTATGCAAAGCCCAGCCAAGCGATAGAAAGAAAAGAGACAACACATTCATTGCAGACATTTCACCTCCCTTCAAACCCAGTATGCCAAGCTCTGAAGCTGTTAGCTCTGACAGGTCTCAACTGTTCAGCTGTGCCAACCTCACTTGTCAACACTTTTGAACTACCTGCAACTCTAACCCTTTCAAAAGCCCCTCCAGTAAGAAACTCAATGCTCTTTTCTGCATTAAAAATCTGGTATCTTCACTGGCCAAAGTAGGTCCTGCATCACATGTAATATTAAACTTTACCTCCCAAGATTTTATAATTTTAAACACTTGACAGATGGTTAATGAGGATTTTGCCTTCCATCTCCCTGCAGAACTCTTCTAAATAATATGTGGTTATCATATTCACCAGGTGTCAGTTCAAGTAATAAAAAGGAATACAAATGATTTTTCATTATGTTAGTAATTTGAATCATAATTCTGTTTCCCTTCCACTTGCCGAAGCAGCATGGTGGGAAAAAAATCAATGTCCTCGAGACAAAATATCACTACGATTGGAATTTCAAATGGATTCTCAATTTTGCTGTGTTAATAAATTGCTTCTCAGTTACTGTTGGCTGATTCTCTTGAAGGAATTATTAAGTGGTGTGAACACACTTTCAGTCCCTTGGTAATGTCATCAATGCCTGTTGTGTCCCTGGGAGAGTATTGAATAAACCTCGTACACACACGATCAATAAGCACCAACACGTGCTCGTGCATTTGCAAGTAGCATTCCTCAGGAAGATGTGTGAGCGTGCATAGTGGGTGGGTGATCTTCACCTGTAAGCTCTCTGGATCCTGGTACAATTCACCAGGTTCCCTTCAGAAGACTCGGAATCTTTTTTAAGTGGAAAAGAGTAAAGAGAGCCTCCCACTTGGGATCAGACAAGAGATCTCAGTGGAAGTCAGTGTTCCCCAGGGAGTGAGTCCTGCCAATCCTACTCAGAACCCTGACCTCACGTCTTGCGCCCATAGCAGCCAGCCGTCCATCCTCACACAGCTAAAGTGGGAATCATCTGGAACCTTTTGGCAGTGAATGGGAATTCTATTCCCACGATGCAGGACCTACTTTAGCCAGTATAAATGACAGATGTTTAATACAGAACAAAGCATTGAGTTTCTTACTGAAAGAGCTTGTGAAAGGGTTAGAGTTGCAGGTAGTTCAAAAGTGTTGACAAGTGAGGTTGGCACGGCTGAACATCTGAGCGCTGTCAGAGCTAACAGCTTCAGAGAATGACACGCTGGGTGTGAAGGGAGGTGAAATGTCTTCAATGCATGCTGGAGGGCTCTATTTCTAACCATCTGTCTTAAGGGTCCCTCTATGAGATCCGCCAGCTGTGCCAATAAACATCACACCAGCAAAGGTGCAGTCATTTTACTCTAAGTACCTTGCTTTTTTCCAATGATCTAAAGGCATCTAGAGACTCAATGTGATCCCTATGCAGAATTCCAAAGTCATTCTTCACAGAAATAGAAAAATAATCATAAAATTCACATGGAATCATAGAAGATCTTGTAGAGCCAAAGCAATTTTGAGGGTTCAGGGAGTTGGAGACATCATGCTTCCTGACTTAAAATTAGATTACAAAGCTATTGTAATCAAAATAGTATGGTATTGGCATAAAAACTATAGTCTGGTAGAACAGAATAGAGAGCTAGGGCCCTAATAAATCCAAATATCTGTGGTGAACTAACTTTACACAAAGAGCCCCCAAAGGACACAATGGGCAAAAGATAGTCTCTTTAATAAATACTGCTGGGAAAATTAGATTCCCACATGCAAAAGAGTGAAATTGGGTCCTTATCTTATGCCATATACAAAATTCAGCTCAAAATGGGTCAAAGAATGTGCATTTCTAAACAGGTAACACTGATGGAACCATAATTGGAGAGTCACTCATCTAAACTAATCAGGTTAATTCTACTTCCTTTGCTAGTGATTGATTTCAACATGGACATGTAGAATAATTCTGAAGAGTAACTCAACAAATATTTATTGTGCACATATGAGGCACCACATACAGTTCCATGCACATGGGATATATTCGTCCACAAAACAAAGACCTGTGGCCTTGTGGACCTTACATGATGCACTTACTCTCACAGGAGGCTGTGAACCCCAACCCCAACTTGGCAGCTGTTGAGAGACCAGCCTCCTCATAATGATTCAGCCCCTGGCAGTACAGGTGGTATTGGGGTCATGGCTTGACCCCTCCAGGACCCAGTTGGCTCAGCTATAAAATAAAGGGGTAGTTCACGACATCCTGCAAATTTTCCCCCAGCTCCACCATTCTGTTCCTTCCCCAGCAATTCTGTCACAGCTCTGCTGCAACAAGCCCCGGCAGTAAGGTCATACACCTTTACCAGACCACGGAAATATCTTCACACACTCTGGCATGCATGTGGCTGGGAAAGACGTAGGCTAATGGATCATAGCTCTGAGACATTCAGTCACACACACTGTCAAGGGGACTTCAAAAATAAGGAAAGGCATTCCAGGGAATGGTGCAAAGGCAAAAAAAAAAAAAAAAAAAAAAAAAAACACATTGTGCTGAAATGCAGTAATGACTATTGATCCTGAGTTAGATTTCCCAGCCACAATTGCCCATGTAGGTCTTAGTCAACACCACCATATTTTAAACAGATTGTATATAGAATTGCCCAGCTGTTAACTTTGCTCTCTCACACACATACTATGCATGTGTATTTCTATTATCACTCACCTTTTTCTGCACCATATGAGGAAGTTACATTGCTGATGGTCCTCGCTCTCAGTATTCAACCGTGCAGGTTAGAGGACATGACACCACTACCTTCCAATCCAACAGTGCCACTCAGAATTCATCCACTGTTCAGTGACGTTTCTCCTGTGTGGTTTCAGGACCCCCACGCAGGAGCACACCCTGCCTTTTATTGTCCTGCCTCTTCAGTGTCTCCTAACAGGAAGACTTCCTGCACCTGTCCACGTTCTTTCTGGAGCATCACTGTTTGGGAGAATGCAGACCTTGGGTGTTGTGGGGTAAACCTGAGTCTGACCCAAGGTTTCCTCATCACAAGGCTGTGGTCATGGTGGAGCCACAGGAAGCACACATTTCTTTCCATGCTGCTCATCAGAGGTCCTCAGTGTCACCAAGGCCTGCCACTGGAGCAGGTGACTTGCTCATGTCCTTTCTATTTTCAACCAGGTTTGATCTGCAGTCATTTTCTCTTCTTTGCAACGGATATATTCCGATTTATAGGCAACAGCCCAGTACCGTGCCCGTGTCCTGTCCTGCTCCTCATCAGATCTCACCCATCAGCCTTGGCCTGAATTGACAACCCTTCTTTGAATCAGGAACCATAATGGTGGAGGGCAGGTGGTGGTTTCTACAGCACTGATTTTTCCACACTCATTATTAGTATTCTACTCTAAGGAAGAGCCTCTCCTTTACCCCTTATGTATTCACTCATTTAGTTATATCTGTGTGGAGCTATGGGTTCCAATTTTTATTCAATGGATCATATTCTACGATGGTTATTATCTATTTTGAGGTTCCAGCTAGCCCATATTTGGCCAGTGAGAGGCTCCCACGTGGCTCTGCTGTCACAGTGCATGCTTCTATCATGTTGGGGGGGGGTTTTCTCGCTTTCTATCACAAGATGCTGCAGGCTTAACTTGGACTTCCAGGTCCTCATTGTATAATCCATAATTCCTCAGAGGGGCCCTGATTCTTTCAGTGGAGGATGCATATTCAGAAACTGAGACTGGGGTGCTGATGGTGCCATACCACTACCGAGTGCCGACGCTTCTAGAGTCACTGGGCAGACAGAGCCAAGACCTGCACGTTGTGAGCATGCATGTTTCTATTCACACGCTCTTACACACTCATCTATCGACATTTATATATCTATAACTCCAGATATATTTCAACCATGAGTTCATGCTGACATTTCCAATTTAAATCCCAAACCTCACCATTCTGTTTAGCTTTGTTTGCAAATACGTTCTCCGCCCCACCACGTGGACTCCTGCGAGCAGTTGGCTCACTGCCCCAGGCTGGGCAGGCTCCCACATCCTCCCAGGACTCTGCCCACTCGAGCTCTGGCAGGTACCCTGTTGTTGGCCTCCACACCTCCCCCATCACCGGCCGCCCCGCACCCACCCTGCCTCTGCGGTGTCTCTTGGCCTCTTCCTTCACATTGAAAAAAACAAGGACACCCTGTCTGAAAATTAATAACGCCTGCCCAAGAACAGAATTGTCTTAGGGAAGGCTGAATTGTAAGAGGAGGTGATGTGGGGCACCTCTTAGCCCTCTCCTTCTGACGCGCTGGACCAACCCTTGCCCAGCACCTAGCCCTGGCAGCGGCACCAAGCAGCCCCTGCCTGGCTGTTCCTCTTAGAACCTCCAGAGAGCCTACCTGCCTGCTCTTAACTGCACGTCGACTGATCTCGTTGACATTTTAGAGGAAAAGCCATCCATGGTGGAATTTCGGATGGCATGGGGAAACGAAATGATGATTTTCCATTAGAAGCTGTGGGAGATGTTTGGGGACAAGGTGCTTCCCAGCCCCCCTTACAGCACCAGGAACATGTGACTCTGCTCTGAGGCAGGTACAGATGCAATAGTGATTTTCTTCACTGTTTTGCAGACTCCATAGTAAAGGTAAAAAACACATAGAGAAGATGGACAAGGTATATGTACTACTAAAGTTTCTGAATAACTGTTGCAGATAACTTTGTATTTTTTTAAAATAGGAAACCAGTGTTTTCAACTACTATCATTGGACTAGTCTGGAAATAAAAATACCACCAATTTTCCAAAATAAGTATTAAATAATAATAATTTAAGTGATATTTCTAACTTGTAGTATTTTCCTCTGGTATGGTTTTCTAATTATAACCAATATAGGGCAAATTCAGATAGATCATCTTAATCACAATCATATGCTCAGAACTTTAAAGTAATGAAAACAGCAATAATCATATGGAGTTGCCAAGAGACTAGTCCTCAGCTGAAAGCTTGAAAGCTGTGTGTACATAGATTTTTTTTCACTTAATCCTCATTTTGACCCGCTAAGTGACTATATGTACTGCTGCTTTTTAATATAGCAACTAACAAAAAAATTAAAATAGATGGAGGATTTATTTTGTAGCATTTCCCATGTAGAAATTTCCCTACTGCTAACACCACCTCTTATTATGAAAAATGTGGTTCATGGAGCAACAGTATTGGCATCATTTGGTGTCTGGTAGGCAAACACTTGGACCCTACTCCAGATCAACGACTCAGACACTGGACTCTAAGAAGGTCCCCCAAGTGTCTCACTTGAACATTAAAAGTTGAGGAACAGTGCTCTGGACCACAATACTGTGCTAATGTGCTCTATCTCAGTTGCTCTCCAAAGAGCAACTACGAGGGGTTAACACACAAATCTGGGACTTAGGCACACCCTGCCTTAGACTCTTAGAGACTCTGTCACTCTTATAATGACACTCAAAACTTCTTCCCACGGTCGGCAAGGCCCTGGGAGATCTGGTCCTTGCTTCCCGTCCTACCTCATTCAGAGCCACCTACTCCTGAGTTCATTTCCCCCCATGCAGACTCACCTTCTCAGCTTGCTCCAGTCTCTAAACTCTCTGTGTGTTCAGAGCAACCCACGTGTGTCTCCTGCACCTGGAACAGCCATTTGGGACTTGCTGGTTGCGTGACCTTGGACAAGTCACTTGAACTGGCTATGACTCAGTTTCCTATTCCATAGAAGAGATTCGACAGTGGCAGGAACCCCTGAATTGAGAGAGATGAATGACTTAATTTCTAGGAAGTGCTTAATAAGGACCTGGCAGGTAGTACAAAGCATGGGCTATAAAACTATTACCCATAATTATGAATTATTATGCTCAAGCAGACATAAGAATTTCTAAGAAGCTAATTCAATTAGGAAAAATGGAAATGACATGCAGTATATTGGCGGTGATGGAGGAGGTGACATTTAGGATTGTTCAAGGCCTCCTTAACTCTCTTTCCTCCTTGTAAGAGGCACCATGTATACATACCACCACTGTTTGGCAGCTCGGACTTGAAAATGGCCCCTTTGACAGCAAGGTCAAGAGAATTTCTCCTACTATAAAAAGGGAACACCTACGTGCATCTAATTGGTATAGAGTTATTAAGGAAATGCAATATAAGACCATATTCTGCAATATCCTCCAGTAAAACTCATGCTTCATGGACAAATGCACAACAAAATAAGAACACAGACGAGGAAAAGTTACTGACAAGTGAAAGTGAAGATGCAGTCCTTCCACCTTCTTCCCATTCAGTTAAGAACCACTGATTTGGGCTGATGTTCATACCAGTGAGAGAGATTCCGCCCTGCAAGGGGGTGCTCTATTGTCATGAGACACCCTTCTTTGGTCACCCACAAAGTAGCTGAAAGATGTCACAGAGAAGAAGTGGCATTGCCCCATAGCTGGCTGCTTAGCTCAGCTTCTGTGCTGCCCAGACCAGCAGTCTACATTTCCTCTTCATCCCATCCAGGGACGGGGGAGTCGCACCCTGCTCCTTGCTGTCTCTGTAGTCAACCACATTCACACCCATCCTCTGGCCTCAAGCAGCCAGTGCCCGCCTCTTCATCGCGGGGTCTATTGTTGCATCGTGGGGTGGGAGTAAAGCAAAGTGGTCAGAAAGGTTTTTTGTAGCTGCCTGGTTGCTGTTGCAGCCACAATCCCGCGGGAGGAATTCGGTGGCAGGAATGATTCTTTTATTCTCTTTTTCTCTTTGGCTTCTAAACTAAACTCTTTTCCTTATATCTTCTTTTTCTCTTTGGCTTTCTCTTTTTCTCTCTAGCTTCTCTGGCTCTTTCTAGCTTCAGCAACCTCTCAAACTCTTAACCGCGCTGACTCTTTTTTCTTCTTCTGACTGTGTTCTTCTTCTGAAGACGTCTAACCTTCTTCTGACTCTTTCTAACCGACCTCACCCCTCACCTCACCCTGTTATATATCTTTAGCTTTATAGGTGCGTCACGTGCATACTTTGAATAATGTATTGATATCAGGTGGAAACTAGACCATATGGCTCCCAGGTAACCGCAATAGCCATCTCCCTGATTAGGGCTTCTTCAGTTTTTGTACAAAATAAGATAGATGGCCTCACGTAGCCTCCCAGATGATCGCATTGCAACATGTAGATAAGTGAAGGGGAAAGAAGAAGCTGGAATGTTCTTTGTTCACTAAGCTCATTCACACAATAGTTTCATCAGATTAAATGACAGAGCCAACATTTCAGCCCCCCTCCCCAGGTCACCAGGTCATGTCATCTCCAGCAATATTCTCAAAATTTCTCAGGAACCTTACCCATGAACTTTTTTTTTTTTTTTTTTTTTTTTTTTTTTAGTTGTAGATGGACACAATATCTTTATTTTATTTATTTATTTTTAGTGGTGCTGAGGATCAAACCCAGTACCTCACGTGGGCGAGGTAAGCTCTCTACTACTGAGTTACAACCCCAGCCACACCCTTGAAAGTTTTAATGTCTGTGAATATGCAATCCACGGAGTAAAGTTGCAAAGGTGTAGTGCCCTAAAATTATACCATGTGAAAATTCAAATGCCACACAGAGGTAAACTGATCATAGTTCACAAGTAGAATGATGGTTGACTATGTGATTTTTAAGTGCAAATTATTGATTGAGAAAATTTTGTATATAACTAAGAGGCTTTGGAGACATGAGCTGAGTATAAAATGTCAATTGCTCTCAAGGGAAATGATTTGTTCTCCGTGCCTATTACCCAAATGTTAGAAGAGTTAAGACAGAGTTACATGTTAGTTTTAAGTGTTTTCTGTGAAAATTGCAGGGTCACGTTTTTACCTTCAGTTCGAAGAGTACACTGTTTTATTTTTTTTATTTAAAATCCTTGGAATGTGAGCATGATTATAACCACAAATGAAATGTGTGGTTTTCCTACCCCAAAGGATATAATAGAAAGGAAAAATTACAAATGGGAAAGCAAACAATATCTTACATTTCCTGGAAGAAGAACTGGAAACTGTGTTCCCATCTATTTTTTGCTAATTATATTATGGGATCATAACAGCAGGCCCATGCTTATTCTATGCTAATAATTTTCCTCCCCTGCTCTCCTCCTGGGATGCCTCTCAGGCAACTAGTAAAGATGCATCAGGTCCCGTGAGCCAGCTTGGAAGAGGACTTCACCATTTGAACTGAAACATCCTAGAAAATGGACCCAGAGCAAAATCTCAAAATAATTTATTTTTAGTTGTGAAGGCAGAGGACAGTGATAATTATACCTATTTCACTAAAGTCTTACTTTACCATGATGTTTCTATATCCTGCATGCTATTAGTTTAAGGAACTTACATAAGGTCGATAGTTCAGTGAGCAGATGAAGTGGCTCACTGCCACAGGCGTAGGGAGACTGAATAATTATAGTAATTCAGGACTGGGGAGAGGAGAGCCCGGGGTGTTTGTTCAGATGTCCTAAATCTCTATGTTTCTTCCAGAATATGATAAAATTTTAAAAGGATATAATTAGCAAGTGGCTACATGGGGTGTTACTCAGCTCCCTAATCTTTCTTGTCACCGCGGAGGTTGCTGTAGAAGGCCCACTGCACCCAGGACTGGAGCGTTGTCTAAGAACTTCAGGATGAAAGTAGCTGCACTCGTCTACAGACAGATCCAGATCCAAACAGGAGCATCCACATGAACAAGGCAGTGATCACACACACCATCCACTCACTACTCATGTCAAGTGTCCTTGTGGATTGGTGCTGGTGACCTTCATGCCACCCTTCCATTCATTACTTCTTCAGCCTTTTCTCTCCTCTCGTCCACTTAAAATCAAATTACTAGTGGACAAACCAACGTGGTGATGGCTAAAAGTAGACAATTCCTTTTCTCTGTTACATTTTCCATCTAAGACGTTATCATGCGTCCCGAGCCAGACGCAGAAACTGGGCTTCAAGTACCACCCGCATCGTGGCTGCAGGTACCTTCAGCATGCAACCAAGAGCAAATCAAGAGTGATCACCTGGCCTTCATCTCCTCATCATCTTTTTGTCCTGTTCTTGAAAAACAGACAGGTAATGTAAGTTAACTGGTCTCAAGACCTCAGAGAATACCACCAACAGCCAAGACTATTGCTGGCACAATTGAGATGTCCGTAGCAGCTGGAGTACAAGGACTGGGTGTGCCCGTGCGTTCACGCCAGTGTTTATTGTGGAAATCACATGACCTAGATGTGATGCTCTGTTTTGGAGATCAAGTTTAAAATGTGCACGAATGGGGAGTATGGACATTCACAGACCTATTCTGGATTTTAAGGGATGGAATCTTATCATTTGGGGGAAACACTTCAGGAATTTCCACATAAGCTCAGCTCAATTCTCCAAGAAACTGTCACAGAGCCTGCCAGGTGGGGCACGATGCTGCCCCTGTGTAGGTAATAATGGGGTGGGGGGACAAAAGGGGATGAGAACACCCTCCACTCACATAGGCAATCGGAAGTCCCCCATCCTCACCCAAAACTGAAATTGTTACGACCTATGTATATTAAACACCTATGTAGATAGCTTTGAGAATGAAACCTGCAGTGAGCAAAGGACTCGGTGAGCATCTGGGGGCAGATGTTGGAGACAAAAGAGTTTCCTGTGAAGAATGGAATATTTTTGTTTTTGAAAGGACAGTCAAGCATTTAAGATGATATACACAAATTGCCACTGCTTCAATAAAATTTTATCATAAAAATGAAGGCTTAATAAGGAATTAAGACACATTTAATGAAGAATCGGTACCAATTCAGATGTTACACAGGAAGTTCAGAGAATTTTTTTTTTTTTTTTTTTGGTACCAGGGATTGAACTCAGGGGCACTCGACCACTGGGCCACATACCCAGCCCTTTTTTGTATTTTATTTAGAGACAGGGTCTCACTAAGTTGCTAAGTGCCTCGCCATTGCTGAGGCTAGCTTTGAACTCGCAATCCTCCTGCCTCAGCCTCCCAAAGTGCTGGGATTACAGGCGTGCGCCACCGCGCCCGGCAGTTCAGAGAATTTTTAAAGAATAGTAGAGGATGTCAGTGAGATGGCAGAAGAGGAGTTCCAAGATTCACTGCTGCCCATAGCAAGCTTAACTAGCAACTATGCACGTTAGTGAGGACCCCTAAACATGGGAGCAAGTCGGAATCACATGTGTGACCCACGGAACTGATAAAATAATAGGTAAATAACAAGTGAACCCATTCCAACTGCACACTCAGAGGGGACTCCCAGGGCCCGGTTTCCACAGAGGGCAAAGATATTGCACTTGCTGGCACCCAGAGCTGGGCCCTCATCCTCACACTGTGAGCACGGCCTTTCTATTATTTATAAATGACGCAGTCTGTGGTATTTTGTTATAAAAGCATAAATGGACGAATACACCCACTTCTCAAAATCCTCTTCTTAACTACAAAAAAAAAAAAAAAAAAAAAAGAATAGGGGAAAGGAATCACACATCCAAATCCCCTCATGATAGATTATCAACCCAGTAACTCTGAGCTTTCAAGCAATGCTGTGTAAGGACAGTTTCCTTCACTGTTGAAAAGAACCAAGAGATTATTCCGCACAACCTTCTGCCACAGTTGAGGACACTCACCTCCAGCCTAAGTGACTTTTCCAGGGTCAGTGGCAGTTGGTGGCAGATTCATGAGGATAGTTCAGCCCTCGTGGATTTAAGCTTTCTGCCTCTGAAATGAGACCAGAAAAGGAGGCAGAATGGAACGGGACGCTGGCATGGCCCCTAGGCAGCCCAGGTGGAGGTAGGCATTGCCAGAAGCCGAGTAGCTACACCTGAGAGCCCTGAGAATTCGAAAGCTGCCGGGGTACGCTGTCAAACTCACAGCTGTGTTAACGTGAGTCACCCTGGAGCCCAGTGTGAGGCGCTCCCTAGCAGGGGAAAGCTTTCATTTGTGATCCTGCAGAATTGATCTTTAAATGAGCCAGGCTTGGCTGTAACATGACCTCTGGGAACATCTTAAACTGCTCCATGAGTTGACACTCAGCTCAGAAGTCAGTCACCGCCCCCCCACCCCACCCCACCCCCAGGTCCTCTACATGCCCCATCCCACCGTCTCTGCCCACCTTCTCCCACATTTCTACCAAGCCATTTATCTTCCAGCTTTGACTCACTTTCTTTTGTGACCACAGAGCTTCCATTAGCCAGAGACATGCTTTCTTTTCCATCTTAAGGAAATAATATGCTAGATCCACTTTTTCTCTGGGTTCTCTCCTTCAGAGAAGTGGGTTTGAGAAGACTAAATAAGTATGTATGGCCCTAAGACTGTATCCATTGCAACGAGCTGGAGAGCAACAATTTTAATAATGCTGCATGTGCTCCCTAAAGCATTTGTACCGTCTGTGAGTTTGCACCATCTCTCTGAGCCTGCAATCTAATCTATTGGGTCAGTTTCCTGCCATTACTCACACTTCGTCAATATCCAAAAAAGCACTTTGACTGAATACTAGTATGTTTCAACCCAAACGTATAACTCAGCACAATCAGGACTTTTGCAAGTTCTTGAAATCACTTGGAATTTTACAGAACTATAACTGAATATCAATATCAGCCCAGGACTTCTGCAAATATTTATGAAAACCTGTGGACTCTAAAGTACTTAAGGTAATGGTACTATATCCAATGTTAGATTAAAAAAAAAACTATCTAAGAAAAATAACATGCCACCACACTTTCAAAATTCAAAAATAAATTCTCAAAACACTGTCTTCAATAAGTTCTCATAGATCATAAACTTATTCACACAAAGGTCAAATTATATTTTTTTAATTTTCATTTTTAGTTAATAGTTATATTTATGAATTGCAGTGTGATGTTTTAACTGTTTAAACATATAAAGTGACACTAAATAATCCTAAATTGCTTTACTGCATTTGTTCTAACCCCTCTAATCAGAAAAATAAACACAAATTATTCACACCATGTTTTAATGTAAATAATTAAAGGCTATGGAAGATATTTTCTCTTTTCCTACATCATTACTGTGCACTACAAATAAGACTAAAATAGCAATATAGCTAGTATTATTTAAATGATGATACTGTTTCTCCTTTTATTATTTACTGTAAACAATAAATGCCTCTGGGACGGTATGTATAACCTCAGTAATCTCATGTTTATGATGGGATTGATGCTCAGAAAGGTGAAGTGATTTTCAAACAAAGCATGCAGAGTGAAAATTTATTCTGTCCTCCGTTCTATGCCAGGCCTAAAATATTTGCCTCCAGTAACTTGGTCATAGACACTGTTTAATGACTAAGTGACAAGCCTATGGTTTTTCCTGCTCTGTGTTCAGCTTCACCCTGTAAAAACCATCTCAACAGCCAGGTGGTCAAATGTACGCAGAGTTCTAAAAGAAGAGGAAAGTCTACAAATGGGATCTTCTAAAAATATTGTTTCCATATCATAATAAAAATAGTTTGACTTTGTGCCCATTTCCCACTGTTTATCAAGGAAATTGCAAACTATAATCCGATGCCTTTGGTAAACCAAGAACACCAGTCCACACTCCACCATGGTCAAGTGGCTGCATGTCCTTGACCCCTCTCTCCACAGCCTGGAACGCCACCTGCCAGTCACTGTTCCCCAGACATCATTCAGATACATGGAGCAGATATTTATGGGCCCCAAAGAGACAAAGAGACATAATTCTTCAGAAATTATGAGTTATTTTTAATTCCTTTGTCTTCAGTGAGGAATCTTTGTTCCTCCTGCAACCAGAGTGATCAGCAAAGGAACACAGCAACAGTGACAAGGGGGGTGAGGCTTTCCACCTATGTGTGATCCTCGGCTTACGGAGAAAGCAATGTGTGGTAACACCACGAAGATGGGTCTCCACTTTGATGGTGCTTTCTGGAAGAGTTGGAACACACCCAGTTGAAATGACTGTAGTATAGACACTGTGGATGTCCCCTCCCTGGATGGACAGATGGGAAACGGAAGACCTTCTAATGGTCCGCTCCCTTCCTGGACACCTACATGGACCTCATAGGACTCCCTAACTAGCAGAGAGGTCTCCTGAGCTGCCCAATGGTCTACTGAGAAGTAGATGAATCCATAAGTTTCACAAATAAACAAAGCTTGCCACCATTTTATAGTCGGAGATGACAACTTCATATTATAAGAAGAAAATATTAGGCAGAGTTTTGTTCTCTGCCAGCTATAAATAGTGCCATTCCGACTGTGAATATGACAAGATGATTACATATCAATGGGGATGGCAATTTCCTCTAACGTTCTGAGGTGTTTTCATCATATAGAAAACTTATCTTTTCCAATTCACTTGAAAATATTATTTTTAAAGGGAGAGAGATATGGGCTTATCTTATATAGTAATAGTCACAATTATAGTAGCAAAAGCCTACCATATTTTTATGAGCATTCTTCATTTTGAAAGTAATGTTGGTTACTCTGTCACTCAAGGAATAGCTGCAGAAAAATTGGAAAGCTGGAAAAGTCAGCACCTCCATTGTAAATGAATTGAGACATCGCAGATGAAAATATTGCTTTTGGGGAATGCAGAAATGCAAAAGAAATCTGAAATAAATCTGTATTGAGCTAAGGCAAAGACTTTTTAAATTGGAAAAAAAAGATTGAAACTTTTCTTTTCCTTGTATATCCTTATTTAAATTTCTAACTACTTTGAACCTTTTCAAAAATGGGACACATTATTAATTGTGTCCTGTTATTATTTGTGATTTTGCCTTTTGTAAAAATTAGATATTTGGGCATTTAATTGGATGTTTGGGCATTGCACAACAACAGCCAATAAAGATCTGAATTAAGACTGTGGTTGTGTAGGAAATGATCTTAAACACACTATGAGGCAGAATCTGTCAGGAATCAAGTTCTGAGACTGTGTCTGTGTCTTTCTGTGTTCTGTTAAGGACAGTAGACCTCGGAATGCTCACTCTCCCTCCAGGGCACCTCATCCATCGGCCTTCTGCAAAGTGATGCGGGAGGAACAGCATCATAAGCACCAAGTGCCCATGCATATTGCTGGGACAGGGCCTGAAGACCCAGGGGTAGTCTAATTAAGGGAGCATTGAGAAGCAGCATAGCTCTAAGGTAGCTTGCTCTCTCAACTTGGCCCAGGTGTGGCAGACACAGGCCCAACACTGCCTTAGTCCTCCTCATTTTACTCATCTGCAAAATGGGATTCCAGGCACACCTACTTAAAAACCACTGTTGGAACTAAAGGACTTATCTTTGTCAGAATTAAAAATCTTCATAAGGAATAAAGCTGTTTACATTTGTAAAAAGATGTAGAACAGCAATTAATATATTTGGTTATATATCTAGCAGTGAAATTGCTGGTTCTTATGGTAATTCCTCACTTTTTGAGGAGCCAGGACACTGTCTTCCATGCACCTAGACCATTTAACATCACCACCAGCAAGGCATAAGGTTTCCCATTTCTCCACATCCTTTGCAACAGATGTCACTCTCCAGCATGAGTTTGGGTTTTGTCTTTAGATTATAGCCATCAGTAAGCATGAAGTGGCATCTCATTACGGTTTTGCTTTTCCCAGTGATTAGTGACTCTGGGCATATATTGGTACTCTTATTAGCCACTTAAGTCCTGTGTCAATTTTTTTTTAAGTATTTTGTTTTAGTTGTAGTTGGACACAATACCTTTGTATTATTTATCTTATTTTTATATGGTGCTGAGGATGGAAGCCAGCACCTCACACGTACTAGGTGAGTGCTCTACTGCTGAGCCACAACCCCAGCCCCTGTGTCAATTTTTAATTGGATTGTATGTCTCCTTGCTATTGAGTCTTAGGAGTCTTTACATATTTTGCATATTAAACCCATATCAAATATGAATTGCAAATATTTCATCCCACTTTGTAGGAACCTCTCATTTTCTTGATAATATTCTTTTATGCACAGAGTTTTCCATTTTGTTGAAGCTAAATTCAACCCTTTTTCTCTTGTTTCCTATGTTATTGACATTATATCAAAAATCCATGTCCAAATACAAAATCATTAGGAGTTACACTTGTTTTCTTCTAAGACTTTTGTGCTTTCATCGCTTATCTACTTGGGTGTTGATAATCTGGAGTCCACTTTTGGATGGGTGGCCGTTGCTGCTTCCTTTAACTCTACCTAGTGTGTGTTGAGCAGCACAGTCTGTGTCCCCAGGCTTCAAGACTGTGAGGCAAGTGTGGGCTGGGGTGCAGTGGCAAAGCACTGGCCAAGCATGCACTGGGCCTGGGTTTGATCCAGCACTGCAGAAAACAAAACAAAACAAAGCACCATAAACAGGAATGGCATTCATGACTTCCTTTTCCTGGGCAACATTTTAAGGCATAAGTGCATAAAACATCTTAACTACGTGGGCGTCTTTTTTTGAAGTCCAGCTAAGGGGAAGTTGGAAATACATCATGTAAACCACAACTTAAAAAAGGATTGGGGACATATCGGTTTTTTAAAATGAAAGAAAGGCTCCTCTTTAAGGTGCTTTCTTTTGTCATCTTTGAATTTATTTATTAAAGGACAAAGATAAACTCTGACAAAAACCAAATATAAAATAAGGAAAATAAAAATGAGCCATGAGATTAAAACAATCTCAATGTCAATCTCAATGTCATGAAGCAAAGCAATGAAGTTTCTTGTTTAGGTCACAGCAAAAGCAGTAATTCACTAAAAGGCAGAGATAAAGATGAACAGAAGTAGTGAGCAGAAGTATTAAAGAAAAATTTGGCTCATTTAATAGGGCCAGTGAATGGAGAGGAATGAATTATATACACACTATGGAAGCTTTGATTTGCAATAACAACTAAGGGAAATGATATAAAATTCATAATATGATATAAAATTCATAATATATCTCCACAGTGAGCATATTGATAGCAAACTGTTTAATTAATGCTAATAATTCAGAATATTTAAGATTATTCTCACCACAAAAACATGAAATGTCTTCAAACCTCTTGCCATTTACGTGAGAAACAAGATTGATACATTTTTCCCAATTTGGCAACATTCTTAAAATTTGACACTAGACATATGAAGTTGCAACAATGAAACTTTTCTTAACTCCTATTGGCGAAAAATAATAGGCAAATACTGCTAAAGATGGGATGATAATTTTCTACTAAAATGTTATTATATGTCACATAAAGAGACCAATAAAACTCATACCCTCCAAAAACACACACAAAAAAAAAAAATAGAGAGAGATGAGTCAGGCATTTAATCAAACTATTATATTATTTTCAATATTTTTATGTTTGTAGAATTTGGCAGCTTTTCAACGTTTGCAAATCATAGTGGTTTTTATTTTGTTATGAATAAATATTCACCTCTGTACTTAATTTTGAGTTTTTAAAATGATTTCTTATGGAAGAATCCTAAAATATTTGTTTCAGGACATACAAGATCTGCATCTTCCCCCGACCTTCTTAATAAATGTAACTAATTGAAAAATGGTCACTGTTAGTGTGAGGGGTACCTTGGGCAGGGGTTGTGAATGAAAGATGGGGAGGAAGGAGTGGGGGGGAGATCCAGAATATTCATAATATTGAGTCTCTGGTCTGGAACAGTCTGGAATGACTACCATTCTGGGAACATGTTTATCTTCTCCAGCAGATCCCCCAAAGCAAAGCAGGAGAGAGAAGATGAACAAGGACAGGGAGGGGAAAGGAGGGACAGGAAAGGAAAGATGAGGAGGAAAACCTGGGTGGGGCAAGAAAGAAGGGTGATTGAAGGAATACCAGAGACTGGTTCTGGCTAAATAGAAAAACTGGGCACAGTTCAGGGATGTAGGAAGCAACCTGCCCAGGTGAAGATGTATAATTACACCAACAAAAAAGACAGGAGTAACAAAATCCTGGGGAAACTGGTTCAATGTAGGACCCAAATTTAGAAAGTGTGCCCCTGGGTCCTAAGCCATGCAAGAAAGAAATCTGGCTCCTAACACTGTGAATAAGGTTTACAGAGTTTCATGGCTAATGTTGCCCAGGAATTCTGGGGTCAATTTTCAAATATATTCTTTATATGTTGTTTTATGTAATGTTACATACACACACACACACACACACACACACACACACATATACATGCTTAGAATTATGGGTCTGCATTTTAATATCTCCAGCAACTCTGGGGAAGGAGATTGTATTCAAACTAAGAATATTCTGAGTAAAATTACTGGAGAAATTCATGCAAACAAGCACTATCGATACACATCCACACATACTTACATTTTGTACAAACATGATTTACAAATTGTCTTAGTGTATTCCCGCTGCTATAAAAATTCCCGAGATTTCATAATTTATAAATAATAGGAATGCATTTTGCACGGTCCTGAAAGCTGAGAGTCCAAGGTCAAAGAGCCAGCAGATCTGGTATCTGGTGAGGGCTCATTTTCAATTTCCAAGATGGCGCCTTTTTGCCAACTCCTCACATGGCAGAAGGAGGAACTCAGTCTTTACATGGCAAAAGAAAGGGCGATGGACACTATGACACTCCCTTCAACCTCTTTTATAAGAACACTGATGAGGACAGAGAGCTTGGTGTTTATTTACTTCCCAAAGTGCCCTCCTCTCACTATCATCACACTGTGTATTGGGTTTCAATTGTATGAGTTTCAGAAGGATTCAGACATTCAAACTATGACATTATGTAAGACTGCTTTAAAATGTCGGCGTTCTTATTTTCCGGATATGGTAAAGACAACACAGAAACGCTTTCATTGAAAAGATTGACTTTACCTGGCAGATCCCAGAGGAGGGAGCACCCCTTAGCATGTAGGGCCACCACACAGGGAAGCTTCAGGGTTGGTCAGGGGATAAAGGGGTGTGGGAGGAAAATACGCTAAGGGCCTTTATTATAGTTTCCAGGTAAGGAACAGCAAAGGTGGGTGAAAAGACTTGGGATTTGTGATTTTGAATAATTTCAATGGGCTCAGGGCATAGGTGCTCTCCTGGGCTGTCTGGGTCCTGGCGCTGGAGTCCCAGGAAGGGTGTGGGGTACAGCAGCCCTTGAGTGGCAGGGGAAGGGGGTGGCTGGAGGCCAGGGCTTTGGATCAGCTGTTCATTGTATGAACGTTGTGCCACAATGTAGTTTGCCATTTCCAGGAATTAGTTATCCCTGAGAAAGGCAGTGTCTTCCAAGTAAACAAGGTCCCAGATATAAAAAGCCTCATAAAACAAATAAAATGAATAAAGAATTAATACACAGATGCCTTGTGCTAATTATATTACTGTATTATGTCCACAGCTAGGCTGCACAGGTTAGATGCAGTTTAAGACCTGTTATTAGGATGAATGAAGGTGTCATTTTACCCAAATGTTATCTTATTTATACCCTATTCTACCAACAAAGGAGAAAAACAAACAAATAGCCAATTCTCTTGGCATTTTAGTTGATTTATTTGGCAAGACCTACTACTGTCTGCTTTGATTTTAGCCTTTAATGTATGATGAGCAAATTCACAAAATTAAGCTGAGTATTTCTGATATACTATATCTGAAGTCACAGAGTGAAAGGAATTTATTTCCTAGAAGATCATTATTAGAAGAGTCCCAGTAGCCACTTTTTACTGAACTTCTGCATAGCTTTGTTACTTGTGACGGTTAATTTTATGTGTTAACTTCACAGGGCCATAGTCAAATATTCATTCCAGGTATTTCTGTGAAGAAGTTTGTATTGATATATGAATAAATAAACATACGAGTGAAGAAGATCTTTCTGTTTAGTGTGGGTGGACCTCGTGTGCTCAGTGGAAGGACTGAATAGAACAAAATGACTGACCCTCCCCCAAATACGGACCCTTCCTGTCTCGTGACCTTTGGCCTAGGAGATTGTCTTTGATCCTGCCTTTGGACTCAAACTGAAAACTTGGCCTTCTTGGGTCTCTGGCTAGTCAAATCACCCTGTATACCTTGAGACTTATCAGCATCCATAATAAATCTTATTAACAAGCTACACACACACACACACACACACACACACACACACACACACACACCCTATTGGTTCTAGTTCCTTGGAGAACTCTAACTAATATTGTCATGATGAGGATTTAACACTAACGGAACAAATAGTGCGTGGACTTCCCTGGCTTTTGTCATTTGCGGACTCAAATTTCTGGTCGGATTCCCCAACTTCAGAGTTTGATCACAAATAAAACTAAAACTGCCAAAAAAAAAAAAAAAAAAAAAAAAAAAAAAAAAGACCTTTTTTTTCCTACTGTGTTTATCATTCCTCAAGAAAATAACATAAATGTTAACAAAGAAGTAAAATTGCCACAATTTGGAATGACAACTTGTTAACCCCCAACTACAACTTCCCTCAAGGAAAACACGAGCCAGTGATCTTGCTGATCTTTCTTGGTGATAATCAGAGGATTACACAGGGTTTAGGAACAAATGCAGGACTTTCGACTTTTAATGGTTAAAAATAGCTATTAAGTATAATGAGGGTAGATGAGCTGAGTACGTGTGTGTGTCACTTCCGTGGAGGCCACTGAATAAACAGAGAAGTAAAACCACACCAACGAAGCCACACTGGCCGCAGGCCACGGGAGAGCAAGCTCAAGGAACAGTGAAAGTTGTGCAGACTGGGAATGAGCGGAGGTGCCAAGAAAAAAGGTGAGGACAGTTTTTATGCATGAGGATGAAAATTACAGCATTGGAAGATGGCAATGGAGAGCTCACACATGAAAAATTATTGTAGTGCACAAAAAATAAAGAAAAGGTATACTGATATGAGCAAGCATTTAATGGATACCCTGCTTCACAAAGACTTGGTCCTTTTTTGATTTTGAGTCACTTGTAAATTATAAACACAAATCCAAACACCAGACTTGTATCAGTCATGCTATCTGCCCCAGAACACTCCCTGGGAGTGTGTGATAACTTCATTGGCCTGAAATTCCATGAATACTGTCTAGTTTTTAAGAAAGATGTTAATATTAAGCACACAATAATTTTTGAAATTAATATGCCCACAGGAAATACATCATGCAGCATAACATGTATTTCATAATCTGAATCCACCGAGGTGTCGAAGCATGATTTTATTTGATTGCAGAGATTTTCAATGACCACAGCATACTCTCTCCCCAACTTAGTAACAGAAAGCAGGCTAATGTCCCATCTGCCAGGCCACCTTTCCTCTATGTCTGCCTCAATTTGTGATCTTGATGGACTCTGAAAATCTTAGTGACTGGGAGAGGAGAAAACACACATTTTCACATATAAAATGCTACCTAAAAATATGTGCTGTTGTAGATTTTTACAAATATTCCAATTCCATTTGTATAATCCTCTTGTAACACAGCCACTAAATGAGATCTCTCGGGTGACTTGGGGAAGAGTCCCGCTTCTTATAATCAGGGTTGAGCAAATGTAAGACACACAGTTAAATTCAAATTTCAGATAAAAAAATAAATGTTTGTATATTTATATATTTATATCTAATATTTATATACTGAATAGGCTTATATAATATTTTAGACATTTTACCTATCTATGTATAGTTTATATATTCATGAACTGTTCAACATTTGTTATGCTATATTTTTGTCTTTTATCTGAAATTTAAGTGTTCCTGGTCTCCTGCATTTGATTTAATAATTCTACTAGTAACAGAATAAGCCTCTTTGTTGTGTGCAGTGTTTTGGGGGTTTGTTTGTTTGTTTGTTTGTTTGTTTTTTTTTTTTTTTTTTTGGTTTTTTTTTTTTGGTACTGGGGATTGAACTCAGGGGCACTCGACCACTGGGCCACATCCCCAGCCCTTTTTTGTATTTTCTTAGAGACAGGGTCTCACTGAGTTGCTAAGTGCCTCACCATTGCTGAGGCTGGCTTTGAACTCGCGATCCTCCTGTCTCAAGTGCTGGGATCACAGGCGCGCGCCACCGCACCCAGCTGTGCAGTGTGTTCTTCAATATAAAAGTGGACATCACAGAGACAGCCTATCTTTTGTCCAGGACACTCATGACAAGGCTTCGTGTGGTGATCACGTCTAGAGTGGAGAGAAATGGGAGTGAGGCCGCCCACAACCAGGACAGCTGTGGCTGCTGTAGGAAGGGGCAGAGGGCCAGGAAATGATGTCCAGGAAGATGAGGCGATGGATGAGGGAAGGCGGGAAAGGTGAGTTGGAATAAACACAGGAAGATGTGTCTGCAGGGCAGGCAGTGTGACACTGGGGACTCCAGGTGTCCCCAAGGCTCTCTGAGTCATATGACTTCATCTAGAATAGAAAGCAGCTGGCTTCAGGGAGATGGGGAAAGGCAGAATCCAGGCTCAGAACTTGAGACTCGCCCTAGCCTGTGTTCCTCTGGGCTTTGCACCACCCTGCCCTCTCAAGGTCTGAGCATCCATGAGAGGAGGCCCTCCTGGCCAATGGCTAGGAAGGCAAGAGCACAGATGACAGCCACTCCTGTGACCCAACACGCAAGTACAGTTCCCAAGGCGGAGCCCATCACTGAATTACAGGAGTGAAGTGTTAGGGCATTAACAGCACGAATCCTAAGGATGCAAGACAGGCGAGGGAAGGGTTTGAGGATATGTTTCCATTAGTAAATACAATGTTTCCATTAGTAAATACAATGTTTCCATTAGTGAATACAATTATATATCCAAGCCCTAAGTAGTTCATGTGACTCCTGTTAGGGTTATTAAGGAAAGCTCTCCTCTTAGTCCCTTTCTTAATCTATCACGTGGGGAGAGTTCTTATTTTATATCCTACACCCTTCAGGCAGAATAACTAAAATATCTCAGTATTGGCTCATTTACCTCCCAATCCAAATATTTTACTTCTATCAGATTTATATTCTTACATTTGAGGGATTCAGCTTTTTTTGCTTTTTTTTTTTCTCCCATTGCAAGCCAGAAGAGATATTTCAAAATGATTTTTTTTTCCTTCCCACTCTCCAAAGTTTCAAAATAAATGAAAAATAGATAGATAGAATCAAGCTGCCTCTACTGGCACGAATCTCTTTTGGATAAGAACATCACTCATGAAGCTCATTTTCATTCAGCAAGGAGTGACACATTCTCTTAAAAATAGCTGCTCTCAGGCATGTGGCTGCAATAAGCTCATCTCTGGAAAACCAGGTCCCATGTTTGGGCAGCACTCAACTTCTACCCAGGACAGGGCACATGTTGGAAGTGATTTCATGTTTATTTGTTCCAAGTCAGATAGTGAAATACAATGCAACTAAGAAAGACAGAATGGAAAAATTACAAAGGGAGAGGGTGCCAGATCTCAGCTATATTCCTATCATCACAGTAAAATCTTTCTTTCTTGACTTTTAGCTCAGCAATTAAACAAGTTTCTAATATTCAAATGTAAACTTCCAATTCCTGAGATGATTCATCTTCAGATATTGTTAACACTTGAAGTGAGATCTATTATACATTCCATTCGCACATAAGATTCCTCCTGGGAAGAACTTATTTGCATTATTCAGAAATTGGTAGTTAGAAATGTCAGTGGAAATGAACACAGTCAGCTGAAACAAATCGCAGAGACCGTGGTGTCGTGGGTCCCGGCCGTAGGCATCAGGCCAGCTCTTCTCTGTCACAATGGCCTGGACCACCAGAGCTTTGTCCACTACTCACAGGGCCATGGTGAAGCAGGATGCTCAGCAATGAAGTGTGGAAAGGGGACACAATGGGCTTGCCAAGCACATAAGGAGCATCTCCCTGGGACGATGCTGAGCACTGGAAATGTGCCCATGGATGGGACAGATGGAGCTGACACCTAGGAGGAGGTGGGCAGAGGGGAAGGGAGGGGAGGAGAAGGAAGAGGAGGAGAGGGGAGGAGGGAAAGAAGGAAGGAAGCACCCCGTTTGTGATTTATAGAAAAGGGACCCATAAGTGGTATGAACTTGAAGAACTAAAATAAATAATAATAGGTGGAGATTTTACTTAGGGTGATTAGGAAACATCTCTTTGGAAAAAGAACATTTAAACTAAAAACAGGGTTGGAAATGAGCTCACATCACTGCTGTGCAGATGACAGCTCACATTTCATACTCTCTGAATTGTTCTTTGTATGTTGCATCTAGCAAGTGAAATAAAGCCAGGTCTTGTTTGTTGAAACAATGCAAATTGGGGATCTGGGGCCAAGAGGGGACTCATGGTGATGCTTAACTTTATTCACAAAAGTCAGGGTGCAAAGAAAGTGAACATAACAAACAAAAGGTTGCATGAATTTCTTTGGAATAAAAGTTTAAATGCTCATAAGAAGTAAGCAAACAAATTTGAGGCTAACTACAATATTTGCCGTGGACGGTGAGGCTAGTTCACTTGAGCTAGCTCACTCCTTGACAGCCGAGACGGCTGGGAGGTGGCCACACTCAAGGATGGATGTGTAATGCAAGTGAAATATCCCTCTGTGAGAAGGAAAGGCCACCCGGGACTTTCATGGCTGGAGAGGAGAATCAATGCCTGGCTCCAAGGGACAGGCTGAGCCTCAGTTAGGTGCTGATGCCACAGGTGACTGCAAGTTGAAGCCAGTTACCCTCCTGAAAGTCTCAGGGCCCTTAAGCATGCCACTCAACCCACTTTGCCTCTGAACAACAAGACCGAGTGACAACACGTCTGTTTACAACACAGCTTACTCAATATTTTAAGCCCATTGTTGAAATGGACTGCTCAAAATAAAGGATTCTTTTCAAAATGTGATGGCCCGTTGGTGATGCACCTATCACCCGAGAGCTCGGGCAGAGATACACAAAGGGGCTGTGTCTTCTGTGTCTGCTAACACAGCCTCCCTTCTGCAGCCCACGGATCCATAAGTCATTCCAACTTTCAAACTTTGTTACTTGAGAAACACATTTTGTAAGACGATTGCTGCCGTTGATGGTGATCCCTTTGATAGATCTAGGTAAAGCAAATTGGAAAACTTCTAGAAAGTATTCACATTCTAAATACCAGTGAGAACATTTATGATTCGTTGGAGGAGGTCAAAATATCAACACCGGCAGGAGTATGGAAGAAGCTGATTGCAACACTCATGATGACTTTGAGGTGTTCAAGACTTGAGTGGGGGGAGAAACTGCGGATGAGGTAGAAATAGCAAGAGAAGGAGAGCTGGAGAGTGGAGGTGGAGACTGAGGATATGGCTGAACTGCTGGAGTCTCCTGTAAGACTTCAACAATGAGGAGATGGTTCTCATGGATGAGCAAGAAAGTGGCGTATGGAGGTAAAATCCACTCCTGGTGAAGTTTTGTGGTTGAAATGACAACAAAGATTTAAAATATCACCTAAGCTTTGTTGATAAATCTGCAGCAGAGTTCAGGAGCATCGACTACAATTTGGGAAGAAGTTCTACTGTGAGTAAAATACCATCAAGCAGCACTGCGTGCCACAGAGAAATCTTTTATGAAAGAAAGAGTCAATCAGCATGGCAAATGTTAGTCTCGCCCTATTATAAGAAATTGTAATGGCAATCTTTAGCCATCAGCAACCACCAGTCAGTGGCCACCAACACTGAGGCAAGATCCTCCACTACAAAAAAAAAAAAAAAAAAAAAAAAAAAAAAAATTCCTGAAAGCTCACACCACTCTAGGCAATTTTCAACAATCACATAATTTTAATTAAGGTGTGCACATAGTCTTTCAGGCATCATTTTATTAAACACTTAATAGACTACCCTAGTGTAAATACGCTTTTGTACTCTGGTAAGCAAAACAAGATCCACAACTTGCTTTATTGTGGGATTCACTGTATTACAATGGTTTGGAGCCAAACCACAGCATCTGCCACACAGGCTTTGAGACTAAGTAGCCGAAATGACTTAAACAATATCTCCAGGAATATGATGGAGTTGAAATCTGGATAAACTTACCTTGTCCTATAGATATACATCATGAATTAGAATAATTTTTTCTAGAAAGGAGTTATATTTTAGAAAATGGGACATCTCGAGTTTGAAGATATTAGGGCTTGAAATGAAATGACGGCCTAAGTCCAGCATGAATACAGATCCTGTGAGCAGCCTGAAGCTTGTGCCTCTGCTGATCGGACTTGGCAGAGGCTCCCGGCACGACCACCATCTCCGCACAGAGGCATCAACACATAGCATTGTTTACGACACTGTCGTTGATTTGTGTTCCACTTTGTATCAAACACTGTGTTGGGTCCTCTAAAGTCCACATTAGAATAATAACTCACCTCGACTGTCAAGAGTGTCATGACAGGTGAGACAGAAACAAAATATCATAATAGCTCTGTGTGATGACGGTGCTGCCATTACAAAGGCACCTGTCCGATGAAGAGCCAAAGATGCCCCTTGTGATTGGCATCAGTGTGGCCAGAGTGTCAACGGCAGAATAGAAGAAGTGAGGCCAGACAGGAACACAGTAGGCAAAACATGCCCAGACGTCTAAATCATCCTGGCAGCAATGGAGAGATGTTATAGAATGCTAAGCAAGGGACAAGTGATCAGAATCACATTTTAGAAACACCACCCTGGCCGCGGTGTGGAGGACAGCTCTGAGCAAAAATAGTGTTAGGATAATTTGTCCAAACTGGAAGCATCATAGTCATCTCAGTGAAACATTTCAAATCTGAAAACCAGGATTTCAGACCTGAGGTTTGATGGGAAAGCTCTTTGAGCCTACCTTCTATGGGGCAAGACTGTGGAAAAGAGTTGATCATCAGTAAAGACCAACCAAGCCATCAGTTTCTGACTCCTATGGAAATGCTTAAAGATTTGCAAAAGAAATTTATTTCCTGAACCATTACCTATATATATTCAATGATCAGAACATGTACAAAATGATGATCAGGATAAACAATTAAATTTTAAAAAAGTAAATCAGAGGTCTAGCTATTCCAAACATATTAGTACAGCTTAAAATACATGCTAATTTTAAAATAAACAGAAATCTTTGAAATATAGCTTGAATTTTTCCTTGAAATATGGCTAAGGAAAATATAAGCCCTTGAATGGCCAGCCGCTGCAGTAGAAATATCAACTTCAAGAAGTGTCATCAGGACAGGAACCACAGTGGTGTGGGTGGTCACGGCATGCGGGTGCTTCCCACAGTGCCTAGTTTAGAAGGCGCACAGTTAACACAGCATTCGCAGCAGAGCTGGAGTCTGGAGCAGGACAGTGTTCACATTTACACCCTCTGCTCGAGTCTGGATGCTTGGCCAATTTCCCCCCTTCCTGTCCTTGCATTGTATTGTACAGTGCATGAATGTAACCCACACGGTAGAAGCGGACCGGTCCATACATGTGGAGGCAGACTGGCCTTGAATCCCACCAAGCTCAGGTCAGGGCCTCTCATAGGCACTTCCCAGGCCCTCAGTGGGGCCCTACCAATGAGTTCCCAGGACACTGTGTTTGTGTAATGTTTGCAAAACCAACATATTTATCCTATCCCTTTTAGTAAATATGAGCCTTAGATCTCACAGAACTTGGCTTTTATACACAAAATAGTCGAATGATGGATACTATTACAATTATCATGTGAGAAATAAATTATATAGCCTGCAGAGAGTTCCTTGCATACTATTGGCACATAATAGATGTATAATTTTATGTGTTTTAATTTGTGCATTTATAACTTGTTCCAGCAAAGATCTATAGTGGCTCATAAACACACCTAAAATATTACAGTAAAAATAACTAGAAGACATCAGAAGTTTTTGAAAAGTATATTAAGATGAGTCCACACACTTCCCAAAAGTCCAGGCAAAGAAGGGAATTAAAACCCAGTACTTGACAGTGTCTATACACTAAAGATGAGCTGGTCAGTAGAAAACCAACTGCGTCCAGTATAGAGGAAGATGGTTACTCTTGGAGTTTTTCATGGACGGAGCACTATAAGGTAATGAGCAAAACCTCCAGGGTACATTTAAGTACAATCAGCAATTGATATCAAGTAATGTTCGAGCCCTCCTAAGAAAATGTGATTGTAAATATAGCTTTACTTGTAGATAAAAATTCTTAGGAAAAATATGTGAAAAAAAAAAAAAAAAGAAATTTATGTGTGAATTTAGTTGTGGGATAACCTCTGATGGAGGACGCAGGAAAGGCCAGCGAGACATAGGGCCACAACTAGATGGTAGTGATTACAGCTAAAAGAGGAAGGTTTAGGTGAAGGAATGATTGGCTGGAAATAGGTAAAAACTGATGCAAACATTTGGAGTGGGGAAATTGATCAGGAGGTATCTTCATTAGGTTCTAAGGACAAATCCACCATCACAACAGCATCGGAAGCAGGACGTAGCTGGGAGGCCCTGACCCGGAAACTGAGAACTTCTCAGAATTAAAGGTACTTCCCTAAACCAACAACGGGAAACTTTAGTCCTTTAAGTGACGACTGCTTCTTCCAAGGAAAGCTTGCCTAAAAACTTAACACTCTCTGTGCAGAGTATCTAAAATTTGAATTCCCCAGATCACCGACAAACTTTTTCTATAAAGGGTCTAAGAGTCATGTTTGGGGCTTTGCAGACCACACAGCCTCTATGGTAACCACTCCAGAGCAGCTAGAAGGCAGCCTTGCATAATCAGAAAGAGAGCTCATTAGGAAGATTGAGGGCTGAATTTCTTCAAACTGAAATTACTTACATCACAAAATAGTCATCTTTTAACTTTTCCCCACCATTTAAAAACGTACAAACCGTTCTTAAATAGTGGACTGGTCAAAAAGAGGTGGGGGTGAGATTTCACTTTTAGAGCCTAGTTTACTCTGGTCTAGTTATTATAAAATAGGATTCCTTCCCCTAGAATATGATAATAACCTTAATTAGATGTCATTTATGACAATTATCAAAATGGAAGGTGGAAATAAAGTTCTAGTTTGAGCCTAGTGTGAAATTTTTATCATTTTAAACAACAACAAAAATTGAAGCATACCAAAATAATAATGAATTTAGCATTTCCTGAGGAAACCTTTTTTATTAATATAAACCAAATTTGTTATATTATTTATTGGAAGTTTTAGAAATAAGGACCAAGATAACTTATGAAAAATAGTTTTCATCATCTTTAAAATCTTTTTGAAAGAATTTTGTCTGTTTTCCATTTGCATGTCTGATTTAAATATTTGATTGATTCTGAGAACATTGAGAGTAACTGAACCTTTTTAAAATTCTTAATTTTATAGGTAGATTTATATGATTAATATACCATTTGTAAAAGGATAAAAATGGAACTCACATTTGCTTAAAGCTTCCCCACACCCCTTTAAAATATAAAATAGTCATTCAATATCCTATTCCTTACCCCTCAGTTTATATGCAAATAGATTGTGTGGTAGTTTGTATTCAAAAAGTGTAGTTCAAATGCTCTTTGTGATTAACTAACTTAAGTGATTCCACCTAAATGTGTTATATTTAACCAAAACGAAGTTTATGTGAGCATCTCTTTCAAGCATAAGCCTTTCCTCAGTCTTGTTTGGGTATACTTTGGTGACTATGGGGACTGCTATGCTATTTCTCTCTGTCACTAAACAATTTTATAAACATTTCATGTGTGCTTGAAGTAAAATGTGTATTCTTTCTTTATTGAACACATAAATCTTTTTCACGCTCTTTTACTTCCATTTTAAACATACAGTCCATCTGCTATAATGTTCCTGCTTCTATTGAAACCTGTAATCCAAGCAGTATTTTTTTGTTGTTGTTGTTGTTGTTTACTGACTGTGCTCTTCCAACGTCTTGGTAATTTGCTCAGTGAATACACCCCATCCCAGAGGAGAAGAGTGTCTGTGGATAGGGAAGGAGGCTATTCTGGTTTTTAATGACCCAACTCCCTGCAGCAAAGGGACCAGCAACTTAAAATTATTCTTGAAAGCATTTTAAAAGATATAAGGGAATTTGAGAAGAGAAAATATGAGAGTTACTCTTGCAAACACATTGCATGAGCCAGATGAGACCAAAGGGAGACCCTGTGTGCCCATATAGGGCCCAGAGAACAAATGGCCCTTATCTGCCAGGAGTCTAGTCACCATCAGGGCTCTTAAGCCCTGCCTTCACCACATATCCCCCAGGAAGAGAGCAAAAGGAGGCTCTGTTAGACCCATGCCGCCTCATGGACAAAGAAACCCCCAGGGCTCTATAAGAGGATGCAGATTCTACGTCAGAAGGGCTGGCTGGGGCCTGAGACTGGATTTCAGCCAGACACTCTCCAGGTAAGTTTATGCTGCTAGACCCAGAGCACACTTCAAGTAGTGCAGGGTAGAAGTAGAGCTGTTGCCTCATCCAGCTTGGAGAGGGAGACAGTCAGAAAGCCACTGCCCGAAAGTGACCATTGCCTACTGACTTTCTGGGTTCTCACAATGAGAAAATTAGGGTTTGGGAAATGAGAGCTTCTTTACTACGTTGACTTTACTCCTGAGAACACCTGGACCAGAGGTGTTCGGGGGAAATGGGGAGGCCAGCATTGTTTGTCCCAAGGCAAGATCAAAGGAGCATCAAATGCTTTGAAATTTTCCCTACTGACACAGAAGGCAGTTTCTTCCCTAGGACAAAGCCATAGGAAAAAGAAGATGTGGGGAGGAGAGGGAGCGAGAGAGAGAGTTATGGATAGACATATAGATATGTAGGTAGGTAAATATGTATGTACAGAAATAGAGATAGAAAGATGAGTGGATGGAAGGAAGGGAGGGAAAGAAGGCGGGAGAGTTAGATGTACATGTAGGGAGATGTGGAAAAATTTAGATAGATATGCAAATATAGGGGTAGGGAGAGGAGTGTATGGAGAATAGGTAGAGAGGGAGGTATGGGAAGAGGTCTGGAAAGACATAAATATCCACATAATATAGAGAGATGGATAGAACATGTGATGTATTTTTAATTTTTTTAATCTCTTTATCTCCTTAAACACACACAGACACACACACACACACACACACACACACACACACTCATACACACACCAGATGTTTCTGACACTTTTCTCCGTTTTTGTTTTCTAGTTGTGCAGGGTGAAGTTTGTGGGGAGGAGCGAGAAGGCAGTGTGAATCAGCACCTTGGACAGGGCCCACTGGCTTTAAATAGTTTAATGAGTATTTAAATAAATCATTCCTCAAATGAATCATTCCTCCTGTTCCAGCAGCTATGCCTCCTCTCTCTCAACCCTCTTACACTCAGTCTTCACAATACTTATCTATACTGTGTCTTCTTGTCTCTTTGCTTCCAGTTCACATCTTAACCCCTCAAAACCAGCTCTCTCATCCACCATCCTCACCGAGGCAAAGCAAAGGTCTGCAAGGAGTGCCTGTCGGTGAGAACGCC
Organism: Tamias sibiricus; assembly: GCA_025594165.1. NCBI lineage: Eukaryota > Metazoa > Chordata > Mammalia > Rodentia > Sciuridae > Tamias > Tamias sibiricus. The sequence goes on from CM046669.1 coordinate 97,946,455, forward strand.
AGTGTCCAGCGTGCCCAGTAAGCGTGTTGGCCCTGTAGTGAGACCACTGGTGTGAAGAACTGGGGGTACCCACAGGGTTAAGGAAAGGAGAACACTTAGAACCGTGTGTGTTAGCCATTACGATCGGAGTTGGCTGTTTGCACCACTGAACCCTTAAAATATTTCCCTTTGGTTTCTGGTAGCCCATCTTCCAGTTTCCTTCTGGGTTTTATCATTCTTTTTCGCTATGTTCAAGGCTCACACTTCTCCAACTGACCTTCAGACACTGAAGATTCCCACGTCTGCATCCTACAATCTCTTCTGTCCACCGTCAATGGTTTCTCCAGCTGGCCTCGTGGGTTCCTGCAGCTCCAATCACCACATCAATAGGAATGACTTCTGTTTGCTTTTGTTCCAAGGCCAGGGCTCTCTTTTGCATATCTGACAGGCCTTGTTAGAAGTGACATAGGCAACTCAAACCCTACATGTCCAAACTCAAAGCCATCATTGCCACCACTCTCTCTAGGTATGGACTTCCTCCAAGGTCATGTCTGTCAGGGAAAGCCATCTTTGTGCAAGCCAGAAACTCACATCAGAGCAAATCCCCCACCGCCGCCTGTTGCTTGTGTTCCTGACGTGCTCCTCGCAGCCACCCAGCTCCCTCCATTTGCACGCGGCCCCAGGTTTCCATCTTCTGTAGCTTCAATGTGGAAACAGCTTCATCACTGTCTATACACGACCGCCCCAGATCTCTACGCACTTTGCACCACATTGTGACCAGATTCATCTTTTTAAAACACAAACCTGATGATGACACATCTCTTTTATCCAAGCTCTACCCTGCACTTTGACACCCAAAAGGGTGTTCACGTTACCCAGGAGGTTCTATGAGATCTCGCCCCTACTTCACTCACCACCTTTAGCTGAAACCGTGCAACTTGGTTCTCTCTGATTCAGCCACACTGATTTCCTTCATCACCTCTCTTCCTCCCATTCCCACAAAAATCAGCTCCAGCAGTTCCAGCCTATGCATTCTCTCCAATGGACTGGTGGTCTTCTGCTACAAAGTTTCTGAATCACCTGACCTGGGCTGTAACAGCCCTGATGGAATTTGCACCCACTAAAGGACATGAACCACTCTCGCTCCCTTCCTGGATCTTATGTCTTTCCATAGCCTATCTAGTCTCATTATTGTAACAGCAAGCGTGGTGGTCTTTCCTCCTGCTTCTCAGTCCACAAGCTGATTGCAAACCGATAGATTATTTTAAATATATCCTGAGCCACACAGCAGTAACCCTGACAATAGGTGATCACCACCAGCTATCAGAAGACACACTATACCATTAACCCAGTAACTTGCTCCATTTTAAGTAGTTTTTATTTGGTTCATGCTCTCAAGTAGGTCTGGGGTCTAATGTTGTACCTGAATTATTAAATCTAATGCAAAGTGGAGGGGGAGGGGATATATCTGCCTTGCCTATTGATATTCTCTTTTATTTTACACAGAACGTAAGTTGACTAATAGTGGATAAACATAAACAAACAGAAAGAATGTGTTTTCTACAGTTAGTGCCCAGGTATGAGTTGTGCTAAACAACAGAAAATCAGTCTTTCACATTTGGCACAGCCTTCATTTGTTCTTACCCAGGAATATTTTTTTAAATATTTATTTATTTGCTTTAGTTGTACACAATGCAATGCATTTATGTTTACGTGGTGCTGAGGATCGAACCCGGGCTGCGTACATGCTAGGCGAGCGCTCTACTGCTGAGCCACAACCCCAGCCCCTTACCCAGGAATTTTATGGATATGGAGAATTTTTTCCTAAGCTTATTTAAAGACTGAAAATTCAGTGTAACATCCTTATCTAGAAAATGATGTTTGAAGATGTTTTTATGTAATAAACTCTAGGCAGTGAAGCTAATGACATTTGTTTTAAAAGAAAGTTGATTTTAAACGGAGGAATCAGGGTAAGAACCAAAAAAACAATACAGTCTCTGGCCTCTGGAACTGTGGGATTAGGTGGGTAATGACATATTTTCAGCTGATTAATTTTTTCTCACTGGGACATCTGCTGTCATTTGAAAACTGTCCAACATGAGTGTCTGAAGCAGATGGGAACAGTGTGGCGGATGTCAGATTGGCTTGTAGTAGAAGCAATATTTGCTTTTCCTGGATAAGCTTTATTGCAAAAAAAAAAAAAAAAAATCACTACGTATGCAAGGTTTCAGCTTTAAGCTATGGTCAGTAATGACAGGTACAAGTAGGTTTGGAACCCGGGAGGAGCTACTGCTTTCCATGAAGCAAAGGCTCCAGGCTCCATCTTCACGTCACGTGATCGAACACTCCGGGAGACCTCAGGGCTGCCAGCTGGACATGATATGACACCCTGATTAATCCTGAGAAATGTCCCCCTTTCATCCAATTAGAAAAGTTTTGGAAAAGCCCCCTGTGCCTTGTGGTGGCGTGGCTTCCAACAGACAGCGCCAGTTGGCAGTTACCTATTCATTAACAGGCCTGAGTTTTTCAGAGTCACTCCAACTGTATGAGCGGAGTCTGAATTGCTCAGGATCCCTCCCGTGTGTTGTGATTTCAAGAGGAAAGCCTGTCAAGGCAAAGCGGGCGCTGCTTATTGCAGGCACCTGAGAGATGGTGGACCTCTGGAAAGATCTCCGGAAGCCCCAGAGCCAGAATGTGGTGTTTCCCCTTCTGAGGACGTCTTTCATCGCAGGCTGGCCGTGCGCTTGATGCCTGGCATCGTCTGGCTTGCTGAAGGAAGGACATGGCTTTGCCAGTGTCGTGGCCACCTTCTGATGTTTGATGGCAGGGCCACCGAGGAGCATGGAGTTCTCCAGCCTAAAACTTCAGTCCTTCAAGAGCAAGATGCAGGGGACTGCTGGTGTGGGCCTCTTCGTCGGTGCGGAGGCCCTCGAGGCTGAAGGAAAGCCTCTGGCCCTGAGATCTCATGTCTACTGAGGCCTCAGGAAGGAGAACAGATGAGTACAAGCAGCTGGCTCTATGACAGAAATGTATACAACCAATTAGGAAAGAAAATAGGAGAGAACCTGGAGAAAGCAGCTTTTAGGTGAGTCTTAAAGACCAGGAGAATCCTTTAGGCCAAAAGAGTGAAGGGACATTTGTTCAGGAAGGAACAAAGGGATGAAGGTGAAGGAATGCATTTGTGGGCACAAAGATGAACCAAATGAATAGACAAGGAAGGGACCCTCCAGACCAGGGGTCCGCAAACACCTGCCCTCAGGGTGTCTACACTCTGTATATGTGGGTTGTGTCTGGGACTGTCTACTGTATTTTATTTAAACTGAGATATTTTTAAATATTTATGTATCAATTCATTTAAAAAGACACACACATAACATGCTAACATAAATAACATATTTTATGAAGATGATTTCCCTTCCAAATTAAAAAAAAAAAGTATCAAGAGTAGCATTGCTTTATGTTTTTGAAAAATTCTTTAATTTATGGCTTAATAAAACAGAACTAGAGTCTTAGATATGCTTCTACATTTGAGCAATTGCAATATGTTGTTTTGGTTTAAGGATGTGAAAAAATCTGGCCTTGTACAGAGAGGTAGCTGGGAAAGTAGTCAGTTTTTCAACAGCCTTCATGGATAAGTGTAGATAATTCTTCTTTAATGCTAGCCAACATTTTATAAGCGTAAATTTATGAAAAGTTTTTCGCGACAAATAATCTGAAACTATACAAAAAGACATTTCATGTTAATTACATAAAAGCCATGGTCTGCACTGTGAATGGACCTTTATCTAGGGACACTTTTATAACATTGGTCAATGGGAAGATGTTGGTTCACTGAGCTATATGGGTCTTCCAGATGCTGACACACTGTTAAACAATGCCAGCTGCCAAATCTGCTAATGTTGTCATTAATCTCCTCAGAAAAGTATTTTGTACTGGGAAACTGCTAAGTATGCAGAGGTACTACAAGTCTTTTAATAGTCTATTTTTTGCCTGAATGCTTGAATTTTATCAGTTATATTTCCCAATGTGACAAAGCTAATCTGAATACCTATAGCTTGTCTGTCAATCATTCTTTCAAGTAAAAATGGTGCTCCCTAAAAAAATAGTAGCCAGCACAGCTAGCAGCTTGTCCAACCAATGGGTCTCCTCAAGAACACCCCTGCTTGGTGCACTGCAGAAGGGCTCAGTGTGTACTTCCCACTGCACCCCCTGGGACACTTAAGAAGCATGTATTCTACGCTCAAGGTCAGATACAACTAGTACTCTCAACTGCTTGTTCTAGGCATTAGGTGCCTCTGGCTTCATTTTTCTGCAGGGGTGCCGAGGAGGGGAACACCGTGGCTTCTTGTGCAATTGAGTGCTGTGCCCTTGTTTGTGTTCCAGCAACAGCAGTTTCAACCACCCCTGGTTTTGTGCAATTGCTGGAAGTGCAAATGCAGAAGAAGGTCATTAAATGTCCAGTTTTAATCTTGCAGGCCCCCTGAAAATGTCTTGGGTACCACATTACCTTGGAACTGCTAATCTATGTAAAATTATAAACAAGGAGGAAGGAAACAGGTGAAACAAAATTTATGGACTAGGCATTGGTGACTAAAGAAGTGGGGTAAGTAATCAAATGATGACAACAGTTAAACCAAACAAAAATAAAACCCTAATGAATTTGCTAAGAAGAAAGGGAATGCATTGATTTGTATAAGAAGCAGCTGAGGTCAGAGTAGATTACTCACGGGAACTCAAGTGCAATAGAAAGGGAATATATGAATGATCACGTCACTCTCTCGCTCCCTGGCCTTTGTTCTCTGACCAACTCTGCCCATGAGGTTTGGACCTTAAGCCGGGCGCGGTGGCGCACGCCTGTAATCCCAGCACTTTGGGAGGCTGAGGCAGGAGGATCGCAAGTTCAAAGCCAGCCTCAGCAATGGCGAGGCACTTAGCAACTCAGTGAGACCCTGTCTCTAATAAAATACAAAAAAGGGCTGGGGATATGGCCCAGTGGTCGAGTACCCCTGAGTTCAATCCCCGGTACCACAAAAAAAAAAAAAAAAAAAAAAAAAAAAAAGCTTGAGGTTTGGACCTTGGCTACTGGAAACTACTGGCTCCCCTTTCTAACTCTGCCACCAGAATTGAAGAGTCTCTCTTCTACTATTAGTTCTTCCATGAAAAATCCAGGAAACACTGGCTTATCCATCTTTCTGGCCAAGATGAGATAGAGTTGGGAATGGCTTTTTGATGGGCAGGTCTCACTACAATCGTATGGTTGGACTAGGGAGAAGGATGCTTCCCCTACAGCAATGTGGGAGTTGTTGTTTTCAGAAAGATGTGCTTGGCACACACAGACACACACACACTCAAAATTATATAGATACATATTTAATTTAAACTTAACAATAAATTGTGAATCAGTCAAATATTGGAAATAAGGGAACTACTTGTCAAAGTGCTTATGTCATTTTCCTAGCATCATAAAAGTATCACTTTGGGGAGATGCACTGGAGTGCCCGGTTCTGAGCTTCTAAGGTCACATGGTCCTGCTGCCTCCTAGGGAGGGTGAGGGCGTGAGTGTAGATGATTCAAAGAATCCACCTATCCATCAATCTTAGAACAATCTCACCCTTATCAACAGATTTACTGAGTGCTGAAATCTTTCTCTATCTTTTTTTTTAACCCAATGGTACTGACACTTTTTTAAATTGGACTAAATTTTTTTAGCAGTGGAAAATAATGAATCCACCCTAAACCAAAATGCATGTATGGTATAAGCTTTTGTGAATTTATCCACCAATAGTTGCTCTCATGTCAAATGGTGATGTAAGTGACTAATATTTCATATGTGTTAGGCTGTGCATTAAGTACTTTATAGACGTTGTGCTAATTTAAGCTTTACAACACTACCGTTAAACGGGTACTCTCATTACCTCCCTTAGCCAATGACTGTGAGGTGGAGAGTTCTGGATGGTTTTATATTTGGATAATTGAATCTCCAACTTAGCTCTACTCCCATCTTGGGCCAGAACTGGTTACAGGAATCTCCTAACCCTAATAAAGCTGGGAAATACCAATCTACCATAAACCTTGGAAGGAGAACCAGGAACATTTAACAGCACAAACACCAACAAATCTCTCCCCCATCTGCCTGAAATTGTCACCTGGCATCTTACCATTCATTTATTTCCATCGACATTCTCTACATGGAACTCTCCGTGAGGGGAGAGTTCGCTCACCTGGTATCTAACTGACAGCAGAGCCTCAAGGACCCAAGAAGCCGTACGTGGTGACTACATGTGGGAGTGATGTTGGTGACAGGAAGTGATGTGCTCCAGTGGCAGGCCTGGCGTGCAGTGTCCCCAAAGGTTTGTGCCTGCGCCTCTCTGGGGTGGGTAACAGGAAGGAGGGATGAGAATGAAAGTTGGATGGTGATTAATACTCCATGAAAAAAGTTGTTCATTTGCAATTTCTCCTCCACGTTAAAGTTCACAGGGGCTTTTGCCGCTGGGCTTCTTCTGAGCAGACTCCCAGTTCTTCCCAGTCTGTGGTCACAGCCCACACCTGTTGGACACCACAGTGTCCACCACTGTGGCAGGGCCGAGGACGCAGCCACCTATTGCTCCCCTAACAACTGTCCCCTCTCAGGAACGGCCACAACGTGTGATGTGCCGACTTTACGTCTTGTCAACCCCCTTCCTTAATAATCACCAAAAAAATCAAAACAAAGACCACCATCTGTAACCACGGAAGCAACAGAGCTCAAGATTCTTTAGTGAGTTCTGAAAGCCTTCCTCCAACCTGCACGTCATGATGCACTCGCTGAGGTCATCACTGCAGGTGTTCAGTGACCCCCATCCGGCCTGTACCAAGGTCGTTTTCAAAGAGAAGTGATGCGCCCTTGGGCACAGCATTCTGCACATACATGGTGGTTCCTGACGCTGCCTCACACGTGGTTGTGCTGAAGGATACTGCTGAAAGTCCACCCGAAAGAGAGACCAATGGGGCAGAACCCCAGAAGATTCCAGGTGCAGTGTCCCCTGCCCTCTTCAAGAGGAGTCAGGAACAGAGCCACACCACAGTGTGGCAGGAAGCACACAGTACTGCCAGCCAGGGAAGGCCCCGGAGTCTTAGTGCCCAGAGCTTTCTCCGGGGCTCTGTGTGTGGGCTTGAGAATCGACCCTTGAGGCCAGCCTCAGCATCTGGTCCTCTGGAGGTGCAGCTGATAGGGTGTCCCAAAGTCCTGACCCATACCACATTGTAAGGACACCTGGCCTCACCTCAGATCGCACTAGAGGTGACCATCCCAGGGTTAGAGATCACCTTCCAGAGGCTAAGAATACAAGCCATTCCTCTTCCTGGACAAGGTGAACCCTTGGCTGCACACACAGAACCAGACCAGAACATTCCTACTCAAGCCCCACTCACAAGTCATGTCTTGTCCTCTGAGGGGGCAAATGTGGCAAAAGAGACTATTTATCATGGCTACTGATGAGAACATTTGTAAATGGTCCCCCCTTCACCGTAAGATTTTGCAAAGAAGCCGCCATTATTATTCCAATGTTCTCAGCTATACATTATGTAATCATCCCACCAAGTAAAAAGTACAATGCCTTTAAAGTAAGAGGGGTTAATTAGGAGTCCTTCACCATAGAAACTGCACTTCACAAACTCTCCTTTCTACTGACCTAATTATCCATCTCTAGAGAGCGTAGGCTCCACTGTGAAGTTCAGGGCATGTCACTGCTGACGAATAAATTAATGGCATGAAGGAATCAAAGTCAAAATTAGCATGAAATTAGTGTCCCACAGCTCACTACCATCCACCATCCGGGAGAGCTAACTAAATCTATTGGAAAATCTGTTGGTGAGAGAATCAACTCGGATAGAAAATTTGGTGTTCTTTCTGGACACCTCCAGTACAGCGTCGTCATAAAGCCCATTCTATTCCAAAAGCGTGATCTCTGGACCTCGCCCAGAGACTGTTGTCATGGCCACTTCGACATATGTCATCTTTAAGAAGCAAAAGCCTGAAGCAGAGGCTTGGCTGTGAAGTCTTTCCAGGCTCCCTCTACCTGGGTTCCATTTGTCTCCACCTTGTAGAAGCTCTGGGTCCACCAGCGTGATGACATCCCAACGCGACTTCTCGAGGGAGCTGTGGCAAAGAAGGGGGACCTAAATGGATTTTGGATGAACAGCGACAAAATGCCAATGTAAAAGAGAGGTCCCCACTTACAGAACACCAACCATTGCCCCAAATCTGCAATGTCCATAACTTTTTGGACATCAGTGAATGGCTTGCCACTGACCTTCCTTAGAATGTGCATTCTAGAAGGACTTTCCAGGGAGGAAAAAAAATTAGCAGGCTTGGAGAAGTGGATAGGACATAATGACCCCAAATCCCAATGTTAAGTATCCATAGAACTTGTTTCCCACCTGTCTCTCTCCCACTTCCTCCCAGGCTATGACTTGCACGTGAATTCTTTCTTATAATTAATATCTATTTCCAAACATTCCTTCTGAGATGTAAAAAGAAAAATAGTTATCTCACAAGGTTATACATGGAGGTTCTATTTTTTTCACTAATAAATTTAGATAATCAATGTTTGCAAAAGGAAGTTTAAAGCACCTGCAAAATACATGTGGCCCTAGGACCAGGTGGTCTAAGACATATCCAGTAATCACAGAGCAGGGGAGGTTAACAAATTATTATTCAACAGTGTGATCCCAGACTTTATTATGCATAAGACAAAAGTCAGAGAGGCTTGCATCTCTTGCAAAGCTGCTACCAGAGATATGTCTCCAAGTCTGATAGATAGAATCCTTTTCATAAAGTAAATCTGTTTAGAAAATATTGCCAAAAAAAGGTTTGCATCCGCTAAAGGGGTATGGTGGATCTTATCAGATAAGAAAACTCTCCAGAAAGCTCCGTTTCCAGTGTTGGCTACCAGGAAACTCAAAGCTAATCATCTTCTGGAACCGTCTCTTGGTGTCATCTTCCTCCTCAGATGACAATGTGGCCTCCAGCAATATAGGGAAATGCAGACACTGTGAATTTAAACCTGAAAAATAGACTCTGGAAATGGGAAGAAAATGATGTCTAGAAACTTTGAACTTCATCCTACCCCCATGGCTATTCCCTTGGTAATCAGCCTGAGCCTAGGCATAATGGATATTTTCATTTAAAGAGTTGATTAAACACGAAGAGGTAGCAAAGAGAAAATGAGGAGAATGTGTAAAAGTTACCAGAAGTCTGTCTTACACCATGCTGGCTTCACCTCCTCCCACAGCCTGTCGGTCCCTCTGGTCTCGGAACCCTCTCACTCTGCATCTTCTTCCACCAGGAGGAAGAGACTACGCCTTGTCTGAGTTGCTCATTTCCTGGTATAACTTTGGAAGTTCTGGAATTTATTGTATTACATTTTCTTCCTCAATATCTTCTTGCTTTCGGTCTTTATTTTAAAATTCCATATGAATGTTTATGTTATAAACTGTTTCAAGTCACTTTCAAAGTAAAGAGAGACTAATATACAAACAAATCAACAGAAAAAAATTGAGAACCAGGCTAATTTTTAATGCTAATGAAAGCTTCCTAAGGGTCTGAAGTCCTGGCTCTTGATTGGATTTGCAAAGCATGTAAATGGCTTATGGGTTACAAAATCCCATAGGCCCTAGGAGATTTGTTTTAAAAGAGCAAGCAGCTTATCCTGCTTCTCCATATGAAACAATGTAAAATTCTTTTGCATCTCTGCAAAATAGCGATTCCAAATAAGGGTGAACTTGATCTACTTCAGTGTTTCTTGCTGTACTTAATTTTCCACACAGATTTGCTCTAATAACCCATGTTGTTGTTTTAGGCAGTCTGTTTTCAAGCAGGCAAGAGGATTTAGGACACACCACTCAGGAGAATGAGTCACACATGGAAACCATTCTGCTAGGGGCAAATCCCGAGGTTTTATGCTGCTACTCACATGGTAGACCTGAAAAAAAATCTATATGTTCACCATATTCCAATATATAACAGTGCTCCCTCAAGGAATAACCTCTTCTGATCCTATTTTTCTCCCTGGAAAGATCTGGGTGATAGCTGGCATTGCTTAGTTGGAAGATTTCCTGTTTCTCATTGTATGAGACAAACACTACAGAGTAAATTGAATGGCAAAGGAGATAAACAAGGCTGTAAGTCCAGCTGTAAAAAAATGAAACTTCGCATTTACTATAACAACAACAACAATCTTTGATATTTATTATGTCAGATTGCATTATCCCTCTGGATAATTACTACCATGATGGGATCTACATTTGCTTCAGCTTCAGGAGTTTCAGTGATATATCATTATTTGCTACCAAAGCTTCACTTTCCACAAAAGGAGGAAAAAAATGGTTAATAAATGATCCCTTTCCCCTAATCAAGATGAGTGGGACCCAGGACCAAATGCATCCACAATTCCAAAGTCTTCAAGGTGATTCTTTATCTAGGGTTTAAAAGAGACCAACTCTAAAAATGAATAAACTTTTAGTTAAAATTTTGAAATAAATTTTGAAAATAATTTAAAAAATAATAGTTTTTAAAAGCTTAAAACTTTTAAGTATCTATTCATAGTCAGAATTTTTAAATAAAATTTTAAGATAGTTTAAAAATAATAATTAAAAAAGTTTAAAAATTGTTATAGACTATTGTGAAAATTTTTTATTAAACTTATGAATATAATATTTAATAAATAATTTCTGCAAGGTTTTGAAATATATGAACTTATTCGATGTCACTTTACAATTATATATAGGTAATTCTGCTTGCATACATGTGTGTATATTAATACCGACATAGACATGGATGTTTGGGTGTGTACATTTATGACCACATACATGCATTTGTAATATACCTACATATTTAGATACATCTAATACCTTATTGCATTTGAGAATCATAAAAACTGGCTACTGGTACCGAATTTCAGTTTCATTAAATTCATTCATACATTTACTCATTTACTCATCCAACAATTAATTTACTGAACAGATATTTACTCTTCATGAAAGCCATTAATCTCATTAATGGATTTAAAAATAATTAGGACTGCTGCTTTTCCAAAATGAGGCTACAAGCCATTAAAGGAGAAAAGACTACTATATGAGCAACTCTTACAGAAGTAAGCATAAGTAAAAGCTAGTGACTAGTGCCAAGGGAGCACTGTTCTTTCAAATGAACAGAATCTAGAAAATCCCAATGGAGGATTCTACACCTAAGCTAGGTCCTAGAGAATGAGTGTGGTTCCACAAGAGAAAGTTAAGACTTTTAATTAGAGCAAATAACTGAAGAAAATGCAAAGAGGAAAGAAATTTGGGTTGAGATTGAGAGGCTTCAAGTTTGACTAGAACATCAGCTATAATGTTAGAAACTATGGAAAGAGAAGGAGCTGGGGGAGATAGTTTCTGATAGTAGAGGACCTGAAGGTTTAAGTGTTCAACAAATAAGCAGAATGGAGTCACTGAAGTCATTAGTAATGTGAGCACAGCTGCTTCATCTAGTGGAGGCATGAACCAGAGACTACTGTGGAGAGGACAATACCACAGTGGGCTTGCAGGAGGGACCGGGGCATGATAATGCTGCAAGATTGGAGGGGCACGCATGTATGTATGTGTGCACAGATGGGGATGTGTTGGTGTGCCATGGTTTACAGGCATAAGAAACAGATTAATTTTTAGATAGTGGAGGTTTGAGTGAAATCAATACTAAAGTAGTACTTATTGCGTATTCGCAGTTCGGGGGATTAGGACATTAACATCCCTGAGATGTGGATTTGGGGAGGGAAGCGTTTTTCCACATGCCACATAGAGTCCCTGGTGGGAGAGGTTAGAAATCGGCCTTTTCATGACGTCTCCAATGAGCTCATACAAATTCAGAAGCCTAAAGAGTCTTTTAAGAGTTCAAAGCCAGGCTTGTCTCCCTGGCAATATATTTCCATCTAAAGTTCAATGGACTTCCTGACCACGGGTCTCCAGGCAGTTCCCTGGGCCATTATCCTAACCAGTTGCTTTTCCAGAAACCATTGTTGTCTTTCTTTTTCTAATCTTGTCCTGTCATTGCCCCTGGCTCTTGCCTTCATGGAACCCACGCAAAGCCCTCGGGAGCAGACTGGGACATGGAGCAGCAAGCCTGACCTCCACGTGTGGGAACCAGAAGCTTGTGGTTTCCCAGATTTGCAAGACCCCAAATCTCTCTGCTCTCTCTTTTCTCTTCCATATCTGTGCTCAAACTTGCAAATTCTCACTTGTCCTTACCTTACATATAATGCCTTAGGAAAAGGAGGAAAACAAGTCAACATTACAACACTTCTCCTAGAGCAACAAGCAGTCGCGCCATTTGTCTTACAAGTAAGGTGTGTGTCAGTTCTACTGAACATTAGGGCAGTGTCAACTTTTAAGAGTATATCCTTTTCCATATTTCCAGGTATCCAAAAATTACTCCAGTGTCTCGTATTGCTATTTTTAGAGCAGAATTTATCTTATAGATGTTTATTTCTTCATTAAAAAGAGTAGGCAAGTGGGGTATGGTGGCACACACCTGCAACCCCAGTGTCTTGGGAGGCTGGGGCAGGAGAATCATGAATTCAAAGCCAGACTCAGCAACTTAGCGAGGCCCTAAGCAACTCAGTAAATAAAATAACTCTGTAAATAAAATACAAAAAAAAAGGGCTGGGGATGTGGTTCAGCAGTTAAATGCCAGCATCAGCAACTTAGCAAGGCAGTCTGCAACTTAGCAAGACCCTGACACAAAATAAAAAAATAAAAAAAGGCCAGAGATATGGCTCAGTGATTAAGCACTGCAGGGTTCAATCCCCAGTACCAAAATAAATAAATAAATAAGATAAAAAGAGTAGGCAAGATTGCAGCAGCAAATAAGCCTAAATGATGTGTGTGGCTTCTTACAATAGAATTTTATTCCCTGAGATAGTCTGCTGAGGTGTTCCTGGTCATCCCTGGTTTTCCTCCAAAGGGTTTGGAGACTGTCATCTCAGCCACCTGTGGCCTCACTAATCCTTTCTGTTCGCAACCTGGTCTTCATTCAACCAAAAACATAAAACAAGAGAAGATACACAAAGTGGTGGATATCACCTCCAATCATGTTCAATCTGATAAAAGTGACTGATTTGCATGACATCTCACACCTGATTTCAGTTGAAGCAGGAAAATGAAATATTTCCATATCCAAAGGAAGAAGCAGTAGATCTACTCTTGATTTTTTTTTTTTTTTTTTTTTTTTTTGTAAATAGCTAACAGCCTCTATTATACCAACAAATGATGATTTCTTCATTTAGGCTATTTGTTTTAGCTTGTATAAATAGAACACTTGATTCTACCAATGTAAATCTATTTGTACACATTACATATAGCTCCAGACACATAAAAAAATTTAGCAAATCTATTTTGATAATTTTTTTTTAAAGAATCTGGGTCAGATTCTAATTGCTAAAATCTTAGTGTAAAAAAGCCTTCAAGTCTGGTCTCCAGAGACACTCCCCCTCTCGATCCCATCCTCAACCCCACAAATTCACAATATGGATTGTGATTCTGTAGTGGCACCCCCCTTTCTTTATAGAAAATTTTAACTGGGCTTCTCCAGAAATCTTCACCATGGCTGATTTTTAGGACTGTCAGCAAAAGAATCTCTACAAAAAAGTTCAATGTAGATAAACTTCCTATTTTCCTGTTGCTCTTACTTGGCCACTGGCCTGGAAGAAATCAGCACTCCAGGTGCTGGACACCCCTTTACTTGTTTTTCACAAACATGTATCCAGTATAGTAGTTTGTAGAAGTGGGTTTGCAAATGCAAACTGTGATAATAAAAGGACAAATTCTTTAAACAAGGCCTCTGGCCTCAAGTTGGAGCTTCACAGAGATGTCTACGTTTCTAAGATAAGAAAAGTTACCAACTAGGTTTCATGGTAACAGCCGGCAATGGGAGGAAAGAAAGGGGAGAAGAAGCTCTCCCTTCTCAGGTGTTGTCCTTGAAGGGTTAACTTGCCCAGAACAGTGAAAGGGGGAATAAAAACTGCTTTTATGTGAACTTCTATAAACTGTGAACTTCTGACCCCTTCCCCTTACATGCTGGGTATAAAGTTCTGAAACTACCTGAACTCAGGGTTCAGAGGATTAATTGATTACAGCAAGAGCTGTGCCCTCTGAACCTGGCTGCAGCCAAATAAAACTGTTTCCTGCTGTCTTCAGTGCCCTCCTCATCTGTCCCTACAACAATATCTGGAATCTGTTGCTGTATGGGGAGTTCTCTGAAGTCCTGGAACCCTTCAGACACACAAGTGACAGCACAGCTCTAACTAAAAAGGGTCATCCCAGTCACCCAGGTCCTCGCTCTCCCCTTTGAGTCAGTCATGGTGTCCTGTGAATCTAGCATAGATGCAGGGACTAGAAATGTGCGTGGATACCACCATGTCTCAGCATCTGCCCTGTCTGAGCTCCCTGAAAGGTTAAAATCTTATTTTGTTATACACTGTACTAGTTTCTTATGACTTTTTAAACTATCACAAAGTCAGTTACTTAAAATGCTAGAATGTATCCTCCCACAGTCTGGGAAGCCAGAAGTTTGAAGCAGTGTCACTGGGCTGTCACCCAGCTGCATCCCTCTCCAGAGCTCTAAAAGAGAGTCGATTCACTTCTTCCAGTTCTAGTGACTTCCAGCAGTCTGCATCCTGTGCCACATTATTCCCATCTTAAAATCTCTCTGCTCTGTCCCCACATGCTCCCCTGGAAATCCAGGGGCAAATCTGCCCCTTGCTTCTTGGAGCTTTGGGTGGCTGTTGGCATTTCTCATCCTGTGCCACATGAGTCCAATCCTGCCTCTACCGTCACACTGCCTGCTCTGGTGGAGATTCTCGCCTGCCCCTCCCCCTGGCAGGACACTTGTGATGACATTTAGGGCCCACCCGGACAATTCAGGGTAACCACCCCATGTCAAGATCCTTAACTTAATCACGCCTGTAAAGACCTTTTGTTCCCCAAAAGGAAACATCTACAGCTTCCAGGGATAGGATCTGGTGTCTGTGAGGAGGTCACTTTTCCATCTCCTGCATCTAGACCCACTGTCCAAGTTTTATTTCAGAGAAGCTTAACACAAGAGAAGACCAGTTCCATGCCCTCCGTGTGCCCACTTTAATCTCTCCCCAGAGACTAGGTAAAGAGCAAGCAATCTCACTTTTTTCCTTACATCTCATAAGTGAAAGTAGATCATAGTGTGACATTCACACAAACCAAGTCACACTGAAGAGTCAACTTGGTTTCACCGGAAGGTTCACACAAAAGAGTGGGGGGTCCGACGAGGTACCAACAACATGAGGAAGACACTTGCTTTTTGGTATAAACCCACCGGCTACAATCTCCAGTAAGGGATCGTTTATTTTGTCAGTTGGGAATCACAGAGTTCTAGGGTCCAAAAGGGCTCCCGATATTTCCTATTCTAATTTCTTTATTTGATAGAGGGAAAAAAAACAATATGCCCACAAGGAATAAACTTCTTGCCAATGTTTAAAGTTAGTTATCTTTCAGGATTAATTTTTCCTTCTGCCTCTATTTGAGTGCTCTGACCTTTTAGACCTATTACTAGGACCATTTTCTTTATTGTTACGTGGAGTTGCAATGTACCATTCTAAATGATGAATCACCCTCAATATAGAAAGGCCTAGATGCTGCCCTTTAAATTCTCTATTCATTAGTGGACGCAGCATAATAACTATCCCCCCTAGAATCCACCTCAGAATTCCCAGAACGACGTGGGCAGCAAAGATAATTGCAGACGAAGGAGGCTGAAGGCAGCCCCCAACTCTGGAAGAGATTCTCTGTAAACCCCCATTCCTGCTTCGCACATTGAAAATGTAAAACAATACTACTCAGGGAAAGGCCAGAGAACTGAACTTTAGGAACAAAAATAGATAGATCTACAATAATACCTGAGTGGACTCTTTTCCCGTACCTTTGAAATGACTTTCTTGTGCCATTAATACATTGTTGCATGGCAATAATTTATTTGCATAGAAATCTGGATCAAAGTGTTACCTGTGACACTTTCCATGGAAAATATAAAAGAGAATTAAGTAGGGAACCAAATTTAAAAAAACATAACAACTCATGACATACAGTCTATCTTCTCACCCAACATTTACATATTAGCAGCCCTTGGAAGCCTCAGAAGTACTACTCAATTCAACTCAGCAATTAAGACAAACTGAAATTATCAGCAGGACTTTGGAAAGTAAGTGGTCGAAAAATATGCTGCATTTCCTGTCCACGTAACTACGCAGGCCTAGGGAGGGAAACCGTTTACACCTGGCTTCTCGTGAAACATTACAGACTCAGGCACGGTGTTTATTACTATGGAATATGATGCCCCATTGTTTTGTCAATTCCTCTAAATCTTTATTGAATGTGAAATAGCTTTTGGTTTCAGGGCACCAGCCTAATCTTGTATATTCTCACAAAACAGACAGCATAACGTCTAAAACAGCAGTAAGCTTTTAGACCAGGTTAGCTTTCCAGAAGTAGAGGGGGACTTAAACACCACACTGAGTGGGAAAAGATGAAAAAGTAAAGAACAGAAAAGACGAGAAGAGAAAAGCAAGGCAGATGCTGAGGGTCTGGAGCATTCCACGCCAGACCCTGTATTGGGCATCTGCTCTATTTGCCTTCCTTGAAATGGGATGAACCTTGAGATCCTCCTTCTCATCTCAGCCTTTCCACTCGGGCAATAAGACTTCACAGTTCTAACCTCTGGGGCTTCGTGTGTTTCCATCGGTGAAAGCAGGGTTTGGGCTGAGCCATTGCGCAGGGCCCGCGGGGCTCTGTAACCCTCCTGCCAGGGCCCAGGGTGGAACCTACACGGGAGGACTTTTCCTCTGCCAGGAGCAGCTCCTACTGGGACTCGTGGCGAACAAGTTGCTTCTCGTGCCCTTTGTTCAATTGTTTTGGACGCCCCCCCCCCCCCCCCCAGAAACACAACATAGCATAACTTGTGTGATGATTATGCACCTACGTCCTACATACTATCCAACACTCTTTCCCACCCCCAAGGAACCTGTATGCAAAGTTAGTGTGGTGAGTGGTTAAGGGGAGGGAGTCTAGAAGCTGATGAATCCTGACCCTGTCTCTCCCACGCTAGCCGTGTAAACTTGCTGTGTTTCCCATCCTTCGTGGGTCCCATGGAGGAGTGAGCATCCACAACCACGTCAGCAGCACTGGGATTGTCCCTTCCCCTCTGCCCCTCAGTGGGATCCAGGAGATGATCCTCAAATGTCTCTGTCAACCAGAAGTAAATGCCAGCAAAACTGAGTGTGACACAGGGGCTGGCAAATATTTGCTGAAAGGGCCAGGGGGCACGCGTTCCAGGCTTTGTGGGCATGCAGTCTCTGTCACAGCCTCACAGTCTCTGTGCCATCGTCTCGCAGAGCAGCCACGGAGGACGCTAGACAAGTGGGCTTCCCTGTGCTGCAGTAAGTTCTACAGGAGAGGTGGCCATCTCTACCTCCCCTGCATGGTCTGCCCAAGGGCACGGCCACCATATTCCTCTCTACCTGCAAGGAAAGAAGCCTAGCCTCCCCCCCTACCCCCCTACACCCCACATCCCCGGTCCCCACTGATTTGACAGGCGTGTCCTGGTGTGTGTCTCTCAGGGACAAATGTGAGAGTCTTACAAGAATGTGTGCTCAGGAGGCGAATTTTCCGTGGGTCACCCAGGTCACTATGTATAACTAATGAATGTAGCAGAGCTCTCCTGAGACCGTCTCCCTGGAAATGTGTGAGTGACAGTCAAAAGGGAAGTGCCGGGGACTGCTCGACCCTCAAAGCTTCCAACGAGAAGCTGACTGACTTCCACCAGCCTCAGAACCATGTGCTGCACTCTGGATATTGAATGTCCAAAGGTCCCTGTATTGAAGGTTGGGTCCCCAGGGTGACACTACTGGGAGATGCTGGGCACCTTCAGGACGAAGGGTGCTGTGAGAGGTCCTTACATCATCAGGGACGTGCCCCCCAAAGTGAATTCTGGGACCCTGGACTCTTCTTCCTATTTTGCTTCCTGTCCCCAAGGTGAATCGTTGGCCCACCACACGTCCCTGCTGTGGCAATTGGGCAACAGCCTGTAGAGACTTAAAGCCATGGGTCTTCCCAGACTTGGACTAGAAATTCCAAAACCACGAGTCAAAATACACCTTTTCTCTTTAAACCTAATTATCTCAGATATTTCATTATAGTACCGTAAGCTAACAGTGTGGATTGCATGTTATTAATTTTTAATTTCTCCAATGAATGAAGTACAACAAACACTTAATGGCATTGAGGTTTTTTGGCCACAAACTGCCAATTCATGTTCTTTGCAGATTATTCTATCAACGTGGTATTTTCTTGTGATTTGATGGAGTGCCTTAAAATTGTAGATGTTAATATCTTGTCTAATTCGGACACTGAAAATATTTTCTACAATTCAGAAAATTTACTTTATCCATGGAAATTTGTATGATAGAAATCCTTCATTTTGATATAATCAAATCCACCAATTTTTGCTGTTTTTGTTTGAGCTTTGAAAGTTTTATTTCTTTTTAAAGAAGTCTTCCTTTCCTTGATCACATAGATGTTTGCCTACATAATCTCCTTTTAGGTCTATAAATTGTTGTTAACTGTGGATCCTTAATCCACTTATAATCCTCTTTCTATATGTTATGGAAGAACAAGCTCTATTTTTATTGACATAGTAAGCAAATTGTCTTTTCTGTATTGATTTCTGGAAGATGCCTTGTTTACTTTTCTGTTAGCTCAAAATACGAAAGGTTCTCTGTGGATGAGAGGTGGCCTTCCACTCGGTCCATGGGTTTGCTCTGAAGTCAGTTCTGTGCTTGCCTAGCTTCCTGCAATGGCTTAGCATCTTGTAACATGGGGTCCCCGTTACTCTGCCTTTTAAAGGGACCTTGAAGTACACCTGTACTTCATTCTTCAATATGGTTTTAAAGTACTTTAGTGAATACTTTTCTAATATGTGGATGCTGATTCACAATAAGGCAGGGGCACTAGGGAAAGATAGCATTACCTTAGATTAGGTGGAGGGTAGTGATGGGAGGGGAGGGAGGGGATGTGGGGATAGGAAAGAGTGGAATGAAACAGACACTATTACTGTATGTATCTATGTGACTCCATGACCAATATGATTCTGCAACATGTATACTTAGAAAAATGAGAAAATTATATCCCATCTATGTATGATATATCAAAGTGCACAAATGTATCCTACTGTCATGTCTAACTAATTAAAACAAATTTAAAAATTCAAAAAAAATTTTGACCTTGGATTGAATTATATTTATAGATTTTTGAGAGTAATTTGTTTTTATATACTATTATGTCATCTCATCCAAGGAAATAAAATTCTCCACGTATGTATTTTATCTACTATGTACATTTTAGGATAAATACTTTTTCTACAAAGGTCCTACCCACTAAGTAAGTTAATACCTAGGTGCTTTTATTGTTTGTTACTATTGTAAAAGAGCATTTATATTTTTCCACAATATTCAGTTGACTTTTGCTGGTGTAGGGAAGTACTGGTTTATATATATTAAAATCTGGCAATCTTATTGTACTCACTTATTAATTCTATTGATTTAAATGTTTATTTGGTTACTCCTACATAGACTGACGTTTCATATATATATATATATATATATATATATATATATATATACAAACATATATACATATATGCTTTTTTCTTTCTTTTTTTATATTACTAGTGTCCAAGATATCTAGCTGTATTTTTAACAGGAGAAAAACTAGAGAGGACTTCATTGTCCTGATCATAAAGGGAATTATTCTAACTAATTTTTTTAAGAATAATATTTGATGTAGATTTTTGGTGCACAACCAAAAGTCAGGGAAACAATTTTTTTTAAACAGATTTGCTAAAAAGTTGGGTTTTTTTTCTCCATATATATGTGTTGAAACTCCCCATTTGTTTTCATGCAACTATTAAGATAATAAGATGATTGTAAGCAGTGGCTAAGATATTTTGGCAGTTTCACAGGTTCATGCCAACAACAATTTGTAAGTTCAATAGGATCATATGCCAGAGGGGTCAAAAGAGCATTGAGATAAACTCAGCATTCTGTTCTGCTTTATCTCTTGAGTCAGTTGCTTCTTAGGGCCAAGAATCTTTGAGATTTTTAGCCAAGAGGAAGGTATGATGCACAAAGCATTTGGTAAAAGAGTAGTTCAGGGCATGCCGGGAAGGAGAATCTCTAATTTAAAAACAAAATGCTGAATTCCCACCAGGACCCTGCTGAAAGAAATAAGCCTTCATAAAAAGTGATACCCAGCATCAAACAGCTCAATCTCCATGTTGAACAGTCCTCCCCCTCTCTACTAGACTACCGTCAGTCAAAATAAAATCTTCTGGAAGATCATGATATTTAAAGTCTTAAGTCTCCAATTGGTAATATACAATATCACAGAGCCATTAAAAATTCCTAAAAAGTGAGAAAATAAAACAGTTGAAGATAATGAAGAAAAATAGACCTCTTGTGTGTGTATGTGTGTATAAGTTTCTATGCACAAATTTTTAAATAAATATAGTTTCTTATGCTAAAATCAAGAAAAAGCTACATGAAAAGATAAAGAAATTCACTGTAGGACTGGAATCTTTACAAAACAAACCTACTGGTCAAGAGGGTATTTTAGAATAAAAACATAATAATTGAAACTTTGATATCAATAAGTAGGCTTAATTAGCAGGTTAGAAACAACAAAAGAGAAAATCAGTGAACTGGAAAATTTATCATTGGAAATATCCACATAGAAGCATAAAGAAATAGATTATATATAAGTATGATCATTTTCTGACAGTTTTTTTAAATAGAAGTTGAGAATCATTGTTTTTTAGGTCACTTTAGTATATATAATTATAATAAGATATTTGTATATTAATCTGCAACAAAACTTTTGAGTATATTTATGTTATCTGATACTCATAATTAACACTATGAAGTAGTATCTAGTGTAATTCTGTTGATAAGCTCAATTTTTTCGGAGGAAATTAGGGCCAGGAAAGTTTGAATTGCTTGCTAAGTATGAGGAAATACAAGCCTGGGCACCCTGACTCCAAATTTGGGTGCACTTTACCTGTAACATGTGACTTTTCAAAGTGAAAGTGAAGTTTGGCAAAATCACCTCAAGCTGATGAGTGCTTTCTTTCTATGTGAAATGATACACCAATAGTTTATATTCTTATCTTCAGAACTTGTAGGATAGTCAAACCAGACTACACGTTACATCACCTTTCCATCCGCTTACCAGATATGATAAAACTCAATTCATCAGCATGCCTACAGGTAATCTTCAGGTCCAAACAGATTATTACAAGATTTATTAGGAATAAGGGCAGGCAGAGTTATCTATGATTACCCTAAATACATGTATGAAGACACAATTGTTGTAAAAATACTTCATATAAAATCAGCAACTTGAAAAATTGTGCTCTTTATGTGTAATATGAAATGAAATATACTCTGCAAACGTGTATAACAAATTAGAATAAAAAATAATTTTAAAAAGATAAATTTCATTTTATTTACTTTTATCATTGTATATTTTTTAACTTATCTTAATCAGTTATAGAGAGATGGACAGGGGTGGTACTTAACATTAAGATAGTGATTTAAATGACCAGATTTGCTTTACATGTTTTACATTTTATTTTATTTTTTTTAAATTTTTTTATTATTTATTTACTTATTCATCATGCACAAGTATAGTATCTTTTTACATACAACTGCTTGTATACAAAGTATATAAGTACCATTCAGATCTTCAATCATGCATTTAGGATAATGATATATCCTAAATGTTTTACATTTTATAAACATGAGTTCTATACAACCAATCTTAAATATTTTAAATATTCTTAGTTTTATTGGGGGGTTGAGTAATGGGGATTGAACTCAGGGGCACTCAACTACTGAGGCACATTCCCAGCCCATTTTGTATTTTATTTAGAGATAGGATCTCACTGAGTTGCTTAGCACCTCACCATTACTAAGGCTGGCTTTGAACTCACAATACTCCTGCCTCAGCCTCCTGAGTGGCTGGAATTACAGGTGTATGCCACCACACCCAGCAATATTCTTAGATTTTACTATGAGCTGACAAAACAATAAAAAAGTAATATTTAAGGTAGAGGCTGAAACTATTTCTGTTGTATTATGCATGCAATTATTGTTTTAAGTATTTATACCTAATGGTAAAGATACTACTGCTTTTCTTTGACCAATTTTAATGCCCTCACATTCTTTTAACAAATCACATAAAAAGATGTACAGGCTTCTTAGAAAGTAGAAATAATTGAAATGACTGGTAGCAGCTGAAGAAGGAAAAAATATCTCTAGAAATGATCATATCAATTCCCAAGGGCACACCTAGAATGCCCAGTCTATGCATGGTTCAAAGAGCATCACTGTTTCCAAATGAAAGGGTGGTCCTGTGGGTTGTTAAATGGTAATTCACTTTCCACTAGGCACTGATGCACCTTCTGTGCTCCTGACCTCTGGTAACTCACATTTCAGGGCAAAGAGGAAGTAAGGTGGTTAATATTCATGAACTCCAATGCAAAACTGGAAAAGCAGAGGAATGGGGGTATTCATTGATCCGTAACATTTCCCAAGGTAAACGATGGAATAAAATGAATTTCTTAAAGCGTGAAACCAGATGTCTGCTCAAAATAGATTTCATAGCACTGGGATACCTTAGCAGCAGGGCCACATCTGAACTGAAAGTTGGCTGCATCAATTCTCACTACAGAAATTGCAAATTGATCCAGAGTTAGCTAACTCTTTAAATAAGTATTTAAAGAACAAGTAAAGTTTATATAACTAGAATTTTCAAGAAAATACAAACATGTGCCATCAATTTTATATGCTATAAATAAGTACTTAAATTTTTGAAGAAAATATAAAGGCATACTTTAAATTTTTATCAATTGTATTTCTAAAATTTTTCTATTTTAAAGTAGTAGTAGTACTATGCCTGTATTATTTAGATATACTACACAAATGTTGTTTAAAATTATCTGTGGTATGATCTTTGTAAAGAATTAGATTAAGTATGTAATCTGTATCATCCATGTAATTCACAATCTAATATTTTCTTAAATTAGATACACTGGTTCTCAAATTATGTGTTTATGTTTGTCTCTGGATATCTTATGCATAATAATAGAGACTAAAAAAACTAAAACCTTAGAAAATAAATCTTGGGACCCATTTGTATAATTAATATGTTTTGGAAGATTTTTTTTTTTCATGTACTCAAATAAGAAAGCAAAAAAACCAGAAGTAAAACTAGTATTCAGTGCCAGGCACAGTGGCACATGCCTGTAATCCCAGCAGCTCGGGAGGCTGAGGCAGGAGAATTGTAAGTTCGAAGCCAGTTTCAGCAATGGCAAGGTGCTAAGCAACTCAGTGAGACCCTGTCTCGAAACATAATACAAAACACGGCTGGGGATGTGGCTCAGTGGTGGAGTGCCCCTGAGTTCAATCCCCAGTACCAGAAAAAAAGAAAGAAAGAAAGAAAGAAAGAAAGAAAGGAAGGAAGGAAGGAAGGAAGGAAGGAAGGAAGGAAGGAAGGAAGAAGAAAGAAAGAAAGAAAGAAAAGAAAAAAGAAAAAACTAATATTCAGGAATAATTCTATTCAAAAACTTATTTAAGATTGCAATGCCTGGAAATAGAGTTACTTCTGAAGAGAAGCACGTGAGAGAAACAAAACTGGAAA
This sequence comes from Tamias sibiricus, assembly GCA_025594165.1. NCBI lineage: Eukaryota > Metazoa > Chordata > Mammalia > Rodentia > Sciuridae > Tamias > Tamias sibiricus. The sequence continues at coordinate 97,970,230 of CM046669.1, forward strand.
TCCAAACTAAAGTGACTGGAACAAAACACAGCTTTCTTTTATGGTGTTTTAAGGTGGAGGAACTACAGTAATGTCAGTTGAAGTCACACGATGCTGGTTGGTGTTCAAAAGAATCCCTTTCATCTTGCAGAGCAATCAGAGATAGACAGGGCAGAACTCATCCGCAGACACAGAGTTAAAGAAGCAGACGGTGGGAGCACAGGTGCGGCTCGGGCAGTGCTCAGATCCCAAGAGAGCCAGATGACCACTGGGGACTGAACCATAGCTCTGCTCAGTTTTGTGGGTGCCCTTGTAGGTTTGGGGAGGCATAAAGCAGAACTTTGGGGGAAATTCATTTTTTAAAAGACAGGAAATATGCACAATAAACATATATAAAGATATTTAGACAGTAAGTGGGCCACTGACTATCTATGTGAATATGGTGCTACTAACGAGGGATACCATTGTACTTGGGAGTTGAGGCCCATGTGCAAATGTGAAGCTCTTTGGAATTTGAAATTATAATAGCTGCAGGCTGGCAAAAGCTATGGAGGTTAAATTCTCCCAATGAAGATAGTTTCTTATGTCTAATCTACATCACATTCCAATTCCACAAAGGCATTGAATTCCCACTATGTCAGGCACGGGATTCGCTGCACTATGGAATACAAAGGTCAGCCATGTGTGGCCCTTAGCCTGGAGGATCTCCCATATGGAAAGAGCATGGAAGCAGTGGCAGCTGCCATTGATCTGACACCTGCTGAGCAATAGTCACAAATCCTGCAGATATAGCCACAGAGTTTAGTGCCTTTCGCCAAGGATAGTTAACAGAACAGTGTCTCGAACCTGCCGCTGCTCTGTCATGTCACACTTGACACCACCGCCTCTTTTGTGCCTGGGTACTGGGTTACTTTTTGGCCATCTTCTGTGAGGTTGAGAAATCCCAGGTCCCTTACCATTTCCACCCAGTGGGTGAGATGCCTGTAGCTGCTCATTCATTACGGAGTGCCTGTATGATTGATTGGCTGTATGTGGGTGCTCAAGGCCTGAGAGCTCGCCATCATTCCTCCCAGCTTCCCACTCTCTGCAGCAAGACAGAGCAAAGCTTCCCGAGGCCAAAGATAAGGTAGGCCCTCCCCTTGGCTGCTAGATGGTGCATTGCACTCTGCAGCTGAAGGATTCCGGAAGCATCCAGGGATCAGGGACTGCGGGAGCAGTGGATGAGGATGCAAAGACACTGGATTTATCGCTGCAAAGCCTCACATTTTATTCAGGGAACTGCTGCTGCTGCTATTGACAATTTCAGATGCAGCCTTAGGCGTTGACAATGACAAATGGTCTATATTGTTAGTTCAGGCTACAAAGTCAACAGGAAAAACTGAACATTAGTCAAAACTTCGACTTCACTGAAGCACTTTAATATTTCTACCAGACCTTGTCTGACATCCATCACAGCATGAATTACCCTCTGGCTTTGCCTAAGAATTTTTTTTTTTCCACTCCTAAGACTCGTAGGTCACTACATTTGATATAAAATTAGACTTGGCATTCCTGAGTAAGCATTATTCTTGAGCAATCCAGTTCATTCCTTAATTATCCATGGAGAATGGAGATGGGGGGAAGGGAGATAATGTATTATGAAATCTACAAACATAACAGACTCTTTTCATGGATTTTAACAACTAGAAACAATTTTAAGAAAATTTCCGAAGTATATCAAAGATTATCAGCAAAAACTGAACTCAAAACTATTTATTTAACTGTTTTTCTCAGCTCTATATAATGTGTCTGGGACTCAATAAGCTTTTACTGGGTAGATGATTCTCACAAAGTGCTGACTTTATTGCTCTATAGCAACAATTTTCATCTTATTTAATCTTTTCAACTAACTTAATTAAAACAGCATAAAGTCAGAAAATTTATAAAACCCTCTATGATAACCCTAAAATACTGTTAAGTCCTGCAATGTTTTCTGACTCTTCCAATAATTATCATGCTCTACGCAAAAGACTATGAGTTCTGTCATAGTGTAACACTCTGCAATCCATCAGCTAAGAATGGCCTCTGTCCTTGGGCCAGAAGGGTGGGTGTCCCTGAAATCCTGTTCCAGGTGTTTCTGTGTTCTGGAGCTACCATAAAAGATTGTCACAAACATGGCGTCTTAAAACAACCGAATTCCATTCTCTCACCCTTCTGGAAGCTGCAAGATGAAACTCCAGGTGGGGGCAGGCCGTGCTCCCCCTGGAGGCTCTAAGCAGCACCTGCTGTGTCCCTCTCCTGGCTTCAGGTGTGGCCCAGAGTCTCTAGCATCCCTGGGCTCAGAGATTGTTGCTCTGATCTTTGCCTTCATGTCACATGGTGTGCCCCCCCACCCTGTGTCTCTCTGACTCCCCATCTCCAAATATCCCTTCCCTTGTAAGGACCCCAGTCACGGGATTCAGGATGTACTTTAGTGCAGTGGAACTTCCACTTAAATCAATTATCTCTGTAAAGACCCTATTTTCCATCAGGTCGCATTCACAGGTTCTGAGTGGACATAAATTCTGAGAAGACACCATTCAACCCTGTTCACCAGGCAAAGCAAAGGTCCATATGGTCACACATCACTCGACAATGGGGAAACAGCCTAAGAAATGCATTTGTCGGGTAACGTGACCATTTGTGCACCCATCACAGAGTGCACTTAGGCAAACCCAGATGGCGTAGGCGCCAGTGCATATGTGACCCACCAGTGAGAGAAACACTGTTATGGGCTGGCCAACAGAGGACCAGGCATATAACGGTGGCCCCGTGTTATAATGAGTCTGAAAACTTCTTATCACCTGGTAACCCAAACATGTGTCTGCATTCCCTCACAGGTCCAGCCAACAATCCCAAATAGAATAACGAGGAAGAATGAAGTTAAACTGTGTGCCTGGTACTGTACAAAACAGGACTGCTGACTAGGTCTTTCACACTCTCATGAATTGTTTTGCTGTTTTTTTTTTTTTTTTTTTTTTTTTTTTTTTTTTTTTTTTTTTTTTTTTTTTTTATCATGTGAACACAGCCTTGTTTTGTTTTTCCATTTCTTTTTTATTTCCCAGAAAAGTATTACGCAATTACGCATTTGGCTTCTCCAATAAACAAAAACAGCTTCACTCGAAAGTTTACATTTTTGTTTCAATTACTTTCAATTGCAAAATGGAATATTGCCTATCTTGTTTTGGTGTAGCTTTTCGTTTTAAATTCTTCAAGGTGGTGGTTACTGAATTGGAACCATAAGTATGGGATCTAGGCCAATCAAACAAGTCATTTCTCCTTGCAGAGGACATTGGACACTTTTGACTTGATGGAATCATTGGGAAGAATCTGTTTTTTTTTTTTTTTTTTTTTTTTTTTATGGATTTTTGTGGAGAAATCTCCTCCCTAATCAGGTGATGGAACTGTTGTTGCCAACTACAAAAGCAATATTTGAGGATTTTTATTTTCAAGAGAAGAAGAAAATACAAATAAGGCAGCATACATAAAACCTGGTCAGGGCCCTTAAGACAGAAAAGGAAAACTTGTTTTACTTTACAATGAAAATATTACCATGTTTATTAATATATAAATTATGACATTGTATTTTCAAAGGTTAAAATTGCTTTGCCGTCTTACTTTCCATGTTTCAAACTTATAGTATTGTTATTAATATTTATTTTAGTGACAATAGGTTTAAAATTTAATAGAATCTGTTCTTTAGAACAGGGATCTCTAAGTTTTTGATTACACAGTTCTAATGTAAAAAATAGTTACATGCAAGCTTTCATAGGTATGTAAGCATTCCTAGTCTACATTATATATGTAGCAAATTGTGCACAATATGGAAATTTAAAAGTCAGAGCTAAAATTAAAGTCTGAATATAAAATATCATTGCATATCCCAAAGATAATTCTGCTTATAACCAAAATGAGTGAAACATCGGAGGTCAAAAAATGACAGACAGCTCAAGGAGGAAATCATTCACTAAGTCATTCAAATATTTAGGTTTCTGAAGTCTGTCCCTGGGTCTCACTCTTCAACAATGTATAAATATTGTTTCAATAATAAAAAAAAAATCTGCCCACACCAAATTTCTCCCTCCGTCCCCCATAGATGATGGCCTCTGCGCAGGAGGTGCCAGGCGGCTATTGGCATTTTTGCTTGGGTGCTTCCCCAGCACCAGGGCTTCCTGTAAGACTCTGCAGTGCTCTGATTGTACTGGGGAGCCCTGGAGAGTCTCCTAGCCGGTCATGGGTGGTCTTTGGGATCCGAGCTGGAGTGACAGAGGACTAGGAGGCAGTTGGAACGTCCCTCCTGCTGGCAGCTCCTCGGGAGTTCACTTGCCTAACACTCAGAACCGTGCTGGGCACTGTCTTCAGAAGGCTGAGTTGTTCGCCCCTTCCTTCTGTTCCTGAGCTATCTCAGTCGCTTTCCAATAAGGCTGTCTTCCTGCTTGGATTAGTCAGAGGCGGTTTTTTGTGGTTGAACGAAAGAAATGTGGCCAGAGGCCTGATGCTGGAGGTCGAACACATCAGGTCTGGCTGCTTGGCCCCAAAAACTGAAAAGAAAAGGTAACAGTGAAGAGCATGAAATGAACTTTAATCAGTATCGTTATCCTGCCAGGAAGACGAGGGACCCTTGTTCTGAGCCCTGTCTTTGAGGGGCTGACAATGACATTGAGGTTATATAGAAAGGGGGATGGGGACAAGGGCTGGGGTTTACACAGCTGGAGGCTTTTCACCGCTACCAAAGCAGGTGATCTTGACCAGGTGTGGTCCGTCCACACTAATCTCAGGATTGGTCAGGCAGGACCTTTCCTAGATAAGAAATTTCCTGTTGCCCAGTGGGTAGCTTCAACTCATCACTGGGGGCTTATTATTCAGACCTTGTTTCTGGAATCCAAGATGACACAGAGGAAAGGAGATGGATGCAAAATGGAAGAGGACATGCCAAGTGACTAATCCTGCATTTAGTCACCCATTGGACCTCTGCAGACAAAGGTGCAGGGTCTGGGTCTTTGTTACAGATCTGCTTCTGCTTGGCTCCTGTGGCTGAGTTCTGAGGAGCTCGGAGTTTCATGCGTATGTTAAACACACGTTTATTGAGACTCTACTTTGCATTAAGTGCCAAGCCACAGGATGAATGGATGTGGAAGGCAGGGTTGTCATTCTTCAAAAGAATGTTGTAGTTGAGACAACAGTTCACAGGAGCACTGGAGCTCTGTGATTGCACTAAGTAAAAGATGCGGAGAGACTGAGGCCCAAAACCCAAGCTGTCAAGGGGCTATTTTGTGGATGAGTTATGTCCCACAGAGACTCAGACCTGGGAAACAATTCAGGATCCTGGCAAGAGGAGAAGATGCAAGGCACCGTTGGGATAGCAGACATGCTTTATTTGAAGGCCACACCAGCTGCCTGAGTCTTTCCCTAGGCCTTTCTTATGTGCAGGCCAAACAACCAAGGCCAGTGCCAACAGGTTACATGAGTGAGTGCATGCTCACAAGCAGATGTGTGTGACCTTAAGTAAGTACATAGACTGAATCATGTGTTTATGACCTTGACTACATACTAAAACATAGCTGGGAAGAACATATACAATCAATCAACAAATATATGAAAAAATGGTCAACATCTCTAGCAATTAGAAAAATGCAAATCAAAGCGACGCTAAGGTTTAATCTCATCCCACTCAGAATGGCAATTATCAAGAATATAAGCAATAGTAAGTATTCGCAAGGATGTGGGGGAAAAGGTACAATCATACATTGCTGGTGGGATTGCAAACCGGGGCAACCACTCTGGAACGCAGTATGGAGATTCCTTAGAAAAACTGGAATGGAACCACACCACTTGACCAGCTATCCCACTCCTCAGTCAATACCCAAAGGACTTAAAATCAGCCTACCACAGTGATGTGGCCACGTCAATGTTTATAGCCGCCCAATTCACAACTGCTAAACTATGGAACCAACCGATGTGTCCTTGAATAAATGAATGGATAGAGAAAATGTGACATATATATTCAACGGAATATCACTCAGCTTTAAGGAAGAATGAAATTATGGCATTGACTAGTAAATGGATGAAGTTGGAGAATATCATGCTGAGCAAAATAAGCCAATCCCAAAACACCAAAGGCCGAATGTTTTCTCTGATATGCGGATGCTGATCGATAATGGGCGTGGGGGATAGGGAAGAACGGAGGAACTCTGGATTGGGCAGAGGGAAGGGAGGGGAGAGGAGAATTTGTGGGAGTGGGAAGGACGGTGGACTGAGATGGACCTTATTACTCTATATACAGAATGACTGTATGAATGGTGTGACTCTGCATCACGTACAGAGAAATGAGAATTGTGCTCCATTGTGTACAAGGAGTTGAAATGCATTCTGCTGTCATGTATAACTAATTAGAACAAATTAAAAAAATAAAATAAAACATAGCTGGCCAGAAGTCTCAGCAAGGGAGCCAAACTATAGCCATCTTGGGCCTGCTCCACAAGTTAATACAAAATCTAGGCTGTAAACTTAATTTTCAGGAACATGCATACTGTTGGGGCATTCTGGGCAGAGAGGAACCACAAGACCAAATGGCCTGAGGGTGAAGAAACATCTGGTATGTAGGGAACCATCAGTTTGATGTTCAATGAGTTGTGGTTGAGGATGAAGCTCACTAGATAGATAGAAGGGAGCTTGGACATCGTCTCACAAATATATATTTTAAGTATTTATCTTCACATTAAACTACTTAGTTCATCTGCAATAAACCTGTCCAGCATTCTGTGAATTCCTGCACTATTCCAGCAATTCAATCATAACTGAATGATTCACTTACAACAAGTAACAATCCAGAAAGGAGACCCATGCCATTTTCAATTACTAATTTTCTTAAAGCAAAATCATAAATGAATGCTGATTCTATGATCCAAGGTCTTTTGATCTACACTCAACTAAGAGTATATCAAGCCACTGAGAAATAGCAGCAAATAGCAGAAGTGTGCTGATAAGATTAGCTAAAGCCCTAAATTCAGCTCCACAGACACAAGCTTATACAACTTTTTTCTTAATTTTGATGGCATCTAGGCTGTCTAACCCTGTGTGTAGTGACCCGTGCTGCAGTGCGTCTCAAAGATGATTTTTTGTTTTCCTTTCCTTCCTTTTTTTCTGTTATTGAAACATTTCTGATTTGCCCGTGTGCTTTAAATCGATTATTTGTACCGCCACCTACCTCAGGTGTTACTCTGCCCAGCATTCTAACAAGTGAGCCTTGTGCAGGAAGCAATTACAGTATTTATGCCCCCTGGCAAGCAGCAGCTGATGCTTAGCATTTTAATGCTTATTGGCAACAGCCAGTTTTGCATTTATGAAGCCCTTGTCTTTTCAAAATTGAAAACTCTTTAATAACTGAAGTTCTATTGTTGCACACAAAAAGAGAGATAAGACCACAAAAAAAAAAAAAAATCAAACCAAGAATTTTTGCCTCTCCTAACCTTTTCATCTCGGGTCTGAGAAACAATTCCATCAAATAGCTTCAGCAGGTATCCTTGGAGATGAGATTAAGTGCGTATAGGCTCCAGATAATTATTTTTCCCCACACCTGCTTGTTCTCAGTCTGATTCAGACACCTGCACATGTTTTTAGAAAATGAAAATTAATTCTGAGAAAAAATCCATTTAAAGGTATTGGTTCCTAATAAAGGAATTTCAATTTAGAGATGAAAATCCAATTGATTTTCCTTTTGTGATCCCTGGTCCTCTAGAAGGGATGTAATTCCTTAACCAGGGAAACCCAATTGCTAACAAGAACAGTGGAGACATAAAAAATGTCCATGGGAATCATACCTGGAATATTCTTCTTCATTAGATGCTATTGAGTCCTTTCTTTATTCACTGGGCCCTTCTCAACAGGGAAGGTCCACCGAAAAGCACTGGACTCTATATAATCTCACAGCTTTTCATGAGAAATAATAATCAGCTCTACTCTTCTTTTGCCACTCAGGAAAGCAAACTCTAGCAGGATGGAATCTTCCCATGTGGCCTCTGAAACCACATGAGCTGGGACATCTCCACCAGTCTGCCACTGGCTGGCACTAGACAGCTGTCCACTGGGAGCTGAGCCCACATTTCATAATGGAGGGACAGGCACCTTCAGAAGAGGTGGAGAGGTATTCCAGCACCGGGGTCACAGACCCCTGCAGACGGAAGGGCAGGGGAGTGGTCAGAACACTGGGGATGTTGACAACCAGAGAGCACCAAGTGACAAGAAGGTCCCTATCCATGGGGATGAGGAAAGGCCCAGCAGATCTGCCAGACAGAGGTGATGGGTGATTTTAGTCCCACTGTAAATTGACAGGAGCAAACGTTCTATCCATGATTTTTAAAGTCATGACTAGACACTGTAAATGAGCTTCCTACAAAAAGAAAGCAATTGTTCGTGTCTACCCACTGTGATGTCAAAGAAGCTGTTTCCCATAACAGATTAATTCATTATCTATCATTTGGAGATATTGTTGGAAAAAAGAAAGACCACATAGCTCCCTCTTCATAACCTTGGTCTATAGTTTTTTTTGGGGGGGGAAAAGAAGTCTGTGCATATTAATATGTGTTCTATAGTCACAATAGATAATCTAATTGTTGCTGATATCCCTTTTTCAAATGCACTGATAAAAAATAAGTTCTTCAATCCAATGGTTTAGAAGTCCTTAGATTCCTGGTGCTTACCTAATATGTGTGAGCTTGTCTTGGAAAGACACCGGGGATGCATACAGTCAGAATCTGTTGACATGGGACATTTGACAACTATCTGAGGAGCCCAGCACAGGGATCAGGGATTTTTTTCCAAGTGTCAGAGCCACATGACCCTCAAGAGTTAAGGAAAGCACCCATGAGTACTGCCAAAATTGGGTGTGTGGATGACACCCAGCCCTTCTGAAACAAGATGTCCCAAAAAGAGTTTCAAAACGTTTGGTAAAGATGACCGAGCAGTCCAACCTGCGCAAGCAGGATTTCAGAGCAAAGTTACTGATTTATTTGCACATGTGAAAGAACAATCTGCACTTTATTTCTCAGATAGTAGCCTGAGAAATAAAGAAAGGAAACACTGATGCTGAGCTTGCTCCTTCTGAGGAGAGGGGCCTGTAGCAACTCACTACAGCACCCATGAGCACAAAACTAAGGCCTCTGACACCAGACAGAGAAAACCCTGAAACCAGTGAACATGGATGTGGTTTGAATGCCTGGGAATTAGGTAAATGGCAAGAGATTCAGGTGCAGACGAGAGAATAGGTCAAGGGAGCAAGAATGGGCAACTTCACAGCCCATGAAAAAGGGAAGGCCGGCAGAAAACCCAAAAAGCACTGTTAACCTCTGCAGAGGCACAAAATAGAGGCCAAGTTGGTACTGATGCTTAGTCCTTTCTGCCCCACCCCTCACCTCCACCTGGGTCAGATTCTTAGATTCCCCCAAAGACCCCGCCTCCTAGTATTCACATCCCTATGCTTGAGAAACGGGCAAGACCTGTGACTTGCTTATAACCAACAGAGCAGTGCAAAAGTGACAGCTATAACGTTCACGCGTAGGCCACATGAGATTGTGGTTTCTACCTTATTGCAGACTCTCTCTCTGTTGCCTTCCTGAATTACCCATTTTAATGAAGCGAGTGGCTGCATTCATAAGGCAACATGGTGAAAACCAGTGTCAGGCGCAGCTGACGTCTTCACTGCAGCCTTGAGAGGGACCTCGAAATAGAGGGACCTTGAAATGGAGGATCCAGGAACCCATGCCTGGAGTTCTGACTCAAAGAAACTGCAGATGACAAGCACGTGCTGCCGTCAGTGTCGAGGTTTGGGTGACTCATTACTCAGCAATGGATAGCGCCCATAGATTTCCACGGTCTAGAATCCATGCGAGGTGGCCACACTATAAATGTCAGACAATTATCTGGCGTGATTTATCCCTGATGGGAACACTTGGCCCTCAGAAAATAGTGCGGTGATTATTTTGTGTCAATTTTTGTTCACAGAGTGCCGGAATATTTGGTTAAACATTATGTCTGGTTATGGCTCTGAGGCTGCTTCTGGTGAGATTAGCATATGAACTGATTGACAGATAAAGCAAAGCAGATTTCCCTCCCAGTGTGGGCGTCTAATCCAATCAGCTGCAAGCCAGAACAGAAAGAAATAATCATTTCTGAAAGAAGAATAGATCGTCTTGGAGCTGGAACATTGTTCTTCTTGCCTTTAGACCCACATCCAGACTGGAACGTCTCTCAAGCCTCCTGGTCCTCAGCCTTTGGACTTGAACTGGACCTACCACCTTCATTCTTCTGGGTTTCCAGCTTGTCAATCACACATCAGGCACCTCCTCCTCCAAAAATCACATGAGTCAATTCCTTATCGTAAAACTGTCTCATATAGGTAGAAAGAAAATATATGGTACCCACTATACTATATTATGCATATTACACATACACCTATGCGTGTGTGTATCTCCTATAGTTTTTGTTTCTTTGGAGAATCCAGATGAATACCACAAAAATGGCATGGTTTTTTGTTTTGGACAATGCAATCTATTTTTTTTTTTCTTTTTCTTTTGTTCTGTTTTTTTTGCAGCACTGGGGATGGAACCCAGGGGTGCTCTACCAGTGAGCTACATCTCTGGACTTTTTTTTTTTTTTTTTTTTTTTGCTTTGATTCAGAGTCTCACTAAATTACTGAGGCTGGCCTCAAACTTACAATCCTCCTGCCTCAGCCTCCCAAGCTGCTAGGATGGCAGGCCTGCTCCACCGTACCCAGGTGCAATATTTAAAATATCCTTCCTCTGGGAAGGAAAGTTGCTATTCCCATTTTTCCTTCAGCAAAGCCACACCCTCAAGAGAACCCTAATCATAAATAATTACATTTTTCATCTGGAAAAAATGGTAATCTCAGAGAGAAGAACTTAACTGAGGTTCACTACAGGTCACAGGGACACTTTGGAACTCTAGAAACATTATCCAAACCCTGACTGCTTTGGAGAGTGGAGGGTGCAGGCAGCAGTGAGGAAGGCGGAGTTCTTCCCTGACCCACCCACACCTTAGCACAGTGACCTCCCACACCTTAGCACAGTGACCTCCCACACCTTAGCACAGTGACCTCCCACACCTTGGCACAGTGACCTCCCACACCTTGGCACAGTGACCTCCCACACCTTGGCACAGTGACTTCCATCTATTTTGTTTCCATTTCTAAACGTAATTATAAATGACACACAAACAGAAATGTGTGTCTTCTAACTGTAGGTATTGCATTAGCTGTCTGAAGGAGCCCTAATTAGGAAGGGCTGTTGTAGCTAGCTGGAAGCCATAAGTTCCACCTGATATGTATGTGACGCACCTGTAGGCACCCGCAAACCTGAAGGTATATAACCGGGTGAAAGCGGTCCGAGTTAGGAGAACGGAGAATTCAGTCAGCCGGGCAGTCACTCGGTCGGTCAGAAGAATCAGAGCGGCCAGAACGTAGGCAGAGCGGTTACAGAAGAGAAACCAGATAGAAGAAGTAATGACTGGCCAGAGTTAGGCCGAGGCTCCAGAGGACTGGTCAGAGTAAGGCCGAGGCTCCCGAGGAAGACAGAAGACAGAAGACAGAAGAAGGAAGAAAGAAGAGAGAAGAAAGAAGCTCTAATCTTTCTCTAAGCTAAGCTCTATCTTTCTTTAAAGCTCGCTCTAATCTTTCTCTCTAAAAATCTTTCTTTCCCTCTCTAAGCTCTAAGAAAGTAGAAGTAAAAGTAGTAAAAGCTTAACTCTGCCTCCGAGAGTTTTTCCTCCCGTGGCGGCGCCGTGGCTGGCCGTGACAGGCAGCTTACAGCTGTCAAATTTATTTTTCATACAAAAGCAATGGTCAGGATTTGAGATGTCGAGATATTGGAGGAAACCCCTATCATCAGAAGCTGAGAAGCACCCCAAAATCCTATTTTAATTAACACATCATCTGAAGTATATACCCTGAAACCTGTTTTTTCCAGGGTCTAAAAAACATTTTATCGACATTAACTTTACTCAGCTTTACACCACCCCTCTCTATATTACCATACCCCCGTTTGAAAGAGGAAGAGGGAGTCGGGCTGAAAAGCAGAGCAGGGAGCCCAAGGTCACAAGCTTCTGTGCCCAGAATATAAAACCTGTAAGAGTCAGACATTGGGGATGTTTCTTTTTTCCCTACTGACAAGAGCTAGTCATGCAAGTGACAGCTCAGGAACACTATTATTTGCAAGTATCCCCTCCCTCTCTTTTCCAAGCCTTTTGCATAGTCATTTACATAAAGGCTCATGAATTATACATCAGTCGAATCTCTTTGTATCCTGCATGTACTTGTACTTCAAATACTTGTGCGATCTTGAATTCATCCTTTTGATTTTTTTCCCTTCATTACTCTCCTTCATTTCTGCTAAACATTGTTCTTGCTATAGGCACGCAGCCCAAAGAAGCTAGAGGAGGAGAAAACCCTGCCTTCTGCTTATTCATGTCTTATCTTCCCAATTTAAGGACGCTATCTAACTTCCAGTCTATGGCTGAATAGGAAAGTCACAAATCCTCTCCCCATAAGAAACTATACAGCTGAGAAAAGCCATCAAAAATGATAGTCTCAGTGCTATGAAAATTGGCCAGTATAAGTAGCAACCTGGAAGAGCTCATCCTTGAAGGATGCTGAACTTTGGGTTACCAATAGGGAGAGCCTAGTATTCTCGCCTGGAGCTGTTCCCACACACCCCTCAAAATGCAATCAGTACAGAGGTTCTGTCAGAACAGGGCAGCCAGGAGGGCGAGCCAACAGCAGGCAAAAAGGCTCACTCAATTTAGAGTGGCATGAAATGCCCATGGCTAGTGTTAGCGCCAGCAACACCGATGGTGTTGAGCAGAGTGAGCAGGAAGGGCCGGTGGATTCTGGGATCCCGAGGTGTTGGTCATGGTTGGGGCAGGCTTATTCCCAGGTGAAGGGCCTACATCATGGAGAACACAGAGGTGCCAGGCTGTGCCCACGCTCCTGCACTCTATCTATTGGTACTCTGAGATGTACCAATAGATAAAGGAGACCCAGGAGAGCCAGGCATACCTGAAAGTAGATGTTCAGTACATTTTTATGAGCTCTGCTGTCCACACATAGATCAATTCACGAAAGACAGAACCCACGCTGGTGTGAGGCATTCGGACAATGACATGTGTCTGCTCACTAAATAACAGCACACCTAAATAGAGAGGTAACCTCTAGGAAGTTAGGCTTAAAAATAAAAATAGGAATTATTAAAAAATGGAACAGTCATATGCCATGGGGGGAAAACCAAAGAATTTGTCCTGACAAGTTACTAAACAAACAAGCAGCAATAAGAATCCTGAGTTACTATCTGATCTAAATGTCAAAATAAAAGTTATAAGATATACCAAAAAAAAATAAACAAATAGGAAAGCGTGACCCATACTCATAAAAGAGCAGTCACACAAAGCTGTCTCTGACTCTCCTCGGATGTCTGATTTGGCAGAAGATTTCAAAGCAGCTATTATAAATTCGTTCAAAACTAGAGGAAACCATATTTTAAAAATTAAAGGAAAAGATAACAATATCAAATCAACAAATAGAAAATCTCAATAAAGAGATACAATTTTTAAAGAGTATTCTGGAGTTGAAAAGGACATTAACAAAGAAAGCCTCGGCAGCTTATATGAGATGGAGGAAGCAAACAACAGTGAAAGTGAAGAAAGATCAATAGGCACTATACTATACCACTCCTTGGTCTATACCAAAAGGACTTAAAAACATCATACTACAGTGACACAACTGTAAGCTTCCTGGTACCGTAACCCGGGAGGAAAACTCTGGAGGCAGAGTAAAGCTATTAGAACTTTTACTTCTACTTTCTTAGAGCTTAGAGAGGGAAAGAAAGAGTTTTAGAGAGAAAGATTAGAGAGAGCTTTTCTTCTTGTCTTCTTGTAGCTTGGAGAGAAAGAAAGAAAGATAGAGAGAGCTTAGCTTAGAGAAAGATTATTTTTTAGAGCTTCTTGCTTCTTTCTTCTGTCTTCTGTCTTCCTCGGGAGCCTCGGCCTAACTCTGACCAGCCCTCGGGAGCCTCCATTACTTCTTCTATCTGGTTTCTCTTCTGTAACTGCTCTGCCTACGTTCTGGCCACTCTGATTCTCCGACCTGAACTCTTCTTCTGACCGACCGAGCTACTGCACGACTGACTGAATGAATTCTCCTTCGTTCTCCTAACTCGGACCGCTTTCACCCGGTTATATACCTTCAGCTTTGCGGGTGCCTACAGGTGCGTCACATACATATCAGGTGGAACTTATGGCTTCCAGCTAGCTGCAACAGCCCTTCCTAATTAGGGCTCCTTCACACAACCACTTCAATGTTTCTAGCAGCTCAATTCACGATAGCTAAACTATGGAACCAACCTAAAGGTCTTTCAATGGATGAATGGGTTAAAAAAAAAAAAAAAAAAAAGAACCATGGTATATATACACAATGGAATATTACTCAGCATTAAAAGAGAATAAAATCATGGCATTTGCAGGTAAATGGATGGATTTGGAGAATATCATGGTAAGTGAAATAAGCCAATGCCAAAAAAAAAAAAAAAAAAACAGGAGCCGAAAGTTTTCTCTGATAAGTGGATGCTACTCCATAATTGAGGGGGGCATGGGATGAGAGGAGGAACATTGGATGGGGCAAAGGAAAGGGGTGGAGGGGGCAAGTGGGTAGGAAAGATGGTGGAAGGAGATGGACATCATGACCCCAGGCACATGTATGATTGCACAAGTGGCGTGACTCTGCTTCACAGACACCCAGAGAAGTGAAAGATCCTGCTCTGTTTGTGTGCATGGAGCCGAAGAGCTTTCTACCGTCATGCATGACTGATGAGAATTAATGAGAAAACAGGTGTGGTGCAATAGGAATGACAGAGGCAAAGGCCCAAGAGAATCGAACAAAACCCCCAGGACCGCAGGTGACATCAAGTGTGACGATACGTGGATAGCAGAGTCCCAGAATGAGAAAATAGAGAAAATGCATAGATAAAATACATTTGAGAAATTTCCAAATGTAATTAAAAAAAACCATGTGCACAACCAAGGTACTCAACTAATCCCAAGTAGAATAAACACAAAGATATCAATCAATCAAGATGCATATCGTAGGGCTGGGGTTGTGGCTCAGCGGTAGAGCGCTCACCTAGCACGTGCGCGGCCCGGGTTCGATCCTCAGCACCACGTAAACATAGATACATTGCACTGTGTACAACTAAAGCAAATAAATAAATATTTTTTTTAAAAAAAGATGCATATTGTAATACCAACAACCACCAAAAGGGGAAAAATTATGAACAAATATAGTGAAGGAGAATGAATAGGGGAGTAAAGTAATATTTATTTAATGCAAGTGGGTACAGCAAAGAGAAATATAGAACAAAAGAAACAAGAGATATATAGAAAATAAATGGCAGTATAAATTCAATAATAACAATTACTACTACTAATAATAATTAATAATAATTCCTTTAAATATAAATGATATCAACACAGCACTCAAAAACACTTTGGATATAAAAGTAAGATCTAGCAGATGCATATAAGAGACACATCTAAGCTTCAAAGACTTGAACTAGTTGAAAATGAAAGTATACAAAAATTCATGCAATGCAAGCTATAACCAGACACCAGAGTGACTATACTGGTAACAGAAGAAATATTTTAAGATAGGAAATATTGCTAGAGACAAAGGAGAACACTTTATAATGATGAAAGGATTAATACATCAGTAAAATATTGTTTTTAAGTAAACACATGTCTAGATACACACCAACAGATCATATAAGGCAGAAACTGACAGAATTGGAAGAAAAAAGAAGTAAATCAAAAACCAAAATCAGACCTAGAAAAAAAAATAGAAAAGATCCATGAAATGAAGTGTTCATTTTTTGAAAAGATAACAAAATTGACAAACTCTTAACTGGAGTTGAAAAATAAAAGAAAATAAAATAAAAAGAGGAGGGAAGAATCAGGAATAAAATTAGAAATAAAAAAAAGAGAAATCACAGAAAGACAAAGAATTATGACACTACTCTGAAAAATCATACAGCAGCAAATTGTACAAACTAGAAGAAATGGAAAAATTCCTAGACACAGTCATCCTACTGAGACTCAATCATGACAAAATACAAAGTCTGAAGAGATCAATAGTGAGTAGGGAGACTGAATCAGTAATCATAACTTGCCCATCAAAGAACACCTCGAACCTGGTGGGCTTGGGCTGAATTCTATCCAACACCTGAGAAAGAACCCATGCCAATCTTCTTAAAGTCTTCAAAACAAATGAGGAAGAGGAAGTAACTCCAAACTCATTTTAAAAGGCTAGTATTGTCCTTCTACTAAAATCAGACAAGGATACTACAGGGAAAGAAAATTACAGCCCCAAATTATATTTAACATAAATGCAAAAATCCTCAACAAAATACTAGCAAGCCATATTTGTTTTAGTCAGCTTTTTTTGCAATGGTGACTAAAAGACCTGACAAGATCGACTTTGGAAGAAAAGTTTACTTGAAGGCTCATGATTTCAGAGGTCTTAATCTGTAGACAGTTGGCTCTATTCCTGGGAAGGAAAGCAGACCAGGACATGGCCACCAAGAAGCAGAGAGAGAGCTCAGCTCCAGGAAGACAAAGTAGATACCCAAAGGCATGCCCCGATGACTCATCTTCTAAAGCCACACCCCCCCTCAGTTAATCACTATCAGAAGATTAATTAACTGATTAAATTAAGGCTCTCAAAACCCAATCGTTTCACCTCTAAGACTTCTTGCATTGTCCCTCAAATGAGCTTTTCGGGGACACATATCTAAACCATAACAATATTCAACAGCACACTAAGAGATCATTCATCATGATCAAGTGGGATTTATCCCCAGGATAGTTGAACATACACAAATCAATAAATGTGATATGTCACATCAACAGAATGAATGTGACATAATCATGATCATGATAAAACACATGATCATGATAAAAAAATTTTTCATACATTTACTAAAAGTAGAAAAAAAAAATCTGATAGCTTTTGAGGATGTAAGAAATAAACTGGGCCTGGCCAGGAATCACTCTAGACCTGGGGCAGGGACCGCAGGAATGTTTAGAGAGTTTGCTTTTCACCTCCCACAGTGCTTTGTCTCATCAAGTTCAGAATGGGACCAGAAATCTCAACTTTCTTCAAAATACAACTGTAGAGTTATCAACCACACATTCACGTAAAACTACATGGACCCATTCCATCTTGATTAAAAACAGAAAACAATACACTAGCCAATCCACATTTAAATAATAAAAAATGTGCTATTTCTTGCAACAGTGAATTAAAAATTACAAACTCAAGGAATAATTTGTAGATTTTCTTAAAAACAACATTCTTGTCTTTTCTCTTTGGCAGTTTATTAATTTCTTCTTTGGAAATGTTATAGAATATCAAGCTAGGATCCCGTTATAAGTAAATCTTGCTTATAAACATATTGTTGTCTCTTGAATTTCATGTACCAAATGTCCACATTTCTGTGGCATCAACAACTCATAGAAAACACACACACACACACACACACACACACACACACACACACACACACAGATGCACCCATACTAAGAAGACACCATCCTCCACCAGTCTATTTTCTCAGTTGCTAACAGTCTAGATATTTGTTTTATTCATTTTACGTACCAAGTGAAAAGAAGCAAAATTCATATCAAAATTGCTATTTGAAGAGATACACAATATAAACTAACCATTTTTTTCCTAATTAGATTGTGAAAAACAATAACAGAGGTTACATTTTATTGTTAAACTCCAAAACAACCACTAATTTAAAAATAATCTTTTGCAGGCTTGATTGCACACCCAGAAATAGCTCCGTGTATTGAAATGAAAACAATGTCGTCTTCTTGTCACTCAGGGGAAGGATTGGGTCCCTTCAAATGGCCTACAATTAACAGGAAATTTAAGACACCCAGAGTGGAATTTTCCTATTCGGTTAGAAAGCCAAACTATTCCTAAGGAAAAAAGAAAAAGAAATTATCAAATACTGCCCCAATCAGAGTTAACTCTCTTATTATTCAGCTTATTAAACCATGCGATTGGATAATTATGAAAGTGCATAGTTATACAACAAGTTGATGTAATAATACACAATACTTAAATTTTTTAAAATAAATTCAATGCAACAGACATATTTTAAGACAAGAGGAAATTGGAAGTGAGGCCTGGAAAAGATCAGTGTGGAACCCAAGGCAATTAAATGTAAAAATAATATATTCTACTGAGTAGAAGTTCCCACAGGTTGGCGCTCTGGGTGTGAGCAACCTTGTAATTTGGTACGGCAAGTTACAATAGCACTGCTAGAAGAAATGTCCTCTATGTTTCCCCACAGCTGGAAAACTGGCAAACAAATTAATCATTTTTGCTTAATTTTTATGCCCAATACCTGAATCATCACCAAATCATCCAGCTTAGAATCCAAATATGTAAATGCATTCACAGTCTTTAAGTAATGTGTTAACCCAATCTCAGTCACCTGCATGGATATAGCAATATTCAATAAGAGCACTTTAAAAACAATATTCTTTTTATCTGCACACTTATTGGCACAAAACACAAAATGAAAAACATAATGGACATATTAATCGCCACTTAATCTAAATTTTTAAAAATTTTTAAATGGTAAATAATATGATATATATATGTGTATATATATATATATATATACATAAAATACTAAAATAATAAATATATATAATACCACCATACTAAAAATGCAGATTCGAAATCATCCCTATAATAGTCTTGAACTCATTAGCATTCTGTTTTCTTTAGTGGAAAATAAAGAAAGTAGACAATAAGCCAGCACTTTGGCACTGGGACTTCACATCAGCCTGGGAATGACCATGGAAACTGTTGATGAGAACATCAGTCACCACATATGTGTTCTGGAATAGAGGTTAAAATGCAAAATTAAAACATACAACAAAAACAAACAGACAGAAACCTTATCCCGGGCAGTCATTTACAGATCAATAGTGTAAAGTCCTTTAAAAAGATGTAACCCCAAATGTCCACTGATTTCTTTTTAAATTATCTGGTGTAAACTAACATATGCATCTGTAATAGCAGATTGAAATAAGAGAAAAAAAAATCAAGCAAGTGAGAATAATCATACAAGGAAGAAGTAGGATCATGAATAGTTTCTATTTGTATTTTAACTGAAAAAGGCAATAAATTTGACTCTATCAGAAATCACTAAACTATTACAATCATTGGATTAGAACATAAGTTCACAAGGGAAGGAACTTTGTCTCTCTTGTTTGCTCTTCTGTAATCTGCATGTAGAAAAGTGACTGGCAGGCAGTTAGCACTCTATAAACAGGAGTCAACCCAGGGACGGGTTCGAAATGTTCTTCCCATTCTGCCCCACCCATCCACCTCTACTCAAATCAATAGACATATTGTAAAGAATAAAGCTAAAGGAGAAAATTGTGTTACTGGTCATGGGTCAAGAAGGAGAAATACCCTGACATCATAATGGCTACTTGTTAATCAGAATGCACATATCTATATATATATATATATATATATATATATATATATATATATATATATATATTCACCAGGCAAATGGGGAGAATAAAGGGTACCTTGTCCACATTTGTTGTACTACGCTCTATGAAAGTGGTAGGACCCCCACAACATACCCACCGTGAAGCCTTTCATTTATGGTTTTGCTTGAAAAGTTCAGAAAGAAAAATTACAAGAAAAGACAGTACAGCAGAGCTCCTCTGAGAAGAGTTAATACTCCAGTGATATTTCAGGAGTGGAGAAAAATATGCTCCACCTAGTACCTGATGACTTTCTTAACAAACGGGAAATCAACCGTAGGCTCTTGCATTTTGAACTCTCCCCTTTTCTGTGAATGGCAACCCACACTGAGGGGAGGTCCAGGAAGTGAATCAAGAAAGGTGTGCGAGACGACAGGTGACCCCGGAGAGAGGAAATAAGAGAGAATTAATAGAGGCTGAGCATTTAATTAAATGGGAAACCACACTGAACAAGAGTCTGTAAATAAGTCTCCTCATTAGTTCATAACAAGCATTTTATATTCTCTGAATCATGCAGTTTAAAAAGTAAGGGCATTTGAAAGAAAATTGGTAGTAACTAAGGACAGAAATAACATTTTTAGAAAAATTAAGGCTAAAAACGAACATTATATACATGTTGCTCATGACTCCCTCTGGCTCAGTTAACTCGTTACCCCATGAGGAGCTACAGACACGGGGCAGCCACATTCCCAGCAGTCCATTATTTCTCCAGGTGGAGTGTGCTTTTGACCCGCCCCTCCAGTGCTGGGCTCTGTGGTCTCCCACAGTCCACAATCAACCCTCCATTCACCAAGAAATAGACAGGTGAGGAGAAAATAAGGAAAAATTCGTCTTTCTTTGTGATTATATCCTTTCCAGTATGGCCATGAATCACTTGAGAGAAGGTTTAGGAATTGAAGCGATTCTACATTTTGGCTGATAAGTGCCATTTCTGACTTGAGGATAAATGCTAGGCATACTATCAGAGGATTTGAAGAGGGAAAAATTATTCTGCTTATGAATATAACACTGAAGTGGTTATTTATCTTTTTAGAAGTGCCATTATAAGGAAGTTAAAAATAGTAAACTCTTTCTTGTCTTTTTCCTCATCTTATTGATCAGTAAATGAAAATATGAATGCCCTTATTCCAAATAAGGAAAGAAAATCTAAAATATAAATACCGTAGGCTGACTGAAGAAATTTATCAGACTTTATGCACACATGACAGAGTTTTAAAATTGCATATATTTTGTGGAGATTTTTAAAATAACTTAAGTGAAGTCATAGTTAATTTTTTAGAAAAGATAATTAATTGACAATATTTAAATTTCTAGAAGAAGAAACTACTGACTGACTCTGGATGGAGTTTGAATTTTACGTATGACAGCTGGTATATTTATGCTATCTACCTAGGAGTAAAAATGGAATTTTGCATAGCAAGATCCAAATGAATGTAACCATCTAGGGAATCATGGCAAATACTCTCTGTCTAGACTCTTAGCTTGTGACTGGTTTCCCTGTGTTTATAGTTCCCAATTGTCTCTATTGCAAACCAGGAATTTCCAATCCCATTCATTCCAAGACAGTAGAACTAATAGACCCAGGCTAGTCACAGTGGGTAGACTTAATTTCCTAAGTGCCTACCCTAATCTATAAATTATCCTTTACTGGCCACTAGCCCACTTAGAACATGCCTAAGACATCATAAGAAAAGAAAATTCTAAGTGTTTCTTATGAACACAAATGCAAAAATCCTCAAAAAAAGAACTAGTAAATGCAATATAGCAATATACACAATATGTGCAAACCATGCCCAACTGGTATTGACCCTAAGGAATTCAAAGTTAGTTTCATATCAAAAAATCAATTAATACAGTAAACTATATCAATAGAAAAGGAAAAGATTCACATGATCATTTTAACAGGTACAGGAAAAATATTTGATAAAATGTGGCACACATTCTTGATAAAAAAAAAAAAATCTTAAGTTAGAAACCTATAAATTAGGGCACCTATGAAAAGCTTATAGAACATTACAATAATGAAAAATTACTGAATGCTTTTCCTCTAGGATCAGGAAGAAGACAAGGAGACCTTCCCTTATTGCTTCTATTCAATGTTGTAAGGGAACTTTTAGCTAAAGAAATTCAGCAGGTAAATAGAGGACAGGCAAAATGGAAGGACAAGTAAAATAACCTCTATTTGCATGTGACATCATACTATACATAGAAAAGTCCAAGGAAACCACCCACAAATAATCTATTATAATAAGTGGATTCTGCCAGTTAGCAATATACAAGTATAATATACAAAACTCAGTTGCACTTCTACAAATCTGCAATGAACAATCCAAGCATGAGATTAAGAAAATACATTTAAAGTCATATCAAATACAATAAGCGTCTCAGACTAAATTTAAATCTTATATTCTGGAGCATATATAGCATTGTAGAAAGAAACTAGAGATCCAAATAAATGAAAATGCTTTGGGAGTTCATGGATTGGAGGACTTAAGGATGACAATGTTCCCTCAGATGAACCCAATAAAAACCATATCAAAACTCAGTCGATTCATTTGCAGAAAGTTACAGACTGATAATAAGTTTATATGGAAATTAAAGGTTCCCAGAAATCAAAATATTTTTGAGAAAGATTAACAGGGTTGAAGGACTCACCTCTCACAATTTAAGCCTTTCTATAAAACTACAATCATCCAGAAAATGTGGTGGTGTTGATATACGAAGAGATATCAACCCAGTTACACAGATAAATGAAATAGAACTGAGTTGAGAAATAAGCCCTCAAGTTTTTCCATCAACTGATTTTCAGCAAGAGAGCCAAGATCATTCAATGGGAAATAATAGTGCTTATAACAAGTTGTACTGGGACTAGATATCTATATGTAAAATAATAAAGCTGGATTGCTACCTGATACCATATGTTAATAAAAACTAAAAAAAAGACAAAATATCCAAACATAAAAAACTGAAACTGTAAAACTCTCAAAAGAAAACAATGACATAAATCTCCATGCCCATGGATTAGGTAATAGTTTCTGAGATATGATGCCAAGAATATATACAACCAAGGAAAAAATAGGTAGATTAGACTTAATCAACATTTTTTTCAAAATAACACATTAACAAAATGAAAAGACAATACAAGAAATGGGAGGAAAATATTTGCAAATCATAAGTTTAATAAGTGATTATATCCTTAATATGTAAAAAATTCTTTCAACTCAATAATAAAATCACAAAGGGGAGGGAGGGGAAGGGAAGAGCAAGGGGGGATGGAGGGGGGAAAAAAAGAAAAGGTTGTAGAATAAGATGGATATCATTATCCTAAATGCATGATTGAAAACTTGAATAGTACGAATATACTTTGTATACAGTGTTATGTAAAAAGAGGCTCTATATGTGTATTATGAATTGTAATGCATACTACTATTACAAATACAACAACTTTGAATTCAAAAAAGATTAAAAAAAACTGGATAAATAACTTGAATAACTTCTCACAAAAGGATATACAAATGGCCAAGAAACACATGAAAAGATGTTAAACTTATAAACTATTAGAGCAATGTAAACAAAAAAATAACAAAATGCCATTTCACATAAAGATAATTTTAACAAAAAGCAAAAAGAATAACCATTGATGGTGAGGATTGGGTGAAATTAGAACCCTCAAGTGCTTGGGGGAAAAAATGTAAGATAGTGCACCTGTTTGGAAAGTTATTTGGCCAATTCCTCAAAAGCTCAAACACAGAATGACCACATGACCCAGTAATTCATTCCAAAGTACCTGCCCAAGAGAAATAAAAACACATGTCCTGAAGGAGCCCTAATTAGGAAGGGCTGTTGCAGCTAGCTGGAAGCCATAAGTTCCACCTGATATGTATGTGACGCACCTGTAGGCACCCGCAAAGCTGAAGGTATATAACCGGGTGAAAGCGGTCCGAGTTAGGAGAACGGGGAATTCAGTCAGTCGGGCAGTCACTCGGTCGGTCAGAAGAATCAGAGCGGCCAGAACGTAGGCAGAGCGGTTACAGAAGAGAAACCAGATAGAAGACAGAAGAGAAACCAGATAGAAGAAGTAATGACTGGTCAGAGTTAGGCCGAGGCTCCTGAGGAAGACAGAAGACAGAAGAAAGAAGAAGGAAGAAAGAAGCAAGAAGAAAGAAGCTCTAATCTTTCTCTAAGCTAAGCTCTATCTTTCTTTCTCTCTAAGACTCTAAGCTAAGACTCTACTCTAAGCTAAGAAGAAGCTCTCTTTAATCTTTCTCTCTAAAAATCTTTCTTTCCCTCTCTAAGCTCTAAGCTAAAGTAGAAGTAAAAGTAGTAAAAGCTCTACTCTGCCTCCGAGATATTTCCTCCCGGTTTTCGGTACCAGGTAGCTTACAATGTCCCTCCCAACTTGTACCTGCAGAATTATTCCTGATAGTTTAAGAAAAATGAAGCAGAAAGAATTCAAATGCCTATTGTTGATGAAAGGATATTCAAAATGTGGTATATCCTCACATGGAATATTATTTGTGTATAATATTATATGTAATTTTATGCAGTGAAATGTATAAAGTGCTAATACATGCAATAAGAATGACTTTAAAACATTTGCTAAGTGCAAGAAGAATTACAAAATACCACAGACTTTATGATTCCATTCATTTGGAAAGTTCACAGTAGGCAAATCTATAGAGGCAGAGAATAGGTTAGTAGGACTGGCCTGGCCTAGGGCTTGTGGGTATGTGAAGAAATGGCTGCTCACTACAGGGTACAGAGGATGATGAAAATGTTCTAAAATTAATTGTACAATCTTGTGAATATGTTAAGAAATATTGAGTTATACAGTTTAAATGAGTAAGATTAAATGGGTGACATGGTCTGAATATTTGTTTTCCCAAAATTCTTATGCTGAAATTTTAACCCTCAAATTGTTGGTATTAGTGATAGGTAGCAGACAGACATGAGTGGTAGAAACATGAAGTTAAGGTGATAATTCCATAGGCTGGGCCAATGTGCTGGCCCTCCACATGTTTTCTTTTAAAAAAACCAATTTACCCAAGGCCATCTGGACCCTGCTCTGGCTTAAGTCAATAGGATGTGTTACATTCCTTGACAAACAACCTGTTATCTACAGGGCTAGTCTCGGGGCCAAGGAATATATGTCCAAAGACTGCTTCCCAATAAGAAGAACACTGAAAGGGAATTTTGTGACCTTTATACAGATAAAAGATTCCAAGACTCAGGAAAAATGATAATTAAAAGCAAAGCCACCAACCATAAAATCTGTAAAAGCAAATTCCTGTCAGGAACAGTCCTCACAGACCAAGGTAATGAAGAGTTGTCTGTCAGTCGTTAGCATATCATTTTAATCCCCCATGGGTCTTGCTTGGCTACCTGCAGGTAAAATCATGTGGAATGGTGTCATCCTATTGTTAGTTCAAAAGATAACAGGTGGTACCTGGGTAGGGCTCTCTAGAAACTTCCCCAAGACCTCCATAAAACTAGGGAACAAATTGGCTTGATGTCACTCTTCTCTCTCAGAAAACCCACTTTCTACCTTGAGGGTGTCTTTCTTTTCTCCTCTAATAAACTTGGCTATCCTTTGACTATGTTTCATGTTTTGCATGAAATCCTCTCTTTCAAGAAGACAAGAGCCCAGAGATAAAATGAGACTACCCCCCACCCCATACCTCCAGTAAAAGGAATGAGAACTCTGGGGAGGTGATTATATCATAAAGGAGGAGTTCATGAAAGAAATTAGTATCATTGTAAAATAATCCCAAGGGAACTTCAGCTATGTAAAAGTACAGGAGAAGAGGCCCATGATCAAGGAAATGAAACTCTCCCCAGACACTGAATCTCCAGATAATTTGACCTTGTAATCCCCAATGACCAAACTTGTGAGAGATACATTTTTATTGTTTTTAAGATACTCAATCTAAGGTATTTTGTCATAGCAGCTCAAATGAACTAAGATATATGGTATGTGAATTAAGTGTCAATAAAGATTTTTAAAATGACTCTGAATTTTAGTGCATCTATGCTTTCTTTGACCAAAATAAAGCTTCCATGTCCCTAACACTGGCTAGTCTCTTGAAATACAGAGCTAAAAGCTGTAGTCTCTGATCTCTGTCCCAAAATATTCTGCATAATAGGAGAAATGAGTGTCAAATCCATCCTCATGAGATGAACCACATGTTATGATTCAATCAGAATAGAACACTACCGGAATACAAGAGAATCCAATAGACCCAATTCAGCATGGGGCTGAAAGGTCAGGGAAGGATTTCTAAAAAGGGAAACATCTAAGCCAACGTTAGGGCACAGTAAAGATGCAGAAGACAGAAAAAAGCTTATCAGCAGATGTACAAAAGGACATGCAAAAACAGGGAGAAATGAGACTATCAGACATCTTGGAACTGCATAGGGCTAGGACACTGGGTTCACAGATAGGAAGGGTGACCACTGAGAGCTGAGGTGGGTTGGAACTACATTACAATAGATTTTGTGTGCTACCATGCTAACAAGTTTACACTAACTAGTATGCAGGAGGAAATTAGTTTGGCTTAGATTTGGAGAAGAGATATATCAGATGTACATTTTTAAAATATCATTTTGGTCATCAAAATCTAGAGTCAGTAAAATGGGGAAAAATTGGGAGACAACATTTGCTGTGATCCAAGTAAAGATATAGTAGTGAGGTCAGAGGGCAAAGGATGGGTTTGAAGATGTTCATAAGATAGAATTGATTTGCTGTGCCAAAGCATTACATACAGCCATTAAGAACGAGGAGGGAATCAGGATTAACTCCAAGTTTCTAACTTTGAAAATTACATTTGCTAGTCATGCCCATTCATCATGATAATGGCTACTGGAAGAAGATGAAATTAGGAAGAAGGGAAAACATAAGAAACTTAGTGGAGAACCTATTGTTTTTAAGATGCCTGAGGGATGGCACAGTAGGCACATACAGAAATCAGATGGGTATAAAGAAACAAAGATCGGGAAAAAGGACTGTGTACAAATGAATCTAAGAGTATTCATGGCATATGACTGCTGAATTTATGAACTGGAAAAATCATTGATAGAAAGACCGTACCATGAAGACAGAATAGAATCTATGAGACCAGCTGTTTCGCTTATGATCTCTATGCTAGGAGCAAGACGATGCTCTGAGCTTGAGCTGGCCTATCACTAAAGTGAATGTAGTGATGAGATGAATATGGGAAATAGAATATATATGTATCTATGTATAGAATATGTATACATAGATACAGACATATATTATATATGCATATATGATGTATATATATGTATAACATATATGTATATATTATATATGCATATATACTATATATGCATATATAACATATATTATATATGCATAGATATATACATATAGAATATATATACATATTTACATATATATTCTATTTTCCATATATATATATATATATATATATATATATACACATACACATACAGAGAGAGAGAGATGTAAAAATAGAGATATGGGTGTAATGTAATGCCTTATATGGAAAATCTAGTTCACGCCTTTCTCCTTACGTAATACTTCTGATATCAGCAGTGTTCTAGATACTGGGACTTCAAGGTGATAGTTCCTACCTTTGTGCAGACATGGGGTTGGAAGAGTGACAGGTGGACAAAACATAAAAATCTAATTTTCCAGGCAATGGGAATAGACTTCAAGGGGTAGATAAGGTAGGAATAACCACAGCCTGGTACAGACAGACTTTTAGAAAAAGAGTTGCCATTTTCATGGCATTTTCTAAGCTAAGGCTGCTAGTAAACACCTTGACCACCTGAAGATGTCCAGGTGAGAGAAGGATTCCTACAGAAAGAAGCAACCCACACACAGAGACAGGCAGAGTCGGAGAACATCAGTGATGCCGTTAGAGTCAACGGAGCCAACCACAGCTGGAGTGTGGTTCCGACTGGACTTCCTAGTTAAGTCAGACGGTACCTCAGCCAGTACGCATTTTTGTTTGAGGTGGTTTCATTGCACCACTTGCAACTGAAAGTGCTCCTCTGGTCAGTACCCTTCTCAGCTCCTGGCAGGTCCTTTGTCCCGGGAAGCCTTTGTTCTCTAGGAAGACTTTGGCCACTCAAAGAATTCCACCCTGCAGGACAGATCTCTC
This sequence comes from Tamias sibiricus, assembly GCA_025594165.1. Classification (NCBI taxonomy): domain Eukaryota; kingdom Metazoa; phylum Chordata; class Mammalia; order Rodentia; family Sciuridae; genus Tamias; species Tamias sibiricus. The sequence continues at coordinate 97,998,012 of CM046669.1, forward strand.
CAGAGCCCAATACAATCCGTGTTTCCTCCAGATGTGGACGCATCTATCCAGAAAGCAGCAAAGGTGGGGTTATTTAGAAACACCACCTGACAGTTTACCTAGAGTCCGATACCATGTCGTATGCCGAGGCCCACTCTCCACATGGGCAAGCTAACAGGAGGCCATCGGGAACAAGCGCTCAGAAGATCAGGTCAGCCTTTAGCTTGAGAAACCCGGCCCCTCTCTGACACGAGGCTCTTCTTTGAAGTTGGAGTCTGCAGATAAGACATCAGCCTGTATAAACTTCATCTACAGGGTGGAAAGGAGGACCTTGGAACAATTCAGTCATGGGAATGCGTGAGCCCAGGTGGGTAAGCATGTCACCATGACAAGGACACTGCTCTGAAGCAGCACCCTGGCATAAGGAGCCCAGGTAGCATGGTGAAGAGGAAACATTTCCTCTTGCTGTAACATTCATCTTCCATAGAAATAGAGTTGAGATATTTCCTTTTCACCATGCTAGTCATTGACCCCAAATACACACCATCAGAGACTTTACTTACAAAAGTGATATGGAATGTGAACATTTACAAATGTTCTCTTTATCCTTAAAATTTATATATATATACATATATATATAAATATATATATATATATATATATAAATGTTGTCCTCACATAAATAATCCAAATTCATTGGACAGTTATGAAAGCTGGACAAAGGAAAAATAATATGCTTTCACCCAGCTACCTCAGTTAACTCCTGCTATTTCATGCAGGGCCAGTGGTAGGATTTGTGAATTATAAACTCATCTTGCTCTTGCTATTCTAGCAGTAAACATGAGGGTCTTAACAGCTTTATATATGAACACATATAAAGTGCACGATTATTTAAATAACTAGGTAGTAACCCCAAGTACAATACTTAGACAATATTCAATACACAATGTTCTACAGTTTATTTAGCTTATTTCATAGTATTTACTTTGAAAGTTCTTTTCTAATATAGACTATTACTGGGCCAAAAGTATGTGGACTTTTTCCTTAATATTTTTATAAATTTTATCAAATTGTCCCACATGAAACCTATAATATTTTACATTCTCACTTATCAACAAGTATGAGAAGTCTTATTTTTTATGTTACAACATTATCATTTCAAAATTACTATAAGCAACTTCTAAATTGAAAATATGAGTACAAAATAGATACATAAAAGAATGTATAAACCCTGTAACATTCACTTTCCATAGAAATAGAGTTGATTTTTTAGAAGATAATAAAAAATCAAACCAAAGAGAAAAACTATATTAAAAATAAAATTTTCAATAAGCTGCCTCCAAGTAATTCACTTTTCTATGAGTAACATCAGTTTTCCTTCAGGATTATGTCAAATAGACCTGCTTTAAATGAATCAGAACTGAAAACAAAACTGTTTACAAGATAAAAGTTTCTCAACCGTACTATTAGAACATCAATCAGACTTTGGAATTTTACTGCTAAAGGGCATATCATTTAAAATGTAGAGGTTTATAAACTGAAAAAAGTAAATAAAACAACCTACAACTTTTTGAAGAAAAATAGTGCTTGATTAGTTTTAATAATAGTGGCTTGGCATAAAATATTTATAAAACCGTTAAAGTATAGGAGACAATGAGAAAACCTTCCACAGTGTGACTTAATTATGATGTTAGGAACCCTCCTTAATGTATAAATTATTTTACATTAACCTTTGTTATTTACTTGTGGAAACCTAACACACATTGTATTCAAGTCATTTTTAATAGAATTTTATGCATTTGAAAATAAAGTATTGTCTTTATAGAGGATAGACTGATTATAGCAGCATAGCTGAAAAATGCTCTACGTATCACATGATGCTTCATTTAAAAAGGGTTTGGTGATCAGATACGATCAGGAAAGACTGTATTATTATGTCCTTCTTTTAGAGATCTGCAAGGTATGAGTATAAATGAAAAGCTCTAAGAAATTCTAAAACTATGCACCATTGTGCTTTATTTTGTTTTACTTTCCATCCAGATTGTACATCATGCCTCCTTGTCCACCTTCTAAGAGCTGTCATTAATGTCCACTTTTCTCTGCCCCTTTCTTTACCACCTGGTGACAGATGTGATGCTATGAATGGGCCAGGTGATTACCTCCTGGGATGCTCCAGGGATAAGGAACTCTGCCGAGAGCAGTGTGAAAGGTGGCCAGGTAGGTATAGGTGGCACTTCCTCGGGAGGATGTCACTTGGTCTGATTCTGTCATTGTCAGCCTGCTTGTGGCTCCCTCCGTCCTTATGGATGCTGACAAGGACCTTTGCCTTTATGACCCATCCACTCACCCTTTGGAATGCGGGCTGTTTATTTCTGCTGCTCATTCAGGGACTATAGTGATTGGAGAGGAAAGACCAGAAACTCCCTGAGGACTTGGTTTAAGCCTCAGACTATTTGCTAATTTATGTATGGTTTATAAAAATGCATGCATTATTTGCTGTGCATCAGGCACTAAATATTTTGGAAAGATTAATTTATTTAATCTTCACATAACCCTACAGGATGCATGCTATTTATTAGCCCCACAGTATGGATAGAAAAGCCAAAGCACACAGAAGTTCAGCAACTTACTAGTTACTGACAGGGACAGGAAGCAGCTAGGGAGGGGCCCAGTGGTAACACTTAAAAACTGACACAGTTTGAAAGTCTGTTCCCTCCAAAATTAAAATTGAAATTCCCAAAGGCATTAGTATTATTAAATGGAATTTTAGGAGACGATTAGGTCACGAGCCATCTGCCGTCATGAATGGGATCAGTGCCCCTACAAATGGACTTGAGGGGCTGCATTCCCCTTCGCCCTACTGTCTCTTTCGCCATGTAAAGTGTCAGCATAGGGGCTAAGGCTATGGCTCAGTGGTAGAGCGCTCGTCTCAAATGTGTGAGGCCCTGGGTCTGATCCTCAGCACCACATAAATAAAATAAAGGTATTGTGTCCACCTACAACTAAAAAAAGAAAAAGTCAGCAGGAAGGCACCATCTTGGAAGGGGAGCCAGTCCTCCCTAGAAACCAGATGAGCTCGTATTTGGATCTTGGACTTCGCAGCCCAGGACTGTGAAAAATGACTTTCCATTGTTGCAGACCACCCAGTCTAAGGCATTTTGTTACAGGAGCCAGAATAGACTGTAGCAACTCGCAAGCTAGGGTGCCTCTTGACTAATCTGCCTCTCTGCATCTTTAACCATAAAATAAGACACTCTCTGGAGAATCCCTCCCAGTTCTAGAATCCCATCTCCATCCTGCCTGATTGGTGGCCATGTGTTCTCCAAGTGCTCTTCCCCTGACGAATCAGGTTTCCTTGCTACTCTGACAATCACAGTCCAGTGTGACAAGTGTGACAAAGTAATTGTAGGTGGCATCGCAGATCATTACATACTGCTGGCAGGTGCTTCACACCTAGTTGTGATTTTAAAGGAGAGGTCAGAGATATGAAAGTCACTTTGAGCTGTCAGGAAATCTAGGCTCACAATCAGCAGGCAGTGTGCTTATCAGAGAGTGGATACTCAGACTTTGATCAGAAGGCGCGTGATAACGGAAGACTGTCACTGCATTTGAATCCCTGTCCATTAGAAAGGAGAGATGGTCCATTTTGTTGTGACACTGAAGATAAAGTTAAATAATGGGAGGGCAAAATTTAGCTATGAGGAAGATCTGTCAGTTTAAGGAGAGAACCTCTTTCATGGTGGATAAAGTCAGAAGTCTTGATGATAAAGCAGTTTCACTATGGAAGGTTCATTCACCTGGATGCCAGTCAGTTGCCAAAATGGCACCTGGCTTAAGTCATCATGTCCCTGAAGCCCGAAAGTCTCATTCATCAATCACCTGTGCTGCTAATCTATTGTGAAGTCCAATATGAATTGCAGCAAATGTGAGAAGCTAGATGCTTGAAAACAGCAAGATAAATATTAAAATTTTACTTAGCATTTATCTATAAATGGCAATTTTATTTTTATTTAAAATGGCAATATACAACAAGAAATATAAAAGGAGGCAAAAAATGAAAAATGTGTATAGGTATTATAAGTAGTTGGATTTTGCTTTTGCAAATTTTCTGTATTTTTGCCTTATAGCCTTTTACAATAATTTTTAAATTACCCAGAATAAATTAAAAGTGGCCTTCCTATAGTTTCCTGTGAAATACAGGTCTTCACGTGCGATGTGTCACTATTCACAGGATCTCTGTCCAGCCTTGGCTCTTTAACCCTGATTATTTTAAATCCTCGTGTATATTATGCATTTATAGTGATTGTCAAGCAGGTCACAAAGCCTTTAAAGCGTCAGACCTGGGACAAGTCCCATACAGATGCTCTTCAACTAAAATGGGATTTTGTTCCATCAAAACTATTGTGGGTTAGCCGGGCGCGGTGGCGCACGCCTGTAATCCCAGCACTTTGGGAGGCTGAGGCAGGAGGATCATGAGTTCAAAGCCAGCCTCAGCAATGGCGAGGCACTTAGCAACTCAGTGAGACCCTGCCTCTAAATAAAATACAAAAAAGGGCTGGGGATGTGGCCCAATGGTCCAGTGCCCCTGAGTTCAATACCTGGTACCAAAAAAAAAAAAAAAAAAAAAAAAAAAAAAAACTATTGTGGGTTAAACATATCTAAAGCAAAAAATGCATTTGATACAATTAACCTGCTGAATCTTGGCTCAGCAACACGGCATCCCACAGAACAGGGGTGGCCCACCCTCCTGAGCACCAGGCTGATGAGGCAGTGCAGCTGGCCTCACTGCCCAGCGTCATGGGAGAGTTCACCCCTAGCCTGAGAAGAGGTCAAAACTTAAAGTGAGGTTTCTACTGAACGCACAGCACTTTTGAAGCATCATGAATTTGAAAAGCTACAAATAGAACTGTTGATAAGTCGGCACCATGTGTACCTTGCATTGGCTTACTGGTAGGACATGGTGGGCAGCAGACAGGGAGTTGAAAGAAATGGTACCAGAGGCTGGAAGTGTCACAATCTGTGTTGCGTACTGTCCAACAGCACAAGTGTCATCTGCGGTGACACGGAAGGGAAAGCGTGTGCAGGTTTCATCTTGGGGCTTCTTAGCTGGGTGCCACTAGAAAGGGATAAAGAAAAGAAGTCAGGCCAATAGTCAGCAGAAATCAAACAGCATACGAGTCCAGAATACAGATGTTTAAAGGGTTGGAACAGCTAATGTCTTCTGAATTTTAAACAGTAAGAGAAGAGACCTTTAGAGGCAAAGGTCCACCAGAGCTTCTTAGTTGAAATAGATGATGGAAGCCAGGAGTCGATAAAGGAACTGCTGCCTTGGCCTGGCAGGTGTGAGGTCACCGCCTTCAGGTTTAGAGCAGGGCTGTGATGGAGAGAGAGCTGGGGGTTGGGGGAGAGAAAGAGAGGGAACTAGGGATAGAGAGAGAGAGAGGGAGAAAGACAGATACTGAGAGAGAGAGGGAGGGAGAGGAAGGGGAGGAGAGGGGAAAAAAAAGGGGGGGGGGGGAGAGAGAGAGAGAGAGGGCAGGGAGGGAGGCCAATCACAAAGCCGGGTCCAGGAAAGAGCGTGAGGTGTAGTGTAGTTACTCAAAATATAACTAACTGGAAGCAAATAGATTAAAAGCCCTAAGTTTTCTCAGGGAAGAGTATTTGAAAAGAAGTTGTAAAGCTAAACCAAAAGAAAAACAAAGTCTTAAGACTATTAAAGAATTAAAAGAACACTTGGACTCCAACTCTTTGCAGATGAGAAATTAAATCTCTACAGTCCCTAGTCTCCAATGCCTATGTCACACGTGGCCAAAGATGATAGTTAACAAGGAAGAAGTCTCACTCTACCTGTCCTCCTCCTCAGACATCAGAGCCGGGAGCCACAGTCAAACAAAACACAATCAACAACAACAAAAACAAGAAAATGAGGTAGTTGTCCCTGAAGGACTGAGCCAGTGTCTAATCAGAGCAATGTCCCCACTTACAAGACCTGCCCCCACAGGATGATGGGATTTCAGCAAGATTGGGACCAGCAAAGTGATGGTACAATTATCTTATAGCTGCTGCACACTGTGGAGCAGATGGGGCATGGGCAGTGAGATCCCCACATTTTGTTTGCTGTGCATCTAGGGGCCACGTCTGTATCTGACACAAAGAGCTCTGCCACACTGTCGCTGCCTGATGTACAGCCACAACGCCGCAGGAGAAAACCTTGGAGGCAGAATGAAGATGAAAGAAGGTTTTTTTATTCTTCGACTTTAACTATCTCTCAAAACTCTGGCTCTTTCATCAATCTCTCTGACTCTTTACTTCTTCTGATTACTAACTCTTTACTTCTTTACTTTACTTACTTTACTTCTTTACTTTACTTTCAGCTTAGAGAGAGAGAGAGAGAGAGAGAGAGAGAGAGAGCTTAGAGAGAGAAAGAGAGCTTCTTCTTTCTTCTTTCTTCTTTCTTCTTCGGCAGCCTCGGCCTGACTCCGACTAGCCTTCTCTTCTGACCGAACTCTTAACCGCTCTGACTCTTATTTCTTCTTCTGACTGCGTTCTGGCCGCTCTGACTCTTTTCTTCTTCTCCAACCCGAACTCTTCTTCCGACCGACTGAGCGACTGCACCACTGACTGAATGAATTCCGCTTCTGACCGCTTTCACCCGGTTATATACCTTTAGCTTTGCGGGTGCGTCACGTGAATTTACAGGTGAGTCACGTGCATACTTATTATCAGGTGGAACTTATGGCTTCCAGCTGACCACAATAGCCATCTCCCTAATTGAGGCTGCTTCACCGCACATAGAATCCGATCTGAATGAGATAACTGGGTGAACCAACAGCCTGTGTTGGTTCCCCTTACGAGACGTTGCTTATGTTCTGTGTGTGGAAAGAAGAATGAAAGAGAGATTTTCAACCTGAAGGGCAGATGACAGTGGAATCTGGTTAAATGTTTACCAGACGTATTTCTTCTCCTTTTGGGTGCACTGTTATTGAAAAAAGCCAGTTTTCAGCTCTGTGTAAAAAGAGCATGGTCATGTGACTACATTCCAGCTAGTGGCATGTGAGCAGAAGGGATGGGACCCCAGGTCTGTCTCACCAAATCCTCTGTCCTCTGTCCTCTTCCTCTTCTGCATCAACCTTGCAGGCTCTGCGATAAAGATGGAGGTGTCAGAAGAAAATTGTACCCCTTAAAACTGCACAGAGAAGGGTCCCCCCCATGGACACTGGACTATACTTTGATGAAACAATAACCATTTTGTAACTTTTCATTGATAAACCTATGAAATGGTAGTTGTTTGTTGTTGCACTTAGCTCAACTGTGCTAAATAGAAATGTGTCATGATTTAGTCAGTTCTGAGAAATCCAAATGAAATGCAAGTATTTCATTCCTTTGTCCTAATAAATATATTCATTTTCCCATGGCAACTACAAACAACTCTTAGTGTAAACAACTTTAGAACAAAGACATCAGTCATAATTAGCATATGCCATTTGCATTCTACCCCCAAGTGTTGGAGACAGGAATCAGACCAAAGTTCTTCCCATACATTCTGTCTCATGAATGGCTTCAACTGTGACCGATAGGCATGTTCCCATTCCAAGATTAGATTATGAATGGAAATGAGAATGAGCCATTCCAATAACACACATCCAACACCTTCTGCTGATCATGCTTATGCTGATTCCCCTTGAGCCACGATGGAGTTATGTCCTGATAAACTTGTCATGAATTGAAAATGCAAAGGTTAAAAATGCATCTAACTTGCCTAGCCTACCAAGCATCATAGTCCAGCAACACAGCACGCTGCAGACCATGGGTTGTCCACCTAGGGGCCAAGTGGCCGATGGGTGCCTGTGCTCACCACCACTGTCCAAAATTCTCAAGAGAGCCAAATGTTACCAGCCCAGGAAGAGGCCAAAATGGCAACTTCAAAGTACTGAACAGTTTCTACTGAATGCAAATCACTTCCACACTGTCAGAAATTCATAGGCTGTAATTCAAATCACTGGCAAGTCGGGACCCATCCTTAGGTCACCTGGTGATACAGTGTGTCCCTGGGACAATTGGATGAGCCTCCTGGTTGACAGAGCATGTTTACTCTGTGGCCAATTTCCACTTCAGGCCTACCAAATGGTTCTCTTTTGTGAGTTTTTACTTGTTTTTGTCTAATAAAAGATATACTGGTATGTAAAAGCAATACTTTTTATTATCTATATTACCATGTTCATATTTGCTTTTAAATAAGTAAAGCATACATTTATAAACATTCAAAGGAACAATATTCCAAGTTCCATTTAAAGAATCTTTTAGGAGGACAAATGAATGAAAAAAAAAAAGTCTTATTCCCATGGAAAGATTTGATCACTCTCAGAGAAAATCAGAGTAATCAAAAGTTAAATTTCATGTCTATTGACGACTGATGTATAAAGTGGTACACCTATATAATAAATACCATGAAAAAGATAATGGAAGACAGTTTAGTGAAAAATGCATAATGATAAAGTGAAAACTTAAGCATTGATCATAATCTAATGAATTTCTAATATTTCTCATTTGGTTTTGCCATGTCAAAATAATCTGGGAATGAATTTAGATTGGGGCATTCTAACTCTGACATAGCATATCACTGGTTAACTCTATCTTTCAACACTTTAAATATAAGCAATATTCTGATAGAATAAGATCTTTATTCATTTAGAATGAATAATATTTATAGTCATGATGAATTATTAATCTTATCATGAATAATTTGTGCTAGAAAACTCTGATATTCAAAGAATATTTTAAACTCAGGCATCTTTGAAAAACACTTGGAATTTTTCAATCCCAGCAATCTACACAAGTTATTTTCTTCAAGGACGAATACATTTTCCAGAAGGTTTCACATCAACATGAGAAATCGAGTTTGATTGCATATTTAAATTTACACCTTACACCTGGCCTCATTCCGTTTCTACTTTCTAATCACTACAATATTATTTCAAGATATTGACAATGCTGAGATATTTGGGGAATGATGCTTTAGGGATGATTCCATGAAGATAATTATTCTAGCTTTATGAATTTACAGTTAAGCATTTCACGCTGATATGTCAGCATATAATCCTGCCACTGTAATTAATTTGATAGATCTACAATCCAGATTCTTCTGGAAAAAAACTAAACCTTTGGATATTTCAATATCTTTTTAAACTCCTTTTTCATTTTCACTTACTACACCTTTTCAATTAAACTTTATATAAAGCTTTAAACTGTGTCCTTAGATTTTCATTCACAAAGGCGACTTGATATCTGAGGGCAAAGATCAACACATTACTTCCTGAGGGAATTTCACATGTTAATTAAGGGTAGATATTAGCCCTTGACATTAATGGAAATTATTCATGCTCATCATGCCATGTAATCTCATCATTTGCAAGTCTATTATTTATGCCTAAAAATAAAAAGGCTAAAGCCCTGTTTTTGAACTAAAATGTTATTGTGTAGTAGAATCTTCCTATAAAGTCAGTTTTTAATTTATACCTGTGTGGATTTAATTTTCCCTAATATTGATACCCTTATTCTTCCCATTTAGTTATTTTTACCCTGGGAGTTACTTTTTCCTCTTCAACTAAACCTTATTATTCTTGGTGGAATAGAAGAAGTCCATGTTAGTTTAAAGAAAAAAAAAAAAAAAAAAGGAGAGTACCACCAAAATGCTAGAATAGAGGAGGTCACTTTCCTGGCTGTTCTATAGTATAAACCCTTTTGAAAACTAACTACTTTTACCTTGGGCAATGACTGATCATATCACTTCTGCTTAGAGTGTAGATGCCATAGCAGGAATTATTTGATTTAATGCCGCATATTGTTTGCATTGGTTCTTGTTATTATTTGTCTCCCCCTAAACAGTGAGATAAGTGAGATACTACAAATCTTCAGGGACACTATTTAAGTCAACAGGGTAGAAAATCTACTGCCTCAGTTGCATGCTGTTAGATTCATAGAAACACAAACAACATAAAAAAATCAAGGTAAAAAAAAATCACCCCAAATAAACTATGATACTCCAATAACAGAATCCATTGACACCACAGTGGAAGAAATATCAGAGAAGGAGTTTAGAATGTGCATAGTTAAACTGATTTGCAAAGTAAAGGCTTTGTAAGAAGTGACCTCAGAGAGAAAATGCAAGAAGTGAAAAGATAACTACAATAAAGACATACAAATTCTGAACAAAAATCAAAAATCCTCACAATGAAGAAATCAATTGATCAAATTAAAAATTCATTGAAAGCCTTACCAGCAGACTAGACCACTTGGGAGACAGAGTTTCAGGCTATGAAGACAAAATATATGATCTTAGAAAGAAAGTTCACCATAGAGAAAAGATGTTACGAGATCATGAACAAAACTTCCAAGAAATATAGGATAACATGAAAAGACCAGACTTAAGATTTATCATGACTATTGAAGGCTCAGAGACACAAACCAAAGGAATGTACAATATTTCCAATGAAATAATACCTGAAATTTTCCCAAAACTTAAGAATAAAATGGAAAATCAAATACAGGAGGCATACAGGATCCCAAATATACAAACTTACACTAGACCCACACCAAGGGACATTATATAAAAATGACTAACATACAAAATAAGGATACAACTTTAAAGCTTCTGGAGAAAAATGACAGGTCACATGTTGAGGGAAACCAATCCAAATCTCAGTTGATTTCTCAACCCAGACCCTCAAAGCTAAGAGATCTTGAAATAACATATACCAAACTCTGAAGGAAAATGGATGCTAATCAAGAATACTATATCCAGTAAAATTAAACTTCAGAATAGACGATGAAATAAAAACCCTCCATGATAAACAAAAGTTAAAAGAATATATGACTAGAAAGCCTGCACTATAAAACATACTCAATAAAAGTTTTCATGAACAAGAAATAAAAAATAAAATTGAAAACCAGCAAAGGGAGGAACAACACTAGAAGAATAATCAAAGGAGAAACTAATTCAAATTCAAAAACAGAAATAAATCAAAATAACAGGATATAAAAATCATTTCTCACTAATTTCTCACTAAATGGCCAAAATTCATCAAATAAAAAGACATATACTGGCAGATTGGATTAAAAAAACAAGACCCAAAAATATGCTGTCTCCAAGAGACTCACCTCATAGGCAAAGACTGAAGGTAAAAGGATGGGAAAAACATTATCATTCAACTGGATTTCATAAAAAACATATCAGATATCATATCAGATAAAGTGCCAAAGTTAATCAGAAAAGACAAAGAAGGACATTTCATACTGCTTAAGGGAATTATACATCAACAATACATAACAATTGTAAATACTTTTGTCCCAAACAATGGAGCATCTACATACATCAAACAAACCCTTCTCAATTTCAAGAATCAAACAGATCACAACACAATAATACTGGGTGATTTAACATACCTCTCTCATCACTGGATAGATCCTCCAAACAAAAACTAAATAAAGAAGATATCAAACTAAAAATACAATTAGTAATTTATACTTAATAGACGTATATAGAATATTTCATCCATCAATGACTGAACACTCTTTCTTCTCAGCAGCACATGGGTCCTTTTCAAAAATAGACCATATCTTAGGCCCCAAAGCAAATCTTAACAAATAAAAACTATAGAAATAATATCTTTCATTCTATCAGATCATAATGGAATAAAATTAGAAACAATGATAAAATAAAAAACAGAAGCTATACTAACACCTGATGATCATAAATAAAATATGCTATTGGATACACCTAAACTATTGGATAACCAACAGATAGCTGAAGAAATAAGGGAAGAAATAAAAAAAAATACTTAGATGTAAATGAGAACACCAATATAACATATCAAAACCTCTTAACACTAAAGAGGCATTTCTAAGAGGAAAGTTCATTGCATTGAGCTCATTCATTCAAAGAATGGAAGGGCAACAAATAAATAACCTAATACTACATCTCAAAGTCCTAGGAAAAATCAAATAAATACCAAAAGCAGTAGAAGACAGGAAATAGTTGAAGTCACAGTTGAAAGTAATAAAATTGAAACAAAAAAAAAATTCAAAAATCAACAAAAAATTAGTTCTTTGAAAAAATAATTAAAATTGAAACACCCTTAGCCAAACTAATGAAGAGAAAGAGAGAAAAAGCTCAAATTACTAATTTGTGATGAAAAAGGAAATATCACCACAGACACTACTGAAGTACAGATGATAATCAGAAACTATTTAAAAATTTATACTCTAATAAAATAGAAAATCTTGAAGACATCAGCAAATTTCTAGAGACACATGACCTACCCAAATTAAATCAGGAGGATATAGAAAATTAAAACAGATCAATATAAATCAATGAACTGAAGACACCATCAAAAGCCTGCCAACAAAGAATTCTACCAGACCTTTCAAGAAGAATGCCCACCAATCATCTTCAAATTATTCCATGAAATAGCAAAGGAGAGAACCCTTCCAAACTCATTTTGTGAAGCTAGTATCACCCTGATACCAAAACCCAACAAAGACACATGAAGGAAAGAAAACTTCAGACCAACATCCCTGATGAACATAGATGCAAACATTCTTAATACAATTTTGACAAATCACATGAAAAAACATATTTAAAAGACAATGCACCATGATCAAGTGTGGTTCATCTCAGGGATGCCAGTTTGTTTCAACATATGGAAATCAATAAATGTAATTCATCGCATCAATAGACTTGAAGACAAAAATCACATGGTTATCTCAATAGATGCGGAAAAAACATTTGACAAAATACAGCATCCATTCATGTTCAAAACTCCAGAAAAACAAGGGATAGTAAGAACATATCTCAATATTGTAAATGCTAGATTTGATAAACCCAAGACCAACATCATTCTAAATGGAGAAAAATTGAGAGCATTCCCTCTAAAAATGAACAAGACAGGGATGCCCTCTTTCACCACTTATATTCTACATAGTCCTTGAAACTCTAGCCAGAGCAATTAGGCAAAAGAAAGAAATTAAAGGGCTACTAGCAGGAAAAAAAGATCTCAAAAGCCCAAACTAACTATTCCTATTTGCTGATGACATGATTCTATATTTAGAAGACCCAAAAAACTCCACCAGAAAACTTCTAGAACTCATAAATGAATTCAGCACATTAGCAGGATATGAAATTAACACCCATAAATCAATTGTGTTCCTATACAGTAATGATAAATCAACTGAAAGAGACATTAGGAAAACTATCCCATTAACAATAGCCTCATAAAAACAACATACTTGGGAGTTCAATCTAACAAAAAAGAAATTGAATAAGAACTTAGAAGATAGAAAGATCTTCCACGTTCATGTATAGGCAAAATTAATACTGTCAAAATGGTCATACTACCAAAAGCATTATACAGAATTAATGCAATTCCTCTTAAAACTACAATGATGTTCTTCATAGGAATAAGAAAAAATAGTCACGAAATTCATTGGAAAAACTAGGGACCCAGAATTGCCAAAGCAATCCTAAGCAAGAAAAGTGAAGCAGGAGGAATCATGACACCAGATCTTAAATTACCCTACAGAGCTATAGTAACAAAAATGGCATGGTATTGCCACCAAATGTGACAACAAAACAGATAAGAAGACAATGGAACATAATAGAAGATACAGAGGCAAACCCACATAAATACATTTATCTCATAGTAGACAAGGGCAACATAAATATACACTGGAGAAAAAATTCCCTCTTCAACAAATGGTGCTGGGAAAACTGGAAATCTGTATGCAGCAGAATGAAATTTAACTCCTATCTCTCACTCTGCACCAAACTCAACTCATCAAGGACCTAGGCATTAGACCAGAGACCCTGCACCTACTAGAAGGAAAAATAAGCCCAATTTTCCATCATGTCACCTTAGGAATCAAATTCCTCAACAAGACTTCTAAAGTAAAGAAGTAAAATCAATAATTAATTAATAAATTAATAAACGGGATGGTATCAAACTAAAGAGCTCCTTCACAGCAAAGGAACCAATGAAGAATGTGAAGAGAAAGCCTAGAAAAGAAGAGAAAATCATTGTCACCTGCACCTCAGATGGAGCATTAACCTTCAGGATATACATAGAACTCAAAAAACGTAATGCCAAAATACAAATAACCCAATCAGTAAATGGGCAAAGGAACTGAACTAGCACTTCATAGAAGAAATACAAATCGTCAACAAATATATGAAAAAAGGTTCAACATCTCTAGCAATTACAGAAATGCAAATTAAAACTATACTGAGATTTCATATCACTCCAGTCAGAATGGCAATTACCAAGAAATCAAGTAATAATAAATGTAGGTGAGGATGTGGTGGCAAAATTTCATTCATATACTGCTGGTGGGACCACAAATTGAGGCCACCACTCTAGAAAGCAGTATGGAGATTCCTCAGAAAACTTGGAATGGAACCACATTTGACCCAGCTATCCCACTCCTCAGTATATACCAAAAGGACTTAAAATCAGCATACTACACTGACGCAGCCACATCAATGTTTATAGCAGCTCATTCACATTGGTGAAGTTAGCCATTATGTGTTAACTTTATGTTGACAACTTGGCTGGGTTAAAGACTACCCAGATGGCTGAAGGTGTTTCTGGAAGAAATTAGCATTTGAATCAGTGGATGAGTAAGCACAAAGATCAGTCCTATTGAGTAGGTGTCCACATCCAATTCATCGAAAGCCCAGACAGAAAAACATATGGAAAAAGGGTGAATTCTTTTTTTCCTTGAGCTGGGACATTTATCTTCTCTAGCCCTCAGACACTGGAACCCCAGGTTCTTGGGCCTTTGGACTCCAAGATTTACACCAGTGTCCCCTGGGTCTCGGCCCTTCTGACCCAACACAGTTACTCCACCAGCCTTTTGGGGTCCCCATCTTGCAGACCACATAGCATGGGACTTCCATACCCTCATAACCATGTGAGCCAGTTCCCATAATAAATCTCCTCAAATATAATGATATGTGTCCTATTGGCTGTGTTTTTCTGGAAAACTCCAAGCAATACAGTTACTGGCATTCATTAGATGCTGCTATGCTTAGCACATTAAGTGTGTGTGGAATCTCCATTATAAAACTTCCCTATAATTAATTTTTTGGGGGTAACCAGGAATTGAACCTCAGGGGTGCTTAACCACTGAGCCACTTCCCCAGCTCTTTTTATTTCTTTATTTTTATTTTGAGACAGATTTTTTGCTAAATTGCTTAGGGCCTCACTAAGTTGCTGAAGCTGGCTTTGAACTTGTGATCCTCTTGTCTCAACCTCCTAAGCCAAACAAAATGGGTCATACTACTTGAACTTAAGTAAATAAAAATGGATAGCACAGAGATATGGGGGTTTTCTTTTTCTTTTCTTTTCTTTTTTCTATATTTTTTTAACTTTTTGCCTATTTTGCAAAAAAACAGAACCTGTAAAAAGTTCACTCAAAAATTCAAGGCTGCTGAATCCTACAAATTTGAGCCATTCTCTCTGATAAACATTAGTTTGCTTTATTTCATCTCTCTTTTCTTCTGACAGGCAAAACCAGCACTGTTTGTCCTCGTCAAAATACTGCGCTTCTCGAGAGGCCAGGACAGTTTCTCCAGATTCTCTGGAGGACGATCATGACTGCATTACAGCTCCACGCCGGCCTCCTCCTCTTCTCAGCACAGCCACCAGCTGCTGTGCCGGCCCCAGGGGAGTAGAGGGGCACACACGAGGGGGAACATATACAATTTTCAAAAAAAATCAACTCCAGTTTCAGCTTAAATAAGGACAGAAAATACCCAACACTAAGATGTATTTGTGTCTGGACTGGACCAAAGTCTACCGTTTAGCTTTGGTGATGTGGGCTAGGAACTAATCAGCCAAGGCTGTTTAGGGTACCAACTAGTTAAATCAATGGTGACTACTCGTTTTAAAGAAAAATATCTGGGCCTATATGGACTACTGCTATCTTTTGTCACTTACGTGAATTTTTTGGCCCTGTCTAAGACAGGCACCATTGGAACTTATAAACTGTGTATTATGGTTTAGGTATGAGGTGTCCCCCAAAACTCATGTGTGTGAGACATTGAAAGAACGTTTAGAGGTGAAATGATTGGGGCATGAGAGCCTTAACCTGATCAATGAATTAGTCCCCCGATAGGAATTAACTGGGTGGTGACTCTACATAGGTAGGGTGTAGCTAGGGGGTGGTCAGTTATTAGGGGTGCACCTTTGGGGCATATATTTTTTCCCCAGAGAGTGAGCTGGCCCTCTCTCTCCCTCCCCGCAACCCTGTAACCCTGTCTCTCTCTCTCTCTCTCTCTCTCTCTCTCTCTCTCTCTCTCTCTCTCTCTCTCCCTCTCTCTCTGCTTGTGGCCACATCCCGAGATGTTTTCCTCCACCACACTCTTCTACCATGATGTTCTGCCACCCCCCACCCCAGGCATGGAGCAATGGAGTTGGCATCTAGGGTCTGAGACCTCTGAAACTGTGACTCCCCCAAGGAAATGTTTCTGCCTCTAAAATTGTCCATCAGGTATTTTGGTCAGAGCAGCAGAAAAGCTGAAGAAACACAGTGTCACCCAGGGGTCTTGGCATGGGGTCAGGCGCTGATGGTGCGGGCTCCAGTCCAGCTGGGATGCCGAGCTCAGGGGAGGCCTCGGGTCCTGCGGGTGCCCCGCCCTCCCCGGTGAGGCGCGCTTGTGCATGCTTAACAGTGAGGCTGAGACCAACTGAGGAGTGGAAAGCCCTTTGAAAAGCACAGAGCCCATCACCACCCTCAGACAAGGCAGCTGTGGGGGATGGATGCTGACAACCTTGACTGTAGCCATTTCAGAATGTGTATCAAAACATTGCATTATATATCTTGTATATATACAACTTTTATCAGTGATACCTCAGGAAACCTAAAGATGGAGACATTTTAGAAATGAAACTTTTTAGTGAAGCTTGCTTTTTTTTTTTTTTTTTTTTTTTTTTTTTTAGGACATTACATATACCCATTCAGGATGTAATCTCTCTTGCTAGAAACATTTCACAGAAATGCACCCACTAATCAGGAGGTGTTAGGCATACACACTGTCCAGAAGAAACTATTTGCTAGACACTGGCTGGAAATGTCAAGAGAGGTTTTATTCAGGCTCCTGCATGGGAGAGACTTCAGCATAAACTAAGCTCAGCTCCACTAAAACAAGAGGCAGGAGGCTTTGTCTGTTCTGGATTTGCAGATACCCTGCCAGGCATCAAGGGCAGTCCAACCTGTTGGGCCACCAGTATTTACCAATCAGCATCTGTCAAAGTTAGATCCACCTGCCTGGCCACAGAGACTAAGAGGCAGGGGCCCTTTCTTTCTTGATCATTCCACTTCAAGAGGAGGCTCCCAGACCTTTGAGAAAGATGATTCTGGGTGTAGAACATTTATACCTCAAAGAAACAGAAGGAATTTAAGAGTGTAACTTTTCTAAAGACAGGGAGTCCAGGGTTGGGCTGGAACAGGTAGTAAATTCTTCTAGCTGCATTAAACTTCTCACGCAGGAGAGTAACCCCTCAAGCACTGAGGCGTAAAGGCGCTGCCTGTCGCCTCTGAAATGAGCAAAAACAAATAAAACCTGGAAGCAGGTGATAGGACCTCAAACTGCCGTTGATCAACTTTTGAATTTGGCCTTTGGGGTTTTCAACAACACAGACAAGATAGAAGAAAGTATGAGGGCCTGGGATGGATGAAAGCAGGAACCAGAACCAGCCCGATTACCTGCCCTGGTAAACCAAGCCCTGTCCTGGACACTCTGGCTCCCTGGCCACAGAGCCGTGCAGGTGGCCCACTAAGCCCCGTGGAGAAGAGGCAGAGCAAGGGAACCGAAGCAGGCAGTGAACATGGGCCAAGGCCACGCGGAGCCCACCTCACTGGCATGCACCTGAGGCACAGTAAGCCAGGACCAAAGCAAGTCACTGTGCACTGACCTGTCATTCTGCAGCGGCCCAGCCCAGGCCCAGAGAGTAGTGAGAGAAAAAGAAAAAGAAAAGAAAAATTGTGGACAGACCCGAAAGGAGGTTAGAGGAAAGACCAGATTCAAGGTCTCACTAATAGCATCAATACTTCCAGCACCTGTTAGCATAAATTTGGACCAATAGCATTCACCCAAGAGTTATATAAACCCCTTGACAAGCACACTCAAGCAGCAACCTGCTGCCTGGTCCCCTCTAACTCTGTGAGAGTTCTGTTTCCATTCTTCACACTTGAGTAATCCTGCTCCCTTTATTCTTGCCTTCCATTGTAGTTCCTGAATTTCATCCTTTGGATTTGCAAGGTAAGAACCCAGGAAGAAATTGGCAGTGAGCTGCTAGGGTCTGCTGTGACACTGGAGGGCATAGCTCCCCCTTAAGAGCTGCAATGCACCATTTGATTGCAGTGAAGAATCCAGCCTTGCCAGCTGTGACCCTTGAGGCTGCTGCCTGCAGGCATCCCCTGCTGTGATGAGCTCCTTATACCAAAATGGGCTTTCTCAACTGCAGGTGCCTGCAGTTTACACAGAGCCTACCCATCTGCTGACGCAGAGGTTAATAAATTGGCATTGGTTAATAAGTGCCTGACTACTCAGGGTTACCCAATGCCTCCTAATGAGAAAAGGTGCAAAAGCTTGAGACCTGAACTACTAGCTTTGCAAAGAACCCAGGTATTAGAGCAAGGACTACCACAAGCCTAGGTTATGCACCTGCCTCCACCTGCGTTATGCACCCTCTGTAAAGATGCATAATCTCAGAATAACCTTGGGAAACTCTTGACCTGGCAGGTAAAGATATTAACTTCCTTCGCAGTAAGAAGGTTCAATTTCCCAAGGCCCAATGATTTACAACGCCCTTATCTTATAGACTTGGAGTATTAGTTTTTTCTCAGACTTCCTAGCTCTCCCAAGTGCCCCACTTCTTGGCTGGGAAGAGATTTTCTAGCTGTTCTAGGTGCAACTCTTCACACAGTACCCAGACATCCCCCCAGCTCCTTAGGTCTATTAGTACAGGCCAACAAGTAATGAATACATACCTGAAGATGCTTTTTCTCAAATGGATCCTCAAGTCTGGGACACCGAAACTCCAGGAAAAGCAGTTCATGTTCAACCTGTTTCTAGTTCCTTAAAGAACCCCAAAATTTATCCCCATAAAAAAAACTTCCTATCAGCAGAGCGTGGTGGCACACACCTGTAATCCCAGCACTTGGGAGACTGAGGCAGGAGGATTGAGAATTCAAAGCCAGCCTCAGCAATGGCGAGGTACTTAGCAACTCAGTGAGACCCTGTCTCTAATAAAAATACAAAAAAAGGACTGGGGATGTGGCCCAGTGGTTGAGTGCCCCTGAGTTCAATCCCCGGTACCAAAAATACTTCCTATCAAACCAGAGGCCTACTGCAGACCTCAGTCTCTCATTCCTATAATCTTAAAATATGGTCTTGCTAGTGCCCATATAATACCCCATCCTTCCCATGCTAAAACTAAATGGGGGAATATCAATTAGTCCAAGACTTATGTGAAGGAGCCCTAATTAGGAAGGGCTGTTGTAGCTAGCTGGAAGCCATAAGTTCCACCTGATATGTATGTGACGCACCTGTAGGCACCCGCAAACCTGAAGGTATATAACCGGGTGAAAGCGGTCCGAGTTAGGAGAACGGAGAATTCAGTCAGCTGGGCAGTCACTCGGTCGGTCAGAAGAATCAGAGCGGCCAGAACGTAGGCAGAGCGGTTACAGAAGAGAAACCAGATAGAAGAAGTAATGACTGGTCAGAGTTAGGCCGAGACTCCTGAGGAAGACAGAAGACAGAAGAAAGAAGAAGGAAGAAAGAAGAGAGAAGAAAGAAGCTCTAATCTTTCTCTAAGCTAAGCTCTATCTTTCTTACTCTAAGCTAAGAAGACAAGAAGAAAAGCTCGCTCTAATCTTTCTCTCTAAAAATCTTTCTTTCCCTCTCTAAGCTCTAAGAAAGTAGAAGTAAAAGTAGTAAAAGCTATACTCTGCCTCCGAGAATTTTCCTCCCGTGGCGGCGCCGTGGCTGGCCGTGACAGGCAGCTTACACTTATGGACAATTAATGAGATGGTAGTACTACTCTATCCTTATAATTCCTATACTACTTTGACTCAGATACAAAGTGGATCTTCTTGGTTCACCATCTGGGATCTTAAAGATGATTTCTTCTGCATCCTGTACATCTGGCTCACAATATTTGTTTGCCTTTGAATGGACCCACTCTGCTACTAGGTAAATTGTACAGTAAACCTGGGCAGTGCTGCCTCAGGGGCTCAGAGGAAGCCTCCATGGGTATTGAAAAGCTTTGGCAAAAGGATTACAATCTCACGCTCTTGAAATGGGGACTCTGTGGCCGTAGTAGAAGGTCTCTTTATTTGCAGTCCCTCTAGACAGGACTCTGGCAACAGCACAGAGTTCTTAACGTCCTGGGAGCTGCGGGATGTCGAGTGTCTCCGACGCAGGCTCAGATCTCCCAACAAAGGGCACAACACTTGGTCCTCATCCTAAGTCCAGGGGATGAACTCTCACCCCTGAGAGTGAAGAAGCCCTTGTAAAGATAGGACTGCAGAGAGAGAGGCCAAGCAGAGTCCCCAGGAATGACTGGGGTTGCAGGATGTGGCTGTGGATTGATAGGTAAGCCACCCTATAAAGCCATAAAAGGCCTGGTTATAAGCCCCTCGACTGGATGGAGAAACCACACAAGCCCTTTCCAAGGCTCCAAACTTTCAGCGACTGCCCCAGCCTTGGGAATTCCAGACTTGGATAAACTCTGTGTATAGAAGAAACACAGCCTGTGACACTGGGGGCTCTTACTCAAACCCTGGGGGACATGCCAAGGCCTGTGGCTCACTTTTCTAACCAGTTGGATTGGTGTCATGGGGATGGCCTGGGTGCCTGCCCACAGTGGTCACTGTGTAACTATCAACTTAACCTTAGGACACTCGCTAGAGGGCCAAACCCCACCAGGTTCAAAATGTTCTTGACTTTAAGGGACACCAGTAGCTAAGTGGAGGACAGCTACTCAATAGCAAGCCCTCCTCTTAGAATCCCCAGAGGTCACCCTCAAGGTCAGCCGAACACTACATGCGACACCTTTACTCCTCACTCCAGAAGAACTTTGCTTCAGTCCTGTGTGGGGACTAGAGAGCACAGACAGGAGCATCTACGTGAACCCAGGAGCTTGAAAAGCAGGTGGCCTCCAGGAGACAACAGAAGCAAAGACACTGCTTCCAAGGACCTCAGCTCAGAGGGCAGAAATAATTGCCCTCACCTAAGCTTTACAACTGAGAAAAAATAAACTAGTTTATATATGTACAGACGCTAAACATGTTTTCCTAGTCCTGCATGCTCCTGTTGCTATGTAGAAAGAAAGGGGACTTTTAACAGAGGAAAATTTCCCAAGCACGGATCTGAAATTCCCTCATTCTCTCCCCCCACCTCTCTCTCTCTCTCTCTCTCTCTCTCTCTCTCTCTCTCTCTCTCTCCTCTCTTTTCCTCTCCCTCACTCTCTCCTCTTTTTCTTCTCTCTCTCCCGCCACTCTCTCTCCCTCTCTCCTCTCTCTCTCCATCCCTCTCTCTTCCTCTCTCTATTTCACTTTCTCTTTCTCCATCCCCCCCTTCTCCATCTCTCTCTCTCTCTCCATCCCTCTCTCCTCTTGTCTGATACCTTCCCAGGTAGCCAAAATACACTGCAGAAGGCATCAACAGGGCAGTCCCCCTTGGTCCAGGGTCATGCACTAGCAGACAGAAGTGCTGCTTGGCTAGCACAAAATATTTCAGAAATGTCTCTAAGTCCTCTAACCCCCAATTTAAACCCTGACCCATCCTACACAAAAACCGAAAAGGAATGGGCAAATCACTGCGGGTATAAATGAGTGGGAAATAGATGGTGGACTAGAGAAAGAGATGCTGAAGCTGTATTCCTCCAGGCTGATCAGTGGGAACTTATTAAAGGATCCACGACTCATTGCATCAGGGGAGAGGCAGAGAGCACCTAGCTTAGCCCTGCCTTTGGAGCAAAAGGCCTGAGACTGCTGCATGAGAGGTCACAAGAGCTCGCCCCTCTGCCTCCAAAATAATCCAGGGGGTGGGGAAGCTAAGCCTCTGCCCTCACGTGACCCAGTGCAATAACCAGACCTAGTACCTGGGGAAGACTGGCAGCTACATTTTACCCGATGCCCCATATCAAGCTATTTACCCAGTGCCCCATATCAAGCTATTTACCCAGTGCCCCATATCAAGCTATTTACCCAGTGCCCCATATCAAGCTATTTACCCAGTGCCCCATATCAAGCTATAACTATCTTTTAGTTTTTGCTGACACCTTTTCTGAGTGGACAGAAGCATACCTTACCCAAACTGCAAAGGCCCAAGAAGTCATTAATAAGACTATTAACAGAAGTTGTTTCTAGATTTGGACTTCCTAGGTCCCTTCAAAGGGATAACTGAACCTTCCTTTGTGTTATGTACAAAGGAGCTTTGGACATAACTCACTATCTTCAGATCTCCTGGTGCCTCAATCATCAGGAAAACTAGAGAGGGCTCATCCACACCCCAACACTACCCTGGCAAACTACGCCCCAGACCTCAGGGCCCTGGATACCTTCCAACCCATCACTCTATGAGTTTTCTCCTAACATCTCCCTCAAACTGAGCCCTTAGGAAATGCTTTATGGAAGACCTTTTCTGACCTCAACCCTATCATTGATCCTAGAACACAGGAGATGATTAAATATGTAATTAATTTGGGCCAAGTACTAAAAGCCTTCTTAGAATATGGCAAACAGATTCTTCTGGCTCCTAGTGACTCGACTAGGAGTCATGTCAACAACCTGGTGACTGTGTCCTCCTCAAGACCCGGAGAAGGGGCTCACCTTTCGACCAGCTCCTTCCAAAATGGAAGCTTTCTTTCTGGGTCCTAGGCACCCCAACAGCTGTCAGACTGAAGGGCCAAACAACATGGGCCCATTTCTCAAGAATTAATCCTCTCTCTCTTGAGTTTAGGAGCACCAAGATCAGATACCACCACGAAGGAAAAAAGAAGACTCCTATTCCTGTGAGCCACTAGACCATCTATAGATCCTGTTCAACATAAATAAGAACCCCACTTAAGCTAAGTTCATTTTGTATTTTGCTCTTGCTCCCCCCTAAACCAGTCCATTGGCTGAAAATCTGCATTCTCTTGGGGACACTGGTCTCTTTGAGACACTGGTCTCCTATGCATGACCCCTGGGGCTACTACAGAGTCATTTGTGTGCCACTGGGAACTACTATGTGGCAAACTTGACTCCTCTCAAGGTTTGTCCCCCTTGTGGCTCATCACTGGCAAGATAATCTTCTTTACAGGTTAATTCAAGGCGTGGTAAGAGATA
The DNA here is from genome assembly GCA_025594165.1 of Tamias sibiricus. NCBI lineage: Eukaryota > Metazoa > Chordata > Mammalia > Rodentia > Sciuridae > Tamias > Tamias sibiricus. Next base: position 98,021,382 of record CM046669.1, read on the forward strand.
ACAACCTCTCTTCCAAACATTGTACTTGCTGCAGCCAACTCATGTGGGTGGGGAGAAACCAAGCTGACACCAGCAGGGATTTGGAAAAATGAGACTGATAGAATTCTTCTTCGACCTTACCAAGCTAACGCCACCTATCCAAACCCAACGATTAATGATTAAAGTTGATGTCCCCACAAGACCCCACATGGACTTTTCAACTCTCATCTTTGATCTGGCGGACTAATAGAGCTGGATATAATGTCAGCCACTCCGGAAATCCCAGCTGTGGGCCCTGAGCATCTAATTCCATCCACAAGTCTAAGAAATCCTCTCATCCTTCTTTTCCTGTGAAAAACTGCAGACACCTGTTGTAACAAGATCTGGGCCTCCTCAGTCCAATTTCCCCACCACTCATGGAAGCCATAGTTCTACAAGGAAACAAGTTTTCTAATTGCACACTCACCCTCAAGGCACATGGGAGATTCATGACCACTAGGAGCAATGGGTGATAGTCTATCCCAGCCACTGAGCTTTGGAGGCCTCCTTGCCCTCCTTAAAAACACTACACTCACTCCCTAAAGCAAAAGAACTAGCCACCCTTCACTGGCTCCTTTTTTATTTTATTTATTTAGGTGGTACTGTGGATTGAACCCAGAGCCTTGTACATGCAAAGGAAACACTCTACCAACTGAGCTATATCCCCAGTCCACCTTTACTGGCTCCTAAAGATAAGATAGAGGCTAGTCTTGAACTCAGACTTCAATGCTAACCCCAGGCATGTTCTTCATGACATAAGCACAGAGTCACTGAGGGTCACATGAAGGGTCTGCTGTGCAGTGCACAGATAGGACAGAGGTCACTGGAACAGGGAGAATAGGATATGTTGTCTCTGCCCAGAAAAGATGCAAGATTTTACCAATGACCCTCAAGCTACTACTGCTACATTACACAGACACAGGGGAAAAAGAGGTCCAGGCCTAATTAGAGCTGAGGCATAACCCCAATTGGACCACTTAGTGGATGGGCAGGGGGAAGGACTTACAAATGCAGTAACAGCCAAAACATTTCAGCACTCGTGAGGGACTTTGCCATAGAAACTGGACACCCCTTTAAACAGCCAGCAGAATCTTCAGACTCTAGCACAAATGGTGACAGGGAAAAGGCTGGCCCCGGACCATGTGCTGGCTCAGGAAGGCGGAGTTTGTGCTCTGGCAAACATCTCTTGCTGGTTTTAGGTTAACGTGTCTGGACAAATAGAAACCAGCAGTGACAAATTTTTACAGAAAGCTGTTTGGCTTAGACCTGTTTATCCTGGTAGTTCTAAGGACATATGAGACACTGTTCTGCTTGTTTACCTAACCTTGCTTGGCTCCTGCCACCATTAGGACCTCTGCTACCTATACTTCAGGTCATTTGGCTCATGTCTTTTTAATCTCCTAATAAAGTTCACATCTTCTAGATCACAATTCCGTGTTAGAAGGTGACAACGCAAGGGTTCCAACCCATTCCCACAACTGAGGCTGATTTCCCTCTGTCCTCATTAGGCCAGGCAGGAGGAGACTTAAGATCCCTGGGGAGGTAGGGACAATGCCCAGTGTCAGCCTGAAGTAGATCTTCCCCTCCTGCACCCCTTAAGAATAAGAGGTCTAAGTCTGCAGGATGGGGCCTGAGTTAGGGATTTAGGGTAAAGAGAGGTATACTGAGAATCAGAAAAAACACCCAGGAGCCATTAAGATGCAAAAAGCTCAGTTGTAAAACTTGAGTAACCTGCCATTGGCCTGCACCCCTGTAAACATGAGGAAAATGGGCAAACCCAGGGAAAAAAGTGCAGAGCTGGGCAGGTCCACCCAGGCTCCTCCTCCAGCCCTGCCCTTAACTATAGCACCCCTGTAGCTATTGGACCCCCAACCTCATTCTCCCTTGAATGGCTTTGGCATGTGCTGAGATTCTTTACCATCAGGTGTGCCAAGAGCCCTGGGGGTCCTGCGTGGAAGTCCCCTCTCCTCTGGGAACTCCTTGGGCCCTTCTGCAGAGACATGTCTTCTCCCATGACAGGAGCATGCGTGCTGAGGTTGGGCTGTGGGGAGCAGGCACCAGCAAGAGCAGTGAAGCCCACCTGGAAGGAGGAAGATGCTCCCTCCACAGTGACCCGTGGGGGATCATGGAGAACAACAGGTCTAGCCCTTCTGAAGGGTGCCCTTGAACTATGGAAATGAAGGGCCTGCATCTCCTTTGCATTATTGAAGCATCGAACCATAGCCGACAATTGGCATTTCTTTTCCTGAAACACATCTGCTTAAAATATTTGGCACCAAAGAATCATCAAACCAGGTCTTTTCCCTTCTATGAGCAAATCTATAGTGTGGCATGTTGGTTAAATGAGGGCAAGTTGCTGGTGCTGGTGAATTTTCATGCAGGTCCCCAATCTGTCATCTTTTGTCACCAGTGTGTGAAGTGAACTTTGCAATCTAAGCATAGACTCGTTCACCTAGGTTCACATCCATCTTTATGGATTTATTTGCCAAAAATCTGCCTGAGAAGTTGTGGGTGATCCTTCCTGCTCAAAACTATCTCCCAGTCCCATACTTGCCTATCGTGAAACTGCATTTTTATTTTTTATTTTTATTAAAACAATACTAGCCCATCTTTCCTGCTGCTACAGGGAGCCTGGAGAATTTGGAGTTTCTTCACACTGTGACAGAATTTTTAAGTCACAGAGAAGAAGGCGGTTTACACACATGGTCACTGAAATTGCATTGATTTTCTCTTGGTTTTGAGAGAACCATGCTAAAATGCTATTTTTCCAGGCAGGGAAAATCATCTCTACTAATTCCACTTAATGGCTCCTCTAGGATTGTTGTCAGGAGAGAACAAGATACCTAGAAATGGAGGCCAGAAGAAAAAAAAAAAAAAATACAAGACCTTGAGAATTCAGGGACAGAAAGTACCGCCAGAGGGGAGGTGTAGGACTAACGCAGAAGAGGGCACCGTGTCAGAGTTGCACACTGTGACCCAACCTGCAGTGTCCCTCGGAATGGTGATTCAGTCTACATTTAGGGCGTGACTTTCAACAATAAAGACAGTAGACAAATAGTCAATAACTTTCTAATACTATCTGCCAGTGTCTTTTAAGCCAGTGTTGAAAAATGAAGTTAGTGACATTTAAAGAGTAAGATGGCAACTGCTAACAAGTGGCCTTTAGGGGGAAAAGTGAAATTAAATGAAAGGATTTTGTTCTGAGGAATGATTTAATTCGGTCATGCTTAACGGAATCATTTTTGCATTTTCCACATCGTCCATTATTGATGCAAGGATCTTTGCAGAATGGGCAAATAAGAGGTAGTTATGTGGAGACTCAGAATTGTTCCCATTTAATTTTGATACATAATTTTTGAAAATTTTAATGAAGGACATTTGACTAGTCTGGATAACTTGATTTTTAAATGTTAAAAGGCATTACTTAATGTCTGGTATTCAATAGGGTGTTATTTTATAACACTGTCTAAACACAGTGTTAGTAGACTTGTAATCTCTGGTGAAGGACATTCTGTTCATTAAGTGTAGTGTCACTTGATCAATGTCCCTTTGGGGCTTCTTCCCCATTTGCATTCAGAACTTGGAAATTCTTCTTAGTCTTCATGTTTTCCCAACTCAGTTCTTCCTTCCTTATTCTCACAGCCACCAAAGATGGGACTATAAGCTGGAAACTGAACTAGACAAACAGCTTGGGGACACCGTTCCCTTGAGGTCCCCACATAGCCAAGAACTTGAGCGCTGGTCTTACCACTTCTTTCCTTTTTTTTAATCCTAATTTGTTATACACGTTTGCAGAGTACATTTCATTTCACATTACATACAAAGAGCACAAGTTTTCAAGTTGCTGGTTTTATATGAAGTATTTTTACGACAATTGTGTCTTCATACACATCTTTAGGGTTGAAAAGGCCACTTTTCTGAAAATAAGTTAGATATTTTCAGACACATCAATGTATTGGCCAAAAGAGCTGCTTCTTTCCTTATTCATTCAAAAACTATTTACTGAAGTCCTACTGTGTGCCTGGAACAGGAGACCACGAGAGAAGCAGGTATGGTCTTACCATCTTGGAGCTGCATGTATCGAATAACCCAAGCTCTGCTGGTGACTCAGCCTCTGCCCTCTTCTATGCCTGCTGGGATTCTCTCAGCACAGGCCTCACGGAAACGGGGTCCTTATGCTGGCCAAGGTAATTTCCAAGTTGGAACAACTTTTTTTGGATGATTCCCTAGGTCCATTTCAGTCTTTATAAATTTTGAAGAGTTACATAAATGAATTTAATTAAGATGCTCCTGAGTCCCACATTCCTATTATGACCAGAGATGTTCTTGCTTCTCCGGCACCAGGAGTGCAGTGTGCTACCAACTTTGATGCTATTTGGCACACACTTTGTTGCAAAAGAAAAAATCTCATTTCACAGTTCCAATCTTTGTTTTGTGAGAAATTATTATGAAGTATGTTTCAGAGTTTTTCAAGATGAACTTTAGTTTTCAAAATAACAACTTCCCTTAGAACACTATGGCTTTGTTAGAATTTTAGGTTGGCTGCTTTAAAATAGACCTACTCCTGTCAAAATGCTCTGGTGAGAGGCGAGGAATCGCATTGAAGTGGGAAAGGGTGCATTTTCTAAAGACAGCTCCACAGTTCTTCAGTGTTTTAGCTGAAATAATTAAATTGAGACTCAAGCCTTCTCTCATCTAGGCATATTTTTATATGACTCACTCACCAAATTATCCCAAAGGCCCTATTCCAGGGAGGTGAATGCCTTCAGAGATACGATTTAGACAGGAAAACAAAAACCACACAGCATTGCTAATAATGAAGGATTCTCTCCCTCTTTTACACCAACGCAAAGATATTAGAAAATGGGTCTGATGAGATAGGTACAGAAAAGGCAGACATAAAATCGGGCTGGGGTCAGAGTGACAGGCATCAGTGCCAGGTCTGCTACTAATAAATTTTGACCCTGGATAATTGGCTTACCCTAAGCTTAGAGTTTCTAAGCTGCCAGTGCAGGTGGGTAATACCTCCCACGTGCAACATGGAAACTAGGCAAGCAGAGCTCAGAGCATCATGTCTGCACACAGTCTCCCTCCACAGCCGGTTCTCCCTCATTCTTTCCTCCCTTCCTACGCGGCTGGAGCACACTGGACCATGCAATGGGGAGCCAGATTTCTAACAGTGTTTAGGAAGCTGACCACACATTATGGTTTAGACAGGAGGTATCCCGCAAAAGTCATGTGTGAGACAATGCAAGAAGGTTTATGTTGTTGTCCGAAGCGACGGCCGCTTGGAGCAACAAAGCAACAAAGCGGGGCGAACTGGAAACAAACAGTCTTTTTATTCTGATAATTTCTCTCTCTGGCTCTAACAACGACTTTAACACGCACCACCAAAAAACCCACACACCAAATGGCGCCGACCCGATCAGCAATCTCGGCTCAAGTCTCTCGAGATCCCGGGCCAAGTCCCGCGAGATCCCGGGCCAAGTCCCGTGAGACTACGGAAGGCGGCAATGCCCAAACATCTCCATGGCCCGCAGCCAACCACAATGTTAGCCATCTCCCCAAACAGGGCTCCTGCAGGTTTAGAGATGAAACGGCTGGGTTATGGGAGCCCTAACCTAACCAGTGCATTAATCCCTGGTAGGGATTAACTGGATGGTAACTGTGGGCAAGCTGGGTATGACTGGAAGAGGTGGGTCATTGGGGTCATGCCTTTGGGGCTTGGGAGGGGGTGCCAAGCCCCTCCTGCTTTCCTCCACCACATCCTTCTGCCATGATGTTCTACCTCACCCTGGACCCAGAGCAATGGACTGAGACCTCTGCAACCGTGAGTCCCCAGGGAACTTTCTCCTCCTCTAAATTTGTTCTTGCCAGGTCTTTTGGTCACAGCAGCAAAAAAAAAAAAAAAAAAACCTGACTAAATCACCACACCAAGAAGGTGCCGTCTGTGTAGACAAAAAGTAAAACCAGCACTGCATGGGGACCCACAGCCTCTGTGCCATGCTGTGACGGCTGCCCAAGAGTCCTCTGTATGACAACAATGACAACGGCACTTGTCGTGACAAGTATCATTAGGCTGCAGTAACTGTGCGAGGTGACACTGTGGTCGTCAGACCATTAGTCTGTTATCCCTGAATGCTGGAAACCTAGCTGGGGATGAAACCAGGATCTTGCCTGGTGCTGAATTTCCTCCTTTTCCCTCAGCTCCCAGCAAACCACCCCTCTGGCTGCTTCCTTCTCGTGTTCTCTGCAGAGCCCCCTCCTCTTCTGGGCTTGTAAATGTTGGAGGGATCCGGGAACCGGTCCAGCCCCAGTGCTGGTTGAATGTGCATCTAACCTCAAGACTCAGCCATGCCTGGACATCGACCTCCTAGCGAACTCCCTTGGCGGCAGCTGCCCTTCCCAGCCTGCACCTCTTCCACAAGCACCAGCTAGAGCACCCAGTGCCCGCAGCGCAGCTGTCCAACACGTGAAAGACAACTCCAACTCCGGTGCTCTCCAAAACTGCTTCCTGGCTCATTCATTCAGTGGCTTAGGTCAGAAGTCTGCATGGACTTCCACTTGGCTCGGCCACTCCCAGCTCCGGTCTCCCAGCAGGTCCCATCAGCTGCCTGTCCAACATATATCCCAATGTCACCCCTGCCAGAACCCAGCCCAAACCACACCATCCCTGCAATCACCTCCGAGGGCACTCGGCTCCCACAGTGAGATCCCCCTGCAGTCTGCTCTACTCCAAAGCAAGTAGCCAAAGCCATCTTTTTAGAGCAGAAGTCGTGTCCCCCCCCACACCTTGGAGACCCATGGCATTCCCAGGAAGCTCCTACCCAAGCCCAAAAGGCCCTGGTTTATCCGGCTGCTGCGCCACCCAGACCTCCTAGGTGTCCTTCAGGGCACCGTGCCAGCTCCCTCCCAACCCAGTGCAGCGCCCACTGCCGCTGTCCCTGCACGGGCTGTCCTTCCGCCGGGCCCCTCAGGCCCTCCTATCCCCAGTGGCCCTCCCACACACACCCCCCCAGGCAGCAGCTCTTTCACTCCCTCTGCTTGACCTTCCTCATATTCTGTCACCATCTGAAATCATTTGTGTGTGTGCCAATCACCAGAACCCCGCAGGAAGGGACAACCCGCGTGGCAGACGCCATCCTCACTGCCTTCCTATCTCCTCCCTGGCACACACGTCCTCCAGAGTCAGCTTGAACTGGTGAATCTATTCACTCAGTCCCCCGAGCTGCAAGACCCCTACTGATCTTTAATTCCTCCTTCTTTGGGTCCCTTGTGTCACCAAGTCTTCTTTGCTCTGTCTCCAAAACAGTGTCTCCACTCTTCTGTGCTTAACTCCGTCCTCACCACCTAACCCAGGCTGCCATCGTCTAATCTGAACTATTGCAGCAGATTCCAGCAGGTTTTCTTGGCCTAGATTTTTCTGTTCCTAGTTGCATATCTCCTTTATCTTTCCGGTTTTCCACAGTGTCATTAAGGTTCTTAGCTTCTGCTCATGGTTAGTCCTGAGGATTCTAGAATTCTCTCTGGAACCTAAATGTGGCATACTAAGAAGTCAGCCATCCCTTGGTATCCAAGGACGCTTGGTTCCAGGACCAGCTCAGTGTTTGTACATAACTTGCACACACTGTCCCATATACTTTAAATCATCTCTAGATTATTTATAATTCCTAATGCAGTATAATGCTATGTAAATAGCTATTACACTGTATTTCTGAGAGAACAATGAATAGAAAAAAAAAATCTGTGCATGTTCGGTATAGAAACACCATCATCCATTATATGCCTAACTACCTGGTACCTGATCTCTGGACGGCTGAATCCGGGAGTGCAGAAGCTTCACGTGCAGAGGCTGACTGAGTGTACTTTTTATTTTAGTGTCCATCCTTCCTGGCCAGACCACCTAACACCCTTGTAATTTGCTAGATGATAATAAGAGCTCCAGAGAGGAAAGGAGCATCTTTTGTTGTACGAAACAAGCCCCTGTCAATCACACCTGAGTTTATGTGAATGAGGCGTCTTTTGGGAAAGGGGCTAAGGGTGGCAGGGGCTGGTTGCCAAAGGAAGCAGATGGGTGCTTGGAAGGGTGGAACTTCATCCCCATGCCCATACCCACCCTCAGGAAGTGGAGAGAACGCGTCTGGCCCCATTGCCATTGACTGGCCGTCCAATCCACACACACTGCCCGGCTGGGGAGCACGGGAAGGTGCAGGAGGGTGGTGCAGCAGGGAGGGAGGGTCTGCTCTGCGCCCTGTCACCGTCTCCTTGGGCCATTCCTGAGCCGGATCCTTTGATTATGAACTGGCAATCTAGTTAGCAAAGTGCTGAGCTCTCTGAGCCACTCTAGAAAACCATCTAGCCCAAGGCAGGAGTCATGGGACCCCTAGCATACAGCATTTTGGTCCGACTCACAATTGGTGTCTGAGGAGGCGGAGCTGGGACAAGCTCAGGGAACTGAGCCCCAAACACCGCAGCGCTGTGAGGTGCAGCTCAGTGGGGACACACTCAGCAAATAGGCCCCGAGTTCCACCTCCTATCACCACCAAAAGATAAATAAATACATGTGACGGTTTCATTTGTCAACACTTTGTTTTTAATTCCTGAGGTTGTTTTTTTTTGTTGTTTTTTTCTTTTTCTAAAATTATTAAGGAATTGACAGGTTTCCTTGCTGGATGGGTGGCAGCCAGTGGCTGGGGGTCTGCACGAGCAAGGCCTCTCTGTGAGCACATCTGCCACCTGCGAGTGAGGACGTAGCCTCTAAACTTGACTTGGGACCAGCATTGAGCTTTTGAAGCTCCTAAGCCAGCCCTGGAAATAATCACCCTGTTCCAGAAGCGAGAACCAGGTGGCTTCTGACACAATCAGAAGTAGCTCTTCAGCACCTGTCTGGATCAGATAACCCCCAGGCCAAGTTCACCTGTGAGGCAAACAGCAAATCCTGCCCTATAACGTCTTCATCCCTGAGAGGGGACAGGGCCACTTCCAGCCAAGTGGACCCATCGCTGCCAGCTGGGAACAGGGCAGTGTCCCCAGTGCTTCATGGCCTCCCCCGTGGAGGGGTCCTGTCAACCTACTGAACATGAGCCAAGACAGGTACTCTGTCCAACTTCTCTCCTGGAGAGATTGGGGATGTGACTAAATATTAATGGCTTGTTTTATTTCAGGACAGTGTTCAATTTTCTGCCTCAAGAAATAGAACGTAACAATTCTAATGCTCTCAGGGCATGAATCACACTTACATTGGATGCAGAGCAGTTAAAACCCCAGATTCTAAACTCAGATACCTAGACCCACATCCCCAGCTCCGACACCACGAGCCGTATGGCTCCATTTATATTCCTCTTTGTATGTTAACCTCTGCTAGCGTTTCTCATGAGCTGCTATGTCCACAGCATGCACGTGGAGTTTTACGCACTGCCTCATTTATTCCCCACAGCAACAGTCATTTAAGGCTTAAAACCAACCCTCTGGGATTGATTGGCACAATTAGTATTCTCATTTTACAGCTAAAGAAGTGAGACTCTGGCCTGATGGGCATGGGGTGGGGTTAAGCTATTTTCCTTGGGCCACAGAGCTAGTAAGTGATAGAGGTAGAATCGTTCTGGGGTCCATCTGCCACAACCCATGCAATGAATAGCAACTGTTCTGCAAAGATGTGCTAGCAATGTCAGCAGTGTTCCTGAGATATGGGACTGTCAAGGAAGACAATTAAGCCATAAATAATAAAAGGAAACTCGAGAAACATAAAGTCAATGGAAGCCCTGTCAGACTTTACTAATTTGGGGGGAATGTAACCTACTCAAAGTCTTGACATCTACCAACCTGCCAAATGAAAGTGAACCTGAAGGAGTTGAAGTAAAACATAGCTCCTGACCTTGAACAGTTAATCGTCCAGTCTGTGAGTCAGCTTTCTGTTGCTGTGACAAAATACCTGCGAAAATCAATTTAGCGGAGGAAAGATTTATTTTGATTTATAGTTTCAGATCTTTCAGTCCATGGTCAACTGCTCCATTGCTTGTTTCTGGGCATATGATGAGGTATCACTCATGGTGGAAGGGCCTCGTGTTGCAAAGCTGCTTACCCCATGGAAGTTGGGGATCAGAAAAAGAGACGGACAGACTGAGGAAGGAGCTGGGTCCAAAATGAACCCTTCAAAGGCAAATCTCCATGACTTATGCCCTCCAGTTAGGCTCCACCTCCTACTGTTACCATCACCTCCCACGGTGCCACCAGCTGAGGACCAAGATTTCGGCACATGCTCCTTGAGGGACAGTCAGGATCCAAACCGTAACATCAAGAAAGCTGAAACATGGCATTCATATGTGTGGACTACTACTCTATACGTCCACCATAGAATCACCAAAGGCCTGATCATCTCGCACAACATCAATCAAACCAAACTCTTAGAGCAAATGATGAACCTGGGCTCATCGGGAAGTTGAATCAGACGGCTTGGTTCAGATGTTAAACGCTGGAGAAGTTTTGGGGAGAGAATGATGTTATGAATTCAGAATTTGAACTGAGTCTTGAAAGGAGGACACGATTTGGATAAATGGACAGGAAATTAAAAGGCACTGGAGAAGAAGGGAGCACGGCTGAGGATATGCAGGCAAGAAGTGGTGAGAGGTGGCTGGGATGGTAGGAGGACAGGGGAATGACTGCCCTAAGGAGACAGAGCATGCTTGTCAAAGTGCCTTAGTTTCAAGAGTGTCCATAAGTGACCGTTGCTAGCCAACTCCGTAGCTGTGTCTGTGTGGGCATCTCCATCCTAGAAATAAGCCAAGAGTTGAAGTAACACAACAGCTGAAAGAAGAGTCAGTCGAATGGTCTGCATCAAATTAGTGGCATACTAGCATTAAGAAGAATACTTGAGCTTCTTTTATTTTTCATTAAAACATTTCATTATTTCCACATTCCCTGCAGTACAGAATACGGAGCTGAAGCAGACACTTCAAATTAGGAAAAGAATGAAATAGACATTACGGAGTTCCGTGGTTCTGATTCAGCTGGTGCAATAGCCTCTGATACCCCCAGGATGCTACCGCAGGGTTCCATGTTGTCGTGGTGTGGACATGAGATGGTCCCTCAAAGTGCCCGTGTTAACGCAGGAATGTGAGATAATCGAATTGCGCGCTGTAACCCAGTCAGTCCTTCCCAGTCTGAATGGTTGACTGAGTGGTAGCAGGTAGGATGTGGCTAGCAGTGGGTCACTGGGAGCTGGCCCTGAAAAGGTGCATCTTCCTGGCTGCCCTTCCTTTCTCTGACTCTGGTTCCTGACACTTTCTTGAGCTGAACAGCTTTCCTCCACCAGACCCTTCCCCACGATGCGCAGCCCATCTTGGGCCCAGAGCAATGGAGTCGGCCATCTATAGACAGACCTCTGAAACTATGATCCCTAAATGAACCTTCTCTCCTCAAAGTTGTTCTTACTGGATATTTTGATCACAGCAATTCAAAAGCTGACTAAACGCGTATGAAAAAAAAAAAATCTTTATCTGTGTACCTATCAACTATCTTTCTTAAGAATCACCTCTTAATGATCATTAAGCTTATTTCCTTTTCTATAAAGATTCAAACCATAACATCTCATTAGAGAGATGAAAATGGCATTCACCTGTGTGAAATGATACACACACACAAAAAAAAAAACAAGCAAGCTTTGTTAAAAAACATTATAAACCAAAGCAACTTTGACTTTAAGTCACCACAGTCTATTTCAACATCTCCCCCCCCCAACCGCTTTCTTAAATTTTTAATCTAAGCTGTGCACTACTCTAGAAGCTTTGAAGATTTATTTATTTATTTGAAAAATACTCTTCCTAAGCCAATTAAGATGATGGAATTTTGAAAACACTCATCTCCCACTCACAGAAACCCACACAATGGAAGAAAGTGAAATTTCATTTCCTGTCTGGGATGGTCCTGACATAAGGTGGAGAGTTTACACACATGGTCCCACCTTCCCTGGTGTCTGAGTCCAAATGATTGGAACACCATGGGCTGTGCTGAGAGGTGGAAGGCAGCTTAGCAACTCCCCATTTTTCTGAATAAGGGTCAGCATAAGTTTCATCTCTGTTATGCATTTGAGACGGACAGGGGTTGGGAAGGGGAAAGCTGTTAATTATATGGCATAAAGGCAGAATTCTATAATACAGTATGCATGGTGACAGCAGGTACTGGTTTTTGATGGCTTGCAGTGTATGAGATTCTATGTTAGCATTTTATACATATTATTTTATTTTTGCAAGATTCCTGTGTGGGAGGAGTTTTTGTTTCCCCTGACATTTTACATCAGGGGAAGAGGATTAGAAAGGGTACACAATTTATCCAAGATTCTAAGAATCCACCATGGACACCTCTGAAATGTCAGACAGACACACATTGTTGTACGTTTGTGGGTGACACACTCCCTAATTAGTGGACACAAAAGTCTCAGCTCTGAAGTAACACTAGTGGTTGATTAAGAAAAGAACCCTCTTAAGAAGAAGCCATCAAGGAAACAGACAAGAGGGTCATTTCTGGGATCCATAATGCTGAGCAAGGCAGACAGAGTTCTGAAAGGAGGGCAGGTGTCCAGCAGACCTCGACAATCCCCAAACAGGTGAGGGCCACTGAGGCCCAGTTCTGACCTGGAGGTCTGAAAGGCTCAGTCCTGGAAAACAGAACTGGAAAGAAAGTTCAGGACCACACCTGGGATGAGAGCGCAGTCAGAGCTTCATTCCTGGGTGGACTGGGGTGGAGCACAGGACAGGGGAGAGGCCCGTGCGCAGGATGTGCTCAGGACGAGAGTCAACAATAGAGAGGTCGGGTAGTGATGGGGTGTGCTGCCGCCAGGCAGGACTGAGCAATCAGCTCAGCAAGGTCTTGCTGCAGCCTTTGACTTGCGGACTTGGGAGGCCACAGGAAGCAGGTGGAGGGAAGGAGGCCAGGAAGGCTGTGAGACCCAAGCATGCACAGGCAGCCTGAGCTTCCCCCCAACCCCCCGACTCTGCCTCCGAGGAACTGTGCACATGAGAGTCTCCAACTGATCTGTAGAAATTGCCAGGGTAAGGTTGAATAGCAACAACTGCAGTAAGTGCCATACTTCACACACCTAGTGCACCGCACGTAGCACCATGTGTAAAATAAGTCCTCATGAAAACAATGAGCATGGCCCCAACAGACCTGGGGTCCTGGCTGAGGAGATCCTTTGCAGGGCTACTGCCCTTGCTGCCTTCATTTATCTAAAATATATATATATATATATATATTTTTTTTTTTTTTTTTTTTTTTTTTTTTTTTCTGACCAAGAAGAAAAGGAGAGGAGGACTCAGGCAGAAAAGAAAAAAGGCTGCGATTAATTAGACAGCTGCTACCTGCTCTGCTAATACCGCTGAGATCTCCCTGGCAGGAGCGCGGCGCTGACGTAGCAGCGTGCGGCCCCACGATGCTGAACCGCAGGTCCCCGACACAGCAGAGCAGGGCAGTGAGGGACACGGAGGCCCCAGGCACACCCGCGCCCTCCCGTGCACCCTGCAGATGCAAACTGCACCTGCGCGCGCCCCAACTCGTCAGAGCTGTCACTCCAGACTTGCAAAACTAATGATGGTGCTGCAGGCGGATCTTACCCAGAGCCCCCCGCGTCCCAGGCACTTCGGTCTCAGATAAATCATGGAAACTCAGAGGGTAGTTGGCTCGGCTTCTGGCTCCTGTCCCTGTCACTCTTCTTCGCTGTCTCTTATTCCCACGCCTGGGCCTGTGGCCTTGTCGCTCTCCCAGCCTGGCTCTTGGTGGCAGGCCCCTCAGACAGCTCTGCTGATGCGCCAGCGCTCCTGACCCCAGACATGACTGTGGCTTCTTTCTGCTGCTGCCGATGGTCACTCCCCCGTCAAGGGCAGCCCCTCTGGAGGGAAGCGCGAGGCTGGGAGCAGGGAGGCTGGGAGCCCCGCCCTGGCCCGGACCCATCTGTCCCATTGTTGTGGCGTAAACTAATCAATAAGGTCAATAAGAGTGTAAAATGCAGATTATAGATATAAGATTTTGATCAGTGAGGTAAGATAAGACAATTATAAAACAAGCACTGTCATAGACAGGCCTAAGACTCCATTTGCTGTCTTTTATTAAAAAAAAAAAAAAAAAAAAAACTGTTACACGAGCTGTTTCTGAGAAACTGAAATGAAAGCTGTTTTCTTAGATTGTTTTTATATACTCTGTACCCCATAAAGTGTACCCAATGCAGGATATGGCAATGGTCTTGGTGAGCTACGTCCTGGGTCCAAGTGCATTTGTGGGTCTGTGTGACTTTGAAGTAGATTCTCACCCCACCCAAACTCAGGATACAGTTGTCTAGTACCTGCTCGGACCCGAGCTGTGGTTATCTAAGATGTTTAAAATAACTACTTTTTAGCTTCTGTGGCCTATTTGCTTGTCACCTGAAAAATTCCAGTCCTGTTTGGGTTTGCAAAGACGTGCTTACCGCTCTTCTAGCTTCTGTGATTGGCTTGCTTGCAGGACACTGAAAAGTTGTGGTTTTCACCTTCAAATTCCCAAGGAAAACCAGGAAAAACTGCTGTTCTCCCATAGAGCTTCAGGCTCTGCAGGTGGCAGCCCCTGGCCAGGTAAATAAAGGTAATTTGTTTTAAATTCGGACTTTGTGTGTTTTCTGAGGCGACTCCTTATTTCACCACGAGAATCTAAACAATGAGGTCCTAGGGCATTGTCTTATCTGATGTCCAGACTGAGGCTTTTCAGACCTAATGATTCAAAACGGTGAAGGAGAGAGACATGAACAGGCAGGTTCCAGTTCCACTAATGGTTACTGGGCTAGTCACTGGTGAAAACCCAGCCTCTACCTCGCAGCCTCTGTACCGGAACTCTCAAGACCTGCCCGAGGTCTCCTTCTGTTTCTTCTGGGTAATTCCTCATGTGACCAAGCACACACTTCAACACGAGCTTTGAGAATCCACGCTTTACAGAAGGTGCACGTGTCCCATGTCCCAACTACAGAAAGGCCAGTCAAGGCTGCTGTTAGAATGGCCAAGCCAGGTTCCCTCAGCTGTTTGGGTTGCCCATGAACTTTGTGTCAGGATCCCAAATACAAATGCTGGTTTTATTTCTATTTAAAGTTCAAGGAGCAAATAGAAGACACTTTCACTTGGGAACTCAGCACAAGTGACCTAGAGAGCCACTCTCTGAGATGCCAGCTGTCAAAACGCAGGAGGAGGAGCCTCTGCGGGCAGCCCCAGCTCGCTGCGGGTGCTCCCCGCCCTGGCGCTGTCAGCAGCAGCTGCGAATCACTCCACGCGCTCCTCACCAACGCCATCGGGCTTTTATTCCCAGAACATCGTAGCCCAAACCAGAGCATCCTTTTGGAGACAGAGCTTCAGAAATGTGCCCTCCTGCCTGCAGCTGCTCCTGCCTAGCCGCAAGAGATGTCTGTACAAAGGAAGGAAGAACCAAGCCAGTCAGCGTACACCAGGGCCGTTTAGCAAAAGGAACCCATGATCACTGATTATGAGTTTATGCAAAGTCAGAGGGAAGAACATCCTAGCCTCATCCATCCATGCCGCATAACAGATACTCCCTATGGCTCAGTGGTAGAACGCTCGCCTAGCATGTGTGAGGCACTGGGTTTGATCCTCAGCACCACATGAAAATACAATAAAGATATTGTGTCCACCTATAACTAAAAAATAAATATTAAAAACAATGACCTTACAATCTGCTCTCTGTGTGTGAATTTCCATTACACTGGTGCCCATTTGATTGCAGACTATGTTACCACGATCGTTGGGCCCCCGGGGCTCTCAGCATGACTTACAGCCTGAGGATTCCGATCTTTCTACTTCCTTAAATGCTACAAATAAAGGGAGCTGTCTCTTCGTGACCATAAAATTTTGCTGTCTTTGTTTCTAATTTTTAACCCAAGAGGGGGGATAAAAAAAAACCTGCACTTTTTTTTTTTTTTTTTCTTTTAAGTAAAACACATGGTGGGACCGGGACTCCCTGGGCCACCAGGCCTAGGTCGTGAACACTTAGCTTCAGTCAGCCTGAAACTGCAAGCAAACATTTTGGTGGATACGCTGATGTGAAGTTTTTCCAGGATTCTTAACTTTTATTACGGCTCTCAGAGGCTGGGGATACAAAGTGAAGAATGCTCTGTGAACCTACGAACATCTTCTGGAGATTGTGTCCACAGATCGTGGTGACGCTTCTTCTGCCTCCGACTCATTACACCTGATCTCACAGCCGTTTAGAACCCAGGGCCCCATCTCCAGGTGCGTCATGGACTACGGATGGGTTACGGACAAACATCGTTCAATGCAGCAAGTAATCTTCATTCTGGAGTGTGTTAGTTAGTCAGGGCTCTCTAGAGGAGCAGAATCAACCGGAAGTATGATTATAAAAGGGGGACTTATCAGGTGGGCTTGTGTGACCAGAAGCTGGAGAGTCCACAGTGGCCGTCTGCAGGCTGGACGCTGGAGAACCAGTGGCTGCATCATCCAGAGGCTGAAGCCCCAGAACAGGAGGGATCAATGGTGCTGCCCTAGTCTGAGACCAAATGCTTCTGGAGAATCCACTTTGGAAGACTGAAGAAGCAAGAGTTCGATATCCTCCGAGGATCACAGCAGCAATCAAGTTCAAGAAGAATCAAGCTTGCATCTGCTGCTGCTTCCCTCTTCTTCCAACTTTTATTCTATCCAAGCCATCATCCTATTGGTCAAGGGCCGCCCATGCTTAGGAAGGGTCTCCATTTCATGTTGGCTATCCCATATGTCAATCATTCTTAGACACACCCTCACTGACACACCCATAATCCTCCTAATCCTTGGCATCTGTTAACCCAATCAAGTTGACAATTCAAATTGACCATCGCACTGCACAGAGCCTCATTATTTATTTTCAGAATGACTTCACGTTTTTAAAGGGTACACATTCTAAAATTCACCCACACATACAATGTACCCAGCCATCTCCTTAAAATCTTCAGAACTGTTTTAAACATGACTCTACCTTTTCCCAACATGAGGATCTCTCTCCAGCAGCCATGACCTCCCTGAAGGCATCGGGGTAACAAAACCCGCTAAAGTTTTTGGAATCTTGCTATTTTCCCAGTGATGTTGCCGCCGCCCTGAAATGAGCTGTCCCTGTCACAGCTGTAATAAAGGCTTTGCTCACAGAAACCAACGGTCACAGAGTCCAGCTATGCAGCTGCTCCCTGCAGGGCCAGACTTGTGAAAACATTTACAAGGGACCGGGAGAGGGGAACCACACTTAAAGTCTTTGCCTCCTGTTTGGGGAATCATGCCCTCTGGGGTCTCTTCCAGGAATTTCTCTAGATCCATAGAACTGCCCAACCACCCTGTAAGACTCTCCTCCTGGGCCAGGTCTCCCAACTCCTCCCGCCAATGCACTGCCCTGCTCCACTACTGCTCCCCAGGGGGACAAGCAGGTGCACTGGGGTCTGACTGCGGCTAGAGACTGCTGTGAGTGTGACGCTGCAGAGGCTGAGGACTGACCGAGAGGCGAGAATGCTAAAAGATCTCACAGACGTTTCACGTTGATTACATATGAAGCCGGTCATCTTTGGGACATATGGTATTAAAATAGATTAAAGCCAGTGGTGCCTGCTTCTTTTAGTTTTTTTTTTTTGTTTGTTTGTTTTGTTTTTTAAATATTTATTTATTTGCTTTAGTTGTACACAATTCGTTTATTTGTACGTGGTGCTGAGGATCGAACCCGGGCCGCGCACGTGCTAGGCGAGTGCTCTACCGCTGAGCCACAACCCCAGCCCCTCTTTTAGTTTTTAATGGGCTACTAGAACATTTAAGAACACACACGTGAGGACCTCTTAGCTCTGCAGACAGGGTGGACCTCCCCCCTCCAGACCCTAAACAGGGACGTCACGGCTGTGCCCCACCCTCAGCACAGTGGGGGACTAAAAACACACAGGAGACCACCAAGAACACAGCACAGCAGGACAGAGAGCAAAACGAAAGAGTGTGGACACCAAAGCAACGAGAGCTAACAGGGCAAAAGGCCCACGTGAGCCGCCAACAGCTCAGTGACCCAGGCGCGACCAAGTCAACCACACAAATGCTAGGGGGTAGGAAAATATGAATGAATTCCTATATAACCTGAGAGTAGGCAAGGGCCTTCTAATTATAACACAAAATCCTAACTTAAAAGAAGGATTAAAGGCAGGTGCGTTGGTGCACAACTGTAATCCCAGCAGCTTGGGAGGCTGAGGCAGGAGGACTGAGAGTTCAAAACCAGCCTCAGCAACTAATTGAAGCCCTAAGCAACTTAGCGAAGGCCTGTCTCTAAATAAAATACAAAAAAGAGTTGGGAATGTGGCTCAGTGGTTAAGTGACCCTGGATTCAATCCCTGGCATAAGAAAAAAAATGGTGGTAACTTGAGTATATAATTTTTTTTAATTGTTTTCTTTTTAGTTATTGATGGACCTTTATTTTATTCATTTATTTATATGCTGTGCTAAGAATCAAACCCAGAGTCACACACATGTGAGGCAAGAACTCCACTGAGCCACAACCCTAGCCCTATAAAAATTTTTAACCACTTTTATTTGGTCAAAAGGATATCCACCCCACCAAAGAAATCCATAAGGAA
Source organism: Tamias sibiricus (assembly GCA_025594165.1). Lineage (NCBI taxonomy): Eukaryota > Metazoa > Chordata > Mammalia > Rodentia > Sciuridae > Tamias > Tamias sibiricus. The sequence continues at coordinate 98,040,010 of CM046669.1, forward strand.
AGTTGAACAACAAATTACAAATTAGAGTAAAGTGTTTGCACCATATATGAAAGATAAATGTCTAATATCCATAACATATAAATAAGCGCTTTTAAAAACTAAGAGAATAAAAGCCATACAATCGAAAGAAAAATGGGAACAGACAATTAACTAAAACTATGTAATAACGGCCCCCAGACATATGCAAAGGTGTTCAGAGTACAGGCATACTAAGAGAACTGAAGATCAAAACCTCACTGAAAGATTATTTCTCACCCTCTTGTTGGCAAAATTCAAAATCGTGACCATGGCCTCTGTGGTCAGAAGGTGGGAGTGCAGACAGTCCCGTGGTTGGAGAGGAGACGGGGAACCAGCCAATCTAGGGAGGGAACCTGTCACTTTTACCATGGACCCTTACTTTTTTTTTTGTACCGGAGATTGAACTCAGGGGCACTCGACCACTGGGCCACATCCCCAGCCCTTTTTTGTATTTTATTAGAGACAGGGTCTCACTGAGTTGCTAAGTGCCTCGCCATTGCTGAGGCTGGCTTTGAACTCTCGATCATCCTGCCTCAGCCTCCCAAGTGCTGGGATTACAGGCGTGCGCCACCGCGCCCGGCGACCCTTACTTATTTTGATCAGGAACAGGTCCGGGTCTGGCCAGTGGGGACTCCGTCAAGCCTGCCCCTGTCTCTTGGTCGAGTGTCCATCACTGTTGGAGCGCCTTCTTCCTTTCTGTCACAAGCTGTTCGGAGATGCCAGCCTTCCCTGCTCCAGGCCCAGCCTCAGGCACTTTCCCCAGGGGACCGGGCTCTTCCTCTAGGCTGCGCTGAAAGCACACCTGGACGCCACCAATACCTGTGTGGAAGGGCGTTCACGGAGGAGTGACTCGTACCTGGAACTACCGAGGCCAGGAAGCAGGGAGAGGGTGGAACACTGCCACGCTGAACAAGAACATCTCCACCATGGTCCCCACGGCCCCAGGAGGTCCAGGCATCACTGACCTGGGAAAAGCAAAGAGGCAGAGGCTGAACTGAAGGGTACTTGGGGGGAGGACCAGGAGATGCTCCTCTCAGCCAACGCCTGATCCACCAGACGGTACCAAGGGTCAGATCCACCTCCTGCGCCACCACCACCAAAACCTAGTCTGCACCTGGCAAAACATAAGGACCCTGAAACTTGGACTCAACCTCCATCACAAATAGACAGAGATTGAAGCCAGCCAGTCATTTCTGGCCCTCAAAATAAAAACCAAGTTGAACGTTAGAATAAAAGCATTTAAGAGAACTCCTTAGATTTTAGACTTGATAGAATCTATTATTTATACTTAGTAAATAATATCTCCCTCGGAAAGTGACACATATTTCAATAGCCCAGATGACTTTTGCTAGGTATAAGAAGCATTAATAAATTCCTCCTTTCAAAGGGAGAATATGTCTGCTGGAAAAAAAAAAAATCAGTATGTATCAAAATATATCCATCCTGACAAGAGCCAAAAAGCAATTAATTTCACATTTAACTTCAGCTCATTTGATGCATGAAAGAATTGTAAGAAAAATTCCACAGCCAACAGAGCCCTGTTAGCTGGGCTTCTCGTTTCCACAATCCAACGCTGCTGCTGCGTGTGAACAGAATTTTTATTTTCTCCATCTCTCAGAACGATCTAGAATACGAGACGTTTCCTCTGAGACAGTGTAATGCAACTGCTCTGCCTGGTCATTGCTTCTCCATAGCTTTCTCTGCACTCAAGGCAGAAGGCGTGATAGATGCAAAGCAACTGATCCTCTGGGCTGCTCACCCTCCAGCGAAACACGGACACTCTCCGAGGGGACACCCTGAAAGCAAGTGTATGTCCTCTCGGAGACAAGGACTCACTCTGCAGCCTCAGCAAGGCTGCCCCCACACCTCGAATTCAAATTGCTAATTGTCCATTCTCTGAAACGTGCCCACTGCCCAAGGACTGTCCCTCTGACTGTAGTAATGTAATTTTAAGGTGCTTCATAGTTTAGCAAATCACTTTTATACATAATCTCATTTCACCCTCATTACAAAAATGAATGAAAACCCACAGCTGGTACCTTGCAAAGAGATGCATAAGGAGCAACCTTCCCTATCATGTCTGGTGTTTTCCTGCCCCACTCTAAACCGAAACATGGTGTGCACTAACTTTATGTGTGAATTCTGGGACCCTGGGTGCCTAATTTGACCAGGTGGAGTCAAGCATTATTCTAGGTCTTTCTGTGAGGGTGTTTATGGACTTGTTTAACATTTGAAACAACTGTAGAGTGAAGCAGCTTGCTTTCCCTGAAGCAGGTGGGCTCCATCCAACCAGCAGAAGACATGAGGAAGGCCAAGTCCCCACGCCTGCTGCTTGCAGGCTGGAACACTGGCCTTCTCCTGCCTTCAGACCTGAGCGGAAAAATCAGCTCTCCCAGGCTCTCAAGACTGCTGGCATTTGGGCTGAAACAAGACCAGGGGCATCCCTGGGTCCCAGGCCTTTGACTTGAACTAGAACCGTAGCCCAGGCTGTTGGGTTGCTCGCTTGGGGACGCCCCTGCAGGTCTTGGGGCTTTGAGCCTCCACAAAACAAGCCAATTCCATGCAATAAATTTCTTTCCGTGTGTGTGTGTGTGTGTGTGTGTGTGTGTGTGTGTGTGTGTGTGTGATGGGAACTCAGTTTGGAACTTAAGAGCCAAGAGCAGCTCCCTGCTTTGAACTTGGCAGCCCTGGGTCCACACTTCCCCACTTTGGTGGCCCGTAAGGCATTACCAGCCCTGTCTCTTGCTGATGGAGGGAAGCCCCCAGTGTTACGGAAGCCCATGTTCCACCTAGAAGCCTGGTTAGGAAAGACTGGATCACGCTCTGCTTTTGCCCAGATCTCTTAGATCATGCACTTGTTTTAGCCCAGGGGAATTGGCGTCATTGTGCGAATGCACCTGGATTTGTGCCCTCATGCTCCTGCATGATGGGAAACACTGTAGCAGCATCACACAGTGTGGGGAAAAGCTAAGGAGCCCTCGCTTTAATTCAGCTATTTGAACTTGCTAAGTCTCTAACTGAACTTGGGTTTTCTCCAACGTGTCATAGTGTTAAATGTGTCTCCTTTGCAAATGTTGTGGAAATGAAGTGGCCTCACTAAGGAGAAAGAAGTCAAATGAACACCAGTTTCCTTCCCTTCTCTTGAGCAAATTTGAGGTAAGTTCCTTGCTTTAGAGACAGCTGATAATTGTAATTATTTTTAAATTAAATTTTAAGAGCAACTTGGGTTTCAAAATTGAAAGACATGGAAGTTGGCTAATGCCAACTCCTGAAATGAATGCAAATTAGAACAATGCACAGTTTTTTTCTTACCCCCACTTCCTATTAAGAGTTCCGATGTTTATTGTACTAACGTGATGTAGCTTTCAGTGTCAGCCAAGTTCAGTGGGGTAGGGTAAGAAGTAACGTGCCCCTTCCTATGGTTAGTGCTGAGATTAATGCTTGTGATTCCTCCTCTATCCTCTTAGACTTCGCCTGGAATCAGTGTGAAAATATTCTTTTTTATGGAGAAATTATAACTTATAGGGAAAGAGGTATAAAAAGAGTTCAATGAATAAAACTCCTATAGGAGAGGAATGTGCACTTGAGGGGTTTGGAAAGTTACAGGAAAGTCCCACCTACACACAGAAGGATTTTTCCTTTCTCATTTAATGGGATAATACTCAAATGATGTTTCCACAAATAAGGCCACATCCCCAACCCTTTTTTTTGTATTTTATTAGAGACAGGGTCTCACTGAGTTGCTAAGTGCTTCATCATTGCTGAGGCTGGCTTTGAACTCGCGATCCTCCTGCCTCAGCCTCCCAAGTGCTGGGATTATAGGCGTGCACCACCATGCCCGGCTCTAAAAGTTATTTTTAAAGCCAACATTTGCTCCAGGAGAATCTGAGTGAAAATTGGATTTTATAGGGTTGTATACACTCTTTTCTGGCAAAGACCTTTTGGCAGATCCATCCTGGTCGTTGAGAAGTGAGTCAAGGAGTCAAGTGTCTAATTGCTGTCCATGGGAATACCAAGAACTTAAAAATTAATCCAAATACAGATGTTCCAGCTTGAACAGAAGCATTCTGATTAAAGATGCAAAATTATGTAAGTGATCATTTGGGGCTTGGATAGCTATCTATGGAAAATGTATTTGTATATGCCTTAGTCCCTTTTCTGTTACTATAATTAAATACCTGAGCTGGTTAACTTACAAAAAAAAGAGGTTGATTTAGTTCATAGGCATGGTGCCAAGATCAACGTGGCTCTAATGAGGACCTCACAGATGACATCGCAGTAATGTGATATGCATTAGGGAGAGATCGCAAGACTAGACAAAAAGGCAGAGTGAGGGGAAGAAGCTAAGCTCATTCTTTGGAACAACCCTCTCTCAAGAAATAGCCAGGGTTCCCATAAGAACTGCTTTAATCCCTTCTGGGGCAGTGCCCCAGGACATAAGGGCCTCCCCGTGGCCCTCTGAAGGGTTCTGCCACCCTGGGAACTGACCTTGCAATGCATGTGCCCTTGGGAACAAACCACATCCACATCGTAGCAGCACGTGATATCCGTTTTCATTTGTGAGGACCAGATAAAGGTAAGGAGGAAAGAAAAAGAGAGACCTCTGACTAGCGAGGGATCCCAGCAACTTGGCGAGAGCTGAGGTAAGAAGGCAGGCCGATGCTTTAGGGATGTCTGATGTCCAACAAGGCAAGTCTCTCGTGGATCACGAAGACGGCCCTCCAGTGCTGTTCCTCAGTTCCTTCCTGTCTGCCTTGACCTCGCACTGGTGTGAGATCAGACAGAGGACCTCTGCTTGTCTTCAAGGAAAAATGACCAGGCAAGAGGACACAACAGACAGGAGCTTACTCCTTCGTGTAAAACACCAAGGGTGCCAGGCAGTAGCCGGCAGCTAGCGGCAGGTCCACGGTGCCACCTGGGGCAGAGGCTCCGTCTCTCTTTCTGCTTGGCATGGTCCTTGGCTTTGACCCTGGAGCTGGACTTAGGATCACAGGCGGGGGCTGCTGGAATTCCAGGCACCACCTCATAACCCAGGTATGCAGAAAGGCAAGCAGCAAAGATGGCAAACCTCTCGGGGCGAAAGTCCGCGGCCTCCGGGTGAAGGTCCCAAGCCCTCCAGCCGCACCTCAGGACTCACCCCCCGCCACCACGCGTGGATGAGGGAACTGGGGAAGGTGGTGTTCTGGCTGGCTGCATTGTCTCCCCACCAAATCAGTCTTCTGTTAAAAGAAGGAAGGGAGGATGGGTATCGGGGGCAGGCAGAAGTGGCTTCCTGGGCTATGTCCCTGTCCCTTCTTCCGGGACAAAGGGACAAAGAGATTTCCAAGGATCACAGAGCAGAAGACCCAGTTTCTTGGGTCTCTTGCAGATCCCAAAGAAAGGAGGCCTCAGTGGCTTACCTGTCACCACTCACTATGGAGGGGGCTGCCGGCAGGCTCCTTCCACAACCAGCTCTCCTCGGACCTCATTTTCGTACCCATCTTACTACGTCTTCCATTGCCCTGGCAGAACACCTGAGAACGCATGATGCAGAGAGAAAGGACACTTACTTCTTGCACTTTTGAAGCCTGCGACGTCCAAGGTTGAGGGGCCGCATCTGGCGAGGGACTTCTTGTCAGCAGGGACTCTCCGGAGAGTCCAGAGGCAGCACAGGGTGGCACTTGGCAGAGAAAGCCAGCCCTGGAGGGCTCCCCTGTGTAACAAAGCCAACAAAGCCGCTCCTGCAATAGCCCAATAATCCACTAATCCACTAATCCATGAATGGACTAATCCATTCCTGGGAGCTCTGAATCCCCTCCCAGAAACCTCATCTTTTAAATACAGGAAGGCCTTACTCTGGGGATCAGGATTCCAACTCTGAAATCTGCAGACACGCTGAAACCGCAGCTCACGCCCGTCCCAGGACAGCGCTAGGCCCTTGGTGGCCACAGGACCCAGGCCCTGTCACAAATCCGGTCTGCAGGCCTGCTGCCCCTCGGATGAGGAGAGCTGGCTCACTGGACGGTACCCAAGACACTGCTGTTCCCAGGACTGTCACTAAGCATTCTTCCATTTCGCTTTTTTTTTTTTTCCCCCAACCTGTTCCAGGTAAATAGTGTGTTGAAAATCAAAAATCAAAACACACTGAGCAGTGTCCTTCTGCAAGGCCCCAACCAGTCTTGACAGGGGACACGTGTTCACAGGAGACGCTCTGGGCAGGGCTCTCTGAAGAACAAGGACGCCCACGGTCACCTGCTGCTGGGTCCCACTTCTGTGAAGGATCCTGCCCGGCACCCGTCCAGGCTCTGCCCATCTGTCAAAGGCACGCAAGAGATGTTACGGCGCATCCCTTCCTTTGTACAGACTGAAAAGTGTCCTCCAAAAAAAAAAAAAAAATTTTTTTTTTTTTTTTAAAGGAAAGAGGTCTTTTCTTCCTGGGGTGAAAAATGCTGTTCTCGTTGTAAGAGTGTTTGTCTTAAAGCAACATGGGCTGTGAAATACAGAGGAGCCGGTTGCTTTGAGCTGTTCAAAAACTGGAACATTTTCAATATTCTGGGGTGATCAAGGAAAAGAGACCTCAGCGCAGTTATCGGCCACCATCCCGCACAGATCATTCTGCTGGCAGGGTCCACAGCAAATCACCTCGTGCTTCATTTTAGTATGTCATCTTGGTCCATTTTCTGTTGCTGCAATAGAATATGCTTAAACTTTGACTAAAAAATGATGTTAGCGTTTAACAGACCCTGCATGATTCTGTCAAAGTCTTAAGCTACTTCGCTGCCTTGAGGGAATTCCTTTCACAAAATCTGATTCTTGCTTCCATCCTTAGAAACCAAACCAGCAGACTGAAGACGTGCCACCACGTTTCTTCTCCCCCACGACTGAAAGGTATCTTCCCCCATGTGAGGGAACCACCTCCTGGGTTTGGATACCCAGCCAAACAGCACAAAACTAGGAATGTGTCCATGTTCCACAGAGAACAATCCAAAGTTCATTTCCCTGTCCGAAGAGGTTTCACCTTGGTACCAGTCAACATGGTTAGTTCCAAGTGTCAGATATGAATCAATTAAGGGGCTGTGGCTTTGGCTCAGCAGTAGAGCGATCGTCTTGCATATATGAGGTCTTGGGTTCGATCCTCAGCACCACATAAATAAAATAAAGGTACTGTGTTCACACCTACAGCTAAAAAAATTTAAAAAAAAAAGAAATGAATCAATTAAAATACAGCTTAAGAAAAATGAGGAATTTAAAGAAAGTTACCTTGGTTATCTCATATAACCACAGGAATACTTCAGCGTCTAAATGAGGAGGTGAACAGGTGTCTCGGGGGGCTGGCAAGAGGGACTGACGGACGGGCCATGGGTACACTTTCTTCAACTCCATTTATTGTCTTGGTTCTCTTGGGCACTGGGATTCCTTCTCGGTCCTCACAGGAGGGAACCATGGCCCTAGACACACCACACCACATTCTGTCTCCATGGCCACTGCCCATATGCTATTGCCTGAGGAAACTGACTTCCTGCCTAGTCCCCAAGAGGGACCTGTAGTCGCCTGAAGCGATGGCCGCTTGGAGCAAAGAAGCCGCGGGAAGAAGTTTTGAGACGAACTGGAAACAAACAGCTCTTTATTCTGGCAACTTTTCTCCCTGGCTCTAACTACACCCCGACACGCCGTCCACGCTCCTCTAACCTCCAAAAATGGCGCAGACCTCCTCCGCAATCTCGCTCAAGTCCCTCGAGATCTCCGGCCAAGTCTTGCAAGATCCCGGGCCAAGTACGGAAGGCGCAATGCCCAAACATGTCCAAAGCCAAAGCCCGTAGTCCACCGCAATTTAAGCCATCTCCCCAAACAGGGCTCCTGCATTTCCCCCCTTTTGTTTTAAAAGAGGTAATGCTCTAGGACATCTATGTGCAACCAACATTCTTACCCGTCATCGGATAATCAAGGCTGTGCCCTTGACTCCTGTCTTAGGTTGATATGCCGGCCACATGAGACTGTCCCGTGCGACTGTGCCTGTCTTAGGTTGTCCCCCTCTGGGGATCTTACCCGTCATTGGCTAACCAGCCATCCAATGGAGCCCTTTAAGATCGACTGTGTATGATGACTAACAGCCGTCCAATTGTGAGGAGATGTTGCGGCTTTAAGGCAACAAGCCTTTTGGTGACGAGCCAAATTGTATAGCATATCAAATTGTTTAAACAAATTAGTTGCCCTAAGTTTCATCAAGTAACACACGGAATTCTCTGGACAAATGTCCGCAAGGCATTGTCCCGTAAAGTCCCAAACAATGAAAGATCAAAATGTCCATTTGTTATAACACGTTGATGTAGGAGGTCCCATGTATGTAGAGCAGAGGCCACACTGTTGGTGAGGTTGTTTGATGCTTGAGCAGCAGGGATGTTTGTGGTGACCGCGTTCCCTGCAGCTGTAGCAGCAACCGTCTTTTTTATATCTAGATAATGCCACCGGCAAATCTTCAGGGCCCGCTACCTAGAAACTCAAGCATCAATTATTAAAGGAAAGGCAGTGTTATTTCAGCACTGAGTGAAGAGTCGAGTTGTCAAACTAAAAAACAGAATTATTAGATTAGAAAATTAAAGTTGATTTCTGCTCATACACATTGTTGTTTGAGCTCACACAAACATAAGTTGTCAAAATATCATATTGAGAACAAAAGAAAGAAAGCTGAGGGTATTTACTGTATTAAAGATAGATTAAAGAAAAGCTAAAGGCACTTTGGAGAAATAATTTGTCAGCTGGAACCCTCAAGTCTCTGTATACACAGCAATTTTTTACCTGTTGAGATAATTGAAATTAATCAGCTATTAAACAAATGAAGTTAATAACAAATGAACAATCTTATGTCAAAACACCAAAATATTAGGTTATATAGCACTAGTCATATTGTTTGCTAAAGAGAAGTCCCAGGGATACCTATAATCAAAATTGAAAGTACCTTCATTTATAAAATTATTTACCTAAATTGAATACTCTTAACCTAAAATGAATTAAAGTTATTTGGATCCATATATATATATATATATATATTCTTTTTCATAAGCGCTTTGTTCTTTGTGACGTCACACTGGACAGACGAACAAACATACAAACATATATTTGTGACGTCACATTAACATGAAATGTAGACAAATGTACAGACATAAAGACATGTATAAAAAGAAAAAAAAATACAATTGTGTGCACACTAAAGAGAGATCTCCTCATCCCGGCCGGGAGGAATGACTCTTGAGTTGTGAAACATTTTGAAGGATACTTTTGAGGGAGTCATTCTATATCTTCATCTTGGTCTTCTTGATTTTGTAACTTTTTTATTAATCTTGATTCCTCAACAACTACATCTTGATCATTTTGATGTGGTACCTGCTTTATTAATCTAGATGGTATCCATATTGGAGAGGATTCGTGTTTTGGAAAAACACAAACAGATCCTCTCCCCCAGATTAATACTGGATCTGGACCCTTCCATGTACCTGAAAGAACATCCTTCCAGTAAACCAAGGGTTTATGTTGTTGGTGTGGATTCCAATGTCTGTCTCCAGCAGAATAACCATTAGAGTCTAAAGTTAAAAAATTTAAGGTAAACAGGGCAACTGCCAATCTGTCCTTAGGACTTTTCCAATTTCCTTCTTTTTGTTTTAATAACATAATTTTCAGTGTGCGGTTTGCTCTTTCAATAATGCCCTGACCCTGAGGATTGTATGGGATGCCTGTTTTATGGGATATGTTGAATTTTGCGCAAAACTGTTTGAAAGATGAGGACGTATATGCGGGGCCATTATCTGTTTTAAGCATTTTGGGGATGCCCAATGCAGCAAAAGCTTGTAAACAATGAGATGTGACATCTTTAACTTTTTCTCCAGAATGTAAGGAAGCAAAAATCATGCCTGAGCATGTATCTATGGTTACATGAATAAATCGCAATTTTCCAAAGCTTGGCTCATGAGTAACATCCATCTGCCACAAATGATTGGGCATTAATCCTCTAGGGTTAACGCCGAAATGAGGATTGGGCAAATGTGTCATACAAGATTTACAATCTTTTACAATTGTTCTGGCTTGCTCTTTTGTAATTTTAAACCTACGTTGCAAGGTGGTGCTGTTGACGTGAAACTGGGAATGAAATAAAGTAGCTTGTTGTAGCGCTGAAAGTATAAATATTGTTTTTGTAAGTTCATCAGCCTTTTGATTACCTTCATGGAGGGGGCCAGGCAAATTAGTATGTGCTCTAATATGGCCTACGAATAGAGGTTCTTTTCTTGCCCACAAAAGTTTTTGTATTTGATAAAACAATTTAAAAGCTGGAGTATGAGGTGCTATTGGTCCTGCTAACTCTAATTTTGGGACGGCTTGTACAATATAGTGGCTATCTGAAAAAATGTTTATGGGCTGGTCACTAAAATTTTCCAGAGCTCTTACCACAGCTTCCAATTCCACTAGTTGAGCTGATTTGTGTGCAGTTATGTAAGTCATATTTTCTTTTGTAGTGACTATTGCAGCAGTACCATTTGAGGACCCATCTGTAAATACATTAAATGCCTTAGGAATAGGTTGATTTTTTATTACCTGTGGAAATATAATAGGATGATTAATACAAAAAGATAATATAGGAGACTTAGGAAGGTGATTATCAAAATTTGCGGAGGTAGAGCATCTAGCTATAGCCCAGTCATTATCGTTGAAGCATAAATATTCAATCTGTGACGATGAATAGGGAGTAATAATAGTAGCAGGGTGAATGCCAAATATTTTAGTAGAAGTTTTAAGTCCTTGAAGAATAAGTTTAGCCACCATGGAGGTATAAGATTCAATTATACTTTTAGGAGAGACGGGCAAATGTATCCATAATAAAGGCCCTTGTTGCCAAAATACTCCTGTGGGTGTATATTGTGAAGAAATAATAATCAATATCAGCGGTTGAGTTAAATCAAATCTGTCACAATGAGCTCCTTCGATGGCTTTTTCTACTAACTTTAAAGCTTTCCTAGCATCTGGAGTCAATGTTCGTGGTGAGGATGGATCAGGGTCCCCTCGAAGGATATCAAATAAAGGTTTTAATTGGCCAGTAGTGAGGTTTAGTGTAGGGCGAAGCCAATTAATGTCACCCAGCAGTTTTTGGAAATCATTGAGGGTGGTTAAATGTTCTTTATTTATTAAAATTTTTTGGGGTCTAACAAAAGTATCCATGATTTTAAATCCTAAATATAATATGGGAGATCTAGTTTGAACTTTTTCTTCTGCTATATATAATCCGTATTTTTTAAAATTTTCTACCATGTCACTGAATATATTAAATAAGATTTTTTGATTAGGGTGGGCCAGTAAAATATCATCCATGTAATGTAGACACATGAGGTTTGGATATTTATTTTTAATGGGTTGGATAGCCTTGTCCACATATATTTGGCATATGGTGGGGCTATTAGCCATTCCCTGTGGTAAAACCTTCCATTGATATCTCTGATCAGGGCCATTATTGTTAATAGAAGGAACTGAAAAAGCAAACCTGGGGGCATCCAGAGGATGTAGGGGAATAGAAAAGAAGCAATCCTTTTATATCAAGACTAATAACATGGAAACTTTTTGGAATAGCTACAGGATTCGGAAGTCCAGGTTGAGTAGGGCCCATGACTTGCATGGTTTTATTAATTTGTCTAAGATCATGTAATAATCGCCATTTTCCTGATTTTTTCTTGATCACAAATATGGGGGAATTCCAGGGAGAGGTGGAAGGTTCTATATGTCCTGCTTCTAATTGTTCCTGAACTAGTAGGTGGGCCGCTTGTAATTTCTCTTTAGATAGGGGCCACTGAGGGACCCACACTGGCTTATCAGAAAGCCATGGTATTTTTAAAATTATTTTCTCAGTGGCCCCGAAGAAAAATGTCTTTTTCCTATATGATAATGATTTCTTTTAGGGTTACGCTTACCCTGTACTTTTTGATAATGATTTCTTTCAGGGTTAAGACTACCCTGTATATTTTCACATTTAACACCTGCAGGTTTGGTTGCAAGGTTGTACTCCCATTTGTTGTAAAATATCTCTTCCCCATAAAGTAACTGGTAGGTTAGGTAAAACATAAGGCTGAAACGTTCCTTTATGTCCTTCATCATCCTCCCATTTTAAAATTACTGCACTTTTTTCTGGGAGGTTATTATATCCCAAGCCTCTTAAACTGGTTGAAGCTTTTTGCAGAGGCCAGTGTTTGGGCCATTGTCGTAAATTAATGATGGAGGAATCAGCTCCAGTATCTATAAGTCCCTCCATTTCTATTCCTTGGATTCTTATTTTACACATAGGCCTCCTAGTACAGTCTCGAACCCAGCAAGCCATGGGACTCGAATCAGTGGAACAAAATCTTGTATTGTTCCCTTTTTGAGGCATACTCATTTTAAATGAATTATGTAAATTTGGAAGGAGAAGCAGCTGAGCAATTTTATCTCCTTGATTAACAGAACTTATACTTTGGGGTGAGCTAAGCATTATTTTTATTTCCCCTTTGTAGTCTGAGTTTATTACGCCTGGGGTCACTTGCAAACCTAATAAGCTTTGAGGACTTCGCCCGATAATAAGTCCTACAGTCCCTGAGGGAAGAGGTCCCCTGACTCCTGTGGGAATCAGTTGAACCCCCATTTCAGGTGTTAACACTATTCGGGCGGTGGTTGGAACAGAGGTCTAATCCTGCATTTCTTCCTGTTCCTCTGGTGAGGGAGTGGATGGGTAATAGGGGTTGTGTCGGGGAAGCATCTGAATGGATGCTTGAGGATACTCCTCTTCCAATGCCTCGTACATTTGTGGGCCCCGGGGCATTGGGCCCCGTGCCCCGTTTTTTGAATTCCTGAACAAAGGATTTCCATGGATGTCAAATTTTGAATAACATTTATTGGCCCAATGATTTCCCTTTTTACACCTGGGGCAGCAACCTGGAGCACGGTATGAATTTGGTCTTATTTCTCTTTTGGGATTTTGCCTAGAATAGCCTGATTGACTATGATAATTTTTCCTGGAATATCCTGATTGATTATAGTGTCTAGGTTGAGTCCTTGTGAAATTCTGAGGGGCAGCATCTCTAACAGCTGCTGCAATCATATTCCCTGTGACAAAGGCATCATTTATATCTTTACATAGTTGTATATATATGGAAAGATCCTTTTTATTTCTCCATGGCCTGATGGCTTCCTGGCAATATTTATTAGCGTTTTCATATGCTAATTGAACAACTAATGGCATAACTTGATCAACGTCTCCAAAAACTCTACCTGCAGTTCTCAAAAGTCGATCAGCAAATTCAGCATATGGTTCATTAGGTCCTTGAATTACTTTGGACAAGCTACCTTGTAGATCCCCAGGTCCTTGTACAGTTTTCCATGCCTTTAAGGCAGCTGCGTTTATCTGAGCATATACTCCTGGGGTATAATATTTTTGAACCTGTACGTCTGCGAATGGCCCTTCTCCTGTGAGCATTTCTATATTATGGTCTCCAAACCCTGCATCTGCATTTATTTTAGCTGTTTCTATACAAAGTTCTTGAAATTGTGATCGCCAAACCAAGTATTGTCCCCCACTTAATGTTGCTTTACATAGACGTTTCCAGTCTGAGGGGGTTAAGCTAAAGGTGTTAAGGGACTCCAGTATACTCAACGTGAAAGGAGCTTGGGGTCCATATGTCATTACTGCCTCTTTGAGAATTTTTATTGTTTTGAAATCTACTGACTGGTGGCCCCTCTCTCCATTTTCATATTCAAATACTGGCAGTTCCCAACGTATCTGTGAGTTACCCTCGAGAGCACATAAGCGCTCAGAAAGACTTTTTATTTCTATTTCTAGGGTATGCAAACGCCTAGTGATTCCCTTCATATTTTCTGTAATAGATTCCACCCATGGGGGAGTGGAGGACATAGGTTCCTCCACTTGATGGTCCCTTATCTTGGTCTTCCTTAATTTCCTTTTGTTCATTTTTTCAGAATCACTTTTACTTAATTCCTCCTCACTACTACTACTCTCATTGGTCCTAACTGACTCAGTAACATCCTGAGTCCCGGATTCAATTGAGAGCATGTATCCTTGAACTATCTCTAATAAATCTTGAATAGCTTTAGCAGCTCGGATCTTTGTCATTTTTGAGCCCGCACTGATACTATCCTTACTGGCCCTAACTGACTCAGCCGAGGCCAAGCTTTCATGATCACTTTCACTTTTTTTCCAAATTCTCCTCACTAATAACTGACTCAGCTATATCAAAGAATCCATCAAGAGCCTTGTACACTTGGGTCTTAGTTATTTTCGAACCCATTTTAACCGCTCTGACTAGAGACTCCTGCGAGGTTCCTCAGTTCTTACCTGCCGTGTCGATTCCCCGTCCGGGCCACCACCTGTTGTCGCCTGAAGCGATGGCCGCTTGGAGCAAAGAAGCCGCGGGAAGAAGTTTTGAGACGAACTGGAAACAAACAGCTCTTTATTCTGGCAACTGGGACCCATGGTTCCCTGTGCACCAATCAGGCAAGATCGCCAGGGCTGACCCGCTGTGGCTAGGGACTTCAGGCAAATGCAGACACGGCGACCCCCATAAACTGGAGAGAGGTGCTCCCCAGAGGAGAGGGTTTTCCAAACAAGAGTGTACTGAGCAGACCAAACGGATCCCTGCTCCAACCTTATAAAAATAAAAGGCCACCAGGCTCAACATGGACTCTGGGTGGTGGCGACTGCCGGCATTGGGACCAAACATCCCCCTCTGCCTGGCGCTTCCCTCGGTATTCCTTACTTGAGTTGCCAAGAGCGAAAAGATGTCCAGCATCAAGACAAATGCGAGAAATAACTTTTTCACGTTAGCAAATACATGTCTGATTTTACCTCTCCGCAAATAAAAGATAGTACAGCAATAACTTTAGACACCAATGTATTACAACAAAATGTTCCAGTCTAGACACAGCCCTTGGCTGCCTTTTATTTTTGGCGGGGAGGGGAGAGGTACCAGGGATTGAACTCAGGAGCACTCGACCACTGAGCCACATCCCCAGCCCTAGTTTGTATTTTATTTAGAGACAGGGTCTCACTGAGTTGCTTAGTGCCTCGATTTTGCTGAGGCTGGTTTTGAACTCTCGTGATCCTCCTGCCTCAGCCTCCCAAGCCACTGGGATTACAGGTGTGTGACACCACGCCTGGCACCCTTAGCCTTCTAGAACGTGTCTGATACCTCAACAGCTTGACCATCTTACCCAACCGCTTAAATAATAGAAGTCTTAACTCATCCCTAGAGTTCATGGTCACATCAGGATTTAAACCTCTAGTTATTCTGTCCAACTCCATGATCTGTATCTGCTTCTTCATGGTAAGAAGTAGGAAAAACAAACTGGGCAGATAGAGAGATAGGGATAGATAGAGACAGATATATATGCATGCATGTATACATGTATTGGTCTTTATAATAAAATCCACATAACATCAGAAATCGGTCTTCAATTTTTTTAAGAGTAAGATTCCTAAACCCAGACTTTCCACATGACCAGTAGGTTGTACACCTAAATACATAAGAACTTCTCCTCTACATTTCAAATATGTTTACTTTAGCTTGCCTTTCATTTACAATTGCATTATATTTTTGTTTTGTTTTTTGAAAAAAAATAGTTGCAGAGGAAAGAGATGGATCTTTTTTTTTATTTGTGGTAAAAGAGCCCTAACACAAAACTCACCTCCTGAACCATGTTCAGTGTGCAGCCCAGCATATCTTAGCAAGGGCACACGCCCTGCCAAGCACCACCACTACCCGTCTAGAAGGAGAACCAGCCCATGCCCACTTAGCAAAACTTCCCGGTTAGCCAGAGAGATCTTTGTAATACCGTGGTCACTGAGAGGACAAAATGATTTGGCCCCACATTTAACATTTTAAGTCTGACCCCAAGAGTCCCCTCCTGTTCAAAGTGCCGCTTGGCACCAGAGACTAAAATCCATCTGGTCAGACCATTCTCCAGCCTCTTCTGTGTGCTGGAGGTCAGACTGCCTCCCTTTTGGTTGTTGATTCTTTTTTTTTTTTTTTTTTTGGTACCGGGGATTGAACTCAGGGGCACTCAGCCCTATTTTGTATTTCATTTAAAGACAGGGTCTCATCACTGAGTTGCTTAGCACCTTGCTTTTGCTGAGGTTAGCTTTAAACTTGTGGTCCTCCTGCCTCAGCCTCCCAAGTGCTGGGATTACAGGCATGCACCACAGAGCCCGGCTCACTGTCTCCCTTTTGGAAGCTCAGGTACTTTAAGGGAAGCATGGGATATCTCCCTTCAGGCCTCGCCAAGACAAGATGGTTAGTTGCAATTTTTTGTTGGCTCTGACAGGCTGTTCTACCGAGCAGGTTTTCACACAAAACCTTGATGGGAAATGAAATGAAGCAAAGTCATCAATTACAAGGATGATAGATGATGTCAGCTCTTGGTCCTGAATAGTGTAACGGGAGGCACTGGTTTGAATTGAGCACCTGCCCTGGGCCCAACAGAACCCACCAAGATGAAGTCACTCACGCTAAAGGGCCACACCTCCACGCCAAGACTAAGTTGTTTATCTGACCTCCTGAGAAACAAGGAGAAAGCATGATAACAGGCAAACCCCCAGACAGTCCAGCTCAGCCTGGCCTGACCAGGACATCCCCTCCGCCTTCACCTCCACCAGGAAAGAAACTCTGGAAGGACCAATCAGCTTCCGGTCCTGTTTCTGCTTGCCTCAGCCCTCTCCTGCCTATAAACCCAACCTCCCCTGCGCTGCCCATCAGAGCACTCATCCCGTTTTATAGAACGGGACGTTGCCTGATTCTACCACTGCCAATAAGAGTCAATTAAGATCTTTAAACTAAGTTTGTTATAATCCTGCTGTTTGACAGCCCTTGGTGCAGAACCATGAGGAATAACAAAGAGATCACGGATCCATATTTCCTCCGCATTTTAAAACACACATAACTATTTCCTGGTTGACTGGAGTTAGCAATTTCCTGTCAAGGGAATGTCCGAGCTGTCTTTTTAGAAATTAAACCAAAGAAATTAGCATTCCTCAGAGCTTCCAGTGTAATGCATTTCACACTCAACAGCCCACCGATGGAACCCGTGGGGTGGTGGCTACGTCTGGTCTGGACTTGCAGTGCTCTCTGGAAATAATGGATTATAATCATTATCGTGCCAATATTCTAAAAGCCACACTGTGTAAACTTGCTTCGGTTTTCCCTAGAATTCAATGAGAAAATGGCATAATAGTTAAAATGCTTCTGTGTTTTGCAATCCTGGCCTTTTAGTCCCTGATAAGACAGAAGAATGCTTAGAATCACAGCATAATTATGAGATTAAATACCTGAATAAGAAGGGAGAGGAAGGAGGACATTCCCCCACCCCCACCCTGTGGCCTGGCTGTGGTCTTAAGTCATTTTCTTAAGACAGAATGTTGGCTCTGAGTCAATCAGGTGTGTACCCAAATACTGATTATCATCGGCATTTTAAAATTCTGGCACCATTGCAATTGCTTTTTGTTACTTGCACAAAACAGGCAGCTGAAGCTATTGCAGCCGTTGGATTTCAACAAGGTGAACTTGAACTTGTGGAAACAATAGGAAACGATTTGCATGATTGTGCCTGGATTCCCCCAGGAACACGTCACCCCACAGAGAGGAGAGGATTTACAAAATGCATTTCTGTTTAAAGGGGAGGAGTTTTCTTTTTGTCACTAGTGATACTGCTGGTTACCAGCGACTAGTTCTGTCCCCCAGATGTTGAAGTTTGAACATCAGAGAAGCACACCCAGGCAAGCATGTAAAGCAGGGTTTATTTAAAAAGGGGTAACACAGACTTCCCCCTGGAGGGAGAAGAGGGCCAGAGCTGGTATCCTGGTATCCCAAGAAGTGAGGTGGTCTGCCCTCTTTTAAGTCCTAGGCTTCCTTTGTTCCTTTGCTCTCTTCCCTCATCTCTCTCCTTCCAGGTACTGACTATACCCAGGAGATGCTCTGTGGGCTGGCCAAAAGGTGAGAAGCAGAGGGGCTGGAGGGGCCTAGGTGGAGTGTTCTGGACAGGAAGGAGGCGTAATTCACAACTTCTTGTAGGGAAGGACAATCCCAGGGACAGGTTACCTTAGCAACGGGTTGCAGCAGGGGCAGGTTATCTTGATGAGGGTGGAGGAAGGGCTCTGAAGACATTCGCATTTCAATTCCTCCATTCTCTGGAATACCCTGGCTATCTGCCTGTCTAATTCTGGCATCCCTAGGAAGACTCATTTTTAGGATGGCAGACCCAGGTGAAGTCCCATAGAAGTAGGAATGTGGAAGTCAGAAGGAATCCTGAAGGTCAGCCCCAAGCCCTCACATACTGGTACAGAAATTGAGTTAAGAGTGGCCTAATCAGGTCACACCCATAAGAATCAGAAAGGGACTCAAACCTGTCCTATGAGCTCTTTCTAATGCACCATCCCTCCATGTCGCCATTTTGATCCCAAGTGTGTACTGCTCCGTGTCCGATCCAGCCTTCAGGTTGGGTCAGTGATCCCCCATCCAGTGCTGCTCTGGGAAGGAGAGTTAAAGACACCAGCCAGCTGCACTCTCTGCAACCTGTCATGACATGGTTTGGTTATGGTTTAAAGTATGTCCCCAGAAGTTCACATGCTGGAAGCTGGGTCTCCAGTGTGGCGGTACTGAGAGGCGCTGGGACCTTAAGAGGTGGGGCTCAGCGAGAGGCTCAGCAAAGCAATTAAGGGCATCACCCTCTGGAAAGATGAACGTCATCCTCACAGGATCCAGTTACTTTCCACCAGAGGGGCTTGTTATAGAAAGATGGAGTCCAGCTCCTGGACCTCTCTGGCTTCCTGTCTCACCAGGTGACCTCTTCTGCATACACTCCCACGGTCACTGTCCCCAGCCCCTCACTCTTATTCACAGGGTTCAGCTGTTTCCAAAATAAATTACATGTATGCAAGTTCTTGTGCCAGGCTAAGGTCATGGTTTACTAGCTCTGTGATGCTGGGAGAACGGCTCACATGCCCTCCAATTCAATTCCTCATCTCAAAGTAAGAATAATGATACAACGTCACAGGGCTGTTAGAAGAACCAAAAAGGGCACTGTCCACAGAAGGACCTATCCTGGGCTAGCCCTTCCTGTGGAGGCCTGAAGGGCTCTGAAGACACTGGCCTTTCAAATGGCTACCCATGGCCCCACCTGCTAAGGCCGGGCCCTGGGTGGGTCTGCACCCTCTTCCCCCAGTTCTGCAGCAGATCTCTTGTTGCAGTCCTCAAAGATGTCCAAATGCCACCATGTCTGGCCAGAGATGACACCACATCTGCCTACGTGATTGCAGTGGCTCCAAACTGGTCTCCCGGGTCCTCACTTCACTAAACTCCCCCTCCCACAGCAGCTGCTGGTAGGCACATCAGGCCAAATAACTTCTCCACCCAAACCCTCCTTGGAGACCTCTCTTGCCACTCAGAGTGAGAGCCGGCTTCCCTGTGGCTTACAAGATGCCACCCAGCTGGCCCCTCGTCTCGCACATCTGCCACATCACCCCCCTTCCTCCGTTTCTCCTGGTGGCTCCATCTCCTCCCCTGGCCCACGCAGACCCCTGCCTCTTCGCGCCCAGCTCCCTGATCACACCTGGGTAGCTCACCCTGAGCATTTCTCCTCTCAAACATGACATGGGCCAATGGTTCTTGTTCTGGGAACATTTATAAAACACTGCATGGCGGGACCCACCACACTCTCTTACTCCTTACCCTCCATTTGTGAAAGAAAGTCAGTCTCTCTCTCTCTCAGACAAGATAAACAAACAGATTGGCTCAATTCCAGGGACACTTGCCGCCAGCAAGCCAGGCTGGGCTGAAGCAAAGGCCGCAGGGTGCTAGGGACTGTGGTGGAGCCACCTGAGGCCGTCCTGCTTGCCCACTGGCATTTCCCAAAGGAAAGTCCACTTTCTCAGAGCCCTGTGACAACTCCTTGGGTTGGCTCCTCCTCTCCCACAGAGACTGGGGCCTGAAGGCTTCCTCCTGGATGAGCTCATTTAAAATGGGGGCTCTGAGACCCCTGAGAAAGAAGTCCTGCCTTGCAAACCTGGCAAGAGGCATTTACAAAAATCTGCGTATCAAGATGCTAATCAACAGTTTATACATTTAAAAAGTTTTCAAAAGCCCGTGTTGTACGAAGGCAGGGCTGGGGGCTGGAGTCTGGAGGAAGCCTGTCTAGGGGCAGCGTCAGGGCTGTCCTGGGTGCCTGGTAGCACTCAGATACCGCACCTTCACTTGGGGTTCCTCTCTTCTCCTGCTAGGGACGTGGCTCCCTGGTGGCCAGGGCACGGGCTGGCCTGCTGGTCCTGCCCACAAGCGGCAGCTGGGCGGGGCTGGGGGTTGGAGCAGCACAGTGGCGGCCTTAATGGGTTGGAGCCTGGCACAGGGGCCTGAGGAGCAGCAGGCCAGCGCCCAGGTGAGCTGACGGGTCACCCCGCAACAGCCGCAGCAGCCTGGCTGCACACAGTGGGGACACCTGCACAAGCGCACTGCACACAGCGGAGCAGGCGCCTCCAAATACCCACTGAGCATGCGCAATTCAATGACCTCAATCTCTGCTTCCTGAAGCAGAGAGAAAAACGGAAGGCAGGCAAACCTGAAGGGGCTCAAGAACTGACCAATAGCGTTATGAGCATAAGTTTGGACCAATAGCAGTGAAGCAAGCACTATATGAACCTTCATTAGCATAAGTTTGGACCAATAGCAGTGAAGCAAGGGCTATATAAACCCCTAGACACAGGCAGAGGAAAGCTTGTGGTTCTCCTCTTGCTTTAGGAGGAGTTGCACTCCTGTTATTCAGTAACCTTTACAAACACGCTCACTGAGCCTGGCATGTGGATTTCATTTCTTGAATTTCCTGGAGGAGAACTGAGAAAAAAGAAGGAACTGGAGATGGGCTGCAGCGGTGTGCTGCAAGACTGGAGGGCAGGGCCCACCACAAGAGCTGCAATGCTTCTTGGCTCAAGCACCCAGTACCTGCTCAGACCCCACCTGGCGGCAGAAGCAGAGAACAGAGTTAAACCCCAGTTTCCCTAGGCTACAAGCAGTGGGGGGTGATCTGCTGTGTTTAATTCTCTGTCACACCACCTGGAAGAAGGCTTAGCATGCAGTATTCATTCGATTAATAGTGCACAGAGGGTTTCAGAATGTTTCAAGCTTTTTACTTTTAGAATGAATGAATTTTGTTTTGAATTTGTCTCAGTGACCTTTATAACGCATTTTGTCTGCTTTTTCGCTATGCAATTATTGTTGCTGCCTGAAGCGCTTGAAGCAACGGAGCCGCGGGAAGAACTTCAGAAGCAAACTGGAGACAAACAGCTTTTTATTCTGATAACTTTTCTCTCTGGTTTAATAACGACTAACACACGCCAAAAACACACCCTAAAATGGCGCTGACTCGATCAGCAATTTCGGCCAAGTCACTCGAGGCAACAATCCCGTGAGACTACGGGTGGCGACAAAGGCCAAATCTCCACGCTCATAGTCAACCGCAATTCAAGCCAATCCCCAAACAGGGCTCCTTATTTTGACATATCTTCTGAAAATCGTCTAAAACGTTTCCTGAGTCACACCCAGAGCCCTTCTTTGTGTATGTCATATGTGTATATGTGAAGATGTATGCATGTACATACAATTCAGTGTGTACACTATGTATGCAAAGTATGTTGGGCATACACTTTGGATGTGTTATTGGATTTGTACAGATATGTGGGATTTTCTTCCTAATAGCATTCAACGGTGCTTCATAGACTGTAGATGACAATTTGTGTACTTCCTCATGCACATTTGCTACTCTTTTCCATTTATCTTTCCCAGGATGACTCTTCACTATCTGAAGGCATCGGCTAAGGACAGGAATGTCCTCTGACAAAGCCAAAAGCATCAGAGTGTGAGTCTGGGAGTCTCATGTGGCCACAGGAACAAGAGTGGGGGCTCTGGAGCAGGACTCTCCCCACACAGGGGTACTTCCCCAACCCTACCATACACTCACCCTCGCCTCCCCAACTCAGATCCCAAGAAGACCCCACTGGTCCAGAAAGCAATGCCACACAGTCTACGTGGAAGGTCATTTCAAGCTTCAAGCAGAAGATGAACAAGAAGTTAGTTTAGGAGCCTGAGGAAGGAAGTAGAGTCTAACTTGTGATCAGCTTGTGCCTGGTCCTGGTCCTGGGGTAGGTGGATATGTATTAACAGCCAGTGTGATGGGTTTGGAGAGAGTCTTCAGTGTAAAATGAAAGGGCATTACTTCCTTTCCCTCCCTGAAATAGCACATGATGACGATCAGATCAGAAACACACCACATGTGATTCCCAGGGAGCTTCCCAGGGCTCATCTGAGGTAAGGGGAGGGGGCAACCCACACACCCAGTCTGCTGGGCGGCTCTTCACGTTTCTGAATTTTGCTATGAGATCCTTCATCACAAAGAGCTTGATTGCTCACTACCTAAAATGGCTTTTGCTGAGGCCATCAGAAGACCTGACGCTCTGTGTGGAGACACAAAGGTGGCACCGTCATTGTGCAGAGAAGAGATGACCGAGCTTCATGGACCTGAGACCACACAGGAGAAGAAAAGCCAAATGCGTGGAAGGGTGCAGTGAGCAGGGGGAGGAACCCTTCTTTCCTTCCCCTTCAGGGGAATATTCCTTATTCCACTGGGGTTTCCTATAGTAAAGAGCCCAATTCGTGTGTATGGGAATCAGCTCTTCATAGGCTTTTCACAGTGTAGCTTTGGAAAAATTCATTCCAATTAGTGTTTCTTCTTGATCTTCCTGAGCTGCAGTGCCTGCATAGAAAAGTATTAATAGCTTCATTTCATATACACATAAGTAACTTCCAGACACTTCTATGGAAGACTAAAACTGGATCTGGTGTTTATATAATCTGAACCACTTCTGCAAGTGACTGTGTTTTGTATTGCTTTGAAAATATGGAAATGTCATTCGTTAACAATTAAAGCGAGTTAATTTCTTCATTTCCTCCTTTACTCTTTTTTCAGGCACCTCCTTTCAGTAAGAACTCTTCCATGATTGTAATGTATTCCTCTTTAGGAAGAATTCAAAAGCATTAGATTGAATAAGAAATCCTTTGATATTTCTAGGCTGGAGGTCACCAATGAAATGCCTCCTGTAAATACATCCTCAAGCTCAGGGGACATCTGGGACAGCAGTGTCGTAACTCACTCCTCATTTGCTGCTGGTCAGGTCAACAGCTTGCCTCCTGCCCTCATGGTTCTGACATCCACCTCAGTGTGCAAGAGTAGGGACACGTCACTGCCGGATATGAGCATTGCTCTGGGCAGACTAACTAACGAGTGTGTCATTTCTCAATATCCTAGAAAAGGAAGTTCACCAATGCACACAAGTCCCAGTCTAAAACCTGAGTGTATTCCTATACAGATCTGGGCCCAGAGAAGAGAGCACTGTTTGCCCAGTGATGGTGAGACAGGGGGACCACTGTCATGTGCTGCTCAGTAAGCACAGTGGTCCCTGGAAGCCTGGAGAAGATGCTCTCCCCTGTGTAACAGAAGAACAACATAAAGTAAGAGGACATTCTAGAAGCCATTTAGTACACTTTTGCAACAACTGCACACCCATTTTTTTTTTTTTTAAAGAACAGCTGAATTTACAACGTTCTAAAGTTTGTTGATAGATCCCTGTGTTGTATGTAAGATGTAAGAGTGACACCTATACTTCTGCCTAGTGATGCTTTGGAATGTGTAAACTCAGACCACATTCCTTACAGTAAATGTTTTGCAATGGCTAAGTCTCGCGGGCCATCTTCTCCTCAGATGTAAATGACATCTGGTGGAGTACTATGTGGAATGAAGTAGACATTTTAAAAGTTAAAAGTAGGGCTGGGGTTGTGGCTCAGTGGTAGAGCACTGGCCTAGCACACGTGAGGTGCTGGGTTCAATCCTCAGCATCACATAAAAATAAATATATAAAATGAAGGCATTGTGCCCATCTACAACTAAAAAATACATATATTTTTTAAAAACTTACAAGTAAACCCTGGACTACACAACAGTGAGCAGTTCTTCTCAGGGCCCTCTAGACACTAATAAGCTTTGTGTATTGTGAATTTCAGAAAGTAAAACATAGTGCATAGCTTCTTGTCACACATCTGTGTTTTAAAAAGCTGATTCTCAGAAGACATGCTGTGCCTACACTTGGGAAATACTGCTATTTGTGCAGAAGTTATCACTCATCATTTATAAAAGTGAAACATGGCTTGTTTTAGTAACGATCCCTAAGAAAACAAACTCTTCCAATTCTCTGTCTAGAAAAAAAATAATAATAATACTTCCATTTATCCAAACTTGGTCTCCTGGTTCTAAGCTTTTGCATTATTGATGCAAAAAGAGTAGGTCACACCTGACCTTATCAATGTAACCCAGTAAGCATTCTTCGAATCCCTTTTTAAAAAAAATCAATGATTTTCATCCATGTGCTTGATCATCTAAACTTTTATCTTAGATGTCACCTGTTTTTCTAATATGGAAGACACAGTCACCAACCTACGTTCTACAGATTCCCTCTAATTTGTCTTGTTGAGGGGCCTGCAGTCACTTCTGCCCCAGCACCACACCCAATTTCTACAGCTTCTTTCATGGTTCTCCTCGCTGACCAGTCCCCACCCTACAGTGGATTCAACACATTTTCTCTCTGTCTCTCTCTACCATGTCCTTGAAACTCCCGGCTGGCTGGGAGGGGACTCAGTGGTACGGGGCTTGCTTAGCATGGGCGAGGCCCTGGGTGCCAGCGCAGCACTGCTGCCTGCTGTCCTGTCACCTGCTTGTCCTGCAAGGAGCTGTGCTTCTTCCCATCCGACCTGCTTCCCTCAGGTTCACCTGGGAAACTGAGCCTGTGAGTGATTCTGGAGCAAGGATTTATTATAGGAATTAGACATTACACGAGGTGGGAGAGCCGGCCAGGAGAAAGCCCACACGGGGGCATTGGGGAGTTAGAATAAATCTCACTGATCAGCCCATTGGAAGCACCAGCATGATGTGACCATCAGACTTTCAGGGGGTTCCAAGAGTGCTATGGACTGACGCGTGTGTTCCCCAGACTTTATGCTAAAATCCTCACCTCCAGCATGGTGGTATGTGGAGGCGATGAGGTCACAAGGCTAGTGCTTTCTTATGGGATTGGTACCCTTATAAATCAAGTGTCAGAGCTCTCCCCCTCTCACCTCTTCTCTCTCTCCCCACTTCCTCCTTTCCCTCCCCTTCTTCTTCATCTTCTTCCTCTTTCTCAAGTCCCCTTCCCATGTGAGGATTCAGCAAGAAAACAGCCATCTGCAAGCCAGGAATTGAGCCCTCAGGAGGAACCAAATCAGAGGTCACCTTGACCTTGACCTTCCCAGCCCCTGGACTAGGAGACATGGATGTCTTGCGATCTAGGCACCCAGTCTGTGGTCTTTTGTTACAGCAGCCTGAGCTGACTGAGACGTGCCTGGCTGCGCAGGCGGGTCAGGGAAGGCCAGCTTATGGAGAAGTCGAGGTCTAGAGGAAGCTGCCACCTGGGTGGCCACTGTGCATAGAGCCCACGGATAAATGTCTTTTGGTGGCATGGGGACCACTGTTGGTCTGTAGGTTCCCGGTTGAGAAGTCGGCTGGGAGTGGAGTCAGGGGCTGAGTTCTGCCAGCCCCTGCTGAATTCGTCCATTGGCCCCTGCCTGCGTTCGCCTTCTGCGAAGAGTGGCCACTGCTTCCCCCCCTTCTGCTTCTTGGACTGAGAATCTATAGGAGAGAGGATTTGGAGACGCCATGCCCAGGCTTAGCCCAGGGGACCCAGCACAAGCCCACTACCTACTCCTTGTCAATGTGGCGTCCTGCTCACCGCCACCCTCCATGCTCATCTTGCAAATACAGACATCAGCCGAACCATCCGCCCACACACAGTGCACCTGTTCTTCCCCTCACCTGAGCAGAGCCGTGCCAAGAGGGCACCCAGACAGGCATCGGGTGGAAGCCCATATGGAAAGCAGTATGGAGAATCCTTGGAAAACTGGGAATGGAACCACCATCTGACCCAGCTATCCCACTCCTCTCGGTCTATACCCAAAGGACTTAAAAACAGCATACCACAGGGACACAGCCACATCAATGTTTATAGCAGCATGATTCACAAGAGCTAGACTGGAACCAACCTAGATGCCCTTCAGTAGATGAATGGATAAAGAAAATGTGGTATATATACACAATGGAATATCATTCAGCATTAACAGAGAATAAAATCATGGCATTTGCAGGTAAATAGATGGAGCTGGAAAATATCATGCTAAGTGATGTTAGCCTATCCCAAAAAAAAAAACCCAAATGCCGAATAATTTCTTTGATTTAAGGATGCTGATTCATAATAGGCTACAGGAGAGGGGGATGGGAGGATTGGATGAACTCTAGATAGGGCAAAGGGGAAGAGGGAAAGGAGGGAAAGGGAGTGGGCAAATGGGTAGGAAAGACTGTGGAATACGATGGTCATCATTACCTAAGTACATGTACGAAGGCACGAATGAGGTGACTCTACTTTTTGCACAACCAGAGATAAAAAACCGTGCTCTATATATGTAGTATGAATTGTAATGCATTCTGTTGTCATGTATAACAAATTAAAATCTAAAAAAATTTTATTTTAAAGTCTGCTGCTCTCTCCTGTCCCTCTCTGCTGTCCCACACCCCGGCTACCTACTGACACGAGGCTAGCACTCTTAGCACACCCAAGGCAGACAGTAAGGGAACGGGAGCAGGAGGAAGAGCGGTGGCTAATATCCACGCGAGCGCATTTATAGAGAGAGGGAAAATAGACGTAACGACTCAAGACCTTGCATTTAAAACTGGGCCTGGCTCAGAGCCTGCAGGAAGCGGCCCTTTGCCTTCTCCCCACTCCAGCTTCCCTCCATGGCTTTGCGGGAACTCGGGCTGCTCGTCTTCCTCCCTCGGTGGGTGGGCTCCACCTCCAGGCCTGAGGGCTCCAGCTTGAATTGTGTGGCGACTGAGGGACCCTGGGGTCCTCTGGGGCACCCCAGGATCTCTGGCATTCCAGACTCCGTCCCCACGGTGCCCCGGTTGCCACTTGCCCACCCGACCCCCGCAGAGCGGATCGATCATCTCGGCCATTTGATCACTCTCTTCACATCTGTAAACCCAGCTCGTCTCAATCCCAGAGGTGTCTGGGATTCCTTCACGTGCTATCGATACTACTGATAACCTGACTCACTTCTACTTTTTTGAAATAACGCCTCTTTGATAAAGTGAATGCATTCAGCACAGAAATGTAATATCAATTATCTAAGTGCCCTCCAGCTTTTCTGGGCTATGTGTGTGTGTGTGTGTGTGTGTGTTTTTTTTTTTTAAACCAGATGAAAATCATTTAAGGTCTTCTTCCTCCTCATCTCCTAGAGAGACTCTTCCATTAACAAACCCTGTCAAGAAGCCCTAAGAAAGACCCAGCAGCTCTTTGTGCTTACACAGCATGTTCAAAGAGCAAAATTTTAAGAAGAAAATCTGGTACAAACATTTCAATCTCTGAATTACTCATCCTTGTAAGTAGTGTGCTCCCTGGGAGATTTTGCCTATGACTTAGCCTCAGGTGATGGGACTTCCTGAATGATATTGTGACTGGCAAAACAAAAATAAAAATAATGGATTATTCACTCTAAGTAATATCATGTATTTATATTATCTTCTTCACTGACCTCAGTCTTTCCAAGAAAAATATAACCTACTAGAATAATAGTAGGTATTCCAGGGTTTACTGACAGTCTTGACATCTTGGAACAAGAACAGGCATATCAGATAAAAAGAATTTTTTTTTTTTTTTTTTTTTTGTACCAGGGATTGAACTCAGGGGCACTCGACCACTGGGCCACATCCCCAGCCCTTTCTTGTATTTTATTAGAGACAGGGTCTCACTGAGTTGCTAAATGCCTCGCCATTGCTGAGGCTGGCTTTGAACTTGTGATCCTCCTGCCTCAGCCTCCCAAGTGCTGGGATTACAGGTGTGTGCCACCGCGCCTGATGAAAATTACTTTTAAATAATTGCCTAGAAATTTCATTCATCCCAAGATCCTCCAGGCCATGTCCTAGCCATCTCCATAATTCCTCTGCCTAATCAGGCATCTAACCAGAAGTCAGCACTGATACTGGTCGTCTCATCATTCTGATTATGATCAGTGTCAGGTTACAGAACTGTACGTGATAGGGCAGGCTGACCACAGGACATAAGGCCATCACAACCTCTTCCTTTCCTCAAAGGCAATTATTTTATTATTGTTTTAGCTCCTGTTCTGCCAGGAGAGGAGCGTGTGAGGAGTCCTGTGTCAGACCTCCAATGGGGCCAGTAGGGACCAGCCCGGAACCAGCCAGGGAGGGAAAGACTGGGCAGGAGAGGGAGAGGAGCTGGACTGGGGGCTTCCCCCACGCCTCAGTGGACAGACAGACTGGGAAGGCCCATCAGAACTGTCTTCCTGTGCAGGAGCCCTAATAAAGGAGATAGCTAAGATTGCGGTTAGCTGTGAGCCATAAGCATTACCACCTTCCATGGGCTCGTGAGACTTGGCCTGGGACATTGCAGATTGGGTCAGCCCCATTTACATGATCTCGCGAGACTTGGCCCCGGGGGGATTGTGGGTCGTCCTCGGGGCCATTTTGTGGTGGTTGGAGGAGCGTGGACGGCGTGTCGGGGTGTTGTTAGAGCCGGAGAGAGAAGCTGGCAGAATAAAGAGCCTGTTTGTTTCCAGTCTGCCTCTGAACTTATTCCCACGGCTTTGTTGCTCCAAGCGGCCATCGCTTCAGGCGGCAACAGGGGGAGGCCCGTACGGGGACTTCAGAGCAGACAGGTAAGAACTGAAAGGTCTCTAAAGATGGGTTCGAGTATAACTGAATCCCAAGTGATAGAGGCTATGGAAAGACTTCTTGATATACCTGACTCCGTTCTCAATGAGGAGGATTTAGAAAAAAGTGAAAGTGATCAAAAAAGCGTAGCTTCCACTGGGTCAACTAAGACCAGTAAAGAGAGTATTAGAAGAGTCCCAAAAATGACAAAAATCCAAGCTATTAGAGCTATTTGGGAGTTTTTGGAGATAGCTGAAGGATACTTGCTCTTCATGGAACCTGGGACTCAGGATATTGCTGTCAATGAAATTAGCAGTGGTGAGGAATCTAGTAAAAGTGATCCTGAGAAAACGAGGAAAAAGAAACTAAAAAAGACCAAGAAAAAGGACCGTCAAGTAGAGGAACCACTTGTGTCCTCTACTCCCCCATGGGTGGAATCCATTACAGAAAATATGAAGGGTATTACTAGGTGTTTGCATACCCTAGAAACAGAAATAAAAAGTCTTTCTGAGCGCTTATGTGCTCTCTAGGGTAACTCACAGATACATTGGGAACTGCTGCAGGAGCCCTGTTTGGGGAGATAGCTAAGATTGTGGTTGACTATGGGCCATAGACATTTTTGGGCATTTCCGCCTTCCGTAGTCTCACGGGACTTGGCCTGGGATCTCGCGGGACTTGGTCGAGGATCTCGAGAGATTTGAACGGTGACTCGGCAGATCGAGCTAGCGCCATTGCTGCTCAGGCGCATGGGAAGAGACCAGAGAGAGAAAAGACAGGGTTATCGCTATTGTATAGATATATTGTAGTTTCTTGTAAGAGTAGGTGCCTTGGTTTCTTGTGAGAGTGTGTATGTGGTGTTAGAAATTACAAGAGACAGAGACAGAAAGATTAAAGAATATTTTCGTCTCCATCCTGTCTCCGGACTCCTTCCCGCGGCGCTGCCATTCCAGGCTGCAATCCCTTTCCGGCAACAACAAACTGCCAGCATTTGAAAAGAAAAATGGACAGAGGGGCCACCAGTCAGTAGATTTCAAAACAATAAAAAATCTCAAAGAGGCAGTAATGACTTATGGGCCCCAATGCTGGAGTCCCTTAACACCTTTAGAATAACCCCCTCAGACTGGAAAAGTCTATGTAAAGCAACATTAAGCAGGGGGCAATTCTTGGTTTGGCGATCGCAATTCCAAGAACTTTGTATAGAAACGGCTAAAAGAAACGCGGCTGCAGGGTTTGAAAACTATAATATAGAAATGCTCACAGGAGAAGGGCAATTCGCAGACTTACAGGCTCAAAAAGATTATGACCCAGGTGTATATGCTCAGATAAACGCAGTTGCCTTAGAGGCATGGAAAACTGTACAAGGACCTGGGGATCTACAAGGTAGCTTGTCAAAAGTGATTCAAGGACCTAATGAGCCATATGCTGACTTTGCTGATTGACTTTTGAGAACTGCAGGTAGAGTGTTTGCATATGTTGATCAAGCTATGCCATTAGTTGTTCAATTAGCATACGAAAATGCTAATAAATACTGCCAGGAAGCCATCAGGCCATGGAAAAATAAAAAGGATTTTTCTGTATATATACAACTATGTAAAGATATAAATGATGCCTTTGTCACAGGAAATGTGATTGCAGCCTCAATGAGGGTGCTTCCGCTTGAAATTTCACAAAGGCTCAACCTAGACATTATAATCAATCAGGATATTCCAGGCAAAATTATCATAATCAATCAGGCTATTCTAGGCAAAATTCCTAAAAAGAAATAAGACCAAGCTCATACTGTGCCCAAGGCCGCTGCCCCAGGTGTAAAAAGGGTAATCATTGGGCCAATGAATGCCATTGAAAATTTGACATCTATGGAAATCATTTGTTCAGGAATTCAAAAAACAGGGCACGGGGCCCAATGCCCCGCGGCCCACAAATGTATGAGGCATTGGAGGAGGAGTATCCTCAAGCATCCACTCAGATGCTTCCCCAACACAATCCCTATTACCCATCCACTCCCTCGCCAGAGGATCAAGAGGAAATGCAGGATTAGACCTCTGTTCCAACGCCCAAATAGTGTCAACACCTGAAATGGGGGTTCAACTGATTCCCACAGGAGTCAGGGGACCTCTTCCCTCAGGGACTGTAGGACTTATTGTCGGGAAAAGTCCTAAAAGCTTATTAGGTTTGCAAGTGACCCCAGGTGTAATAAACTCAGACTACAGAGGGGAAATAAAAATAATGCTTAGCTCAACCCAAAGTATAAGTTCTGTTAATCAAGGAGATAGAATTGCTCAGCTGCTTCTCCTTCCAAATTTACATAATTCATTTAAAATGAGTATGCCTCAAAAAAGGAACAATAGAGGATTTTGTTCCACTGACTTAGGACCTATGGCTTGCTGGGTTCAGGATTGTTCAAGGAGGCCTATGTGTAAAATAAAAATCCAAGGAATAGAGATGGGACTGATAGATACTGGAGCTGACTCTTCCATTATTAATCTATGGCAATGGCCCAAGCACTGGCCTCTGCAAAAAGCTTTACCAGTTTAAGAGGCTTGGGATATAATAACCTTCCAGAGAAAAGTGCGGTAATTTTAAAATGGGAGGATGATGAAGGCCATAAAGGAACATTTCAGCCTTATGTTTTACCTAACCTACTGGTTACTTTATGGGGAAGAGATATTTTGCAACAAATGGGAGTACACCTTGCAACCAAGCCTGCAGGTGTTAAATGTGAAAATCTACAGGGTAATCTTACCCTAAAAGAAATCATTATCAAAAAGTACAGGGTAATCTTAACCCTAAAAGAAATTTTTATCAAAAAGTACAGAGTAATCTTAACCCTAAAAGTAATCATTATCATAAAGGAAAAAGATATTTTATTTCAGGGCCACTGAGAAAATAATTTTGAAAATACCATGGCTTTCTGATAAGCCAGTGTGGGTCCCTCAGTGGCCCCTATCTAAAGAGAAATTACAAGCGGCCCACCTACTAGTTCAGGAACAACTAGAAGCAGGACATATAGAACCTTCAACCTCTCCCTGGAATTACCCCATATTTGTGATCAAGAAAAAATCAGGAAAATGGCGATTGTTACATGATCTTAGAGAAATTAATAAAACCATGCAAATCATGGGCCCTACTCAACCTGGACTTCCTAATCCTGTAGCTATTCCCAAAAATTTCCATCTTATTACTCTTGATATAAAGGATTGTTTCTTTTCCATTCCCCTACATCCTCTGGATGCCCCCAGGTTTGCTTTTTCAGTTCCTTCTATCAATAATAATGGCCCTGATAAAAGATATCAATGGAAAGTGCTACTGCAGGGAATGGCTAATAGCCCTACCATATGCCAAATATATGTGGACAAAGCAATCCAACCCATTAAAAATAAATATCCAAACCTCATGTGTCTACATTACATGGATGATGTTTTACTGGCACACCCTAATCAAAAAATCTTATTTAATATATTCAGTGATGTGGCAGAAAATTTTAAAAAATATGGATTATATATAGCAGAAGAAAAAGTTCAAAGCAGATCACCCATATTATATTTAGGATTTAAAATCATGGATACCTTTGTTAGACCCCCCAAAATTTTAATAAATAAAGAACATTTGACCACCCTCATTGATTTCCAAAAACTACTGGGAGACATTAATTGGCTTCGCCCTACACTAAACCTTACTACTGGCCAATTAAAACCTTTTATTTGATATCCTTCAAGGGGACCCTGATCCATCCTCACCGCGAACATTGACTCCTGATGCTAGGAAAGCTTTAAAGTTAGTAGAAAAAGCCATCGAAGGAGGTCATTGTGATAGATTTGATTTAACTCAACCGCTGATATTGATTATTATTTCTTCACAATATACACCCACAGGAGTATTTTGGCAACAAGGGCCTTTATTATGGATACATTTGCCTGTCTCTCCTAAAAGCATAATTGAGTCTTATACCTCCATGGTGGCTAAACTTATTCTTCAAGGACTTAAAACTTCTACTAAAATATTTGGCATTCACCCTGCTACTATTATTACTCCCTATTCACCATCACAGATTGAATATTTATGCTTCAATGATAATGATTGGGCTATAGCTAGATGCTCTACCTCTGCAAATTTTGATAATCACCTTCCTAAGTCTCCTATATTATCTTTTTGTATTAATCATCCTATTATATTTCCACAGGTAATAAAAAATCAACCTATTCCTAAGGCATTAAATGTATTTACAGATGGGTCCTCAAATGGTACTGCTGCAGGAGTCACTAAAAAAGAAAATATGGCTTACATAACTGCACACAAATCAGCTCAATTAGTGGAATTAGAAACTGTGGTAAGAGCTCTGGAAAATTTTAGAGAGCAGCCCATGAACATTTTTTCAGATAGCTACTATATTGTACATGCCGTCTAAAATTAGAGCTAGCAGGACCAATAGCACCTCATACTCCAGCCTTTAAATTGTTTTATCAAATACAAAAACTTTTGTGGGCTAGAAAAGAACTTTTATTCATAGGGCATATTAGAGCACATACCAACTTGCCTGGTCCCCTCCATGAAGGTAATCAAAAGGCTGATGACCTTACCCAAACAATCTTTATACTTTCAGCGCTCCAGCAAGCTACTTTATTTCACTCCCAGTTTCACGTCAATAGCACTACCTTGCAGCGTGGGTTTAAAATCACAAAGGAACAAGCCAGAACAATTGTAAAAGATTGTAAATCTTGTATGACACATTTGCCCAATCCTCATTATGGTGTTAACCCTAGAGGCTTAATGCCCAATCATTTGTGGCAGATGGATGTTACTCATGAGCCAAGTTTTGGAAAATTGCGATTTATTCATCTGACCATAGATACATGCTCAGGCATGATTTTTGCTTCCTTACATTCTGGAGAAAAAGTTAAAGATGTTACATCTCATTGTTTGCAAGCTTTTGCTGCATTGGGCATCCCCAAATGCTTAAAACAGATAATGGCCCTGCATATATGTCCTCATCTTTCAAACAGTTTTGCGCAAAATTCAATATATCTCATAAAACAGTCATCCCATACAATCCTCAGGGTCAGGGCATTATTGAAAGAACAAACCACACACCGAAAATTATGTTATTAAAACAAAAGGAAGAAAATTGGAAAAGTCCTAGGGACAGATTGGCAGTTGCCCTGTTTACCTTAAATTTTTTAACTTTAGACTCTAATGGTTATTCTGCTGGAGACAGACATTGGAACCCACACCAACAACATAAACCTTTGGTTTACTGGAAGGATGTTCTTTCAGGTACATGGAACGGTCTAGATCCAGTATTAATTTGGGGGAGAGGATCTGTTTGTGTTTTTCCAAAGCATGAATCCTCTCCAATATGGATACCATCTAGATTAATAAAGCAGGTACCACATCAAAAGGATCAAGATGAAGTTGTTGAGGAATCAAGATTAATAAAAAAAAGTACAAAATCAAGAGGACCAAGATGAAGGTATGGAATGATTCCCTCAAAAGAGTCCTTCAAAATATTTCACAACTTAAGTGTTATTCCTCATGGCCGGGACGAGGAGATCTCTCTTTAGTGTGCACACAATTGTATTTTTTTTTTTTTTATACATGTCTTTATGTCTGTGCATTTGTCTATATTTCATGTTAATGTGACGTCACAAATATATGTTTGTATGTTTGTGCATCTGTCCAGTGTGACGTCACAAATAACAAAGCGCTTATGAAAAAATATATATATGGATCCAAATAACTTTAATTCATTTTAGTTTAAGCGTATTCAATTTAGGTAAATAATTTTATAAGTGAAGGTACTTTCAATTTTGATTTATAGGTGTCCCTGGGACTTCTCTTTAGCGAAGAATATGACTAGTGCTGTATAACCTGATATTTTGGTGTTTTGACATAGGATTGTTTATTTGTTATTAACTTCATTTGTTTAATAGCTGATTAATTTGAATTATTTCAACAGGTAAAGGATTGCTGTGTATGCAGAGACTCGAGGATTCCAGCTACCAAATTATTTTTCCAAAGTGCCTTTAGCTTTTCTTTAATCTATCTTTAATGCAGTAAATACCCTCAGTCTTTCTCTGTTTTGTTCTGAATATGATATTTTGCCAGCTTATGTTTGTGGGAGCTCAAACAACAATGTGTGTGAGCAGAAATCAACTTTAATCTTCTAATCTAATAATTCTATTTTTTAGTTTGACAACTCGCCTCTTGCCTCAGTGCTGGAATAGCACTGCCTTTCCTTTAATAATTGGTGCTTGAGTTTCTAGGTAGCGGGCCCTGAAGATTTGCTGGTGGCATTGTCTAGACATAAAAACGACGGCTACTGCTACAGCTGCAAGCATCCCTGCTTCTCAAGCATCAAACAACCTCCAGCAGTGTGGCCTCTGCTCTGCATGCATGGGGCCTCCTAGATCAACGTGTTATAACAAGTGGACATTTTGATCTTTCATTGTTTGGGACTTTATGGAACAATGCTTTGCAGGTATTTGTCTAGAGAACTCAGTGTGTTACTTGATAGAACTCAGGGCAGCTGATTTGTTTAAAGAATTTGATATGCTATGCAACTTGGCTCGTCAGCAATAGGCTTGTCGCCTTAAAGCCGCAACATCTCCCCACAACTGGACGGCTGTTAGTCATCATACACAGTCGATCCTGAAGGGCTCCATTGGATGGCTGGTAGCCAATGACGGGTAAGATCCCCAGAGGGGACAACCTAAGACAGGCACAGTTGCACGGGACAGTCTCATGTGGCTGACATATCAACCTAAGACAGGAGTCAAGGGCACAGCCTTGATTATCCGATGACGAGTAAGAATGTTGGTTGCACATGGACGTCCTAGAGCATCCCCTCTTTTAAAAACAAAAAGGGGGAAAGTGCAGGAGCCCTAATAAAGGAGATAGCTAAGATTGTGGTTAGCTGTGAGCCATAAGCATTACCACCTTCCATGGGCTCGTGAGACTTGGCCCGGGACATTGCGGATCGGGTCGGTGCCATTTGCATGGTCTCGTGAGACTTGGCCCAGGACATTGTGGATCAGGTCGGTGTCATTTGCATGATCTCGCGAGACTTGGCCAGGGGGATTGTGGGTCATCATCGGGGCCATTTTGTGGTGGTTGGAGGAGTGTGGACGGCGTGTCGGGGTGTTGTTGGAGCCAGAGAGAGAAGCTGGCAGAATAAAGAGCCTGTTTGTTTCCAGTCTGCCTCTGAACTTATTCCTGCGGCTTTGCTGCTCCAAGCGGCCATCGCTTCAGGTGGCGACAGTCCTGTCGGCGGGTGCCGTGGACCACACAGGACTGGCCTGCTGGGGGCAGGGTGTTATAAGGAGGGGCCGCCCTCAAGTCCCTCCCAGAGCAGGCTCAGCTGGGCACTAAGCAGCAGCCCAGCCAGCTGCGGCAGGGAGCCCCTGGACAGCACCATGCCCTCCGTTCCACTTCTGATCTGAGTTTCCCAAATAATTTCCTCAACTCTCCCAGTTTTTGTGGTCAGCGCTTAAAAGTTTTCTACTTACAATTTATCTAAAGAAGCCAAGACTTGTCAGCTACTTGAATTCTGAGCTGGGCCTAGCCGCGTAGGCAAGTTCCCTAATAGGACAGCCACGCTCTTTGACAAACGTTGCAGAGAGTTCACGGTGAGTGGGAACAGGTGGGGCCCGTGAACTAGCTCAGGAAGCAGACAGCTCCTGCTGTGGCAGGGGCTCTGCCCCAGATACACACAGCTCTCCCCTCACCGGCATCCCTCTCCACGGTGACTGAAAGCAGGACGTGCAGTTTTCTGGGAAAGAGGAGGGGTAGGCAAGGCTGAGAGGGCCAAGGCAGTGGGCATTTATGGCCTTCTATTAACTGTGACGCACCCTGCACATTCCGCAGGGCATGCTGGGCATCTCTCCCTTCACCTCCTTCTTTGGAGAATCTTTTCATGTCTTCTTACAGATCTTCCTCCCTTCTCCTTCTCTTTCCTCCTTCCTTCTCTATTCCTTTCTCCCTTCTGTTTGTTCGACTGCAGCTACTAAAGGTGGAATAAATTGTATTCTTCAATTTGTTGCAAACAAGCAACATTCATTCTTGTCAGATGCACTTCTTGCTTCACAAGTATTTGATGTGCTAATTTATTAATTATATCTCCAAAACCTTCCCAGAGAGAGGTTAACATTTGGGGCTGGGGTTGGTGCTCGGTGGTAGAGCACTTGCCTAGCATGTGTGAGGCCCTGGGTTCGAGTCTCAGCACCACATATAAACAAAATAAAGGCCCATTTACAACTAAAATAAAAATAAATATTAAAAATAAAGCATGATGGGCTGGGTTGTGGCTCAGTGGTAGAGCGCTCGCCTAGCATATACACGGCCCGGGTTTGATCCTCAGCACCACGTAAAAATAAAGGCATTGTGTACAACTAAAGCAAATAAATAAATATTTTTTAAAAATATAATAAAACGTGAGAAAGCACTCCGTTCATCTCCGACTGAGCAGCTACAGGTGACGATCGCTGGCCTACATGAGTCTCCTCAGTCCCACCTGTTGAATCTGGTCAAGCACATGTTGAAAGTTAAAAAAAAAAAAAAAAGAAGAAAAAAAGAGGTTAATGTTTAATATGCCTAATGCGTGCCACTGAGTGTGTAAAATACGTAGAGTGTGTGTGCTTGACTTACGAACATTTTACTATGGCTCTCACACTATTTCTTATTCTCCCCCCCACACACAATCAGTCCACCCCTTGTACGTGTCTCTTTGTGGACTCACAGGAGCGGCTCCTGGGGGACAGTACGCCCAGCAGGAGGAGGACACGTCACAGTGTATTTACTCTCAGCTGCCACCTCCAGTGCACACCACTGTCATTTATTTATCTAATGGGTCATGGCTACAGCTTCAGTCAATACTTTTTCAATATTCAGAATACTCACATACCTGCCAGGAAGTGTTTTCAAACAATGGTGACCTCTTTGTATAAAAGCCTGGTATTTTAAGACAAAGCTGGATTTCTTAAAAAATTCTTTTATTTCGACCAAATGTGGTGGAATTTAGTTTTCCCAGCTTGACTTTCCTTTGGCTGTGGTCTGAATGCATTGGGACTCTAACCCCTGATGCAATGCTGTTGGGAGTGGGGGCCTCTGGGAGGTGCTGGGGTCCTGGGCTCCGCCTTCCTGGGTGGATTCATGCTGCACGCACGGGACTTAGAGAGTGGGTTTTCTCCTCTGGGCTTCTGCCACCTGGGACACAGCGCTCCGCCTCTGTGGGGTACATAACAGCGAGGCGCCTTCTTGGAACCAGAGACCAACCTGCTGGCAGCTTAACCTTGAACTTC
Source organism: Tamias sibiricus (assembly GCA_025594165.1). Lineage (NCBI taxonomy): Eukaryota > Metazoa > Chordata > Mammalia > Rodentia > Sciuridae > Tamias > Tamias sibiricus. Next base: position 98,078,166 of record CM046669.1, read on the forward strand.
CCAGCCTCCAGAACCATGAGAAATAAATCTCTGATCTTGATAAATCACCCAGTTTTATATGTTGTTCAATTGGCAAAGATGAATGAACAGGAAGCCACCTTCACTAGAAGCAGATCTTTCGGTGTCCCCCAGACACTCAGCCAAAACCCTCCTCTGATCTTCCGTCTGATCTGCCGTCACTGCGGCTTGTCCTGTTTTTCTTTTGTTCTTGTTATGGTCTGAAGGTGTGTGTCCCCCCAGATTCACAGGTCGAAACCTCATGAGCTGTGTGAAGGTGTTAGGAGGACGCACTGTCAGGAGAACTAGGTCCCCAAAAGCGGTTTTGTCGTTTGCTGTTGTGCTTCTAGTTTACACGTATGACCGCCCCTACTTTTTAATATTGTTTTGTTTGTAGTTGAACACAATACCTTTATTTTATTATTTATTTCTACGTGGTGCTGAGGCTCAAACTCAGGGCTGTACACATGCTAGGTGAGTACTCTACCACTGAGCCACAACCCCAGCCCTGACCACCCCCTTTTTTTCTTGTTCTGTTTTTCCTTTTAAGCCGTGTTGACAAACCAGATCATAGTTCTATATGTGAAGAAGCTTTAAGAACCAGAAACATAAAAAGAGAAGACTGGCCACACATCTTAGGCCAGACAGAGGTCAGAGCAATGACCAGGACGCTGACAGCTGATGGGGTGTTGCCCACCCCCGAGGTCTGGAGGCCGAGTCAGATACCTTTAAGGAACAGCTCCCTGCCAGGGGCCTTGTCCAGAGAAGCATGGAGTTTCAAGCCAACCCTGGCCCATTTGAAGGGTTAGAAGGAATGTCATGACTAAGTCAGAGCACCTGCATATTCTTGGTCTTGACTGACTGAAAGGAATGCAAAATACGGGAGAGCACACCCTGTTGATCATCTCAGAGTTTCCACCTTCAATTTAATATAAAGGCACTTGCAATTGGAAGATATCCTAAAATCTAGTCATGCTCACACATTGATAGAGAGGCTTGGGCCGACGGGCCACCTCCCCCATGGAAATTTCCATGAGGAGCAACCTGGTTTCATTTTCCCCAGGTAGGAGCCAATCGGCTTAAAGGTCACCCTGTTCCCTGGGATAAGAGCCAATAGCGTTAAAGGTCTCTCAGGCACACCCCCCACCAGAAATGCCTACTCAAAGCTCCTGCCTGCCCGGAGCTCAGACACAACATCTTGTCCCTGCTGAGAGGACGCAGCCACTGCAACAGCTCCAGCCCCACCGTCTCCAGCCCGACGGCAGCTGCCCAGCAGACAGCTCCAGAGACCACAGCTGGCACGACCAGCCACCGACCCTCTGTCCAGAGCTCGCACACTCCCCTCTCCCTGACGCCTCTCTCCCCGTACTTCTTTGACCTCCGACCAGCCATAAAGGCTGGTGATAGATCTCTTGGCTGCACGGTTGTCTCCGGACTGATTTTTGCCCTTCAGGCATGACACAGCAGACACTCTAGGCTGCGATGGGGTGTTTGGGTGAGTGCGCTAAGAAAGCCGCCTTGACCTTCCCACCAAGGCCTGGGGACCCGGGGAGGAGGTGCCCTCTATAAGCCAGGAAGTGGACTGGCAGAGGACGGATCACCTGGCACCTCGGGCGTGGACTTCCGGGCCCAAGAACTCCGAGGAGTCAGCATCTCTGCTTCAGGAGCTGCTCCACGTGGTGTTTTTTTTTTTTTACAGCCGCCCAGAGGGACACAGTTCTGGCTCACCCCTGCCCCATTGTCACACCACCTCCCCTCCTGTGAGAGGGAGGCCCTGGCCCTAGGGAGGCACTTCACACACAGCGTCTTCCTTAACCCTCTTCCTCCTCCTGAGAAGCTGCGGCTGGGTTCCTCCAGGGTGGTGTGACTCTGTCCTGGGCTCCTGCTGTGCCTGTCCCCCTGGCGTGCCCTGGCTGAGTGCCCTGGCTGGGTGGCTCCAGCTGGCAACATCTCCCCATCTACAGAAGAAGGCCGGGGGCCTAACTAACAAATCCCATAATTTTTATGGATTTTAAAATGATTAACTCCTTCTTTCTATTCAGTCCTCAGTTCTGTTGCAAAATTACAATATTATTCTAGTAATGCCACCTGCTCTCCCCTACCTGGGAGAAGCCCAGTGAGCACTGACCACCCTACAGGTGTCCCTTGTGCTCTGGGCTTGGAGTCACCACGTCAGGAATCTACTGGAGTCACATGCTTTGGAGAGGGATATATAATTTTTTTTTTTTTTGAGAGAAATGGTGAAACGTCCTGAACATTAGCTTCTGTTACAGCAAAGAATGAGTTGATGCCTCTAAGATCGGCTGCATGTTTGCTCATTGTTATAATCAAAATCTCACGATGCAGTAGGGACAAATCTCCATTTCAGTCCATTCAGTCTGACCTGTGAGAGGTAATGTTTTCCCCAGTGGTTCGTTTCCAACTTCCAAGACAGAACAAGTCTTCTAAGTTGAGGGAACATAGTGCAGCACCCCATGGCCTTAGGGTAGAGGAACGCATTTTTCAGGGCACAAAGAGTTGAGTCTGAGACAAACCACCTCCTGAGATGACTTTCACTCATGCTAAGAAGCACAAGCAGAACAGTACAGCCAGCAGATTGTGAAGAAACAGTGGAGATGTCTTGGTTAAAATCAGCCTCCAGGGAGACCACTAACAACTGGGCATTTTCTCCCTGCACACAGTTGGTAAGACAGGAATCAGGTGGCCATTGTGATTTTAAGAACAAAAGCCGTATTTCAGCTTGTGCTGCCAATATCACAGCTAAAAAGGCAGGACAGAGATAAGCTGGTTTCCATAGAATCTAGAACCCTGCAGACTGTGTTGTGATTCAAAAAATTATTTATCGAAAGCCTATTAAGAGGCAAGATTATCATTCATTCAGCAACGAGATGGAGAGACTGCCACAACAACTACTTGGTGCTAAGTGCTTTGGGGACATGAAGAACAAAACGCTTTTTGTTTCCCCAGAATATTTTCAATCATTTCGCAGGAGGAAATGAGTCGGAGGAGGTTGGACGGCAGGATAACTCTAACGTTGAAAGAAGACAACGCAGGAAGGAGCCAACTTGGGCACACGTTATAGACACCGTGCCTTAGTTCTCCAACCCACACACGTCCGTCCACAAGATGCCCGCAGAATGCCAACACTAGCATCTTCACGCCACGTTAGACATTCGTCTTCACTGCAGTCGGTACTAATATAGGACGCAGAGGGAAATTTTATTGGCATTAAGTACAAGGAATTCACTCCCTCTGTCCCGGTGTCCCTCTTGCCACCCTCCAGATCACGTTCTTTTCCACACCGTGTCTTGCCTGAGTCTGAGGAAGAGCATAATTCTCAGAGAGGAGAAGGAGCCAGACCCTCCCGTGATGCTCCAGTCCAAATGAAGCCTGCTCAACAAGGCGGCAGCCCCTCCCCACCGGGTCCAGCAGGGGAGGCCGGGGGGGGGGGGGGCTGACATTCACCCCGCAAGAGCAACCGGAGGGGTCTTTGTGGCACAGCGCATGCAGGCAACCAGCCACACGGTAGCCCGGCTCCTCGCACCATGTTGGCACCGGACACTCTCCTTCCCACCCCCGAACTTACTGGAGTTTTCAGAGTTTCCCAGTAAAGTACGAGGAACCCAAACTCATCTGAATAATTAAAAAGACTGACTCATTTTTCTATCTTTATTCATCTAGCATTACAAGACCCCTAATACTAAAATCACATCACATTTTACGGATCACAGCAAATAATCAGATAGCTTCATAAAAACTAAAGATAATTATACTCAGAAATAACCTTTGTTCTTCATGTAGAAGATTTTACTAGGAAAAAAAAACACTAAAGGTTAAATGCATTTCACTAATGGCCTAATGCTTCCCGATGGATGAGCCATTGAATTCGGTGTGATCAAAATAATGTGATCAAAAAGGTCATATTGTTGGGAAGAATTTCCCAGGAAAGAGTAACTCATGAATAACTCCTTTTTAATCAGAATTCAGTAGTCACTAAATGACATCATGAGACTTCTCCACTTTATAAAAATGTTCATCAAAATCATACACATAGTGATAAAATTTTTAGTAAGGGGACATACATAATATAATCAGCAATCTTAGGGTTTTAATTTTCAAATGAATATATTATTTCTTAAAGTGAATAAGGATCTGCTGTTCTTTCAGAAAGAAAGACAGGAAAAGAGACAGTTGCTTAGAAAATTCCCTGGGTCTTCACGTGATGGTCTTTGGTGAATTATCTCCTTTCCATTTGAATGCGGGTTTATCCTTAGGGCTGTTTCTGGGGCTTTCCCAGCCAAGGGCTCCCCAGGTCCTGTTCAGTGCTCTGAGAAGTGGCTCTCCTGGGGACCTTCAGGGTTCATAGTTGCTTTACCTGTTTTTGTTGTCAGCTGTGTTGGCTCAGCATCTGCGGAGGTGGCAGCCCCTGTAGGTTCTGTGGCTCTGGCTGTGACGAGCTTACTGGGGTCTCACATGGCCCTAAGGAGAACGTGTCCCCTGGGGACATGGGGGCAGGGAGGCGAGGCTGCCCTCCAGCACGGACCTCCTAACTCAGCCTTCCATCCCCATGTCAAGGCCGTCCTGTCCACCCTGACCAGGAAACCCAGACAGGGCAGTGCTCGCTGCGCCACTCCCCAGAGCTGCTGAAAACAGTTACTGCAAACCAAAGGGCTTGTACCAGCTCAGAGGCTCGCTCTCCTCCTGGACAACAGTGTGGACCCCGGGTGTCCGCAGGCGTGGGCTGCCTCTAGCGCCCACAGGGGAAGTCCTTCCCTGTCTCCTGCAGCTGATATGTGCTAGTGGTCACAGGCAGGTCCCTGCAGAGGTAGCTCTCCACCCAGACTCTTCTCACCCGGCCACCTTCTCTGTCCCCAGCTGGCCCACCAACTGGCCGGGCTGGTGAGATGAGCTGGGTTCACAGGAGCTGGCTGTATCAATAACTAAGAAAGTGGCAAGGAAACCACGCAGCACACCAACATGAGTTTCTAAGAATGAGGGCAGGACAGCCCGGTGACCCCAAGGGTCAGCGCCACACTGGGCAGCACTGGAAAGAACAAGAGAGGGAGCACACCCCAAATCCCCCTGCTTATTGGGGAGAAGACATTGGACAGAATATTCCACCCAAATAAGGCAAGGGGTAGGGATTCGAAGGGCGGAGTCTGGCTTGGTGATGTCTGTGACATCTTGGCAAGTCACGCCCATCTCAGGGGCTGTGTGGGGTCACAGGCAGAGGGACAGAAGAGGCACCAGACCAGTCCCCTCATACGCTCAAATGCGCACAGCTCACACACAGCCCATGGATGGCTGGGACACTTGTCCCTGTAGCTCCTCTTCCTCCAAGGACACCAGTCCTATTGGATTAAGGACCAACCTACCCCAGTGTGATCTCACCTCAACTAATTACCTCTGTACTGCCTCTACCCAAATGAGGCCGCACTCCAAATTCTAGGGATTAGAATTTCTGAATACCTCTACTGGTAACAAAATTCAGCCCAGAACATTCATCAAGTTCCTATCCTCTTCCTCATATGCCATGCTAGATGCCCCTGCTTCTTCTGTAGTCAGGGACAGCCATGTCAATCACTCAGGAAGACACTCCTTCACTTCTGGCCTGGATATAAAATCTGCCATGTGATTCTTCAAGCCATTTCTATTGTATGTCACCTGTATCCATGAAAATGTGTTTAATTTTCCATCCGAAGCTACAGTGCCATGGTAGTTCAAGAATGTCAGGGCATTTGCTTGTATTTTTCTCCTTCATTATCATTACAATGTAGCTTCCATCTTCCAGAGTACCTCATGGCAACAAGATGGTTTCTACAGCTCCAGTCATTGTGCCCACCTTCCACACAGGAAGGAGGAGGATGGGAGAAAGGAAAAAACCCACCTGTATGTAGCTGAATCCTTCCTTTAAAGAGCTTTGCTAGCAGCCCAGACCAACGCCTACTGCTTGCCTCTCACTGGTCACCCACATCTGCAAGGTAGCCTGGGAAATTCCTCCCACACTCCACACTAGTTCTGGAAGCTGCATTTGAAGGCGAGAGTGTCAAGTAGATGGACAAGTAAGGGATGTCCCAAGAGGAAAGGGACCCTCTAGGGCCCCTGGGCTTAACACCATGGTCTCAGCACAGAGCCAAGGACAGTGCTCAAGTCCCTGTCATTCAGCAGCTCTCCACCAGGGACAAGTCTGCCCCTGAAGAACAGGAGGCGAAGGGGTGAGGTACATTTGAGGGTCCTGACCAGGGTGTGGGTGCCACGATACCTAGCAGACACAGCCAAGAGTCCTGCAAGGTGTCCTTCAGATCCCAGGAGCAGCTCCCACAGCAAAGAATGCTCTGGGCCAAGATGTGCTAAGGCGAATCCGCCCTCAGGAACGTGGCTCAGCGTCGGACCCATCATCCAGCAGATCCTCTTCTCTGGGAAGGGAGATGGGGAGCAAGAAGGCCAGCAGGCAGAGGCAGGAATGCACGCCTCTCCTAAAATCAGATCCATCCGTATCTCAGTGAGCACACGAGCCAAGCCTGTGGCCCCCCTGCAAATGGCTGCCCCCCGGGGAGGAGCTTCAAGGTCTGCCTGACCTCTGGTGGTCACCCTAGTGCGATGGCTCAAGACTGCTCTCCAAAAGTTTCACGTCAAATAGGAAAGGATGATAGTTAAGTTAAATTGAAGGCTATGCTATCAAAGAATTCAATCCGTATTCTATGTCCACCTTACACACAGCGCAGCATCCCTAAGCATGACCGCAAACATGAGACTAGCTCGGCAGACTCCTGCCCCAAATTAGAGGACTGCCAACTCCTGGCATGAAGTGGCTACGCACAAAGTGAAACTTCTAAAAAAGGACGCTTCATCATGTTACAAAAGTGAGAAAAAAAATCCCTGCGTAAGATCTTGCTCACACTGGGGCATAAAATTATGAAAAAAATTAAAGTTCCAAAATTTCACCCAATCAATTTCCCTCCATTCCTTTGAACCCAAACATGCCTGCTCCCAGGCCCAGGTCTGCTCTCCTTCTCTGCCACCTTCAGGGTCCCATGCCTTCTTCCCTGGAACCAGGGTCCAATTCCATGTTCTCAGGTGTCCTCTATCCTCAAAATCTCAGAATTCACTGGACACACAGAGGCCTCGAGGGCAAGTTCCTCTTCTAGTGCTGGCCTTTAACGCACCAGCAGTTTCACTGGGAGCCTCCCCAGCTACCACTTCCCCTTTCTTGTTGGTTGGTGCTGCACCTTGGACATGTCCCTGCAAAGCCCACAGGGAGCCTGGGCCAACCACTGGGAGTGGCCGAACTGTAGGAGGTGGGGCCTCGCGGGAGAAAGTGAGGTCATTGGGGTGTGCCTTGAGGGGGCTGTGCGAACCCAGCCCATGCTGTCTCCCTCTTTTCCTTTTGACCATGAGGAGGTAAAGGGGCTCTTCTACCATGAATTCCCACCAAGATGAACTTTGCCACCACAGGCTCAAAATTATAATTGAGCCAAATGACCACAGATTGAAACCCCTGGAATCGTGAGTCAAAAACAATCCTTCCTTCTTGAAAAGTTGATTACCCAGGGATTTCAGCACAGTAACGGAACGCTGACTGAGACTGCAGACCTCTGATGGTCTCTATGAGACCAAGTGTGTAGGGAGGGAGGTGAATCCCGCCCCACCCCCATCATATCACCATATGTCATCATGTCTGTCTGGGCAGCCTGGTTCTGAGGTTGTTGCTTGTAACAGTGGGAAGTCAACTGTTGCTGCCTGAAGCAATTGCTGCTTGGAGCAACAACGCCACGGGAATAAGTTCAGAGGCAGACTGGAAACAAACAGGTTCTTTATTCTGATAACTTCTCCCTAACACGCACCACACACCACCAAAAAAACCCACCAACAAAAAAAACCCACCAACAAAATAGCGCAGACCCAATCTCGGCTCAAGTCTCCCGAGATCCCGGGCCAAGTCCCATGAGACCATGGAAGACGGCAATGTCCAAATATCTCTATGGAATGCAGCCAACCGCAATCTCAGCCATCTCCCCAATCAGGGCTCCTGCAGTCAGCACTGGGGTGGTTGTGGCGGGTAAGGTTCATTCAGAGGAGCGAAGCTGTATGACTGACACAGGAGTTCCTCGTGGGCTGAGACCTCCTGCAAATCTAGAGGACACAGGAAATAAACCTCCAGAAGGTGAAGGTCAGGGGATCCTAGAGAAGTTAGCAAGCAGAGACCATGAAAGGGACTGGTGAAGAGCCCATAGGAGGCCCACCAAGCGGCGGAGGTGGGGTGAGGCCCCGCAGGCCTCCAGGGTCAAGAAGAAAAGCTGCCTGTGAAGGGGACAGGAAGACAAAGGCGGACCCCATGGGAAGGACCTGACCTCGAAGCCCTGTGTGGCCTACAGTAGGGGGTGTCCTTCACCAAGCAGGCGCGGTACACCCGCCCCCGGTGCAGCCACGCAGGAAGAGGAGCTGGTGTTGGAAAAGCTGCAGCCTTGCTGCCCCGCACCCATGACAAAAGCCAGCAAGAGAGATGTCACATGGAAGCCACTTGCAGGCACAGCAGCGACTGTTCAACTCTTACCTCCAGATCTCCTGTGAACGCATCTTGAGGTCAGCCCTGACATCAGACTGCAGAGTCTGGGGCCCTCGAAGCCCCCACTCAGCTACAACAAGTTAAAATGGTACAAGGCCCTCTCGTGAGGGAGTAGAAGAACTCAGGCCTGGGCTACGCTGCTGAACAAAGCAACGTCGCCCTCCCTGCCTCCACCTTGCTTATTTATCAGAAGCCAAGCCTTCCTTGTGGGACAGGCTGCTTTCAGTGGTTTCTGCTTCAGCCAAAATCATCCTGACAAACCAACACACTTCATAACCCAGACTCATCGGGGCCAACCAAAAACCATACCAGAAATTTAGTGTTATCTGGAAGAACTAGAAAAAAAAAAAAAAAAAAAAAGATATAAAAGACGAATTATTCTTGCATGATAATGCACCAGAAGCCACCCAGTATGTTGATGTTTGTTCTTTAATCTGGGAATGTAAACTTGAATTCAGGAAAGTTCCCTTTGCAGGAGCCCTGATTGGGGAGATGGCTGAGATTGCGGTTGGCTGCGGGCCATAGAGATATTCGGACATTGCTGCCTTTTGTGGTCTCACAGGACTTGGCCCGGGATCTCGTGGGACTTGGCCCGGGATCTCGCGAGACTTGAGCTGAGATCAGATCGGGTCGGCACCATTTTGTTTGTGGGTTTTTTGGTGGTGTGTGGTGCATATTAGGGAGAAGTTATCAGAATAAAAAGCCTGTTTGTTTCCAGTTTGCCTCTGAACTTCTTCCCGCTGCTTCATTGCTCCAAGTGGCCATCGCTTCAGACAACAACATCCCATCATGAAGTTAATTGTGGTTGCATGATGCCTATATCCTCAGGGGTACGTACCCACTGACACATGGCTCATCCTTCATCAGAGGGTGGCCTACAAAGTGCTGTTGTCTTTTGAAATACAACTATAAATGTTAAATGGGAGAATGAGTTCTATTGCACGTCTGCCCTGGGGAACAGCCTGTATATCTAAATTGCCTTTATTTCTATTTCACCTTGGCCCACAGAGTTCTAACACTGCACAGTCAGATGGCCCAGAGGTCCACTAAAAGGCTCTAGTACAAGAGGAGCATCCCAGAACGCCCACACAAAGCCCGTGATTCTCAAGTCCTCCAGTCCAGCTCTCTTCTGAGTTTGCATCCCAGCCAGAATTCCCACCAAGGCACTTGCATCCGGCTGCCCTGCCTGCTCCTCCCTTGTAGGCCCATGGGCCCTGCATTCAATGGGGGGCTTTATTCTTAGTTCCCAATTTGAATCAGCTTCAAATAGAGTAACCTTCAACAGACCCTGTTCCCCTCAGGAGCACTGGAGGGCACATGGGTCCTCATCCTGTGCCTTGTCTTACCTTCAGCTTTTAGTTGTACAGGTCTTGGGTAACTGGTGCTATTCCAATACCAGCAAAACCATGAGTTTCTGCCATTTGTTTATGGGAAATGCCGACAGTGTACAGTTGACCTCCATTATCACTGCACGCCCTTAAGCAGATAGAGCATGGGTCTCCACCCAAAGAAAGGCAAGCATCTCTCACCGGCACAGGATTCTTTTTCTATTTCTTACCATTCCTGAATTGTCTCCCTTCTCTTCCTGAGACTGCTTCCTGCTAAAGCCCTTTCCTCATATCCAACTTTGAAGACTTCTTGGCTTCTTTCAGTTATTTTTCCCTCTGCCTAGGAGAAAATTCGATTTCAAGAGCCACGCTGACCCAGCCACAGAGATTTTTAATCTCATTGGACCTTAATTTTATAATAATTTTCTTGAGACTTCCCCCAAGAAGATGAAAAATGTCCCATAGAATAAAGGCCTCCATTTTTCACCAAGATATTTTATACCACCGTGATGAACTCAACCTATGACTGCCAATTCCAAAGCATGGTTATAATGTAATCCAAGTCCAACATATGGGGTGGAGGGAACAGAGGGAGAAGAATGGGGAACTCCCTAGGCTTGGATGTAGCCCACAGTGAGGTTTAAAGGAGAGTAGCATGTTCAGTCTTTAGACCATCAACGTATGTACCTCTTCCTAAGTGTTGTAGAAGGCTTCCCTATATGGGAGTCCCCCAACACAAAACAGTTAACCAGTATTAAATGCTCCTAGTACTGCTCCCCTAATTATAGGGGAGAACTGTCTTTAGCCAAAACCACATTTGAGATCATTATGGCATAATGGAATTGACATGTTAAAATCCTGTTCCCTCTGAATACAGTCCCTGTGCTGATCTATAGATACAAAGCAATTGTTATCAAGATCATAGCTGAGTTCTATTGCATAAAATTTAATCCTAAAATTCATATCTAATTTAATTTGAATCAGAAAAAACTGATTTATTTTATTTATTTATTGCTACTAGGGATTGAACCCAAGAGCACTTTACCACTGAACTACATACCCAGTCCATTTATGTCTTTATTTTGAGACAGGGTCTCACTGAATTGCTTAAGTCCTCAGTCAGTTGCTGAGGCTGATCTTGAATTTGCAATCCTCCTGCCTCAGCCTCCTGAGTTGCTGGGATTACAGGTATGTGCCACTGAGCCTAGAAGTCAATTGATTTTGAAAAAAAGAATCTAATTGGAGAACTCACAGCTTCCATAAGGGTACAGGTAATTTACCACAAGAATACAGTAATCAGACTAGAGTAGTAAGGACAGAAGAATAGACATAAAAGAATGAATAGAATCAAGAGCCAGAAATAAGCTTTCTTCTTTATGGTCAGTAGATTTTCAACAAGGTTGACCAGACAGTTCACTGAAGAAAGAATAATCTATTTAACAAATGAAACTAGGAAACCAGGTATACAGATTGAAAAGAACAAATTTGGAGTTCTATCTCATGTCATATACAAAGATCAATACAAAGTGGATCACAAGCCTAAGTATAAGAAATAAAATTCTGACACTCACCAAAGAAAACACTGGAATAAATCATCATGCCCTTGAGTAGGCAATGGTTTCTGGTATATGACCACAAGAGGAAAAGGAATACCAGAAAGGAAAAAAAGCAAACAAGTTGATGTCGTTCATTAAAACAATGTTAAAACCTCTTGTGCTGCAAAGAGCACCATTAAGAAGGCCAGGCGTTGTGGCACACGCCTAAAATCCCAGCTACCTGGGAGGAATTTTAGCAGGACCTCAAGTTTAAGGCCAGCCTGGGCAACCTAATGAGACTCTGTCTCAAAACAAAAAATAATAATTTAAAAAAGAGCTGGGGATGTAGCTCAGTGGCAGAGCACCCCTGAGTTCAATCCCCAATACCACAAAACAGAAAGAGAAAAGATGAGACATAATGGAGAAAATAATTGCAAATCATGTATCTAATAAGATAGTTATATCTAGAATATATGAAGAATTCTAATAAATACTAAAAGGAAACATAACTCAATTTAAAAATTAGCACAGAACTTGAATAGACATTTCTCCAAAGCAGAAAGACAAATGGCCAGTGAACATATTAAAAGATGGGAAATGAAAATCAAAACCATGGCAAGATAGCATTTTATAACCACTAGGATGGCTAGAATTAAAAGGCAATATCAGGAATTGATGAAGACAGAGAGAAAGTAAACCTCTCACATGTTGCTGGTGGCATTGTAAAATAGTGAAGTGCTTTGGAAAAGATTTTCATGCTTCCTCAAGATGTTAACCACAGAGTTGCTGTACGTGGCTAAAGCCTTGTGGTGCTGATGAGGTTGAAGACATAAGCAGAGATGACACCAGCACACTTCTCCCTAGGTGCTGCCGTGACAGGTTGGCAGGGGGAGGAAGATCCTCAGCACCTGAGATTTTCCAAAGGCTGGGGAACCCCTTAGAGGCAGATAAAATAAAAAAAGCTGTGGTCTACAGGATGCCACTCAGCAGCACCTCAGGGAATCACAGTCTCAGAGAACCCTTCAAGGCACTAGCCCCTGAAGTCTTCCAAGGTCCCAGAGCTGACTTCATCGACAGCCAGCAGATAGATAGCAAGTGCATTTGCAGTGAATGAATACCAATGACTAAAAGTCTGCTTCTTTGAGCTGTAGTAAAACAACTGGATGTATAAAAATTTGTATCTGGTATGAATGGGTTTTTTCCTAATGGGTGCCAGGCTCTTGGGAAGATTTCAACAACAGGGGTCAATACCCAGAGCTCACTTAAGAAAAAAATCAATGTGCAAGACATTATAGTAGGCTACCCTTTGTGAGAAAGAAAATATGCATGCATTTGTTCAGCTCAGCAAAGCTGACAAAATGTCAGAGAAGGACTTCAGAAAGTTCATAATTAAAATGATCTGTGAATCAAAGAATGACCTAAATGAGCAAATACAGGCAAAAATTGACCACTACAACAAAGATATAAGAGAGCAAATACAGGTAGCAAAAGATTACTTCAAAAAAGAGATTGAAACTCTGAAAAAAAAAAAAAAAAAAAAACGGTCAGAAATCCTTGAAATGAAGGAAACAATTAACCAAATAAAAAACACAATTGAAGGCATCACCAACAGACTAGATCAACTGGAAGTAAGAACTTCAGACAATGAAGACAAAGTATATAATCTTGAAAATAAAGTTGACCACACAATGAAGATAGTAAGAAACCATGAACAGAACATCCAAGACATATGGGACAGCATCAAAAGACCAAATATAAGAATAATTGGGATAGAGGAAGGCACAGAGTTTCAAACCAAAGGAATGCACAACCTCTTTAATGAGATAATATCAGAAAATTTCCCAAGCATGAAGAATGAATTGGAAAACCAAATACAAGAGGCTTATAGGACACCAAATGTACAAAATTACAACAGATCTACACCAAGACATATTATAATGAAAATGCCTAGCATACAGAATAAGGATAGAATTTTAAAGGCCGCAAAAGAGAGGAATCAGATCACATATAGGGGGGAGACCAACTCGTATCACAGCAGATTTTTCAATTCAGACACTCAAAGCTAGGAGATCATGGAACAACATATTCCAAGCTCTGAAGGAAAGGGGATGCCAACCAAGAATCTTATACTCAGCAAAATTAAGCTTTAGATTTGAGGACGAGATAAAAACCTTCCATGATAAACAAAAGTTAAAAGAATTTGCAAGTAGAAAGCCAGCACTACAGAACATCCTCGGCAAAATATTCCATGAAGAGGAAAAGAAAAACAATGATGAAAATCAACAGAGGGAGGAATTAGACTAAAGGAAAAAAAACAATTAGAAGAGAAACCATGTCAAGGTAAATACCAGAAATAAAAATGGCTGGGAATACAAAACACATCTCAATAATAACTCTGAATGTTAATGGCCTAAACTCACCAATCAAAAGACATAGATCAGCAGATTGGATCAAAAAAACAGACCCAACATTATGCTGCCTCCAAAAGACTCATCTCATAGGAAAAGACATACATAGGCTGAGGGTAAAAGGTTGGGAAAAAATCCTACCACTCATATGGGTAGAGGAAACAAGCAGGGGTTTCCATCCTCATATCAAATAAAGGAGACGTCAAGCTAAAGTCAATCAAAAGGGATAAAGAAGGACACTATATACTGCTCAAGGGAACCATACATCAACAAGACTTAACAATTATAAATATATATGCCCCAAACAATGGAGCATCCATGTTCATCAAACAAACTCTCCTGAAGTTTAAGAGTCAAATTGACCACAACACAATAATTCTGGGTGGCTTTAACACACCCCTTTCACCACTGGATCGATCTTCCAAACAAAAGCTGAACAAAGAAACTATAGAAAAATTGAAGGCATTCCCTTTAAAAACTGGAACAAGACAGGGATGCCCTCTTTCACCACTTCTATTCAACATAGTAATTGAAATGCTGGCCAGAGCAATAAGGCAGATGAAAGAAATTAAAGGGATACAGATAGGTAAAGTAGAACTCAAATTATCATTATTTGCTGATGATATGATTTTATACCTAGAAGACCCAAAAAATTCCACCAGAAAACTTCTAGAACTCATAAATGAATTCAGCAAAGTAGCAGGATACAAAATCAACACCCATAAATCTAAGGCATTTCTATATATTAGTGACAAATCCTCTGAAAGGGAAATGAGGAAAACTACCCCGTTTACAATAGCATAAAAAAAAAAAATACTTGGGAATCAACTTAACCAAAGACGTGAAAGACCTCTACAATGAAAACTACAGAACACTAAAGAAAGAAATTATGGAAGACCTTAGAAGATGGAAAGATCTACCTTGTTCTTGGATAGGCAGAACTAATATTGTCAAAATGACCATACTACCAAAAGCACTATACAGATTTAATGCAATGACAATCAAAATCCCAATGACATTACTCATAGAAATAGAAAAAGCAGTCATGAAATTCATCTGGAAAAATAAGAGACCCAGAATAGCTAAAGCAATCCTTAGTAAGAGGAGTAAAGCAGGTGGCATCACTATACCAGAACTTAAATTATACTACAGAGCAATAGTAACAAAAACAGCATGGTATTGGCACCAAAATAGGCCAGTAGACCAATGGTACAGAATAGAGGACACAGAGACTAACACATATAATTTCAGTTATCTTATATTAGACAAAGGTGCCAAAAATGTACATTGGAGAAAAGATAGCCTCTTCAACAAATGGTGCTGGGAAAACTGGAAATCCATATGCAATAAAATGAAATTAAACCTATATCTCTCACCATGCACAAAATTCAACTCAAAGTGGATCAAGGGTCTAGGAATTAGACCAGAGACACTACACCTAATAGAAGAAAAAGTAAACTATAATCTCCAACATGTTGGATTAGGTCCCAAGTTCCTTAATAAGAATCCTGTAGCACAAGAATTAATACCAAGAATCAATAAATGGCATAGACTCAAATTACAAAGCTTCTTCTCAGCAAAAGAAACAATCAGTGAGGTGAACAGAGAGCCTACTAATTGGGAACAAATTTTCACCACATGCACGTCAGATAGAGCACTAATCTCTAGCATATATAAAGAACTCAAAAATCATAACATCAAAAAAACAAATAACCCAATCAATAAATGGGCCAAGGAACTGAAGAGATACTTCTCAGAAGAAGATATACAATCAATCAATAAATACATGAAAAAATGCTCAACCTCTCTGGCAATTAGAGAAAGGCAAATCAAAACGACTCTAAGATTTCATCTCACACCAGTCAGAATGGCAGCTATTAAAAACACAAACAACAATAAATGTTGGAGAGGATGTGGAGAAAAAGGCACACTCATACATTTTGGTGGGACTGCAAAATGGTGCAGCCAATATGGAAAGCAGTATGGAGATACCTTGGAAAACTTGGAATGGAACCACCTTATGACCCAGCTATCCCACTCCTTGGTCTTTACCCAAAAGACCTGAAAACAGCATACTACAGGGACTCAGCCACATCAATGTTTATAGCAGCACAATTGACAATAGCTAAACTGTGGAACCAACCTAGATGCCCTTCAGTAGATGAATGGATAAAGAAAATGTGGTATATACACACAATGGAATATTACTCAGCAATAAGAGAGAATAAAATCATGGCATTTGCAGGAAAATGGATGGAGTTAGAGAATTTAATGCTAAGTGAAGTTAGCCAATCCCAAAAAGCCAAATGCCAAATGTTTTCTCTGATATAAGGAGGCCAATTCACAGTCGGGTTGGGATGAGGAGCATAGGAGGATTAGAGAACACTAGAATGGCCAATGGGGAGGGAGGGGAAGGGAGGGGGCAAAAGGGTGAAGGAAAAAAAAAAAGATGGTAGAATGAGATGGATATCATTACCCTAAGTGCATGTATGAAGTCACAAATGGTGTGAATATTGATAGATAGGTTACCCTGCCCCCTCAGAGTTTTCCACACCCTAAGAGAAGCAACCTTGTTTCATTCTCCAGACAAGATGTTCCAGACAGGATGTTCCTTCCCGGAGCAGAATGTTTCTTTTCCCCAGGCAAGAGCCAATAGGCTTAAAGGTCGCCCTGTTCTATGGGCAAAGAGCCAATGGTGTTGGGGTTGCTCTAGTGCACCCCCCACCAGAAATCCCTATATAAGGCCCTGTTCGAGAGACTCAGATCAGACAGAGAGAGACACACGGACACATAACATTGGCTCGTCGCTGCTGAGAGGAGGAAGCCACTGCAACAGCTCCAGACCCATCGCCTCCAGCCGACGGCCGCTCCCAGCTGACAGCTCCAGCCTCCAGCCAGACAGCAGCTGCTTTAGCCGACAGCTCCAGAGATCCTAGCTGGTGCAACCAAGCACCCACCTTCTGTCCAGAGCTTGCACACTCCCCTCTCCCCGACTCCCCTCTCCCCGACTCCCCTCTCCCACCAGAGCTTGCACACTCCCTTCTCCCTGACTCCCCTCTCCCACCTCTTTGACCTTCGACCAGAGCACCTCTTCTCCGGTTTTTGCTACCGGCCACGAAGGCTGCTGAATAAATCTTTTGGCTGCATGGCTGTCCCCAGTGTGATGTTTTGCCCTTCAAATATACTTTGCATACAACCATAGATTTGTAAAAAAGTGCTCTATATGTGTAATATGAAATGTAATGCATTCTGCAGTCATTTATAACATCTTAGAATAAAATAATTAAAAGTAAAAAAAATAAAAATAAATATTATGACAGACTAAGGAATCATACTTGACTAAAGGAGCCTGACAAAATATTTCTTCTAAATGCAATATGAGATTGTGTACTAAATCCTGGAAGAGGAAGGAAAACCACATCCATGGATCAGCGGGTGGGGCTGAATAAGGTCTGCAGTCATGTTGACCTACCAGCCTGTGTTAACTTCCTGGTCTGGATAACTGTGCTTGCTGACTTGAGATAGTAACCTTAGGGGGACTCTGGTGAAGAATAAATAAGAAGCTTTCTTGAAATAAAATTTTACAACCTGTTTCCTTAGATATGTGTCAGTTGGTATATAAATGGTTTTGAAAGCCTGTCTTCTCACTTATACTCTGATTAGTAACTACACTCGGGAGGTTTTGAAATCTAGCACAGACCTTGGAAGTTTCCTAAAATTCTACAGAAGAAAAAGGAGGAAGCCTGTAGCAGGCAGAGAGTAGAAGAGCTGGTAAGTCCTGCCAGCAGTGTTCCCATCTAAAGTAGCCAGAGACAATACCGCTTCTCCAAATTAAATCACTGCCCTACCGGAACTTGCAAATACTTCTTTAGATTTTAGCTAGGAAGAGGTTGACACAAAGTTTCCAGTTCCTCATTAAAACTTGGAAAGAGGAAACCATCTGCTGTGCTAGCTCATCAAGAGCCTGGGGTTGTGGCTTGGTGGTGAAGTGCTTGCCTAGCATGTGTGCGGCCCTGGGTTCGATCCTCAGCACCACGTAAAACTAAATAAATAAAATAAAGGTATTGTGTCCAACTACAACTAAAAAATCATGTTTGTTTGTTTGTTTTAAAAAGAACCTTTGTTCACGCTGCTCTTTAAGGTGGGTTAGTGCAGAGCCCTGCAGGAAAGGGACCCAGGCCATCCCGGTGCAGGAAGAGAAGGACATGGGACTCTGCTCAGCCAGGGCTCACCTGGTGGCAGCGGAGCATTTGCAGGAGGCCACTTTTCAGAGCTGCCCATCACCAATGGGGCTCCCTGGGCTACAGCATCTAGAGCCCTGTGGCCCTCCATATCCCGCACTCCTAGGGGCAGATGCTTTCACTCTATTTTTCAAACTTTATTCCTAGCACCAAGGGTGAGACCTAAGAGACACAGATACACAATATTATCTTGTCAAATGATCAGGGAAACACTGCGTGGTGTCCTGAATCTTTTTCATGGGAGACATCAAGTGAAAGTTCGTGCAGGACATCTGTTGGTGGTTTTGTGCTGGGGGCCAGCCCCAGCCAGGGGGTACAACGCAAGCACTCAGCGAAGTACGAAGGCAGAGAAGCAGCGATGGGGAAAATAACACACCGACCCACGAGTCAGGCTGTGGAACCTTCTTCTTTACTTTCACTTTGTTGTAGGTTTTAAGCAAATTTTTGGCAGCACAGATTATTTACACTTTCTTTGGTGATTTCATTACAGACATGACTTAATTTTTAGACATATTAAATTTCTTATTTCATATATTTCAAGGTTTTGAGGTCACTTGCACCTTTTCAAGGCCCTGTACATGACTGCCTGGACATATTATAATTTCGTCATTATTTATCTAATTAGTTCGGGTGAGAATTTCTCTCTCACGGATTCCCTGAAACTGTTTTCTCTGTACACTATTTAGACTGTCTGATAAAAGTCAACTTTCTCTGTCTGGGATTCCACAGCACTATTGTTTTTCTTTTATAGCAATTGTTTATAAAACCTAGAAGCAGGGAAAAGAGGGAGGCAAGGCTGAATGTTAGCTCATGAAAGACCTTTTTGTTCTAAGGAATTTATATCTACTGTAAAAGTAAGGGAAATTTGGGCTGGGGTTGTGGCTCAGCGGCAGAGCGCCCGCCTCGCACGTGTGCGGCCCGGGTTCGATCCTCAGCACCACGTAAACATAAATGCATTGCATTGTGTACAACTAAAGTAAATAAATAAATATTTTTTTAAAAAGTAAGAGAAATTTATTTTTAGTCACAAAAAGACTCTTAAAGCTTATTAACTAGAAATTAAGTACTTATAGAAAAAGGTTTGTGTTAATCTTTTTAAGAAAAGATAAATGTACAGAGTTAGTCTGGATCTAGATAATTGAAATAGCAATACCTGTGGCCATATATGTGAATAAAGAACTAAACAGCAGCAAGTAGAAGTCAAAGTTAACTCTTTCAACACCATGATATCTTTCATGAAAAAGGAAAGGGCTTTATAGAAAATGCCACAACAGTTTTTCATCCTATGAGATTGTCTTTGTTTTTAAAAATATTACCAAGAGTGGACTTTAGGCAGGTGTGTGTGTGTGTGCGCGCGTGCGCATGCACATGTGCATCTTCACAAACTCAATCACTGATCGTCTAATAAATGATAAAAAAACTATTCCTAAATATATTATCACTATATATATTGGTTTATGTATATACATTTATGACTTAAAATATATTTTATACATTATAAAATATAATGAAAAGTATGATTATGTTTCCCTGTAACTTTTCAGGTATTTTTGTCAATTTTTTTTTAAAATTTGTTCTAATTAGTTAGACATGACAGTAGAATGCATTTTGACACATCATATATAAATGGAGTCTAACTTCTCATTCTTCCAGTTGCACATGATGTAGAATCACACCAGTGATGTAGTCATATATGTACACAGGGTAATAATGTTTGATTCATTCTACTCTCTTTCCTATCCCCATAACCCTTTGCCTCCCTTTACTGCCCCTGCCTAATCCAAAGAACCTCTGTTCTGCCCTAGCCAAGGACTTGTTGTGAATTAACATCTGCATATCAGAGAAAATATCCATCCTTTGGATTTGGGGGATTGGCTTATTATGCTTAGCATGATAGTCTCCAGCTCCATCCATTGACCTGCAAATGCCATAATTTTATTCTTCTTTAAGGCTGAGTAATATTCCATTGTGTATATGTACCACAGTTTCTGTAAATGAGTTTCAGCTCTGGCTTGGGCATGTGTCCCTCAGGTGTGTGGACAAGGAGGTTCTCCCTAGCTTAGAGCCTGCTAGGAGGAGTATTGCCCACTGTGCCAGGAGCTCCTGGTACACTCTGTATCAAAAGACCGAGTCACAAGTGTTGGAGAGATGTGGCCAATGAGAGCCAAGGGCAGATATCCAGTGTGCACTTCAGTTACTATCCAAGAGGGCCCTGGGAAACAGAAAGGAGAAGAACCACATCTAGGAAGAACTTCCCACAGAGCGCTTTGCAAGAGAGATTTCCTACATCTACCATCAAATACGCCACTATTTAAAAAGTTCTCACACTCTGCAAACCCCTCTCTTCCCAGTCACAATTACTAGCTGTAAGACCCTAGAAATTAAAACGTCTGGAGTGTGGGCCTGTGGCCAGGGAACAGGGAACCAGGTATGGGGCCCCCTTCTCGGCCACAGCCCCGTCCAGCAGAGCTTCCTCCACACCATGCTAGACACCACAGAGGGTGCAAAGAGCACCTCAGCCCCTCCAAGAGGCCAGCTGCAGAACAGCAAGCAGAGAACACAAACCCGTGGGAGTAAATCCCACCAGTCAGGTCACTGTCCCCTGAGCCCGTCTTCATCCCATGCAACAGGACGAGAATGAGAGAGCTCTAAGAATGGTGCTCAGATCTTCCTGTGGATCTGAGCAATCTCCCTCTCACAAGGCTCCTATCCCCCTCGCTCCAGTTCCCCACATCGTCAGCCCTTCAATTTTCATCCTCCTTCATCTCTCCACATAATTATCTATGAATATTTGATGACAGTTTGCAAGAAATCCATTTCCAAAGCTCTGTTCAGAATATGCCCTGAATTTAATAATCTTAATGGGGAAAGCCTATTTTTAAGCTGAACAGCACAAAGCCTCTTTATCAATTCAAGTCTGCTTACTTATTTATTTAGAATCACAATTTCAGCAAGAAAAGTCTCTTAAAGACCTCTTCTAATTTTTTTTCCTGAGCTATAATAATTGTGATATCTCTGATTACATTTGAAAACTAAAATCAAGTTTTAAGTCATTTTGGACTTAAAACTTTTTTCCCAGCAAATTTTTAAATTTCTTGTCATTATAAAAAATAACCACAAATGTATACCATTATACAGATAAAGTAATAAGTCTGACATTGCTACTGTGTTGGAACGACACTTTTCCATAAATGAAGCTATTTTGCAGAGGGTAAATTACTCTTTAAAAAAATGCAGTGATTGGGGCTAGGGTTGTGGCTCAGCGGCAGAGCGCTTGCCTCGCATGTGCACGGCCCGGGTTCGATCCTCAGCACCACGTAAACATCAATGCGTTGCATTGTGTACAACTAAAGTAAATAAATAAATATTTTTTAAAAAAGAATTAAAAAAACAGAAAAGAAAAAATGCAGTGATGTTTGTAGGATGTCAGATAGTGGTATTATAATCAACTGAAAGTTAGTACAGTGCTTTGAATGTGTGCTATGGGGGCTAAGGGCTTAGTGTAATGGGGAGACTTAAATTGTCACGGGCTTTGGCACAATTCTTGTACTTGGGCCCTGGGACAACTTGGCCATCTCGAGGGAGAGCGAGATGGAGGTCTGCCGGGGAAGAATAAGAGCCAGGGAGAAAAGTTGCCAGAATGTGGGGAGGCTACTCCAAGCGGGCCATCGCTTCAGGCGACTAAGGGCTCCGGAAATCGACACGGCAGGTAAGAATGAGGTCGCAGTCTAAGACGGTTAAAATGGGTTCGAAAATAACTAAGACCCAAGTGTACAAGCTCTTGATGGATTCTTTGATATAGCTTCAGTTATTAGTGAGGAGAATTTGGAAAAAAGTGAAAGTGATCATGAAAAGCTTGGCCTCGGCTGAGTCCAGTTAGGGCCAGTAAGGATAGTAATCAGTGCGGGGGCTCAGACACACTAAAATCAAGATTTATTAGAGATAGCGTAATGCTCTCAATTGAAGACTCAGATGTTAAGTCAGTTAGGACCCACTGAACAAAAGGGTAACAAGATAAGCAAGTGGAGGAACCTATGTCCTCCACTGTGCTTTTGAGATATTTGCACTAGAAATATTCTTTCCTTAGTGCTCACTCACAGATGTACCTCACTTCTAGATTTCAATAAAACAAAGAGGCAGTGTCTGTTCACGTTGAGATGCAGAGTTACCAATACTTGGTTTTGGCGACCCCTGTCCAGCTAAAATAAATGCTCAGACCATAATATAGAAATGCTCACAGGAGAAGGGGCCATCTCCCATTACAGGTTCAAAAATATTATACCCAGGAGTATATGTCAGATAAATGCAGCTGCCTTAAAGGCATGGAAAACTGTACAAAGGGACCTCGTGGATCTGAACCATATGCTGGAAATTTGCTGATCGACTTTTGAGAACTGCAGGTAGAGTTTTTTTTGGAGACGTTGATCAAGTTATGCATTAGTTGTTCAATTAGCATATGAAAACGCTAATAAACTTTGTCACAGGGAATATGATTGGCAGCTGAGATGCTGTTCAGGTTGCTTAGACAGATGCTTCCCGACACAACCCCTATTACCGCATCCCACTCCCTCACTCAGACGGGAACAGGAAGAACTAGCAGGATTAGACCTCTGTTCTCCACGCGCCGACGGAATAGTGTTAACACCTGAAATGGGGGTTCAACTGATTCCCACAGGAGTCAGGGGACCCTTTCCCTCAGGGACTGTTGCAAGTGACCCCAGGTGTAATAAACTCAGACTTCAAGGGGGAAATAATAAATAATGCTTAGCTCAACCCAAAGTATAAGTTCTGTTAATCAAGGAGATAAAAATTGCTCAGGCTGCTCTCCTTCCAAATATACATAATTCATTTAAAATGAGTATGGCCTCAAAAAAGGGAAACGAATACAAGATTTTGTTCCACTGATTTGAGTCCATTAATTTACGACAATGGCCCCAAACACTGGCCTCTGCAAAAAGCTTCAACCAGTTTAAAGAGGCTTGGGATATAATAACCCTCCCAGAAAAAAGTGCAGTAATTTTTAAAATGGGAGGATGATGAAGGACATAAAGGAACGTTTCAGCCTTATTGTTTTTACCTAAAACCTACCAGTTACTTTATGGGGAAGAGATATTTTACACAAATGGTAGTACACCTCGCAAACCAAACCTGCAGGTGTTAAATGTGAAAAATAGTACAGATAGTGGTTTATAATCAACTGAAAGGAGTACAGTGCTTTGAATGTGCCTAGTTAGTGTGCAATACATTGTCACAAATTTGAGACAAAGGCCAGAGTTGGAGGGGAAGAATAAGAATGTGGGGGAGGCTTACTGGGGGCAGGTACAAGGGCTGAAATCCAAGGTCAGTAAGACCCAAGCTCTGACTCCAACTGGAAACCCAGACAATTATGCTCCACTTGGGAAACAGAGCACCTTGCATGTGGTAGCACTGTTGCCTGGAGATGCAGAGTTCAGAGCTTTAAACTTTAGACACTTATACACAAGCACCTTAGCCTTAAACAATCTAAGAAGCACCCTACCAAAAAATAATTTATTTTTACAAGAAAAACAATTAAATAGAAAACAAAATCATCAAAATTCACCTTGAAGAAAAAAAATGGTTAAAACTTGATCTCCCAATATTTATATTTAGGATTTTAAAAGTTGGACTGAAGTGGTCAAGGAAGGATTGGATGCTTGCTACTCCTATTCATCGTCACAGATTGGAATCTTCCAGAGATGCTCTATTCAGTCCACAGGTGTTACATTTAAATGTATTTACAGATGGGATGAAACTGTGGTAAGAGCTTCTGGAAAATTTTAGAGGAACCAGCCCCATAAAACATTTTTTATAGGGCCGTCCCCAAAATTAGAGTTAGCAAGGACCAAATTTTACTCCCAGCTTTTTGAAATCTGTTTTAATTTGTCTATTTAAATACTAATTTGGCCTGGCCCCTCCATTTGATGAACTTACAAAAACAATATATGCACTACAACATGCTACTCTTTTATTTCATTATACAATTTGGCTCGTGTTATACACCAAAAGGCTTGCTTTAAAACAGATAATGGGCCCCGCAATATAAGTCTCCATTCTTTCAAACGAGTTTTTGCCTTAAAGTTTATCCTTATATGATTTTTTAACCGCAACATCTCCTCACAGTGGTACCATCATTCAATAATGATCAAAGATGGTAGTTTGGACGGCCTGTGTTGCACACAATAGTCATCACAAAATTTTTGTTTGTACACTTATGAAAAAGTAGACTATATTTATTATATATATATATAAATAGTCATTTTCGGTTGAGAGTATTTCAATTTAGGGTAATTAATTTTCTAAATGAAGGTACTTTCAATTTTGATTATAGATCCTAAAGGGCTCAAACAGGGTAAAAAAATTGCTGTGTAGTACCATTCTGGATGGCTGGTTAGCCAATTTGCCGGTGAAAAAGATCGGTTGGGTAAGATCCCCAGACTTCGGGACATTTGTTCCAGAGGGGACAACTTAGGGCTAATTTGACATTTGGCTACAAGACGTCACGGGACTTAAAGTCTCACAATGGACGGTGGCAGTCGGATCCAAAGGGCTCCAACCTGGTTAGCCAAGACGGGTAAGGAGTCAAGGGCACAGCCTTGATTCAACCTCAGGAGTCAAGGGCACGGGTAAGAAATGTTGGTTGCACATAGACGTCCTAGAGCATTACCTCTTTTAAAACAAAAAGGGGGAAATGCAGGAGCCCTGTTTGGGGAGATGGCTTAAATTGCGGTGGACTACGGGCTTTGGCTTTGGACATGTTTGGGCATTGGCGCCTTCCGTACTTGGCCCCGGGATCTTGCGAGACTTGGCCGGAGATCTCGAGGGACTTGAGCGAGATTGCGGAGGAGGTCTGCGCCATTTTGGAGGTTAGAGGGAGCGTGGACGGCGTGTCGGGGTGTAGTTAGAGCCAGGGAGAAAAGTTGCCAGAATAAAGAGCTGTTTGTTTCCAGTTCGTCTCAAAACTTCTTCCCGCGGCTTCTTTGCTCCAAGCGGCCATCGCTTCAGGCGACTACAAGTAAGACCCGAGCTCTGACAACTGGAAGTTCTTAGATGTGTCTGGAAGCAGACACACAAATCTGCGTAAAAGCAGTGAACTCCACTTGGGTAACAGAGCACCTGTGCTTTTGAGATATGTCACATATTCTTTCCAGTGATCAACCCTCACTTCTTGTCACTAGTGTCTGTTGTGGAGATGCAGAGTTACCACCGACCCCTGGTCCACTCAGCATCTCCCATCTACCTCCCTCGTGGTTCTAACTGAGGTTCTTTAGACATTTGTCCACTTATACCCCAGCTCTTTGCATGTGGTAGCACTGAGCTCAGAGCTTTAACACATACACAAGCCTTACAAACAATCTAAGAAGCACCCTAAAAATAATTTATTTTTACAAGAAAAACAATTAAATAGGAAACAAAAATCATCAAAATTCACCTTGAAGAAAAAAAATGGAAGTTGGACTGAAGTGGTCAAGGAAGGATTGGATGCTTGCTGTAAGTGCTTCCAATTCAGACCCAGGGTTAGGTCCACAGGGTCACACTTCTTTCTTGGTAGTTCTAGTCTCATTACCTCACTTTGCAACAGGCTATGGTAAAGTCACCATACAGCCCGCAATGCCACCTAGGTTGAGTTTTAAGTTTTGGAATTAATCTGCAGGAAATACTTGGAACATCTAATTATAGCCATGTGTCAAGATGTGAGTATTTAGCTCTTGTTAAATCATAAACACTGCCAGAAACTTAGTTTAGATAGGACATCTTTCTTTCTTTCTTTTCCACTCCACATCTGCTGGAGGGTCTACAGGAGACCCTGTATTTATAAGTTCCCGCTATATGAAATAAAAAAAGGAAAATGAATGACATTGGTTGTATCTTGAGAGACATCGGAGATCTGTGGAAGTGACAGGGTTAAACAAAGGATCTGGAGGAGAAACTCTCACAGATGAGCGACAACAGGCAGGAAAGCAGGGCCTACAAGACGTGAGGATGTTGAGACTTTCCACAGGATGGTGGGCAGGTCTGAAATCCCTCGGGAGCACTCTGCAGGGGAAGCTGCCACAGAGGATGGAACCCGGTGGGGTCAGGCGAATGCTGTGCCTACCGCAGGATCTTCTTTCTCTTGGACAAGCCTCCCTCCTGCTTCAAAGGCCTTCTCACTGGTTAATTCAGGCCCACTTGTATTGTCTAGGATCATCGCCTTTACAGTCAACAGATTGTGTTCTTCAGTTGCCTCTGCAAAATCCTGTTCCAACAGCCCCTAGATTGGCCTTTGATAGTAAGACTGGAGCTTGCAGAGCCTAGCCAAACGAAGACATCCTCAAAACCAACCCAGACCACCCCCCGTTAACATTACCCTCCCCTATGGGCCACACCAACCATCATCTTACCCCCACTGCTATCACCCCCCACTTCTCAAGACTGAAGACAAGAAGGTTCTCCCCAGTGGCCCCAAAGGGTGGGTGATTCCAAGGTATTGGTAAGACTTGGAGGGATTGTCATAAATAGATGACAAAGGCAATTTCTCTTCCCACTCAATTTCATATATAAATATATTGGGGAAACAGCCTTTAATCCAGAAGGTTTCTGTTTCCTTTGCAAAGATGAGACAAGATGGTTTTTCTAGAGAGAACTTCTCTGGCGCTCTCTACCAGTCAGGGTGTGTTTGGGGCCATCCCCTGTTTTCTGCTGAAAATGCTCCAGTACCAAGTTTACCTCCAAAAGTATCTGTATAGACCAGAGCTAAAGCATCTAGAAGGTAACCTTCAAAGTTGTCAAAGGAAGCAGTGACAGTGACAAGAATGGCTGCCACCGTTCCCTCCTTTGGGTACAAATTCATGGATACCCAGGCTGTCAGTGGACGGCAGCCCACCGAGACTGGTCACACTGGGTAATCCAGGCCGCCCGTCACTGCCCACGCCCCTTCCTGAGACCTGTACTCCGGAAAGTGAGGCCTGCAGACCAGCAGGACAGAGGCTCTGTCTCGGCCAGTGGCACAGGAAGTGACTTAGCCCTGTGGCGCCCACTGGCTGGGTTTCATGAACACCATAGCCGAAAATCCGCCACCTGGCTCCCCCCACCCCGTGCCTGCCACGGCCAGCACCTGAGGAACCCGAGCCATGGTGAGAGGGCCCTGCCCAAAGCAGCCCCTCCACTGAGCCCCGCGGGGTGGGCGGCGGCCCTCCCTGGGGCTCCAGGAGCAGCCCCCTGCAGTGCCTCGCGCTGTCTCACCCAGAGCACGCACCCCCACGTTAAAGGGGAAACAGTCACAGCCTCGGATCTCCCAGTCTGTCTGTGCCCACCAGAAGCCCTGGTGTGGTGTCCCCTGAAATGACAGACACTCGCCAAACCACAGTGACCGAAATGCTTTTTATTAACTCCTTGAAAGCCAAGAGCCAGCCTTTCCAAGGTGGAGGAGCCAGGCTCCGTGGGTATCCTGACGCTCACGCGGGGTGGGGCTGGCCACAGACCAGCGGCCCTCCTCGCCCTCCTCCTCCTCCTCCTCCTCCTCCGCCTCCTCCTCCTCCTCCGCCTCCGCCTCCTCCTCCTCCTCCTCCTCCGCCTCCTCCTCCTCCTCCTCCTCCGCCTCCGCCTCCTCCTCCGCCTCCGCCTCCGCCTCCTCCTCCTCCCCTCCTCCTCCGCCTCCGCCTCCGCCTCCGCCTCCCGCCTCCGCCTCCTCCTCCTCCTCCTCCTCCTCCTCCGCCTCCGCCTCCGCCTCCGCCTCCTCCTCCTCCTCCTCCTCCTCCGCCTCCGCCTCCGCCTCCGCCTCCTCCTCCGCCTCCGCCTCCGCCTCCTCCGCCTCCCTCCTCCTCCTCCCCTCCTCCCCTCCTCCTCCTCCTCCTCCTCCTCCGCCTCCTCCTCCTCGGCTGGGACACAGGGAGCCACCTGCCTCCAGCAAAGCAGCTTCTCCAGGGACTGTGGTCCCGGCACAGTCAATGTCCCTTCAGTGGGGCCTCCTGGCAGCCGGAGCCGGGACCCGTCCTGCTGGGTGAGAACCCTCCAGTCCACAGAGGCTCTAGAATCAGCAGTCAAGGAAAAGCCGAGGCAGGACCAGCACGCCAGAGGGCCAGCAGGATGGTGATGGGGTGCGTCCTGGGTGGGAAGACCTGCTCTCCAAATGCCCAGGGGCATCTTCAGGGCCCCCCACAGCTTGGGTGTCCCCAGGAGAGCTTCCCTGCTCCCAGCCCCCAGCACCCCCTGGCTAAAGTTCAGCCCCCTGCACTGTGCCTCCTGCCAAATCTCCAGCACCCCCCCCAAGCTTGCAGAGCCACCATCCCCAGATCAGCTGACACACGTGGGGACGTCCCCTTCCCTGAGAGGCCATGAGCTCCACAAACTGCCCCTCTGTCCTGCAAGCTCCCCCCCCCCCCCTCCACTCCAGCACATTCACAGAAGTGCCCTCCTTCGGCAGGCAGCGCCTAAGGGACAAGCACCTACTGCGCCTGCGCCACGGTTAGGAGGAGGGCCTCCTGCCACCACCCTATTTCTTCCTCGATCCCCATTTAAACCACGTTGTCCTTCTGCCCAGTGCTGCCACCTGCTCCAGGTGAGGCCCACCAAGAAACCAAGGCTCATCCTGGCTCTAGGGCCACCCAGCCCAGCAACAGACCCAGCGGGGGTGATTTCCATTAGAGAAGGTGGAGCTGTCACCCACTCCCCACCCCACCCTGTGCCGCCCCTTTTCTTCTTAGAGTTGTATTCACATGTCAGGGGTCTCAGCAGGCCACGTGGAGGGGACACGTTCTGGGCGACAGACGCCTGGAGACGGGGCTCGCTGGCGCCACACTGGAGTGGACACTGCCATCAGGAATCCCCCCAGCACCATAGCCGAACTCTCTAGATGCTCCAGTGATTCAGGAAAGCCTCGCTTCTGCACTGCTTCTCCATGCAGAAACTGACTAGGTCTCAGTCTGCACAGGCAGGCCAGGACTTGCCTCCTCAGTGATCCTTGGTTTGTTATTTTTCTCTGTTTACAAAGTGTTTTAATGAAAAACATCATCCAGTGGGAAAAAAATAAGCTGTTATTTCAATTTTACCCTGAGAGACATGAAGACCTTCCCAGAGTGATAAAAACATTCCGTACCTTGAAACAGACATTCCTTTCTCAGGTCTCCACATCTACCCAAACTCATCAAATGAGGATCTCTGCATTTTCTATAATGGGAACGCATTTAATGGCCACAGAAGTGTATACTTTTTTAAAAAAAAAGGTTAAAATGTCAAATTGTATGCTATGTTTTTTTAACCACAGTTTTTTTTTCTTTTTCTTTTTAAATTTTTATTCTACAATTTAAGAAACAGATCTGTGTTGCACTCTCTGTGACTCTGTCTCAAAAGAAGGATGTTTACCTTTCAACCTGTGCCAACTTCACCGTCTGCAGGGCGTAAGGGACTGTGTGCTCTGTGCACACAAGGTCAAATCCTAACCAACCCCTGCTTGTGCTGCTCGACTTTTATCCTGCAGGGTGTTGATTTTGCTGTCTTATTCCTTGGCGCATCCTGTGAACTCCCTGGCACTGGTTTTCAGTGAGGAGACCCCTAAGGAAGCCACTTCTGTGGCTCAGTGACTCAGCTACTCTGGGAAATGGGCAGGTGCCCCAGCCCAGGTGGCTGCCTTTCTCCACAGCTGGTGCTAGGAGGAGGAGGAGGACCCCACCCAACGCTTGGTAATGACTAGGGGCGCTGAGAGAGACGTGCAGCACTTCAGGTCTGAGAGTACCTGACAAAGAGCCCCCGCAAAGCCTGCTCTCAAAAAAGCCACCGCAGCCTGGGAGTCACTGGTGAAGCCCGAGCTTTTATTTCTCACCTGAGAAAAATATCAGTATGTGTGTGTGTGTGTGTGTGTGTGTGTGTGTTTAATCCGTACAGAGACTACAAAATCTCATTCAATGGAAGGCTGCTTTCAACCGGAGTTCAAAACAGAAAAGGCAAGGAGAGAATGTCTCAGAGGGAAAGAACAAAGGGAGATGTAGTCTGGAAAAAATGTCTGGCCCTCTTTTATTTTTATTCAAATGTACTGGTGTGTGTTTGAGTGAAAGCCTGGGTTTCCAGAAGATATGCTTTCTGAAGGCCTTAAATTTTATCAACTTTGATAGTGTTGAGCACAGTTAAAGCAAATCCTTTTTCCTGACAGTAACTGGATTGATTAAGCCTGCTAAAATGACTCCCAGGGCCACATGCTGGCCCAGCATGGAGTCTACGCATCCTAAAACTGACATTCTTCAATGATATGTTAAAACACACACACACACACACACACACACACACACACACAAACACACACAGAGCTGTAGAAAAGCAGAACTTTTACACTAGAAAAATGTCCTCCGTTACCTGGGTCTTCAGACATGATCAAGTTTAAATTCACTGGTGAAAACAACTTCTCAGAAAAAAAAGTTGAGGTTAGAGCTGGAAGCTAAATCTTTCCAGATTAAGTCGTGTAAGAATGATCTTCAGATTTAGCACTCAAGACACCAAAATTCAACAAAAGAAAAAACAGGATGGAGAAAAGATCACAGCAAAACTACATTTGGAAAGAGTAAAAAGCATTAGTTGCCTATGAGTTTATATAAATAAAGCATATGACAGTCACATATTTGTGTATGTCTGCACACACACATACACACACACACACACACACACACACACCACAACACAGGGTTGTTTTCCTGCAAATTACACAGCATAGTACTGCAGTGATGGGCACATTATTATGCATCATTTGCAAGAAGGTACTTCTGCTTTCGTCCGGTCAGGTTAGAAGGTAGTTGGAGATTGTAGATGGCTACAACTAATGAACAGTCAGAAGAGAGTCACCAGGACACCAAGGGCTGTAAACTCAGGTCACGCAGGAACTGCTGAAGGGACCAGGGCTTTTTTGCTTGAGCAAGAGAAGACTTGAGATGCACTGCATGTGTGCTGTCCTCACAGGTTAAGGGCAAACATGAGAGGACCACAGGCACTGCTTTTCACTGTAGTAAGACAGTCACCAACAGGGAAAATGAAGAGGCCACAGACACACAGAAGGAACCCAGGGCACCAAGCTCTCCTTTAGAAAAGGCGTCCACACGTGCAAGACCATTGAATGATGCTGCTTGGTGGAGAACTTTTGATTGCTAAGGATTTTAGATGGACAGTAGTGTGTGTGTGTGTGTGTGTGTGTGTGTGTGTGCACATGCACAGTTTTAAAGGTACATTGTTTCTTAGCAGACCTCAGCCATCATTCTTACCATTATTGTAAAATATGTCTTTTTTCCCGAGATAATTTTAATACTTCCTCTTTATCTTCAATTTACACATCTGATTATAATGTGCCTAGTTCTGGTCTTATTTGTTTTTATCCTGACTGGAGTCAACAGAGCTTCTTGGGTGTATGAGCTTATAGCTTTTAATCTATAGAAGTTCCATCTAAGTTTAATCTTAGAAACATGCTAGACCTTATTTTTTTTAAATGCCCTTTTATGTCATAATTTCTTCCTGTCTCTTTCCTCCTTCTGGGACTCCAACAGCATGGCTGCTACGCTGCCTGCTGTTTCACCACTAGCTCTGCCTCCCTCCCTCCTCTCCGCCTCCCTTCCTCCTTTCCTTCCTCCAGTGTTATTTCCTTCCTCTCTGTGATTCAGCATCAGTGACTTCCTACTGTCTTGCCTTTTGTAGGAGCAATCCACCTTTCCTTCCACAGTATCAGACCTGCCATAAATTCTCCCACTGATGTTTTTAGTTCTAGAATTTCCATTTGGTCACTTTTCATCCTTGGCATCTGTCTTACTCAGATGCCAAATGGAGTCACTCATTAGATCCATATTCTCTTTTAAATCCTTGAATCCATTCTAAAGACCTTTTGTACTAACTCTAAGACCTCCGTCAGTGCCAGGTTAATCCCGTTGCCATCCTCCCTTCTAACCAGGGAGGCCATTTTCATGTTTCCCTCAGACCTTCCAGTGTTTTGCTAGATGCTACACGTTGTAGATGCTACGCCGTCGAGAGCGTGTAGGGCTGTGTTGTGCTGTTTTGTTCTGGAAGGCAGTTCACTACCAACAGACCAGATTATTTATGCCATGGCTTGGTTCTACTCTTGGTTCTACTCTTTGATAAGGCAGGTCTGGAGTAGCCTTCCTCTGAATCAGAGCTACTCAGTAGAAAATTCTGTGATGATGGAAATGTTTGATATCTTCACTCTTTGAGCACATATCCAATACCCACATATTACAATGGAGCATTTAAAACATAGCTATTGTGATGGAATAATTGCACTTTAGATTTTAGGTTTTTTAATTAATTTAATGTTAAATAGCCACGTGTGTGGTTAGAGGCTACCATATTGGATAGGACAGTACTTTGAGTAAACCTACTCCTTACTTAGGCTGACCTTTGCGAGTCTCAAACAAAGGTTTGAGGTGTTCTGTATGGCTCTTCTCTCTGGCCAGACTGAATTCTAATGTCCCACGGCATTGCATGGCCTCCTACACCCCGCTTACCTCAACGTCTTCCTGTGGTTATTCTCTGACTGGTCCTTTGGACTTTCTCTCCACGTGAACGTCGTCAGCCAAAGACTCAGGGGACCCCCGTGCAGATGTTTGGAGCTTTTCCTCTGCACAGCCCTCTTCTCAGTCCTGTCCCCCAAATTCTTTCAGCTTTAGAATCCCTGAGCTCCAGGGTATTAGTCATCTTTTTGTCCCTGTAACAAAGGGACAAAAATATAGAGGAGAAAATATAGAGGAGGAAAAAAAAGTTCATTTTGGCTCACAGTGTACAGATTCAGTCCATGGTTGGCCAACTCAATGGCTCTGGGCCAGAGGTGAGGCAAGGCACGATGGCCGACGGCTACAGCCGAGGAAGTCACTCAGCTCAGGGCAACCAGGAAGCAGAGAGGAGGAGTCAGGAGCCAGTGACAAAACGTATGCCACACGAGCACATCCCCAGCGACCCACCTCCTCCAGTCGCACCCTACCTGCCTAGAGTTAACACCCAGTACAGAAGTCCTTTCAAATCTCTAATCCACCAGATGCATTCCTCCACTGGTCAGGTCCCAGCTCCCACCCTCTGACCACCTCAGCCCTGAACACGCCTGCTCTGTCTCACGGCAGCTTTGGTGGGACACCTCATGCCTAAACCATAACATTCAGTCCATGTTTTCTCTATTCTGCGACACCCATTGATCTTTATTTAAGCCCTACTTCCTAGTGCTCTGTTACGGAAAATGCCCCAGTTAAGAAGAGAGAGTAAAGTAGATCTCATTTCATGTGTCTTCTTTCACTGCAAGGACCACAGCCAGGCCTGGTTGCTTTACACAGTTTTGTCCACTTTTATTAATGTTTACATTTTACAAGTAAACACTAAAACTCATTACTCCTTCATGATCTGATCCAGAGAGAAGAAAGATTGCTTTCTTTTCTATTTAAGTTTGCTGTTTTATTATATAAAACTTTCACAGCACTTCAAAATTAAAACTATACAAGAATATACTAGCATACAATATCACTCTCCTGTGCTCTCTCTTCTGTTCTCTCCCATCCCTGGAGCAGAACATGCTAGTAACTTACGGAGGACACTGCGTGTGTGCAGGCAAGTGCATCAATACCCCCACCTTCTTGGGCAAAAGGAAACCTACTCTAAATGCTTGTCTGCACATTGCTATGTTATTTAAAAGTAGAACTCAGGCATGACTCTTTTCTTGTTATTGCTACATAGCACTCAACTTTTATGGATTTGCTATATTTTATTCAACCAATCTCCTTTTGATTGACATTTCAATAATTTCCAATTTTGTGTTATTACAAATAATGCCTGGCACATTAGTCATTGCCAGTGTTCTAATATGGAGAAAGATCCCAAGAAATGGTATTTTTGAATCAAAGGGGAAATTTCTTCATCTTAGTTCCTTATTTCTCTACAATTCTACCTCACACACTATGTGCTCTGAATAAATGATAATATTTACAATTTCCCAAGAGATTGTCCTTCTCTGTTGGCACCTGTAATTCCCTCATGTAAAGTTTCCTTTCTTTATCCTTTTCCCAGCATGACTTCGTTGAACTTATTCACCTTATTCCTCAGGGTTTCCTTTTTGACATAATTTCTTTATGGAGGGCTTCTGGCTCACACACACACACACATACACACACGTATTCCTATGCCTTCCTGTCCCCTCTTATTTATTTCTACCCACACTACAGAGCTTACTGTCTTTTTATTCAACTTCTTCCTTCTAAAATGTCATTTCCTGACACAGCCCCTTCTTATTCCCTTGTTCCCTAAGTTTGTGATAATATGCCTCACAAACACAAAAACAGACGTGCCGTACAGATTTGATTAATGAATGCTATTTATGGCCATCAGGCTGCTATGAACACTGAAGTATTTCTTCTAAATGTTACTTATACATTGGTTCCCTCAGGAATATTTTGGGTTCTCATTTCTGGGAAATGAATGCATTATTTTCAATGCTTTGATCTTCTCATTGCAAATAAAATAATTTTCACGGTGATGGATGCACGGTGGCTAAGTGTCTCCTACCTGTGAATTCATAAGAAGGAACTGGTGAACGGGAAGATCTATATTCATCTCCCAAGGCCAAAGGTAAGGGGGAAAGAATACAGAAAGGGTGTGTGTGCTGAGAAACAAACTGATGTTGAGAGGGTCTCTGTGCTGTGCAGAGTAAGTAAGTGCACCAACCAGGTGAAAGGTCATGCTGAAAGAGAAGTAATCCAACAATAGGAAATAAGAAATAGTAGGATGAGCAAAGGAATTGAGAAACACCGAAATGGATAGGAGAAGTAGGAAATCAACTCCTGAGAGCACCATTAGTGAGGTAGACTACTCCTAGGCTAATTACACTGAATAAGGATAAATAGCATCGTCAGTAAGTTATCCAAAATAGAACAGCTTTAAATCTTTCCTAGAGGCACAAGAAAGAAGGGATGAATTCTTTCTTTTCACCCTTCGTCCACATTGATTTGTTTAGATGGTGAATGGACGTGACTAAGTGGATGTATTTGTCAGTCTGGTAAATATCTTCTACTGAAGCTTGCAAAAGCTACCTTAGTGATAAAAGAATTCTTTAGGCAATTAAAAGCAAATCAGGGAGACTGGAAATTACCTCTGCTGTGGACGTCGGGAGTTTGTTTTGTGGAATCTAAAACTATAACCATTAAGGTTACACAGGCATGAACCCCTATAACTTCATAGCATCACATAAACACAGAAGAGAATTATAATGTGTGTTTTTCTACCTACTGTGGAAACTGTTTTAAGTCACTGAAGGTTGAGTGACAAGACAAAGATCTTACATCAGACACATAACTATTGTATCCTGCTGATTCTCAAATTAAAGCCAAACAAAGGAATTTAACAAGCTCAAAAAGACCCACCATCAAAGGAGCCCCTTCTGTGAGCTGAAAAATAAACTGTAATTGCTGTTTGTCTTAAACTTGTATTGAAGGGTACGTGTGAAGTCTTTCCAGGGAGGAAAATAATGTAAATGTTCTTCCTCATGCAATTTTGTTGGCTGCTACTGTATTATAGAAAAGTATTCATCATAAATTTTATGCATCATTTAATAGCATTTTGGAATTGTGACTTTTATTTAACCCCCTAACTGTTTCGTTGCAAAGCTTGTAAGTTATTATGATTTAAAGACACAGGGGACAACATGCCCTGTATACCTGGGGGAAAAAGATTTTTCAGTACTGGACACATGGCAATTTATTCCCTCCAGGATCTAGACAGCTAATCAAGATAAATTGCTTATTTGATAGATCCATTAAGGTACAATAATTTCTCCAAGTATTGGCTGAGACTTTACTGGTAAGATTAAGATCCTTGGAGGTATCCTTTGCCTTCTTCACCACACCCCTCTCCTTTCTTGCACGCCCTCACACACCCACACCCACACCCACATGCCTGGGTCCTCTTCCACATTAATCAGTAGACAGTGCTGCTGGTGCACAGTTCTTCCTTCCCAAATGCCACTGGGATTTCTGGGGTGTTCTATATATTTATAGTGACCCACTGCCTAAAAAGAACACGCCTCAGGGAGCAGCTGCCCCTCCTGCTGGGTCCCAGAAAGAGGGGCAGGGGAGGAGGCCTGAACCCAGTCAGCTTGGACCATTTGTTGCTGTGAACTGCACCATTCGGACGGTTTTGTAGGTAGACTTTCTACCTGTAACGATGATAGATCCATAGAGTACGCATAGGCTACTCCTAATTGAAAGAATTTGCAATTGATTAAGATAATTGCAATAATTGCTACTAATTCCCAGTGCATTTTCCTAACATAAATAGTAGATTTTTGTGGTTCTTTCATACCACTTGTATGAAACAAACATCGGGTCTCCAAAATCTATTGAGTTACAGTCTTATATTAGAAAAAAAGAAATAATCCAGCAAAAATGAATGGAAGTGTAAAAGTGAACAATTTTTTGCTAGGAAACCTTTGGCATCATGTAAATCACAGGAGCGTCCATCTGTTTACACAGGAAAGTCCAATACATTGATGGGGAATAAGTGGATTTCAGGACAAGAGTTTACATTCATGACCATTAGAGTATTGTGAGTTTGAAATAACAGAATTATTGGCTAGGTGTTTTTCTTGTAAGGTCTTTTGGTCACAGCGATGCATGTAGAGGAGGAAAGGTTGATTTGGGGCTCATAGTTTCAGGCATCTCAGTTCATGGTTGGCTGACTCCATACTCTGGGCCCACGGTAAGGCAGAACATTATGGCAGAAGGGCATAGTAGAGGAAAGCAGGAGAAGTAATCAGGAAGCAGAGAGAGAGAGGAGAAAGAGAGAGATTTGCTCACCAGGGACAAAATATAGACTCCTCAGGCATGCCCCCGATGACCTACCTCCACCAGCTACACTCTACCTGACTACAGTTACCAGCCAGTTTATCCATATCATTGGATTAACCCACTGATTAGGCCACAACTCTCATAATCTAACCATTTTACCTCTGAAAGTTTTTGTTGTTTCACACAGGTGCTTTTTGGGGACATCATAACAGATGTCCTTCCTCTCTCTCATAAGTTTGTTTTTGCAATCTTTATACTTTGCTAAAATTGCCTCTGTGTGCCTATCATTTTTACTGGACTGTAGACTCAGGAAAAACTCTTTCTTTCATTCCAATTCTGTAGCACAACACTGGCATATTGCAGCAGCCACTACTTGTTTTTGAGCGTCAATTGAATTGTGGTACTTAGCATTTGTATTATAATGAAAAATCTTCCAACTTCCTGTATCCTGAAATAAAGGTTGTTTCACTTATTCTGAATGGCTAGCAACGTACATCACAGAACATAAACAGGACACACTGCAGAGGATATAAACAGGTCAAGTGATAAACAGTTAAAGCATACAATATGTTCTCTCAATCTTCCTGGTCCTCAAATAAGTGTTCTTTTATTCCTTTATCTCCAGATTATTCCAGAGAATTGCATCAAATTTATTTTCATCACAGACAAAAAATAAATATTAAAAATAAATAAAACAGGCAAGAAACTGAAAGTGTAAGATTTAGTACATGAAAAGAAAAATGAATAACCATGACATTCTTAGTCATCGAGTCCATGGGATGACCTTGTTATGTGGATTTGATAATGCAGATAAAGCCAAATTTACTTTCAAATGAAAGAGATGAAAGCAATGACCCTGACTAGCACTGCTGAAGGAGAATTGCTCAGAGGAGCAATGAGTTTATGTGATAACCCTGCAAATGTCAACTGTTTAGTTTTCCTTCAGATAATCCATTGTTCATTCTGTTTGGGAACTCATGCACTTGGACATCCATTTCTACATATTTGGGGAATGTTTTGCCATTATACTTTTTTTAAACTTCGTACTTTTATGAAATAAATCTATTTTCACTCTGAAACTCCCATAATTCAAACATTTCACTTGATGGCACTGGTGCTCCACCAGGATTCACATAAGTTTCTTCAATTTTTTTTTATTCTTTTGTTTGTTTGTTTGTTTTCTATTCTTTGACTAGATAATTTCAAATGTTCAAGTTCACAAATGTTTTCTTCTGGTCCATAGTCAGCGGTTGATTCTCTCTACTGCATTTTCTATTTCATTCATCATATTCATCAGCTCCAGAATTTGTTATTTTAGGATTTTTGTGATTTGAAATTCTAGTTTCCTTTCTGTATTATTTCCCTGATAACACTGAGTTTTCTTTGTGCATGTTCTTGCAGTTCACTGAGGTTTCCTGAAACAATTATTTTGAAATATTTCAGTGAAAATTCATAAATCTTCATTTTTGGAGATCAGTTACTGGAACTTGTGTTCCTTTAGGAGTATTGTCTCTTTGGTTTATTTGTTTGTTTATATATTTCTGGCAGATTTGCATTGATGTCTCCACATGTGCTAGACCAGTTACCTCTTCTAGATTTTAAGACTGATTTTGGTGGGGAAAGACCTTTACCTGGTGGAGGATGCTATGGCGCCTCTTGAAGGGCAAAAATCACACCAGAGACAACCGTGCAGCCAAGAGATTTATTCATCAGCCTTTATGGCTGGTCGGAGGTAGAAGAATTATGGGGAGAGAGGATTCAGGGAGAGGGGAGTGTGCAAGCTCTGGTGGGAGAGAGGAGTCAGAGAGACAGGAGTGTACGAGCTCTGGACGGAGGGTGGGTGCCTGGTCATGCCAGCTGTGGTCTCTGGAGCTGTTGGCTGGGGCAGCTGCTATCAGGCTGGAGATGGTGGGTCTGGAGCTGTCCGCTGGGACAGCTGCCGTCGGGCTGGAGACGGTGATTCTGGAGCTGTTGCAGTGGCTGCTTCCTCTCAGCAGGAATGAGCTGTTGTGTCTGAGCTCCAGGCAGGCAGGAGCTTTAAATAGGGATTTCTGGTGGGGGGGTGTGCCAGAGTGACCTTTAACGCTATTGGCTCTTTTCCCAGGGAACAAGGCGATCTTTAAGCCAATTGGCTCCTGCCTGGGGAACAGAGCTACCTTTAAGCTAATTAGTTCCTGCCTGGGGAAAATGAAACCAGGTTGTTCCTCATGGAAATTCCCATGGGGGAGGTGGCCCATCAGCCCAAGCCTATCTATCACCTCTGAGGCAGGATATGGTGACTTCACCTCCAGAGAAGGCCCAGTGGAGCTTGATCAGCTGAGCTCTGTACTGGCATAAATTGCAAGGTCCTCAATGGCCAAGGCTGGTCTTGGGTGGCAAAGGCTGCTTGCTCTCTTTTCTCCCATGAAGGATGTCCCGGCCAAGGAATCCCTCCTGGTGCTGGATCTTTGCAATGGTCATGGAACTGGTGTCTGATGCTCAGGTGCCTATGGAGCAATCAGAGAGCTGGGACCTGCAGTACTGGTGAGTGGAGTGACAGTAGTTCTGGAGTCTGGTATGCTGGTAGACTGCAGCAGCAATGCTCCAGTGGCTGAGGACCAGGCACACGTGGGCCAACCTGAGAGCCAGGACTGGAGCATGGTGCGCACAGAACAGCTCCATGGCTGGTGACTGGGTGCAGATGGAATAGCTGTGTCTCAGGCTGGAGCCTGTGTGGGTTAGGAGAGGAGGGTATTACTCTTGGCCCTAGAGCTATGTAGTAACAGTTCCTCTGGAGAGTAGAGTAGTTTATACCTCTCTAGGAAGTCTTTGGTGGAAATGGCTGCTGGTTACCTCACTAGTAAAACCCATTGGTGTCCTCCACAGAACAGGCCTCTGTGATGGGAACCATCACAAATACTAGAAGGAGACTGGGGCTGTGGCTCAGTGGTAGAGCTCATGCCTAGCATGCATGAGACACTGGCTTTGATCCCCAGCACCACACTAAAAAAAAATGAAATAAACAAAACAAAGTTATGTGTCCATCTACAACTAAAAATCTGCACTGTGAAAGCTGTAGGGAGCCTGCAGCTCTCATGGGAACTGGTGAGGCTGCCAGAGTCCTTCCTCCACAGAGCAGGCCACGAGGGACTGCAATGTCATCTGCTGCACAGCTGGGGCAGAGATCCCCACTCTTTATCCTAGCTCCTAGCATCCCTAACCCCTAGTGTCCATCTCCAGTCCCCTCTGCTAAGCTGGTCTCCGCCATGAGCCTGGTTCATGGCACCCTCCTTTCTGGTGCTCTACTGGGTAGCTGCAGGTTCTTAGTTGGACTTTTGAACCCTCCCAGGGCTGTTTCCATCTATGGCATCTGCCTGCCTGAAGTCTTCTGAGAAGGAGGAGGTCGGCATCTTCCATTTTGCCTTCTTGCTCCTAGACTCAACCTTTAACTGCTGGGAAGCCTGTCTGCACGTGGCCGGTAACAGAGCTGGACTCTGTCCTGGCCTCTTCCGGGTCCTGGAGCATCATCTGGCATAAGTATAGAGAATGGTCCTGAAGGTGACAGAACTTACAGGAAGAGCCAAGCACAGTCAGATCATCGCCCCTCAATGAAGGAAGCGAACTCAGGTCTTTCTTGCCACATCTCTTTCTTTGGGGGTTCATTTCAAAGCCATCTGAGCCCACAAACTCCTAAAGGCCTCTGGGTGGCTCAGTCCCTTTCTACCATAGCTACAATCACTCCTCCACCACTTCTGCTTGTCCGACCCACAAAGCCTGCCTCACTGAGGTCTGCAAGAGTCTCACTCTCCTACTCTATCAGGTGATGGTGATTCTCCGTATGAAGTTCTCTTAGGGAAACCAAAAGCTGAAAATCCTCCTAGAAGGAAGACCCATAATGAGCAAGTCCTCAGGCTCATAGCTGGGGCTAAAGTCTCCTCTGTAACCCATGGTACATTTGATGCCTGAGAAGAAAATGGAATCATTATCCTAAATGCATGATTGAAGACCTGAATGGTACGAATATACTTTGTATACAAACAGTTGTATGTAAAAAGATGCTATATATATGCATTATGAATTGTAATATATACTAATATTATAAATAAAAAATAAATAAAAAATATATATAAAAAAAGAAGAAAATGGAATCAAATTGCAATTGTCTAAGGGGTTTGTCCAACTCACAGTAGTTCTATGTAAAGGGCAAAAGTACCTTACCTTCTACCTGGCTCCCTAGAGAAGAGATAAAGAACTCACAAGGAGAGCTCCCCCAACCCCAGCAGCTGCAGCATCACCGTGTTGATGGGACTTAGCTTACAAAATCACAATACACCAATTTCTCTCCCTTTACAAATCTATACTCTTTGTGACATTCCCCTTTCTTTCTTAATTGTCATGTTAAAATAAATTTAAGCATAGACTGTCCTCAATTTATAAGCTGTCTGTGTCTCCCAAAATCATTTGTAAGTCAATTGCTGGAAACTCAAGATACAGTCTACCAAACAACCAGTTAGGACAAATGTTGATGTGTCACACATGATTTAATCCAGAGTGTGGCAAGGTATAGTATCTCGTAACGTTTCAGCCCTACAAAACCACCATCCACAATATTCTTGTACATGGAATCTACCACACAGTCTCCTGTGTGTATGTTTTTTCCACTCAGAGTGTTTTTGAGATCCACCTGTACTGTTGTATCTATCATTGGTATGTTGCTTTTTATAGTTGAATAGCATTTAATTTCACTAATGTACCAATAAAAAGTTCACCCATTCTTCCGTTCATTTCCATTTGAAGTTACTATAAATAAGACTACTAGGAACATTTGTGTATGAATTTTTTGTGGACATACATCTTCATTTATTTTGGTATACATGCCTAGGAGTAGAATTGCTGACTCTTAGTTGAGGGCACTTTTAATTTGGTACTGACAAACATTCTCCCATAGTAGTTGTACAATTTTACATGAACACTAGCAACATCAAATTTCAGCTGATCAACATCTCCTATATTTTGTGTTAGCCATCTTCCTAATTCTGACCATCAAAATATGTATAAAATAGGGTTTTCTTGCAGCTGAATTTGCATTTCCTGATTTGAGCACATGTTTTTTTTTCATGTGCTTATTGGCCATTTCATTATCTTCTTTTGGAAAATGTCTGTTCAAAACTTTGCAAATCTTATTGGATTGTTTGTAGGAGCTCAAAATATAATCCAGGTTCAGTTTCTGCATCATATAGATTTTATCGCGGCTATTTTCCTCACTCTGGGAGTTGCCCGTCAATTTTCTTAATGGGGATTTTACATTTCTTTTATGATTTGTATGTTTTGTGTCCTCTCTAATAAAGCTTTTCTTAAGGTCAAAGCACACATTTCTATGCTTCTTCAAGAAGGTTTGTGTTACAATTTTTACATTTAGGTGGGTGATCCAACTTGAATAATTTTCTATGTATTGAGTGAATTAGATTTTTTTTTCATATATATGTCCTACTGTTCTAGCACCTTTTGTAAAAATATGTTCCTTTCCCGATTGACTTACCAAAGTTATTGACAATCAATTGACAATATAGGTATAAACCTGGATCCTCTCTTCTGTTTCTTCAGTCTATTTTTCTATTTTTATGCAAATTCTATACCCTTTGATTACTATAGCTTTAAAGTAAATTAAATCACTTTAAACCTCCAACTTTTTTTTCAAAATTGTTTGGATGCCTTAGATTCTTTGCATTTCCATATAAATTTTAGAATCATCTCTATTAATTTCCTAAGAGATTTTACTGAGAGTTTGATTGAAATGGCATTGAATTTGCATTGTAATAAATATTGAGTCTTACTGATGATGTATCTCTCCATTTACTTAGATCATCTTTGAGTAATCTCAGCAATATTTTAAAGTTGTCCATGTACAGATCTTAAACAAATTATATTAAATTTATTCCTGGATATTAGATTTTTGCAGCTATTGGAAAATGTATTTTGTTTCCCTTTCAAGTTATTTATTACCAAGATTAGGAAATATAACTGAGTTTTGTATTTTTAACCTTGTATCCCATGGTCTTGCTAAATTAGTAGATGCTTTTGTAGAATCTATAGGGTCATAAGGTTGAATAATGGTCCCCAAAGATATCTGATGAGCCTATTCTTGGAAGCTGTGAATATTATCTTACATGGCAAAGGAAAACAAAGGGATATTGTAGTGAATATAATTAAGTTAAACTGGATTATTCTATTGTCTCCTAAATGCAATCACTCATCCTCTATAAAAAGGAAGTGGAGGGAAATGGTGAAGACCCCGTGGATAAGTCTACGTGAAGACAGAGAAGACAGATTTAAAGAAACTGGCTTTGAAGACTGGATCAATGAGGCTGCAAGCCAAGGAACAAGAAGAGGCAAGGACTGGATACTCTGGAGCCCCTAGAGGGAGCTCAGCCCTGTTGGCACCCTGATTTAGGCCCAGTGAAACCCATACCAGACTTCTGGCCTCCAGAACGGTGAGACTGCAAATGTCTCTTGTTCTAGGACGTCCAGCTTGTGGTAATTTGTCGCAGCACCACAGGACAGATTTTGAATACATTTTGTGAGCTTTTTCCTTGATAATGTTTTTTTATGCTATTATACATAGCATTTTTACTCTCATTTTCTCTTGCTAATAATTAAAAGAGGGATTGATTTTATATTCCAACCTTGTACATCTTCTCCTGACAAACACTAGTAGTTTCTGTGTGTGTGTGTGTGTGTGTGTGTGTGTGTGTGCGCATGCATGTGTGCACGCTCTGAACTTGGACATAAAGACCAGCTGGTCCCACTTGAGGGTAGGTTAAGACTTCAGTTTGAAATTCTCTGCCCCCCGTGCATAGTCACATGTCCTGTCAAAGATTTCTTGATGCTTAGAAAATTTCAACAAATGCATGTACTACTTTCATTATAAACTGGAATTGAGAATAACTACTTTCTCATAAAAAATACTTAGCCCTCACTTTTTCTTTTCCCTAAGAAAAAAACTCTAGAATTAGAAATATTCAATTTACCTCTTCAGTAATAAAAAGTTTTCTTTGCATTTGCACAGCAGAACAAACTGTATTCCAGATGGTAATGCCTGAACTAAGGAAACAGTGCCGTTAATGAATTTTAAAATTAAACCAGAGAGATGTGCTTTGACAGTTGGAGCAGGAGAATATGATTCCAGATACGTACTTCTCCACCAAAAGTTTTATTACTTATTTATAACTAGTATTTACCGTGTCAAACTTTCCCACTTTCCAAAGAGAAAAGAAACTTTTCTTCCACCTTCGTGTGTCTGCATTGTCTGAACTCAGAAGAGACTCGTGCTCCATACCTTGCAAAGCATCTTTCATGAAATCCTCAACATCAGGCCTCATCCACCATCATTAACATTAAAGCTTCATGCCCAGGAAGTTGTGACTCTTGTACTCTGCTTGGGGCATGCACAGTTTTATTTTCACTCTTCCTGTGATGCACGCCCAGATTGCTAAACAGGGTCACTCAAGAGAAAGTCCAGGTGTCACCCTCAGGAGGGTGGGCAGGATATCTTTGCCTGCATCTTACTGGCAGTACCACATCCTAAGACCTGATTTCCCAGTCTTTTGGTTCACCATGCTGGACTTTTAATCTACCTTTAGG
Organism: Tamias sibiricus; assembly: GCA_025594165.1. Taxonomy (NCBI): domain Eukaryota; kingdom Metazoa; phylum Chordata; class Mammalia; order Rodentia; family Sciuridae; genus Tamias; species Tamias sibiricus. Next base: position 98,122,664 of record CM046669.1, read on the forward strand.
CACCTGTTGAGAACTAAGCATCCATGCCAACTAAAATGTCCTCCAAAATGGCACGTACAATAAAAAGCCAATCAAAAGCAAAAGTTATCACTTTTTAACAACCCGAAGACTTTGATTCCTAATCAGGACCCCTACGCTGCCATGCCTGAAATTCACCACAACTTTGCTCTATGATCCTGTAGTGCTCACAACAAAGTTAAGATGATTTCAGAGTATGTTTTATCTGAGCTCTGGGGAAGCACAACCCAACCATTAGTGGACAGCAGGGAATATAAGTTGCTCACTTTGCACAGATGCACAGTCTTTTATGAAATATTTTATAAAGTACTGCCACTCTTCCTTCCAGCTATCAACTCTGAAGGTAATCCACCACTCCATGTGACCGTCGTTTTTGCTTTATCTGCAGACAAGTTGCTGGCACTAGTGAAACTATAATTAAGGGGTTTTTCCATAGGTGCGGCACAAACCCACTGCTGCTTCGATGGCAGAGGCTTCTCGGGGTTTGGGGGTAAAAGACACCTCTCCCTGCAGTTTTCACTCACTGATGAGAGCCCCAACCCCAGGAGGTCTGGGTTTCAATCCTCTCTTCAGTGGCTCAGACGTTTAGCTCATCCACAGCGCTCACTTTCCCAGAGCTACCTCTGTGAGACCACGCTGATTCAGAGAAACCCCAGGACCAGGCCACAGAGGCAGCGCTCCCGTACAACAACCAAAACCACGCCAAAGGCATGCAGCCAGCATGGCCATACCCTCCTCTCCTCACCCATTCCGCATCATGGTTTTGTTCCAGTGTACCTTCCTGTGCTTTCCCAATGACCAGCCTCCATTGGAGCCATTTCAGCTCATTCAACATGTTGCGGTGACTTCCAAACTGCCCAGTACCGCCAGTCTCAGAAGGTCCGCCGTATGCAAAACAGCATCTACTGTTTACCCATATTTTCCCATGCAACTCAATAGAATTGATGAGCAAAGCAACGTGGCCCCATTTATTAACAAAGCTGATGCCACGGCTCTGGGCCAATAGCTATGGACAGTGTGGGACCCACAGTACCTCTGAGGATTTGCTCCTAGACAAAAGATGTGTGCTTGAAGATACTGTCCTGATCCAACTACTTGAAACTGTAATTGCTAGTGTTTTTAAACTGGAAATTACTGTGGAAGGGGAAAAGATAGAAAAGGAGGGAAATGAAAGGGAGAAAGATTCTTTCTCATGAGATATCTCGATTCACCCATTTCAGTTATGGAAATAAAGTCAAATTCATCACCATTTAGCTAAAGGCTTATGCTGTACGTTTATTATACATAATAGCTATATATAATTGCTATGCAGTGTAGGAATCAATTCACTGGTAAAAAGAATGGTCCAACTCTGCTTTGTTGCCGTTTTATTGAGTAGGACATTCACTCCTGGTCATTCCTGCTCAGCCATCAAAGCTTGTTCAGTGAGCAATGTGTTTAACCACTCAAACTTTGCACTGCCATCTGGGGACAGGAGAGGAGTCAGAAGTAGCAAGAAGCATGAGAAATAGGCATGATCCTAACCTCAGGTTACCAGTCACCTCAGAGGCTCAAATCTCAGACAGAAATCAAAATACAAAAAAAGTAAAATCTCGAATAAAAAAATGAAGTACAATCATAACACACTTGTGCGTGTGCACACACACCTTTGGTGGACTTATGAAATCCAAGATAAAGTGTTTGGTTTGATGCAACCTATAGGCAAAGTCAATTGGCTGTCATGCAAATGATCACTGCAGGCAAGTTTCAGAACCATGGTTGGGTTGAGGCTTTGCACTTGGAGAAATTTCTATTTTCAGAATGCATTATTACACTTCAGCTGCAAGAACTGTTTATGCCAGTTTTTATAAAACCACAGGCTGCAGTGGAATACTAAAGAGTAAAGCAAAGAAATGTCGAGGGTTTGTGTGTCTGCATCTTTTTGGATACAGGTGAAAATTGTTGCGTGAACAAAAAAGAACATGGAGGTGGATGGGGTGTTCTTAGAAGTGCCGAGCAAGCCTAGAACAGGTGAAGAAGGAGACCCAGGAAGTGGCCGTCAAACACACTGGATGAGCCCAAGTTGCCCCATTTCTCTCATCTGCGAAGAATATTTTAACCTTGAAGTTCTGTGACTCTGCAGTGGAAGTGACTGTGTTGGGTTTGCATCCCTTTGTCCCTCTGCCCTATAAAGTGAATGTACAAAACGTGGCATTGCCACAGTCGCGCAGGGGACAGGGCAGGGCAGGGCAGGAGCACGGCTGTCCTGCTCCGCTGCTTCTTCAGATGCACGTGGTTCAATGTCGACAGCTCAAATAATCAGCAACTTCGTCGTTCAGAACAGAACACCTGAACCACAGAAGAGTGCCCAAGGATGGCGCAAGAAGTCACCTGGACTCAGCTATTCTGGCCACTTTGAAACATTGACTCTGGCTCGCTGGCTGGATCTGCAGAATGAGAGTGTGTGTGTGTGTGTGTGTGTGTGTGTGTGTGTGTGTGTGTATCACACACGTATCTGTACAGTTTATGTGTGTGTACACATATTTTAACCAGCATATTGTCCATCTACTGATTCCTTTTGATTTAATTACTTAATTACTAAAGGTAAAAAGGAAAAGAGCTCCCACTTGATTTTTTCCTCCTCTCCTCGCCATTCCCTCATCTCCGCCAAGTTCAACTTGGTGAATGGCCACAAACCCATTTCCTCCTGTGCTCTGCACACCACCAGCCGGGCTCAAGCCTGCCTTGCTTCTGAATGACGCCACAGCCGCCTCCCACTGGCCTTTCCTACCCCTAGTGTTTTCTTCTTCTACTCCATCTTCTGTGTCCAGAGTCATGCTCCTAAAATGCATCTGTAATTGCCGAGCCCCCAGTGTCTGCAGAATCAACGTCCTCAGACGCTTCGTCATGGGCACTAGTCTTCCTTTCGGTCCTCCTCACCAGTCTCTTCCCTCCTGCCTCCTCCCTTCCCTATAGCAAGCCCATTGCCATTGGCCCACAGAACTCCCAAGTCCTCTGCCTCCAAGGCTCTGCCTATAATTCTCTGATGAATAATGCATATAATCCCATCTTGTGCAGTGCCCTTTGACTCTTAAAGAAGAGGCATTTGGTCCCTCTTCTAGGTTTGCAGGACCTGTTAATTTGTCCTGTTGCATAATCACCACCCACTTCCAAGTCAGCCTCCTCCATTAGACTATGTACTGAGAGAACCATTGTACAGTCTACTGCTGTTGTTCCTATTTCAAAAATGAGACATTTAATGTTTTCTGATTATCTGAATCTTAGCAAGTTTGGATGAGTGGAGAAAGAAAAACATTGACACTTGAAATCAAAGGCACCAGACTTTTCATTAGTTTCCCACTTTCTACTCCGCTGTCCTGTGCTCCTTGAAAATCTCCAAACTATTTTCTAAAGTATTTTGTCACCTATGAGGATGGACTTGGCAAAAAGTTAAAAAGCAGTGATTATGGTTCACGTTGACAAGATTCCCTAATTAACTAGTATATGATGTAGAGTAATTAAATTTCAACCCAATTAAGAAGCTTGAATTAAGGAAGAAAAAACATAACCCTCCAAGAAATGTGGTTTGCACACATGGCGAATGTGGCTTTATAAGCAGGCCTTCAATACTCTGCCAGAAAGGCTTAAAATTCAGGGCCACACACAGAAATTACATTTAGACACTTATTAATAAAGTGGTATTATCTCAAAAGCCTCTGAAAAGAGCTTCCTTTTGGGGCTGGGGTTGTGGCTCAGCGGCAGAGCGTTCGCCTAGCACGTGCGCGGCCCAGGTTCGATCCTTAGCACCATGTAAACATAAATGCATTGCATTGTGTACAACTAAAGCAAATAAATAACTATTAAAATATTTACTTTTTAAAAAAAGAGCTTCCTTCTGAGGTTTTGTAGCTATTATTCTCTTTTCCTCACATATTTAGAAGCTTCTTCTCCTTTCCACCCTCTGTTCACAGCTGTGACGCACCTTCTCATCATCCCGGGACTGTTCCAGTCCCAGACTCGATGCATGGGAAAGTCTGAGCACACCCTGGGTTTCTCGCCATGAGCAAAGTCTTCCCTGTTGTCTGAGGAGTTCCAGGGAGAGTCCAAGGTGGGGGTGCACCTTCTGCTCCACAAAATAATCACATGCCCCATGACTCCACTGGAGAACGAATGTAAACTTACTCTCCTAGGGGCTTGTTCTGCTCCAACCCGTGCCTCAGACATTGCTTGTCCAACCGGCATTCTCAGGGTCGTGATCACACCACAACTCACCCACAACTTTATCGTGAGCTTGCTTTTGCTCCATACACATAAGAAAGTGAAATTTCACATTTGCCTGGAGAAGGAGAGCCGTCACAAAACCAAGTCATGTCACTTGATGATCATATCAGAAAGTAATGAATTCAGTCCTGAATCCCTGAGATGCTGTCTGTATATAATTTAAGTCTTTTCAAAAACCCAAATTTATTGCCTTATTTGCCCTTTATCACGGTAAACCATTTGCATTGGAGATGCTGAATCAAGCACCATACACGTTGGAAAGCAGTATTTCAGCTAAAATCAATTAGGTTATGTCACTGGAAAGAAACTGTTCCTTGCCTATCAGGTTGAGAGATATTTGGGGTTTAATGATTGGTTTCTCTTTAAATTTATGTCTTATATTGAAAAATTCTTTGGAACAAATTAAGAGGTGGTTTACTGACAACCTTTAAAGTTTGGAAAATCATGTCTAGACAAGGAGGAACACTTCTTCCTCATAGAAAACCTGCCTTATGATGATAACTGTCCCTCAGTCGCGGACAGATAACAAACATGGCAGTTTAATGTCTTGCTTATCAAACGTCAGTGAGATGTGGCTTCTCCCTAATGACAGAATCATTTTACTTCTTATCTTGACACTATCAAAATTTAATGTATTACACCCACAGAAAAGATATTCACATTGATTTTGGTGTTAAAGAAAAATAAAATGAGTCCTAGGAGGCAAGTAACCTAATAGATAAATTTAGGCTTCATAAGAATCACAATGAGGAAAGAAAATACCTCGGCACCAGATGGCTGGCAGAGACCTAGAAAAGAAAAGAACCAATCAGCTCTAAAACAAACAAACAAACAAACAAAAGACATTCATAGCCCAGTCCGACTGTGAGGACACCTCTGACCAGGCATCCTGAGATGCTCTGTGCAGGACCTGTGCTGTCCTGCCCCAGACCGCCCAGGTCAGGCAAGAGCAGGACTGTGAAAGTGTCATGGGTTGGAGGGGACCAGGGATAGGTCCTGAACTGAATTCTGGAGGAGAAGCAGGACCATAGTGGGGAAGAAACAGGGAAGTCTGAGCACAGTCTATGCTTTAGCAAACAGCATTTAAGTGCATCATTATATAGATGATGCTCTATTAAAGAAAGCAGGTCGTACATGCACAAATATGTAATAACAAATTTCACTCATATATAATCCTAATGCACTAATAAGACAAAGAATAATAATTGAGAACACTCTATACTATCCTCACAATTGATTCTTCTGTGAGTCTAATATCAATTCAATATACAGAGTTTAAGAAAAAATTTGATCATTGGGATTGGCGGGCACATTCTCTGAGAAGCAGAAATATCCTGCCAAGGTAAACTGAGTTTATTTATGTCAAAACCAAAGCACCTGAGCTATATGTGTGAAATTTTGTGTTTCCCCCAATTAACCTTTATATCTCCTTGCACCCAAGGCAGCAATTTTACTTGCATTATATGTTTCAAATATCCCTTGCAGGTGGGGTGCTTAAAATGCCCCCCCTCTCCAGTTTGTCCGGTGCCCTCAGCTGGCAGTACAACACCTCCTAGACAGACACACCCCATATCCTTGGCCAAGGGCACGTCCTTCTCCACTTCGTCTTTCAAAGTCAGGTGTTACCCCTGGGAGCGGTTTGGGCGACAGCTTACCTAGACTTCTTGCTCATCTTAGAGCGTGAATGACACCCAGATGAACTAGCAAAAGGCAGGCGTCCATGCTGTGCCTCAGCCACCTGTCCTCAAACACTGCTGCAGCCCGTGGGAACAGCAGTACACAGATGTCCCTCCAGACCCATCCCGGGTCTTTTCCTCTCCCCTATAAATGGTGCATGGAGTACAGGAAACAAAAGAAAACGTTCAACGTTCAATAAATTCAGCCTGTTGCATCTTTATCAGCCATGTTTCCACTGCAGCAAGGAAACTGCTGGAAGGGACAGTGACGGGGAGAAGCAGCAAACCAGGGGGTGGGGCACTACCGCCCAGGCAGTCATAGGAGCCACTGATTGATTGGCGGGCTGGTGAGGTGTGCTGGCTGCACTGGACTATTGTAGCCGCCTGAAGCGATGGCCGCTTGGAGCCACAAAGCCGCGGGAATAAGTTCAGAGGCAGACTGGAAACAAACAGGATCTTTATTCTGTCAGTTTCTCTCTCCGGCTCTAACAACTCTAACACGTACCACACACCAGCAAACAACCAACAACCAAAATGGCCCCGACCCGGTCCGTGCTCAGCCCAAGTCTCTCGAGATCCCGGGCCAAGTCTCGTGAGACTACGGAAGGCGGCAATGTCCAAAACTCCATGGCCTGAAGTCAACCGCAATCATAGCCATCTCCCCAAACAGGGCTCCTGCAGACTATCAGATCTTTACACTGGAGTCTTGGACTAGCATCATAAATAGGAGAAATCGGCAGCCTTTAAAAATCTCTTTTCCCACAATACCCTTTCAGATGCAGAGTGACTGACCCCCAGTCCGACAGGTGGACCGGGCACTCTCCTCCCACGCTGTCCCTGGCCGTGGCCTAGGCCTGGAGTGCCCGTCATCCTGTGGTCCCTCTTGCCAAGTCCTATTGCCCTCACTATTCCCCCAATTGCCCTTATTCTCAGCACAGTTCAATGTACTATGTTATTCCTCCTTCTAAACATACTGCAAGAAAACAGAAAGCAAAGTTTGCTCATTTCCACCCATAATGTCAGTTTTCCTGCGATCTCTTCACTTCTTTGGTGCCACATACTTTGCCCACCATAATCCACCTGAGTGTCCCTGGCAGTGCTCTTTAGCACCAGGGGTGAGTGGCTCCGCTTCAGAAGCCTCAGCTCCTCATCTCTACGCCTAGACAGACCTACCTACAGGTGTTTGATGGCACCTGCTGAGCAGAGACCTGGCCCACAGCCCAAGCTAAGCAGGTTAGTGGTGGTGGGTGGTGGGCATGCTCATTGCTTAAATTGAACGCAAGCCTTTGACCACAGTTCAAAACCTGACTTTTGCCTTTCCATTGAATAGGTGTCCATCTCCACTGAATTCAGAGCATTCAAATATAAGACCGACTTCCCTTGCCACCATAAATATCACAAAATGATAGTTTCTTTATTGCTTTAGAAGAATAAATACATACTGGAAAACAACAAATTCTTTCATTAAAAAAAGAAGAAACACGGGAATTGGAAGAAAATCCTGACACAGAAAGCAGAAGGGAGATGAGTGATGAAGAAACACATCTGAAGAAACCACAGGATCCTGACCCAGGAAAACTTGTCACAGGAAACATCAACCCAGACAGGCTTTAGTTCCAGGAAGACGTCACAGAACCAACCTGGGTTCTGAGGCCAATCGGAAAAACCACTTGCAGAACTGCTTTTGGAGCGCAGGATCAGCCTGGCCCTACCTCTGCAGCGCTCTGATGGCAGTCGACGCCTTCCCTGCTCCAGCGCTTGACACCGTCACTAGCACGTTCTAGAGACACCAGGTCCACCTGAGGACCATGCTGGTGTTGAGACTAGAGAGGACCCCACATGGGCCTCCAGAAGAACCTCCCACGTAGGCGTGGGTCACCAAGGCCTGCAGTGCCCTGAGGCCACAGGCTCCAGAGGCTTGGAAAGCACCCAAGCAGAAGATGAGCCCACGGGACCCCTGCCACTGCTGTCACGCCCAGGCCTTGTAATGACAAGAACCTACCATCAATGACAAGTGCAAAGGGAGGGCCAGTGAGGAAGCGGAAATCATCCAACGTGACCCAACACTGGAGGAAAACCAGGACCTGCGAGAGGGGCCTCCAGGCTGACAAAAAGGAGGAGGAAGAAAGCCTAGGTCAGCGTCAGTAAACAGAAGAAAACGTTTTGAAAACTTGAATTTGTATTGTCAGTTAGACTTACTGGTAATCTCTTTCCCAAATCAAAGGAAGCAAATATAAAGAAAACTATATTTGGAAATTAAAAATATAATGGTTGAGGGGCTGTGGTTGTGGCTCAGGGGTAGAGCGCTTGCCTAGCATGTGTGAGGCACTAGGTTTGATCCTCAGCACCACATAAAAATAAATAAAAAAAAATAAGGGTATTGTGTCCACCTATGACCAAAAAATTTTTTTAAATGTATAATGGTTGAAACAGAAAAAATGTGAACATGATAAAATGAACTGAATAGCATGTTTAACTTAGATGAAGTTTAAATGATGAGCTGAAAGATTAAGCTAAAGATTATCCCAGAATGCATGTGAAATACAAAATGTATGCATGGCTAAGATCTCTGCCTTTCGAGTCTACAGAGGAGAATAGAGCGGTGTCAAAAGTTAAAAAAAAAAAAATGACAGCATTCAATTTTCATAATGTAACAGCAGAAAATCTGGAAATTGCAAATTATACAATTTTGGGGGCAAAACCAATTTTGATTTGTCTTTTTAAAATGTCTTCTGAGGGAGCTCAGGAAATGCCACCACACAGTATGCCACCTTGGCACTCTGAGGACACCAAACGGAGGGCAGTTGGGAGCACCAAACACAGGGGCAGCAGCTTTCTTTGAACGTCTCTGGTCTCACTCAAGACTGGTGCTCCAAAAAGAAACACAACCGTGCTGAATCCTACCAGGAATCGCATCAGCCAGAGAAGACCTGTGCATAGGAAGACAGACTAGGGACCCCACCCCACCCAGAAAGCCCTGCCGCATGTCTCACCTGTTCCCTAGAGGGCCCTTCCATCTTTCCCCAACATCGTCTCTCTCCCCTGGTTGCCTGCACCCCACCCCCTTGTGAAGAGGGCACCCAAGCTTCTGAATCTCACTGGGCTTTTTGGCTATTTAAGTTTCATCCCGATGATCTCTGGAGCATATATAATAGCTCTGTATGTCTTTTTCTCCTGTTAATCTACCTACTGTTGGTTTATTTCACAGACTCAACCATCCAACTGTCAGAGGTTCAAGTTTTCCCTCCCCTACACTTCCAAGAAGCTGATGAGAAACAAGTTGTTAGATAGTCCTCTAACCCAGTCACAGTGTCTCTTCCTTGACTATAATAACATGCACATACCCTCACTTTCCTTCTGGCAGCTACTGATACAAATAATCAGCGAATAAGAAAAGGGAACGTGTGTGAGATGTGTGTGCCCAGTTGGAGTTCGAGTTCTGAGTGATCCAAATTTGCACACTGTGGCACAAGGCACGCTCCTAAGACTTCCCTGCAGTGGATGTTTGGTAAGGGCCACCAGGCCATGGATTCCCGCATCAAGTGGCAATAGTGTTCTCCGGACATCTAGAAACAATGCACCTGCATCTTCTTCCAGGCCATTCCTATTTTCTCTCAATGCCAGCTGGACCCTTCTTGTCAAAAGCCCATCTTTTTAATGGGGACTTAGATGCTGCTACAAGGCACTGATCTCACTTAGGGCTGCAGAGGGCCCCCAGGTAACCAAAATTGGGATGGGAAGCTTGACACCTCTGCCTTCATCTTGTATCTGTGTCCTCCACCTTAAACTGTGGGTCAGATTCCTGGCGTAGCTCTGCACATAGCCATGGCAGTCATTTCCGGAGTGTGTCTAAAACCTGGTAGTACAAGGGCTAATCAGCTCAGAGTCTACATAACCTATTACCTCTCTCTTCAAGACTGAGGACACCAAGAGTAACTCAGGCATTTTCAGGGACGTTCAACTATCACCTTTTATGATGTCCTGTTCCAGACCCCAGAATGGCACCTAGAAGTCACTGCCCTAAACCTGCTGTCACTGAGGATTCCACAAACAGCAGAGCCTCAGAGACAGATCACCCCATGATAAGGCCACCACCACTTGTTTGTTGATAAAAATCACTCCATGACGGGAAGTGAGGCTGCTCTCCCGAAGAGGAGCCATCGTCTTATGGGGACCAGGTCGCCTTCTCAAGCAACTGGGGTTTCTCTGGAGCCACCTTGCAGAATCAGAACTGGGAAAATTATCCTCCAGACCAGTCTGACCAAGACTCATTAATTTGCATACCTCTTGCCCCCCATTCCAGTTTTTCCTCTATTTCAACCTAACCCTCATGGTGATACCCCCAAAGACAGTATGGCAATTCTGATAAATGAGCCCTTCCTGCTTTTCACCTACTTTTTCAATTTGGTGTTTGGGGCAAGTGGCCTGACCTGAATAGCTGGGACTCCCAGAGTCTTTGGCCCACAGCCCCAGCAATGTCTTCTCCGATGACACTCTAGACTCTTCCCTCAATCTTAGATTTGCAAGACACTAGCCCCATCACTTCTCTTTCTTTACCTTTCCTTAATTCCTAGGCACTGCCCAGAGTTCAACCTTCAGTGGATTTTCCTCCATCTAGAACCCCCATAGCATCAATGAATACCTCTAGAAACAGGATGATTAAGTCTACGTAATTATAAATATCCAGCCATGATGAACAATAGCTAAAGAAACGCTGTCCTGTGGGAAACTGAGTTCTGAGTTTCCTTAAATAATATTTATCTGTTAAAAAAAAAAAAAAAACAGTTGTAGCTTTAGATGTAACTTACATAGGAGCAGGGGAGTGGTACCCTTTTGCTTAGTTAAAAGTCTGATAGTCTCATCACTATAGTTCTAACAACAGTTGGCAAAGAAGTTCATAAATTTCAACCCGAAACAAAACATAGTGTGCACACTTAGAAGTAACTCAGTTCCTATAATTTCAAGCACATCTTGCTGTTGCTATTTTACAAAAATCTCACACATCTTGGTCTACTAACACATTGTTTTCTAACACTATCAAAGCACATGAATCTATTTTATATTCTCCTTGATGATCTGTATTTTGTTCTTATTTTAGAAAGCTACCAAAAGTAGATTTGGGATATTAATACAGATTTAAAATCTGTATTTAAAAAAAATCAAATAATTTCAACTTCAACCATCTGTTATGTGGAATCTGTCAATCTCTGACTTTGTAAACAAAAGCAATATTTTAAAATGAAATTAAAGCGTAACTCAATAACAAGCACTCCGAATCCTATGACTCCTGGCTGATATAACACACTCAGTGAATTATGGTAGTATTCCTGGGTTCTGCGCCCACCACTGAGTATTTACCAAATTGGTTTGAAACGATGTATCATTTCTTATGTTTTGACAGTAATGGCTATTTCTAATATATCTTTATCCCTCAGCACCTAGCACAGTACCGTAAATACAATAAATAAGCTTCTGACAACTCACATGTCATAGAAACTTAATAAATGTTTGTGGAATAAAAATGAAATGGAATAATGCCAAGGACACGAGGAAGTAAAGCAACGTAGTTCATGAGTTCAAGTGTATGTGGCTACACTCTGGCCTTGCCACTCCGGGGCCACTTCTTGCTTCCTCAACTGAAAAAAGAAATCACTATGGCAATTTCCATATCCTAGAGCCAGCATGAAGTCAATAAAGCAAGATCAGGTAGTTTAAAACCAAATGAGGTAGCATTCACATAAACCCAACATTGAATAATTTTTCCCCTGGCTAAAATGATGATTAAAACCATCAGCAATCATTTTCAATAATAAATAATAAGAAACTTAGTAAAGTCATTGGTATAAGTTCTTTTGAAAACTCAAAGGACTAGGCACAAGGAAAGGATCTTACCTCTCTAGAACAAGCGTGAAATACATGCCCATCACAGTTCCTACTAAAAACACCCACCCAGTGGATGTATTTCAACAAATTTCCTTTTAAGTTCGTAGCTGAGCTTCCAAGAACATAAGTAGACAAAACTCAAGGGCCAAAAATAAAGACGGAGCTGAATACAGAGCGGTGAATTAGCTCTGAAGCTTCTCTGTCCTTGGATAACCGACAGCACTAGAAATCCAAAGTCCTGGGTTTTACCACCACATCACCACTGGAGAATAAAGACAAAGTCTCGTGTACCCAAAATGTTAACCTTTGGCGATGCATGTGAAGACTGGACTATCAGATACTACAGTAAGAGGAAAAAATGTCTTCCCTGCCCCAATGACAAGAAACTGCTCTGTGGAATCCCTGGATGGAGAAAATAAAATAAATAAACATCACCACTAATAATCAATTCTGCTTCAGGGTATAAAATAAGTGTCAACCAACTTCAAAGAATTAGTGCCTAATAGTTGATTTTGTGTGGCCAGAGGTATTCAAATGGAAATAAGCAACATGAAGATAAAATTTAAAAACAAATCACAAAAATAAAAATATTCAAGTAAGTAACTTATGAATTGAAGAAGAAATTGGAATGACAACCAAAATATACATTTTTGTCATGAAAGGTGAATTTACTCATATATCTTTTAAAAATTAATCTGTTATTTGTGGCCTCACTGGCCTTATTGTGCATGCGTGTGTGTGTGTGTGTGTGTGTGTGTGTGTGTGTGTGTGTGTGTGTAGGATCTTAGAATGACCTCATGAGAATATACTGCAATCTATTACCTTGATATTTTCCTTTTAATTTAGAACATTTCTAAAAATGTCATCGATAGAAGTGAAAATAAGTGAATCGAAGGGATCATATTTGAAACAATATAAAAATGTAATTCCTCCATATTTGTGAAATGCCTGGTGCATGGTAGGCCTTCAACAATGGTTAGGCATTTTCATCAAATGTGATGAGATACCATGGTAATCAGTAAACATGACCCTCAGTAACCTTTTTGTCCTTTCATCAAGAATGATACCTTGACACTAGTACTTCCCACAGCAAGCCATAAACCACCTGTAATTTTACACTTCAAAAATAACAGAACCCTTCAAATAGAGAAAAGAAAGATGTGGTGACAGGCCAGGAAAACAAGGGAACATCTCCAGGAACACCGTGCAGAGTTGGCAATCCACAACCCCTCCCAGGAATGAGGAGAACAGCCATGCAGAACAGCTCCTCCTGACCCAAAGTGGCCTTTCTGCTGTGACGGGATGGACACCAGTACGTGGGCCTCAAAAAATCAAAATAGAGCTGCCGTGTGGTCCAGCAATTCCACCCGGAGTAATATCTCCCAAAGACCCGAACAACTCCACAGATACGGGTACACCCACGTTCGTGGCAGCACCAGTCACAACGTCAGGAGCGGACGCAGACCCCACGTCCACCAAGGGACAAACGGGTACGCAGAATGTGGGCACACAGACAAGAGAACACTGCCCAGGCTTAAAGAGGAAGGGAACTCTTTCCATCAAAACAGAAGAAAGATCTGTGGAGTAGATCCAGGGCACAGTGGGGGCGGGAGGAGGGAGAGGGTAAGGGGAGGACAGTGGAATGAACCTGACCTCAACTTCCTATGTACATATGTGAATTTCCCACAGTGAATCTCACCACCGTGTGAAGGAGCCCTAATTAGGAAGGGCTGTTGTAGCTAGCTGGAAGCCATATGTGACGCACCTGTAGGCACCCGCAAAGCTGAAGGTATATAACCGGGGGAAAGCGGTCCGAGTTAGGAGAACGAATTCATTCGGTCAGTCGGGCAGTCACTCGGTCGGTCAGAAGAATCAGAGCGGCCAGAACGTAGGCAGAGCGGTTACAGAAGAGAAACCAGATAGAAGACAGAAGAGAAACCAGATAGAAGAAGTAATGACTGGTCAGAGTTAGGCCGAGGCTCCCAAGGAAGACAGAAGACAGAAGAAAGAAGAAGGAAGAAAGAAGAGAGAAGAAAGAAGCTCTAATCTTTCTTTATCTTTCTTTCTAAGACTCTAAGCTATCTTTCTCTCTAAAAATCTTTCTTTCCCTCTCTAAGCTCTCTCTAAGAAAGTAGAAGTAAAAGTAGTAAAAGCTTAACTCTGCCTCCGAGAGTTTTTCCTCCCGGTTTTCGGTATCAGGTAGCTTACAACCGTGTATATCCACAAGACACTAATTAAAAAAAAAAAAAAAAACTAAGAGCAGAAAGATGAGTGGAGTAGGTAGAAAGGAACAGGGTTGGGGGAAGGGAAGAGGAAGCACTGGGGGCTGAATTAGTGCGAATCATATTCCATGCTTTTAGAATTATGTCAAAATGAATCCTAATGTTATGTATAAACTGAAAATGAGAGAGAGAGAGAGAGGCACCTCTGATACATGTTTTGATACAGATAAATGGACATCACGTTAAGTGAAAAAAAACAGCCACTAAAGAACAACTACTATGTGGTTCCACGTATGTGAATAGTCAAAATCACAGAGACAGAATGAATGGCAGCCAGGAGCTGGGACAGAGGAAGGAAATTACTGTTTGCTGAGTGTAGAATTCAGTTTGCAGGGGCTGGGGCTGTAGCTTAGTGGCAGAGTGCTTGCCTGGCATGCATGAGGCTCTGGGTTTGATAGTCAGCACCACATTAAAATAAATAAGTAAATTGAATTCAGTTTGCAAGCCAGGCATGGTGGCGCACGCCTGTAATCCCAGCACTTGGGAGGCTGAGGCAGGAGGATCGCGTGTTCAAAGCCAGCCTTGGCAATGGTGAGGCACTTAGCAACTCAGTGAGACCCTGTCTCTAATAAAAATAGAGAGGCACTGGACCACTGGGGATGTGGCCCAGTGGTCCAGTGCCTCTGAGTTCAATCTCTGGTGCCAAAAAAAAAAAAAAAAGAATTTAGTTTGCAAGGTGAGAAGAGTTCTGGAGACAGCCACTGGTGATGGCTGCACAAGGTGAATGTACTTTAGTGCCACTAAACTGTACTTAAAAGTGTTTAAAAGATTAAATTTTACCTTGTGTGTATTTTGCCAAATTAAAAAATAAAAATAAATTGCCATCTGCTCAGCCTCCTCTGGTGCCAACTAATTTTTGCTCTAAGCTTGACGGGAAGATGAGGCTATATTTAATTTTGCTAGAACTATTTCTCCTCCTCCCACATTGGATTCCCCTTCACTATCTAAAGTGAACACATCTTTCATGAATACACAAGGATCAATGAAGCCTGGCAGGAAGGCTGACAAGAAACCCCGTCAGACCAAGAACGTGTGAGCACGCGAGCCCTTCTCTAAGCACGACTTCAGTGTAGGCCACTCTGCAGCAATGACAGGTCAGCGTCCCCAGGCTACGAGTGCCTGCTCTGTGGGCGCAGGCACGCCTCATCCCGCCAGGACCAGGGCTTCCCTGCAGAGGAAGCACTGCCATCGCCAGGGCCCTCGCCACATAGATGGGCATCGTGTTGCTCAATTTTTTTTTTTTTTTTTTTTTTTTTTTTTGGTACCGGGGATTGAACTCAGGGGCACTCGACCACTGGGTCACATCCCCAGCCCTTTTTTGTATTTTATTTAGAGACAGGGTCTCACTGAGTTGCTAAGTGCCTCGCCATTGCTGAGGATGGCTTTGAACTCGTGATCCTCCTGCCTCAGCCTCCCAAAGTGCTGGGATTACAGGCGTGCGCCACCGCGCCCGGCAGTGTTGCTCAATTTTTAAGGGAGCTTGTGGTTTTCATGAAAAGAGAAAATAAAGGACATATTCGTTAGTATGATCTTCCCAATCTTGATTCATACTTTTGAATTTAATGGGACTAGAAAACCTGCTCAGAAATAAACAGAGGCCACTTGAACACTCCAACTAATAGATTCTGGCTACTCCTCTAATTTTCAGCTGCTCCACATTAAGCAAAGCTAGCAGCCACCGGGCTGTGCATTGACAAAGATGAGAAACCAACTCCAGGGAAGCCAGCATAGTAAAGACGCAGTGACTGTGTTAAACAGGCACCATTTCTCAAAAGCAATCATCCTTAAAAGTCTCTATCCCTCCCCATACACCCACCAAGGACAGAGGAACTAGTTCCTAAAAACAAGAGCACTGAGCTTCCTGGAGAAAAGAACTATATGTCACCGATTTTTATTTTCTCCACAGCATGTAGTTTCTGTGTTCCCCAGCTAATCAAAGTGCTCAGACATTTGTTGAGCTCTTAGTATATGCCAGACACTCTTTTAGACACTGGGGATTCAAGTGTGAATAAAGCAATGTCCTCTTTGCCTGGAAGTTGCATTCAGATCCTGGACACGCCCTGAGCTCAATATACCAGATTTGTGGAAAGAAAACTGTAACAGCCGCCTGGGCTCCTCCAGAATCGAGGCCTCACGCCACGAGGAGCTCTGCAGCTAGGAGGGACTTCCCGGACCCACCACATTTCCTTACACACCCCACAGCACTCAGTGCTCACCCCAGAGCTCCTTAAACGCGATGCTAGGGAAATAAAAGCCATCTAGGAGCTCCTGTAACCACAGACCGGCTCTGACACAGGCCCAGGAACACAGCCCCTCAGGGCCCCTGTAAGCTGTTGTGTAGAGAGAGAAATACTGCAGCTCTGCTTTGATGCAGGTCCTCGTCCATCTCCAAACAAGTCAGTCCCATACTGCTTTGCTTTCCTTTCTTTCTTTATTAGAGCATAATAATGGAAAATAAATTTTTTTTCAAGACCTCATATGTGCTGGGCAAGCACTCTACCACTAAGCCACATCCTAAGCCCTTAGCTCCACACTTTTTTAATATATATATTTTTAGTTTTAGGTGGACAAAATACCTTTATTTTATTTTTATGTGGTGCTGAGGATCGAACCCAGTGCCTCATGCATGCTAGGCAAGCGCTCTACCACTAAGCCACATCTTCAGCCCTTAGCTCTACACTTTTGAGGTGACACTCTGTCTTTCTGCCCACATTTCCCCAACCTGTGGAATCCTTTCCTGAGGACCTCATCTCAGTTCTTCACTAAGGTCCACTTACATGTATTACCTATATTTCTTGATAGTTTGTCTGCTAAGTTTCCTCCACTGGTTTCTTGGGAGAAAAATACTTAAGAAAAATATTCTCTATGATGTTTAAATTCATAAAATAGAGATTATGAATTGCTGAACAGCCATTTCCAGAATTACACTGTCACTCTACCATTCAAATCAATTTGTGCTTATTTCAAAAACATGGTAACATCACCTCTATTTGTAAAGGCTTGTTAGAAATGTATCTCCATGATTGACAGCTTCCAGTAGAGAAGGAGTCTTTGAGGAAGATCTGAATTTGAGGATTTTCAGCACAAGTGGGATTTTCACAGGTGGAGAGCATTGGAGAAGGCATGTCTTGGTAAGATAGTCAATTGCATAAATATTTTATGGATCTGTCTGCTGTTAACTGAAGGCAGCATGCAAGGGTGTCAGCTTAGTTCAAAAGTGTAAATAGACCAGGCTTCTCACTTCAACCAAGATAACAATTCTGTAAGATCTCCTGCCAGGAAAAAAATATTTATTTTCTGCCAAGAGAAAAGTGATTTATTTTCTCCTCCTTTTACTTTCTTTCTTCTCTTCTTGATTATAGAATTTTTTAAAAGCATTTTTTAAAGTAATGTCCAAATAGCTGTTGCAATCTGAGGTATCCAGGAGAATGAGGAATCGGCACCGGACAAAGAGCACCGACTTAGGAATGGACTAATGACTTGTAAGGTTTTCGCCTGTTCAGATATGGAGACACCCCATCTTCAGACCAAAGCACATGTCAAAGTCACCTTCTAATACCCAGCTTGAAACTTGCCTCCTTTGCAAATTATTTTGTCCTATTTCGGAATCACTTTTGTCACCTCTGCGCCCCCAAATCACTTTCAATCTGTTTCCCACAATGATCACACCAATCGTAAGAAGTTTTGTGACCATTTTTCCACTAAATGTGAATGACTAAGCTATGAATTTTTATAGGACTAGGGGTTTTACTTTTTCTTATGTTATGCCTAATATGGTGTCAGCCATGCAATAAGTACATAATAGGCATTTGATGAGTGAAGGACAGGACACTGGAAGACTATGGCAGACCAGCTGAGCACAGAGGACAGGTGCAGGTGCCCCCTCTACAACGCCCCCACCATCTTCTCACTAACAAGGAAGCAGGGTCTCTCCTGCTGGCTCAGCATCCTGTACGTATTAGATTACTGGATTTCTTGTACTGTATACACATTTAGTGGATGTTCTCTAGGTTGAAAAAAATATATAAAGAAATTTCACATTTTACTAGTGTTTCACCCATCATAGAGCTATTGTTAGTGATAATATCACCTGTAATTTTTTTTTTTGTTTATCCCCTTAGTTTGTGGCACTGGGGATGAAGCTCAGGGCCTTGTGAATGTTTGCAAGTGCTACAACCCCAGCCGTCACTCATCTTTTTTGTTTTTTAATTCATAAATTCCATCTTTTATTTCAGCAGGGGTTCAAAAGTTTTAGGAGACTAAGTTTTATAAAGGAAATAGAAACAATCTCTTACTGGCAAGTGTTCTATTAAAGTAGGATCTTTAGAAGTAGGGAAAATTTCTAATTTGTCTTCAAATAAATTGGCAGTTGTTGGTTGACTGTAAAAAGGCAAGAAGCAGTTTGGGAATGTTTCGGTGTAAGGACTGAGAGTCCAGGGTCTTGAGCAGAGGGTTTTCTGAGACTGGCCATTTCCTCGAACAACTGGGTTTGATAATGGCTGTGATAGTGAAATAGTCTCAATATTCACAGTCACTCTTCATTTTTATGTTATTCCTTTGACATTGTGGGATTAAGCAAATAAATAATAGTAATGTTCAAAACAAGATTTTTAGTTCATAAAACAGAGCCAATCATGAAATCAAAGAAGTTGCATTAGAATTGTAGGATGTTACAGTGAAATTGGAAATTATCAATATTCTGAGCTCATGGTTTTTAAGAGCACTGTCTTCCTGGCTTGGCTCCATGGAGGGGACTCTGCAGTGTCACCTGTCAGCAATGGCCATGCCTGCACACAGAGGTGGTGCCTAACACCAGGCACAGCTTGCAGGACAAGCTCCCTGTGTCAATGACTAATGTTGCACCAGGGGCTTGGGAAGCGGGTGGATTCAGATCTCTCCAGCGGTCCTGAGACAAGGAGCTTTCAGCGCTGTGACAAAAAGACAAGGGGCCAGCTCAAAGGCTGCCATTGCTGTAACGGCCACCTGAAGGTGATGAAGAATGGCAGGAGCAGGGACCATCCAATCTAAGAAGACCCACAGGCGTGGGAGGACATTCAGGAGAGCAAGGACCATCCCGCTGCCTCACTGTTCCCACCTCAGTGTGAAGATGGGCAGTGAAGGGAAGGAGGCGAGCAGGTTCCCAGGAAGCACTTTATTTCCAGAGAGCCAATGCTCCTGTCGACAGAAAAATCCTTTCAGAGGAATTCTAGCTAATAAATCCAGGAGAAATGACCCCATTCCCTGAAATCCCTAATGAAATGACTGACAAGGCGAGAGCTGACCGTGACAACCAGGGTGTGACTGGTTGGTGGGAAACGAGCACAGAGCCCAATTCTAAGAGGAGGGCAAAAGGCAAAATATGAAAAGAGAAACAGACAGAATTCAGCTACTAATTGTACAGTTCATGCTAACGATAAGCCAGGGAAGACGATTCTACCAGCAGTGATTGAAATGAGAAGCTGCCAATCTTATCCAGGTACTTAGATTTTAATAATTAGCTCTGTATCTCTTCTTATAAATTAACATGAGGTTCTCGTATATCATTAGGATCCAAGGGAAATCTTTCCCATATGGTTCTCTTTTGGGAGCCATAATCTGTACTTATTCCTATGAAAACCCAAAAGTAAAACCTGGTTTTCAATCTTCACCTTAATAACTGCTAGGAACCCAACACTGGGAGACCCTAGAAAAGATTTTTCAAGACCACAGAAGTGACAGTGTCTATAGTCAATCATGTGTGGCCGAGCCCTGTACCTAGCCAGCAAGGACTACTTTTGACTGTTGAATGGCATCTGCACAATAATGACTTAGAATAAATGGCATCTTCCCCTACAGCCTTGTGTACAACCAGATATAGTGAGACTAAGAAAAAAACTGAACTTTGCACAGGACTCTCAGGAAGGACCCTAGGAGAAAGTCCCCCAGGCTTAGTGGGGACATGCTAACATAGGGATTAAAAAAAAAAAAATCAGGAAAAACAACTCCCTCTAGGAAGCCTGTCTTTCATTCTCACTTTCTCATTGCAGATGCTATTTCTAGGGCAGGAGGTGAGTCTTTCTCTTCTAACTCCCATCCACCAGCCCCGTACACAGGTGGATTGGTGCATGGAGTAGATTATGAGGAAGGGCCCACCCCAAAAAAGGAGAAAAAACAAAATAATACTTTTTAAAATATTAACCTGATTACAAAAAAAAAAAAAAATTATAAGTTGATTTCCAGAGGATTAAAAGCACTTAATGTTAAGAAATGCTCTAAAATAACTTTTAAAAAATCACATGTATAGAATTATATCACTCAGGCCTTAATGAATATATTATCAGTCTAAGATTTACATTTTTGTTCATAATGCCTAACCACACTTAATTCCATGCTGTCACGGTATTATTAGTGACATTATCTCATCATGTCAGAGTTTACAGCAAATTTTCCCTATGGTAATATCATTGAATTGCTTAGCATTAAGATTTTCTTATCATTATTCTTTAGTTAAGCTAATTTGAGTTAGTTGATTAGATGTGTCCTCAGGATAAAGAGAGGGTGATTTTATGTCATGCAATTTCAATTAGCTGTCCATTCTTCACAAATGGTAATTAGCAACTATATCATTGGGAAAAATCTCAAGTTCTC
The DNA here is from genome assembly GCA_025594165.1 of Tamias sibiricus. Lineage (NCBI taxonomy): Eukaryota > Metazoa > Chordata > Mammalia > Rodentia > Sciuridae > Tamias > Tamias sibiricus. The sequence continues at coordinate 98,143,410 of CM046669.1, forward strand.
GTAGATGATTTCACAGGTATGTGACCTGGGACATGTCCAGGTCTGTCTGAGTGCTGCCCACGGTGAGTCAGAAGCAGGCCAGGAAGGTGGTGGACCTGTTTCCCCGAGAGGACCAGGACAGGGCACCTTCTGCTCACCGCTTAAACAGCATCCAAGAGATCAGGCCAGGTTTAAAGAGCACGTGGCGGACCACAGGCTGGTGGGAGGTCTGCCTCCCAGAAACAGACAGAGGGACACCCAAGTCCTGGCTGTCCCAAGTGTCCCCACACCCAACCTACGCTCTGCTTGGCTTTCTGATCTCTGTTTTCTCCATTTGCCTCTGCTTGTTTTTTTCTAAGGAATATAATACTCTTCTTTCTGTTCTAGGTCCTAAATCCACTTTTTTTTTTTAATCAAAGTTGTATAATTACATAGCTTTTTAAAAGCAGAACAGAAAAGCTCGTAATGTAGAACAATGTTCCTTGTGTGGCCTCCCTTGCCCCTGGGCCCTGTGGCAACCACTTCTGCCCGTCTGTGTCTGAAGACATGGGCGTCATTCCCAACTCTAACTCCGGACTATCGCACAAACCTACAGAAAAGAGACAGGCCACATAAATTTTGGAGTGGCCCATGCATCCTGTGCATAAACCCATCAGAGAGTAGTTAGAGGATAGTACGTAGAGTTATATACTTGTCTGTCAGATTTTAAAAAATACTCTAAAATTGTCATGTACCCAACAGATCTGGTCCATAGACAGTCAACGTTTTGGCCTGGGTATGAGGGATGCCCCAAAAGCTCATGTGTGACACAACGCAAGAAACTTTAAAAGTGAAATGACTGGGTGATGAGAACCTCCACCTAACCAGTCCATCAATCCACAGATATGGACTAACTGGCAACTCTAAGCAGGTAAGCTCTGACTGGGAAGATAGGTCACTGGGGGTGAGCCTTTGGGGTTTACATTTTGTGCCTGGTGAGAAGAGCTTGCTCTCTCTGCTTCCTGTTGCCACGTCCTGGTCTGCTTCCCTCCTCCACTCCCTTCCGCCATTATGTTCGGCCTGACCTCGGGCCCCGAGCTCTGAAGTCAGCCGTCTCTGGACCTCTGCAACCATGAACTGAAATAAACCTTTCCTCCTCCACATTGTTCTTGTTAGGTCTTTTGGTCACAGTGAAGAAAAGAGCTGACTACTGTCGTCAGTTTGTAACCCTGATTGAAATGGTGTGCCACCATCTTAAAACCTGTGCTGTAAGATATCAGACCTCGACTGTGAAGAACTCAGGATTTTCTGATTACACGGACTCATTCCTTTGCCACGCCTGTTTCCAGATTGAGACTATTAATTTTCTACATTTATTAAGCTTCCATTTCTTGGTCCATCAACTTTATACCAGGGCCCTGTCTTCATGAGGATGCAGTTCCCACCACCAGGCCTCCACCCTAGCTTCTCCCCCTCTGTCACTCAGATTTTAATTTTTTTTTTTTTTTTTTTTTTTTTTTTTTTGTAGTTGTAGATGGACAGAATGCCTTTGTTTTATTTATTTTTATGTGGTGCTGAGGACCGAACCCAGTGCCTCACACATGCTAGGCAAGCGCTCTGCCACTGAGCTACAGCCCCAGCCCATTAGATTTTAATCTTATGTTGAGATTAACATTACTCTTATGTAATTACACACATCTTATGGATTCTGTTGCCATCATAATTATTGCTATTATATTTCCATTTGTACAATTTCCCTTATGATAATTATGAAAATAATTAACCAGGTAGTATACTAGGATTATAACCCTCACACCATTCCAAAAGAATAAATCCCATGTTCCTGGAAGGAAAGCAAGTCCAATGTGCAGAACAAAAAGATGGTGCTTCTAACTGCCCACCCACAACTTAATGCCACTTTTCAGTTTGCTTCCTATGAGGACAAGCATTTTTCTCATGCCCATTTTCCCCTCAAGTTTCTAATCACCTTTCTTTTTTTCTCATTACAGAAGGTACGTACATTTCCTCTCTGTGCCACAAATGTGATTCAGACCCGTGGTACTCTATTGCTTTGAATGAATCTTTTTCTTCAGACATGTGCTTTAACCCAATGGCTTCTTCTTGGAACTTAGACCATTTCTTTCTAGGCCTGAAGAATTTGATCTCCTATCGTGCCTTGAAATGTCAACTGTATTCAACCAATGACGTCTAGTAGTTATCAATATAAATTAGGAATAATATGTTACTTATAAGGTACAAATTTATAATAAATTGAAACAAATTTATAAGTCTATAAATATCTATTATTTGGTGACTCCTTTAGAAAGGATACATATGAAACGTTTTAGTCAGTTTTTTTGCTGCTGTGACCAAGGACAAAATAGAGGAGGGACAGTTTAATTTGGAAGTTCTGGTTTCAGAGGTCTCAACCCACAGATGGCCAGTTCCAATTCTGGGCCTGAGGTGAGTCAGAACATCATGGCATGGCGGAAGGGAGTGGAGGAGGAGAGCAGCTCCGGACGTGGCAACAGGAAGCAGAGAGACCTCTACTGGCCAGGGGGCGAATATATATACTCCAAAGGCATGCCCACGTGCCCTACATCCCCAGCCACATCCTGCCTGCCTATTAATCCATAACTGTGGATAGATGCATCGATTAGGTTAAAGGTCTTGTAACCCAATCATTTCACCTCTAACCTTTCTTGCCTTGTATCACATGTGAGCTTTTGGAGGACACTTCATATCTAAACCATAACAAAAGGTAGGTTATCTAAATCTTTGTACTTGCTTTTTGTGTTTACCTTTGGTGATACTTTTCCCACTATGGAATTTTAGGTCCTAAAGAAAGTTTCCAAAGAATTTTTGGCATTTGTTTGGATGGCATTTTTTTAAAATATTTATTTATTTGCTTTAGTTGTACACAATGCAACGCATTTATGTTTACGTGGTGCTGAGGATCGAACCCGGGCCACGCACGTGCTAGGGGAGCGCTCTACTGATGAACCACAACCCCAGCCCCTGGATGGAATTTTTTTAATATTGGCTTTGTTAAGCAAAGTCATGGGAGTCCACTGATTTAGACCAGAGCTCCTGCACTAGATCCCAGAGGACCAGACCAAACCAGAATGGAGTCACTTGGGCAAGAGGCTATGTAATCACACTGAACTTTGAAATAGGCCAGTTTTTAATACAACTGGAGATTCCATCAATCATGGAGTCAGGGTGGTGCAGGAAGACCAGTGTTTTAACCATATTAGAAAAGTAACTTTGAAATGTCCAGTGGCTCTTGGTTCTGTTTCAGCCTTCCGCAGCCCCCAGCTGCCCATAATCTCCACTTCCCCTGCTCAGCTCATCAGAAAGCTCTGTTTTGTGGCATCAGGTGGCGTGTGATTCCAGAATAGAAAAAAAGAAGCCAATTAGATCTTGAAACCGAATTGGTTGTAATTTTGTCTTTTGACATCTTCTGGCAGCCATCCTTGATGAAGATAAATCTAACACAATTCCAACTCTTGTTCTTTTGTAGTTTACATTTCGCAGACTAGGAGTTTAAACAAACTATTTGTCTTTGCTGTTCTAAATTTTTATTCAATCTTTTAATATGATTTTTTTTTAACTCTCTTAGCTCTGGGAAAATGCTGTCTACTTTTTGATAAATTTCTGTTTTGATTTTCTGGAATTATTATTCATATATTTGATATGTAAATTTAGCTCCTTTTTTCTTTTTCTCCCCAAATGCTCTTCCGATGTTTCTATTGTTTTTACTTCCATCTTTGGATAATACATTTCCAAAAGATTTTTTCTTATTCTCTGGTCTTTTATAGACTTCATCAACTTATAATCTTTCTGAAGACAGTAATTTTCCTCTTCTTAAAGAGCTATGTATGCAGAGGAGGATTAGAGGAACACTAGAAAGGCCAATGGGAAGGGAGGGGAAGGGAGGGGGCAACAAGGTAAAAAAAAGATGGTAGAATGAGGTGGATATCATTCGTGAAGACACGAATGGTGTGAACATACTTTGTATACAGAGATATGTAAAAATGTGCTCTATGAGTGTAATATGAATTGTAATGCATTCTGCTGTCATATAGAACAACTTAGAAGAAAAGAAAAGGAAAACAAACAAAAGAGCTGTGTATTCCTTGGATTGGGGCTTCCTCCTGGTCACTCCTACCTCGATCCTTCTCTTTCACGCAGATGTTTCTCTTCCTGTGTCTACCATTCTTTGATTCTCTGTGTGTACTTGAGAGTTGGAAGGTGGGTGTGTTTCCCTGGGTATCCAGAGTTGTGTCCTGAACAGGACACCAGTGCCCTGGGGGGAGGGTCTGGGGGTAGGGACTGCAGGTGTCTGGCGCCTCCTCTGTCCACGCCAGCAGGAGGACTCACAGTCCCCCACCCCCACCCTGCAGCCTTCCCTTTTCTTCCACTCCCATCCCACATTCCCTCGGGTGCTGCTTCTCTGCTGTTTCATCCAACAAGCTTCTATCCCTCCTGCCTTCCAGAATGTATAACCTGCTATTGGGTCTTCTCACCACATGGGGTCGGTTTGTTTCCTAAAAGTCATCCCACTGGCTGCTTAAGGAAGAGGAGAGACCTACTTGTTTTCACTCTGCCATTTTGAACCCAAACATCTTTTTCCTCCCTTAGCTGCTACTGTGTTCTTTTCTTTCCTTCTCTCTAGTTTCGATCTTTTCTTAGCTTCACCTGTCCGATCAAATCCCAATATTTTACTCCAACTTTATGTAAAAACCTCTGCAGTACCTGTTGCCGCCTGAAGCGCTTGGAGCAACGGAGCTGCGGGAAGAAGTTCAGAGGCGAACTGGAAACAAACAGCTTTTTATTCTGATAACTTTTCTCTCTGGCTCTAACAACAACTAATATGCACCACAGATACCACCAAAAATGGCACTGACCCGATCAGCAATTTCGGCCAAGTCACTCGAAAACCCGGGACAAATCCCGTGAGACTACGGAAAGCGACAATGCCCAAATCTCCACGGCTCATAGTCAACCGCAATTCAAGTCAATCCCCAAACAGGGCTCCTACAGTACCTCTGTAAATATCTCCATAGAAAAGGGGATTAAAAGGGAGGAAGTGTAAATACAATTAATCGAGTTTTGGCACAGGCCCAATGCATCTGTATCACTGAAATTATTTTCTGGCCAGAAGTGTACCTCCAGTGAAGATCAGTGACCAGTGGCAGAGGGGATGGATGAAGGGAAGGGCCAGGCACAGCAGGGTACACCTGTAATCCCAGTGGCTCAGAAGGCTGAGGCAGGAGGATCACAAGTTCAAAGCCAGCCACAGCAACTTAGTGAGGCTCTAAGAAACTTAGTGAGGCCCTGAATCAAAATAGAAATCAAAAGGGCTGGAAATGTGGCTCAGTGATTCAGCATCTCTGGGTTCAATTTCCGGTGCCAATAAATAAAAATTAAAAAGAAGACTACAGTGTGATTCCCCCCCCCCAAATTCCTTCATATTGTATTGTTCCTGCTGTTGCAAAAAGACAATAGCTAGAACCACTCGCAGCATCTTCCGCGAGAAGGAAACGCTGACCTCGTCCATTCTGCTTCATGGTGTCCTCTCAATGCGAGGCCTGCAGAGGAAGTTCGTGGGTTTGAAAGAGATGATGACCAATTTCCTCAGCTTCTGGGAAGTGGGCAGCACGCAGTGTTCAGGAGGGGCGGGGGGTTACAGAACTCTGTGCAGGTGCGTGACCACGGAGCCAGGGCCTGCTCACATTAAATTAAGAAGCAATGCCCTCCCAGGCCAGCCTGGCCTCCGGGGCCTTCAGCTCTATCCTGACCTGTATCTGCATGGTTACAGGGACAGGAAGCCTGGCTGTCCTGGCCCACCGCAAGCACGGCATAATCAGAACTACACAGACAGAGGCTGGTGACCTCCTTCCTTGTCTGGTGCTTTCCTCCAAGTTAATACCACTGTCCGGTAACAGAGGCTCTTCTGAATATATGCTCTTGGGAAAAAGCAGATTAACCATCAGAACAGTATGTAGGACCAAAAGGAAGCCCATCTGAGTTATCGTTTTTAGTAAAGTACAATCCAATGGTAAATACATATGAAGTTTCCATGACATTGTTAGGAGTAAGTAAAGCAAATTTCGACATCCAAGTAAATGTAACTGATATCCCATGTCACCAGTGCTGACTCAAGGTCATCACGCTCTTTAAACTCTGCCAACTAGGTGGCTCATTTCATACCATCACAGATTCATCATAATTTGCGTTCGATTCCCTCTCCCCACTAGCCCTTTGAATAAGTTCAAGCGCTCCTGTGTGGTTTCCATTCCATAGCTAGTACTCTCTGTGTCTCCTGAAGAACAGACCAGAGAACGTTCTCACAGACTTCGCCCTCCTCCATGGTCGCTGCTCGCTGACACACAGTGGGTGGAGAACAGGTCATCTTTTTTTTTTTTTTTTTTTTTAATTTTCAGTATAGTGGTATGCTATTCAGAATATTTACTAAAATTGTAACAGACTACATTAAAGATTGCTTACTTTATTGTTGTGCTTTTTAAAAAAAAATTCGGCTATCACTCAAAAAGGAAATGGTTAACAGAAGCGGTGTAAGTAAAATGGTGCCGCAGGTCACTGTGCCATGGATGGTGTAGCTCATTTCCTGGTGTCAGCAACACGACTCCACAGAGGGGCCATCGTAGAGGAGGTTTATTCTGGCCCGTGCCTGGGGAGGGTCTTCTGGCTAACACAGTCCAGAGGCAGCAAAGGGTGTGGGGAACATCAGTCCCGAGGGCTCCACTCCTATGACATCATCTGGCCCTAATTACGCCCCCCAAGAGCCCCTCCTCTAAATGCTACTCCGACTAAGTTCCCATCCTCCTAGACCCTCACGAGGGCACTAAATGTCACATGGGAGGCGCTGGGGGACACTCACACCTCGTCCAAACCACAGCACAGATTCAGAAAACTTTGAGGCGAGCGAGAGATGGGGAGATGGGCTTCCCTTCATGGGGCACCGAGGGCGAGACTGGGGACGGCCAGGAAGGGCCCCGAGAGCAAGCGCAGAATCGCAGATGCTATTATTTGGATGGGACAGAGAAAAAGAACTGGATTAAGTAAAAGGCTCCAAGTGTTCCATCGATTCCCAAGCCATATTCCTGAATGACAGAAGCGTTTTAAGGATGTACACACGGGGAATTTGTTGTTATTCGTATTTGTTGTCAGAACGAAAGGGCTGGGCTTAAAAGCTTTTCTGGTTAAAGGAAGCAGTTGAATCAGACAAGCCTCTCCCTCCACCCAGTTCAGCTAGAGAAGCCAGAGTGAAAACAGAGTTACACACACACACACACACACACACACACACACACACACACAGCTGAGAGGCAGTGTTCGCAGGCGGGCGGGAGCCGCTGGGTCAACAAGAACTAGAGGCTCAGGGAAGCGTGAGTGGGCAGAGCTGACGCGGAGGTGCTGTCCCCCAGAGCAGTTGCTAATTTCTGGGGTGGTGAGGGCGGGGGCCTCGCCTCTTCAAAGGACTGCTGTCAGGGAGCCAGAGGCCAGCACAGCCTCTGACGGGCAGGCGCGGGCAGCCTCTGTCCCACGGTCCCTCTGTCCCTGGGTCAGGTGCCATCGCTAGGAGCTGAGGGACTGGCACATGAAAGCCCTCCGGAGAAGCCTGCTGAGCGGAGCAGAGGCCTCACTCCTCTCAGGAGATGGAGATTCTGTGCCGCCCCCCGCCCCGCCCCGGGAAGAGCTGCTCCAAAAAATTCTCCAGGCTTTCCAAGCAAAGGGCCAAGGTCAATCAATATATGGACAGAGGCTTAGCACAGACCAAAGTTAGCTGGATGGAGGTGACCCAAATTTACTCTCAAGTCAATCTTTATTCTGCAGCGACAGCTGGAACACCAAGGCAAGCATGCACCCGTGACTCTGGGCACAGCAGGGCGTAGCAGGCCATGTTCCGGCTTGGCCACGTCCCTGGGCAGTGCAGGCAGCCTCTCCCACCTCACTGGGCACCACAGCGAGGAGGGACGGCTGCCCTGCCTGCCTCCCAGAGCTAGCAGGGCCAAACTGCTTTCTCTGAGTAGCCAGAGTGTCTCAGAATCCTGACTCTGCTCTCAAAGGCTCTGTGAACGTGACCTGCCTGTAGCTTGCTTGGAGAAATGAGATTTTAGGACAAAACCTAGTAGGGCTTCTTTAACACACTGAGCTCTGTGTATGCTTACACTGACCGTCAGAGATAACAGGAATTGTAGACGGAGACGCTTGATCACAGTGAGAAAGGGAAGAGGCTGGGCTTTCCAAACCAAAGGGCGCAGTCCTTAAAGATGCAATGGTTTTATCCTCCTTTTGTTCAGATAATGAAGAAAGAGGTAAATGTCATATAGCTAGGCAGGTCTGGGAGTTGAATTTGGCTTGTCTGATTTTGAAATTTTTTTTCCCTGTTGCAAAGCTGCTGACACCAGGCCCCCATTGCGGAAAGCATTAGAAACCTCAAGGCGTCTCATCTTGTTTGCATTCAAACCCCGGTTCAAAGCCAAAAAGCAGTAAGAACAATCAAGCTTGTGCCTGGAGTCGAAGGCACTAATGGAGATGTGAAATTGAACAGTGAGGATGAGGAAAGACTCCTGCAGGGTAGAGGGAGCTGGAAGAAGAAGGAAGGGTTGATGTAACGCGCCCCGTAGAACAAGTCCAGTTATCCTGAGGAATGCACAACCCCACAACTCAGGGCTGGAACCACAAGGATTTATTTCATCCCATCCCACACATCACCTGGGGCAGCTTCTGCCTGAATATCTTTTCAGGAACCAGGAGAATGTTGCAGCCACTATCTTGGAACATTCTGGTCACTGAGACAAGAATTGAAAGAGCTCAGGAAAGTGTACATTGGCTCTTAAAGCTCTTTCAGGGTTAATACACCTATTTCCCGATCACATGACACTGACCCATGTCCTATAGATGCCCCAACTTCAACAGAGAGTGGGGTAGTGCCGAGCCACCCACACCAAGAAAGAACCAGAATACGGGAGCTCCACGGACAGCCGCAGTGGACACCACACAACAAAACCCATCAGAGGGCCACTGTGGTCATCACCAAGTGTCCCCAAACACCACGTCACACACAGAAGAAGGAAGTTCTCATTATTGATTTCCTAATGGCTGGAAACCACACTCCCAGGCCCTTTTAAACATTTTCCCCAGCTGAGCGCGGTGGCGCACGTCTGTAATCCCAGCACTTGGGAGGCTGAGGCAGGAGGATCACGAGTTCAAAGCCAGCCTCAGCAATGGCGAGGCACTTAGCAACTCAGTGAGACCCTGTCTCTAATAAAATACAAAAAAGGGCTGGGGATGGGGCCCAGTGGTCAAGTGCCCCTGAGTTCAATCCCTGGTACCAAAAAAAAAAAAAAAAAAAAAAAAATGTCCCCATGTTTCAGAAAACAGTCCGTAGCTTGGAAAGATTAAATCAAGTCTTCAGGTTCAAGACTGCGTACCAAGAACATTCAGCTTTCATCCCTGCTGAAGTCTCTGGAATAAAGCCAAAGACAAAAGAGAATAAATGTGCCGTAGGACAAGGAGGACAGGAGAGGCACTGCAGGACTGTTGGTTGAGCCTTGTGGGAAAGTATGGACCAAAACGACAGGAGGGCGGCTGCAGAGGTCACTCCTGACTGACGTGGACCTGGGAGCAGGGAAAAAGGCGGAAGAAGGGGATGGCCGGAGGTGAGTCACAGGGCAGCTTTCCAGTGAGCAGCCTGGAGACCTCATCCAGCCCTCTCTGAGCGGATCATGTGGGAAGGGTGACATCTGTCACAGCCGACTCACAGGAATCTGCTTTTTGAAGCAGTCGAGTGACTTTCTAGGTAGGGTGAGGCCCCTCTTGTGGGTGACCAGACCTCCCTGTGTGCCGGCTGGCTGGCCTGGTGGGGTGGTCCCTGCCTGCTTGTCACTACACCACGCACACAGGCACAGCACTCTCCATGAGCCTCTGGTCCATCAGAAGGGCAGGTGGTAGAGGGGCAGATCAGCACTGTCCTGTGATGGTCACTGCCAGCACGCTAGCTAAATGCCAGCTAACCCCAGGCGTGCTGTGGGCTGCACCAACCATGCCCCTGTTCCCTGGTCCCATCTGACTACGGAACCAACTGGGAAACAGACAGTGGATAACCTCAGTCTAACAGGGAGTAAAATGCCGTTTATTGATAAGAATTAATCGTAAAAGACTGCAAAATCTGAATGAGATCTGCAGCAACAAGAGGCTTCATGCCACCACACCTTGGGCTTAGGAAGGTCTCAGCCCAGACACAGCAGGACCACCTCAGGCCTGGCCCCAGGAGCTGCCCCTCTTACCATAGGGCAGAGGGCAGAGCAAAACACGAGCTCTATACAGGCACCAGCCCCAGGATCCAGGAGAGAGTGAGGGGCTGAACAACACAGACACTGCCTCCTGCCAGGCCCTCGGTGTAGGAGCCCTAATTAAGGAGATAGCTAAGATTGCGGTTAGCTGTGAGCCATAAAGATGTTCAAGCATTACCACCTTCTATGGTCTTGCGATATAGAAAAACTCATCCATGGCTTTTATTATTCGACCTTTCCTTATTTTCGCTCCCATTTTTTAAATTTTCTTATTTCTTACCTGCTGACCGAATTCCCTATACGGGCCACCACTTGTCGCTGCCTGAAGCGATTGCCTCTTAGAGCAACGACACTGCGGGAATAAGTTCAGAGGCAGACTAGAAACGAACAGGCTCTTTATTCTGCTAGCTTCTCTCTCCGGCTCCAACAACAACTCCAACACCATCCACACTCCTGCAACCACCACACAATGGCGCCAACCGGATCCGCAATGTCCCGGGCCAAGTCTCGCGCGACCATAGAAGGTGGTAATGCTTGAACATCTTTATGGCTCACAGCTAACGCAATCTTAGCTATCTCCTTAATTAGGGCTCCTACACCTTGGGTCATGTTCATCATGGCCCCTTGTCAGGAGTGACTGATGGGCCAGGAATGCTGCTCAAGAGAAAGTCCCTCTACCCAGGAGCAAACCCAGGCAAAGGTCTCTCCTCCCAACACATCCTCGGTCAGCATCCAACCCGGAAGCAAAACCGCCCTGGGTGTTCCATCACTGAGGGCCTGGGATGCAGGGAACGGATTTCACAGGACGGAGGAGCCCAAGCAGCCTCCAAGGAACAATGAGGCCACACGCTGGTGATTACAGGAAGCCACCACCACCTATAGACACACAAGGTGGTGTCACTGGAATCTAGGAGTCTGTCACCCAGAAGAATCTGAAAAGGCAGCAAGCATGACCTCTGGAGTGGACACCGTGGAGAGAGAGAGGGCAATCTGCCAGACTCCACCTGTGCCGGGAAGGGCGGAGACACACCCTGACCTCTCCCTTGCTCCTGTCCTCCAGGTGCCCCAGCAGGGCCTCCCCTTGGCCACAGCTGGCCAGAAGTCAGCAGACAGGGTGGGTGAAGCAGCGAGGAGCGTGGAGAGGGTGGAGCTGGGGCCAGTGGCCTGCAGCAGGCCGGCCCGGTGTCCCCTGCCAGCTCTGCAGAGGGCGCTCCCTGCATCTGCACACAGGTGATCCGCGGACCCCCACAAGCCTCTGTGGGAGGCGGGGTCCCCTGTTGTCTTGTCACTGGACAGGCCAGAAGCCTATTTAAAGTCTAACTAAAATAACAAAACAATGAGCAAGTTACAAGAGGTGGTGGCTTTGCAGAGTGACAACAGACAATGTTTAAAATTGAAGGGTGAAGAAAAAGAAGAAAAAGAAAAGATGGTAGAATGAGATGGATATCATTTCCCTAAGTGCATATATGAAGTCACGAATGGTGTGAATATACTTTGCGTATAACCACAGATATGTAAAAATGTGCTCTATATGGGTAATATGAAATGTAATGCATTCTGCAGTCATTTTTAACAACTTAGAATAAAAAATAAATTAAAAAAAAAAAAAAGAGGTAGGGTTAGCAGATGAAAAAAAAATTGACAAGTGTGGACCTAAATGTGTAAGTGCTACTTAGCCTTCTGGAGGTAACCACAGGAACAAAACAGAGCTAGTTAAGAGTGGTCTCTGCATTAAAAGTAGGTGGGGGTGGAGACTTCCATTTTTATTGTATAATTTGTTATTCTATTTGGAATTGTTTTTGCCAAATTCCTAGTTGCTTTTATAAAATAAGGAGGAGAAAAGGGAAGTTTTGTGGCTAAGCCCCTCTTACATGACTCTCGAGTTCAGACTTTCACCTTGTACTCCACATGACCACGCCAGGACTGACCTGTGAATAACTCCATAGAGACCAGCCCCAGCTGTGACCTGCCCTGGACACTCACTGGACAGTCAGCACCACAGGAGGAAGGCCTGTAGTGCAGTCCTTCTGTGCTTCTTGGGGAACCAACCAAAGAGCAGTGAGCCTTCCCATTGCTCTTTCACACACCCAATAAGCATCTGGGGGTGTGCAGCACCCCACACCCCAGTAGCTACTATGAGCACTGTTGCCTGGATTCTGAGTATTGACTTCTTATGTTGAAATCTTGCCAGCAAATCTTTCTGTGATGGGTTAAATAACTGAATCCTTCACGTGCAAAGTGTGTACAGGATAAATAATGCAATCAGGAGATGAGCTTGGTGTGATGGGGTATCTCTAATCAGTGATACAGCAATTGACATAGAATTATTTTGTAAACCTGAAGTGTACTTTCTTCACCTCAGTGAGCACCTGCTGTCATCTAAATAAAATCTCATTGTCGTAGCCAAACACATCATCATCAAAATGCACTAGACTAATCCTCAAAGAACTCAGCTAATTACCCCCATTTTTCCTATAAAAGGGAAGGAAATGGAGATTGAGGCTTTTAGTCCTATGTCACTTAGTCCTCAATCTCTTTACCAGAGTTGGTGGCAAAGAAAAATGATGATTGCTCCTCACTGATTTCTCATCTTCCTCCCCAATCCGAGGGGGTGGAGACTCCGTGTTTTTGTAAGGAGATCATCATGAGCAGAGCAACAAAGGTGGCTGAGATGCTGGGGAGGTGGCCAGAGTTGGCCAGAGAAAGACTTGTCTCCTTCCCCAGGTGGGTCTCAGAGACCCAGAGCCTCCCACCAAGATGCAGGAAAGATCCCACTGGTGCTCTTGAGAAGGAAGTAGGGCAAGAGCTCAGTTTTCGTGGGCCTGTGATGTGGGCAGTCACATGGGGCCCAAGCTCGGGAGGATCCTGCACCTCTGACTGCTCTGCTGCCGCCATCTTGAAATTGGTTTTTGTTTGTTTTAATAAAGGACCCAGCATTTTTATTTTCACTGGGCACCACCAACTATGTAGTTGGTCTTTGGGATGCTGCTCTTGGGAGCAAACAAGAACCTACAGGTAGGACTGAGGGCTGCCTAGGTAGGAATGAAAAGAGAAGATGGCAGGACACCTCACTCCAGGTGAACTCACTGGGACTGAAAGGAGAAGGGCAAAGAAACTGCTTTGCAGCATCTTCAGGATGCTGAGAGTGCTTATGATGATTGGTGTTGGGTCCCATGCCATAGAGGACCTAACAAACATTTTTTTGGCCAAATATTGGGTACTTAATAGAAAGTTACTAGTTTTCTTTAGCTCATATTAGCTCATGTCAATTCTTTCAACTGAAGAAGACATTTAGTCTAATTCATATATTCTTTACATTTTATGTTTTTTTTTCAAATTTTGTTATTTTGTTATCTGACATTACTTGCCACTATGTTATTTGGCATATTTACCAAGAAGTTATTTGATATTATTGGGACATCTCACTTAGAATTTCTAACATATTTTTCAAAATTCCACTAATGATGACTCTCTCCGGAACACAGAGCCAGGCACACTTCTCCCACTATGTGAGATCCATTTTTCCGGGAAGGAGCACTGTTCTCTCCAAGATGCAACGCCACTCACCCTCTCCCACACACCCAGTAAAACAAGACCTCTTCCCTGTCGCCCTCTCCGCTTCCCCAACTCTACAAGAGAAACCTTAGGACGTTTTACCTTCCCATGCTCATATCCTCCTTCCAACTCATACATGTTTTTAGATTAAAATTCCTCTTACATTATTTTCTCCCAAAATCTTTAAGCAACGTCAAGCCTCCAGGACAGCCGAAGGGCCAGCTGAGGAGCACCGCGGGTCACCACTGGCTGGCACTCTGCCACGTACACTGCTTTTGTTTGGATCTGAGGTGTCTGTCAAAGGCCAGCGTGTCAAAGGCTTGGTCCCCAGCCTGGTATGATCAGAGGAGGCAGAAACTGGAGAAGAGGGGCCTGGTGGGAGGTCTGCACGTCACTGTGTGGGTGGGGGGGTGCTTTCCAAGGGGACCGTGGGATCCTGCTCCCCTCCCCTCTCTTTCACTTCCTCATATGGGACGAGGGGTTTGCTCCACTGCTAGCTCCTGCCGTGTGGTGCTGCCTGGCTACAGGACTAAGAGCAACAAGGCCAACTGATCATGGACCAAAACCTTTAAAATGGTGAGCCAAAATACACCTTTTCTCTTTTTAAGTTCACTGTCTCAGTCATCTGTTACAGTAGCAGAAAGCTAACTCATGTCCCTTTTTCTTTCTCTCACATGGATGCATGCATTTGTTTGTTGGCCTTGATTGAATTACTTGAAAATAATCCACATATGTGAAAGTAACCCTAAATAAACACCTGAATATCTATTCCTTTCAAATACACACAACCAGATATCAACATCACTCTTAAGGACTTCAGATTTTATGAAATAATATCAGCTATCCCAACCTTTAAATGTTTGCCCGGCCCCCAAATGGCCTCATAACCAGGGGATTTTTCATCCAGGACCATCAATGATCCCACCAGCGATCGGTTGCCTTGTCTGATTGCAGCCCCGTGAATGGAGTCAGGGTGAACATTTGACTGGGACACGGTGTGGGTGATGCTGTCACTGTGGACAACAGGCACAATTTCCGGTCCCGCTGTAGGCAGAGAAGGGCTTGGTGGTTCAGGTCAGGTGAATCTGCCATCCCGGGCCCTTGTCCTTGGTGAGAGTAGACACGGGTGTGCATTCCAGTACCTCGAGAAATGCCAAGGGTGAGGGAGGTCCCCAGGGGACAAGGCCCAGCTCTTTCCTTCCCAGGTGGACAGCAGGTAGCCTGCAGGCAGATCCAGTTCCGCCTACTGTTCCTCTCCCCCACGTCTGCTCCTGCCCCGAGGCCTCTGTTGGGGTCAGTTGGGCGTTTCAGAGTGTGGCCCTCCTCCGCCTCCCACGTGCAGTATGCACAGACCTCTCCTTTCCCCCTGGGAAGTGGACACTCTTTGACTGGACACGGCTGTGGTGACCGGTGGCCTCTCTCCACTTGCTCCACTATCGCAGCTCCCAGGGTTGAAGACAGGCCTGACGTGTCACAGGGTGACCTGCCACTTCTCTCTCCCTGCAGACTGGGCCTCCTTTACCCTTTGCACTCCCAAACTCCACCACAACCTGGACCCTATGTCGTTTCTCGTTGGTGGTCCTTGGAAAGCCCAGAAAGCACTGACTTCCAGAACCATGCTTCTCTTCAGCTCAGGAAAGTTGATTTTCTTATTCTATTTCTTTCTTTTTCTATCCAGGAAAATCCTACTCTTCTTTCTTTCAAAGGATGAAATGGAGAAAGTATTAATTGATTTATTTCCACAGAAGCAATTCAACCTCATTCACTCGATTCAGGTAGAACAACTACAAAATCCCGAATTAGAGGGGTAGAGAGAGCCGCACGAGGTTAGTGTCTTCAAGGAAATACATTTCTTCCCCTTTGGGGCTAAATTCAGGGAAAGTATTCAGGATCGTCCAGCAGCAAGTGTGCAGGGTGTAAATTTTCACTAGAGACGCCAGAGAGAGGGTACTGCACCTGCCATGTGGCCTATGTGTCTGTCCCCAACACCAAGGGCCTCAGGTTCTGGCCACCTCTGATCCCCTGGCCACGGTCATGACTCCAGGGGTTGACACATTACCCGGTGGCCCCCACTCTCGCACCTTTGTTGGGGAGTCTGGGGCTGGACACCTTGTCCATCCACACTAACCTAATCCCCTCCCTGGGACTTTTAAACTGAGACCAACAGCTCCTCTGCAGCGCGGGACTGTGAGCAGTGAACATGGGGAGCTCTGGTTGCCACGTTCCCCACTCTAGGTGGGAAACTAATGCAGTGGTTGAGAATCCAGCAAACAGAGAGAAACAGAAGCAAGAGGAGGAGACAGAACATTCTAGAGCTGTTCAAACCTCTGGTTCCACATGCTCCAAAAGTCTAGCCCACCGTCTTGTGCCTTGGTTATTCAACTCCTCACTCAAGTGCCTGCAAACTCACTTAGAGTAAGTGAATCCACCTCTTCATCAAAGTTTGAGTTTTATATTTGTAACCAAAATGGTCTTAACTGTCAAAGAACTAAAATGGCAAAATTATCAATGGCCTCACAATAAACAAAAATTTGTGTTTGTGAAAAACATGTAATTTACAGCACACTTTTCTAACAATCCAGCCCTATCCAAGCAAAATGCATGGTCATGCAGAAATAACTGCTTGGTTGAAAAGTGGCCTATGTGATCTTTCTACATAAACCGTGCACAATATTAAAAACCATCGTCACATGCTACCAATATTCATCCCTGGACACAATGGACTCTCTCAAAGCTGAATTCTCTCTTTACTTCACGTATTTATTTATTTGCCTGAAGTTTCTCCTAACCCACTAAATTGTCTGCAGACTACAAAATGCCTTCGTACACACACAGACACACACCCATACTTCAGTCTCTTCAAAATTGCTTCAGGAAAGCCGTACATCTTGGAACTTGTGTCAGACTTGGCGAGGCCTTGCCCCCTGTTGTCTGGGAAGTCTGTGGGGGGGCTTCATTCTGAAGGTGAAAAGGACGCCGGTCCCCATGAACCCAGGTTGCTCAGTAGAACCCAGTGTGCGACCATCAAGACAGGGAAAGCGAGACAGTTGGGCCTTCCTGCAACAGCCGCTCATGTGACAGCCCCAGAGGGACTTCACAGCTGCCAACACAAGCTTATGGATTCAGTCAAGACATTAATGCTGTCATGAAAAAATATGCCTTATGATTTTTATAGCTTGGCATGTGTAGCCTCCGACAGGCCATCTGCCCTGCCGTGGTCTCCAGCCTTCCCCGGCACAGGCTCAAGGAGACCAGCTGCCCCTGACGACAAAGGGGAGGGGGTGTGGTTAATGGGGCTTCTTCTCATTTTGCATGGCAAAATTCCAAGGTGAGTAGCATTTCAGTGACTTGCATGTGGACACAGGGAAGCTGGAACCCGTTCACCTGGATGGGGAGAGAAAAGCTTAGTAGACAGACCTGTCGCACTGGGTAAGCAGGGAGGAACAATCCAGCCAGCCTCAGCCTCAGGTGAGGTCACCTGTTGGTCTGAACCAGGGCAGCAGGCATAGCCCATAGGAACTGACTTGGAGTCAGGATTTTTTTTTTTTTTAATTGAAGCAGACTACTGAAGTTTTCTTACTTGACAAAAAGGTGGATTTGGGGGGAAAAGAAGAGCCAGTTGGGTACCGATGTTAAAATGGATTTTCTTATTAACACCTTCTCAGTGAGACATGTGGAAGGACTGTAGTCTTTGACTTTCCAGCTGGTTCCAGGTAAGGAGTGATGTGGAACTAGAAGGCAGGTCACTTGAGTTTTATCTATCAGGAGTTTTGATAGTTTTATTAAACACAAATTTAAAACTGATGCTGTTTTAAAGCCCTCGGTAGTAAGGATAGTTAGAAAATGGAAAGAAACAAAAATTCCACTGCACACATGCATGCATGTGCGTGCGTGCACACACACACACACACACACACACACACACACACACACACACAATTTACTGACAGTTTGCAGTTTGGAAAAAAAAAATACCCTCATTGTTCAGGGCTTCCTTACATATCCATTTACACTCAACATAGGCCACAAGCTCCTCTCGTTTCCTGGGGCAGACCATTTTGTGAAGTGATAGCATTTACTTGATACCCCCAAAGCGATGAATAAAGCAGCTCTTAGAACCAACTGTGCTCTCGTCATGATTCGGGGAGAGACAGCAAGGTTTCCAAACCACACGCACAGTCTTCCCGCTGTGCTGCCCCAGCCAAGGCAGAGTCTGGTTCACACAGATTGTGGCACCCTCTCTGGGTCCTCATTTCTCTTTCTGTCTTCTCCTTCTAGAATCTCAATCCCACTCTAACCCTTCTTCCTAACCCCAGTAGCGTCTTAAACCTTCTCTTCATGTTTCTCTCCTTCTTTCTTCTACCTAACATCTCCCCGAGCTTAAAACTTTTCAAGTAACTATCTCTGGTACGTGTCTCCCCCTTGGTGTCCGCACTGTGCACCAGTTCAGAGGTGTCCTCACCTTGGATCTGCCCTTCTCCAGGGTGGTGCCTGGCTACCACAGGGCACTGCTTCCCCCTCCCCCCCACCCCCACACACTACTCAGCAGGAGGTGAGGAGAGGACTCAGATACATAGACTTCAAAACCACAAAACCCACAAGGAGAAACAGTATCTTATCTGCATCTGCAGCATCAAGAATCGCTTCTTGGTTAAAATAAAATAAGGGGTCAGTGATTTTTTTACGTGGTAGTATCCTATCCGCCAGGGCTTCTGGGGAGGGTAACTGCAGGAAGAGCTTGGCCCAGAACAGGGCTCGTTCACCTCTACTGTCCCGTCGCGGTCATGGATAGTGTCCCTCTCACCCTCCAAATTTCAGGGTCCCCCTTGAACAATAAGTGGTATGAGCCCCTACCCCCTTGTGGGGTCACACGGTACGCAGGGCCAAACTCAACTGAGACTCCTGGAAGGGCTGTTTGCTTCAAGTTCTGCGGTCATGTTAGAATTAGAGTGCACGTTGTAAAGTGAATGAGGAATGGAAAATGAAAACAATTTGATGAATCTTTAAGGAAAGGTCAAGGAAAAAAGAGAAAAATAAAGAACAGATGAACAGATAAAAAAACTAAGATGATAGATCTAATGGATAAAAAATAGTAATATGATAGATGTAACCCAAATACATTAGTATTTTATCAAATGTAGGTACTTTACTCCAGTTAAAAATCCCATCAGTTATGGTTTTTAAAACTTATACCATAAGACAGACATAAACATTTTTAATAAAACAAAAATTGGGGCTAGCAATTAAAAAAAGGAAATTTCGAATAAAAAGAATTGGTGCTCAGGGCTGGGGCTATGGCTCAGTGGTAGAATACTCATCTCACATGTGTGAGGCCCTGGGTTCAATCCTTATCACCACATAAATAAAATAAAGGTATTGTGTCCACCTACAACTAAAAAGATATTTAAAAAAAAAAAAAAAGAAGAAAGAAAGAATTGGTGCTCAGTGGTAGAGCACTTGCCTGGCATGTTTAAGGCCCTGGGTTCAATTCCCATCATGAAAGTGGAGAAGAGGAAAAAGAAAGATAATATATGATGTAAACATTCACCAAGAGATGACTCTAGCAATATTACACAGGTGAATTTTAAGGGAAGAACTATTACTAGGCACTCAAGGAACATTTTATGAAGGGTAAGTTCTAAGTAAGGATCTAACAATTGGAAAATTGGATTCACCTCATAACGTAGTCTAAAATATACAAAATTAAACATGACAAAACTAAAAGGAGACAGGGACAAATCCACATGCCTGGCTAGATTTGACACACAAGCCACCTTGACTACTGATAGAAAAGCAGGTAAGAAATCAGGAGACAAAAATTAGAATTCACATTTTTTTTTTTAAATGGCAGGAGTAACACACCGAGCACAACAGCCAACAGCTGGCAAGCGTGCCCTGCGTTGAACTGTGCCTACACATTTGCTAAAACCGGCCACAAGCTGGGCCCAAAGCCAGTCTCAATATGAGATCCACAGAGTACGTTTTCCAACCAGAGTGAACCAGAAACCAATAACTCAAAAATAACTTGAGAATCTCCAAATGTTTGGAAACTAAACATCTCAATCCATGGGTCAAAGAAAAAGTCATGATGAAGATTTAAAAATATTTCTAACTAACTGCTAATGTAAAGAAGACATAACGAAACTTGTGGTTTGTAGCCTAACACAAGCTTAATGGAAAAGTTGTTGCCTTGAAAAAAGAATTAGCAAAGAAGAAACATGGGGAAAACAGCAATGCACTGATAATCCCACTGAAAAAGCTACAAATTAAAAGCACGGAATGTAAATTTTAAAAAATAAATAAACAGAATACAAACATGTATCATAAGAAAATCTAAAAAGCAGTTTCTTTTAAAAGTCGCTTCTCCTCAAAGATTTGTAAGATGCATAAATCCAAACAGGCAGAGGAAGCCAACAAATCAACATCAGGAATAAAAAGGGGGATGTCATGAAGGTCCCAGAGACACTTAAAAGAAAGGGGTGCATCCCGCACAGAATTCCATGACCTTACTGTAGACCCCCCTGCGGGAGGAGGAGCTGACCTCTCCACTTCTCGAGTGTGGCCGGGATTTCATGACTCCAGAGTACAGAGAGAAAAGAAGTAATTCTACAGCAAGGAAACCTGGTAGGTAACAACTAATTTGTCCAAATTGCAGAACTAACAACTAGATTAACACAAACCTGTTATTTAGCAAAGCTGAGAGTGGAAAAGTCTGCTTCTCTCTCTGCAGGTAACAGGGTCTTTATACATGAGGACTTGCCTCCCTGAATCTCCTGTTCTTTCCTCTCTTGGGTCCCCTTCCAGCCCAGAGGAGAGGGGCGCGATCAGTGCCTTGGAAATCACTGAGAGAGGCTACAAGAGAGGCCCCACGTGTTCTCCATCCTTTGCACACTTCTCTGCAATGTGGTATTTGCAGTCCTCCTGTCAAGGGTTGGACTTCACGTCTCTTCCACTTGAATCGGGACTTGACCATCAGCTTGCCTTGCACAGTGGGTCAGTAGCAAATGCAAGCAGAAACTTGGAACCTGGAGATTGCCCTGTGAGAAGCCCAAACCAGCCTGCTGAAAAAGGAGAGACCGCACAGAGAGCAGGAAGGTGTCCCAGCTAAGCCCTGCTCCTGTTAGGCCCAGTTCCGCTTTTCCCACGAACCACAAAGAGCCAGACAGTATGTAATATACAAACGGAGTTTATTTGGGCCAGCTAGCTGGGGTCAAGCTCTCCCACTGACACGCAGGAAGGGCAAGACCCCGAACAAAGGGGGAGTCTCAGGTTTTAAAGCATTTCCCACGTCATGGCCCGCACGCGCAAAAGTGAACAAAGGGGGCTTCAGGTTACCTATCTCCCTGTTAGAGCAAATAGCCCGCTCCTGCGAAATTCAAATAGCCCGCCTCGGGGCTTAACTTCATAGCTCCCCTGGGGGTGGGGTTTCTATTCCTACTATCCTAACATCCCTTCTAGCCTGTGTTTACTATCCTAACACTCCCAGATCAGCCAGTCGCTGCACATGGGTGTGACCATTCTAGACCACACAGCTGAGCCAGCCAGGGCTGGTAAAGGCACCTGGCCAGTCCGCAGAATCATGGAAAATAACTAGTATTCATTATCTGAAGCTGCTAAATTTTCATTATGCAACAAGACTTACCTGTTGGAATCACACTGTCTGCTTGGTATCTCCTCTGAGATAGCTACTCCCAGTTGGACTGGGGGACGTGAGCTCAGGGGCAGAATGCACGCCCATCTCAATCCCCAATGCCTGCATCTATAGCCTTATTAACCGTAGCTCCTCGGCCTCCACGAGTGTCCTCACCACACAGCTCTCAGCAGAGCCAAGCCCCGATTCTAGGCTGACTCTGGAACCTAACTGGGATGGGGGTCTGCGGGCATCTACGCACATGCTCAGCACTGCCAGCCTCAGTGCTGGTTTCCTCTGCTGCAGGGTCTCAGCCTCTGCAAGGTCTCGGTGACACCGCTGTTTACCAGTGACAAGGAGTTCTGCTCCCCCAAATGTTGAAGTTTGAACATGAGAGAAGCACGCCGAGGCAAGCATAGAAAGTGGGGTTTATTTAAAAGGGGTCACATAGACTTCTCCCGAGAGGGAGAGGGGGCCGTTGCTGGTATTCCCGTGTCCCAAGAAGCGAGGCAGGTCTGCCTATTTTTTTTTTTTTGTTATTTATTTACTTATTCATAATGCACAAGTATATCATCTTTTTACATACAACTGCTTGTATACAAAGTATATAAGTACCATTCAGATCTTTAATCATGCATTTAGGATAGTGATATCCATCTCATTCAACCACCATTTTTCCCCCCTTCTCCCCGCCTGCTCCCTCCCTTCCCCTCCCTTTCCTTTGACCATTCTAGTGTTCCTCTAATCCTATGTACCCCCATCCAATCACACTGTGAACTAACCTCCTTATATCAGAGAAAACATTTGGTATTTGGATTTTTGAGATTGACTAATTTCACTTAGCATTATATTCTCCAACTTCATCCATTTACCTGCAAATGCCATTATTTTATTCTCTCTTATTGCTGAGTAAAATTCCATTTTGTATATATATACCACATTTTCTTTATCCACTCATCTACTGAGGGACATCTAGGTTGGTTCCACAACCTAGCTATTATGAATTGTGCTGCTATAAACATTGAAGTGGCTGTGTCACTGTAATATGCTGTTTTTAAGTCTTTTGGGAATAGACCCAGGAGTGGGATGGCTGGGTCATAGGGTGGTTCCATTCCCATTTTCCCAAGACATCTCCAAGTCTGGAAACTTCCACTCCACCCCTCAGAGCTCTTGCTCACGCCCCCTTCTTACTCTTTCTGCCTGTTTTCCTCTCCTGTGACACCTCGGCGACCTCGTACCTGACCTGATCATGGCAGGTACCCAAATGCAGCCTATGAGCCCAACCCGCATCAAGAAGGAATGGGTCCGTCTACACTGACCACATCACCTTTGAGAACGTGTTTCTATGAGAACAAAGAAGCATTATAATTAGAACACCTTTCAGTTTTCTAAACCCATAAATAGCTAACAGGGTGACACAGACCTGAGTGACATCTCAGTGACAATTCCCTGGGGGAATCTGGGAGGACAGGAGCAGGCAGGCGCTTCTTGCCACCTTCATTATACTCAGGGGCGAAACTGTGCAACCAGCAGTTGTTAAGTCCCAGCTTCAGAATGTCCAGCTAGTCCCCTCCCTCCTGGGGTAGCCTGATTAAAACAAAGGCAGCACAGGGCCCAGAGGACAGGTGGGATGTCTGCCGCTGGACCAAGGGAACAAGCAACGTGTAAGAACAGCCAGTGCTGCTGCCAATCTACAACCAACCTTGCGGGGACCTGGATTCCATGCAGAGCTCAGGTCATTCCACCGGGGATCCCTATGCCCTGGAAACCCCACCGTTCATCAGCCTCCACCTGCACAGCCTCATTTTCCTCGGGGAGGCATGTGTGAATACAACAAAACCTTCCCTGAGGGCAAATCCAATGGATACCCATTAAAACCAGACTGCTTAGCCTAAATAAATAGTAAATAGTGCATCTATGACTCTGTACGAAATGACAACAAGATTTCTTGAAACAGCTAGGGTGCTAGTGAAATCATTATTGGGTTGTATTTTATGATTCTAAATGTTAAATGTAGACCAGACTCCCCCGGAGCCAATTTAAATCGGCTAATAGTTGAATTAAAAACTGTGCCGGAGTTTGAGCGCTGGCTAGATACGGGTCGAGAAAGGAAAAAAAAATGGGAGCGACCTTGGTTTGTAGCAGGAGCGCCCCCGCTGCCCTTGAGAAGGCTCCGAGGCCCTCCAGCACGCACAGCCCCCCTGTTCCCAGGAGTCCCTCAGGGCCACTCCTCCCTGCCACAGGCACCTGGTGTGTGGGGAACTTCAGCTCCACAGTCACGTCCTGGATGTTGTGTGACACGGAGACCCCCGGGGACGGAGGAAGCTGGGTCCGCCATCTGCCTGGTTTCATGCCCCTTCTTTCCCTCTCTCTCTCCTGTCACTTGTGCCTCCTCTCTGCCACCAGCTGTACCTGGTGCTCATCCGTCCCCCACACACCCGGTGCCTCAGGCTCCCTCAGTATTCCTGAGGGAGATTTCACAGACACAGGCCCCTCCCTCACGGGAACGTGGCGCTGCTGCCTCTTCCTCCTGCCGGCCTCGCTTCCCTCCTCCTCGGGATGAGAGGGGATTTCTTCTGCATCCTGGACTTCCTCCTGGCGGGCGTAGCACCGTCACTTCCTCTGCTCCACATGGAGGTCAGCTTGTCTGAGAAAGCTCCTGACAGGATGCCAAGGGCCTGGCTCCTCATGAGACCCTGTGAGGGAGCAAGGAGTTGTCATTGTCACCAGGTTCTGAAGAGGACCCTGAGGCGCTTCAGGCTGTGTGACCTGGCAGAGGCCACAGGACGGGCTCCTGCTGTACCTGGGGGGAGAGTAGGAAGCAGGACCCTGACTCAACCCCAAGGTCTTTCCTCTTGACTGGACCTCGCTGCATCCCTGTGAACATTCTGGGAATGGCTTTATGAGCTCTGAACAGGCCTGGCTTGGAGATGCAAGGGGCATGCTGAGAACTCAAGGACCGTGGGCTTTAATCCACGAAGAGAAAATGCCAGCCAGTGACAAAAGCAGGGGAAAGAGGACCACAGATAACCGAGAAGATGCTGGGGTTCATCAGGGAAGAGATGCACCGGTGGAAGAAACCCAAGGGAGCCATTTCTCAGGGGCTTCCAAAGGCAGCCCGTGATCACCCTGGGACCATTTTCATTGATTCAGGTACAAAATTGCAAGAAACACATGAATACAGGCCAACAGCTCCATAACAGAGGAGAAACAGAGACAGCAAGCAAGTACATAAGTACGAACAGCCTCGTGCGTCTTGCATTGACCACATTGCTTCCTACATCGTGGCCGGATTGCGGGACTGACCTGTATCATCTAGGTTGTGCAAGGGCACTCCATGATGTTCACACAGTGTGACATTACCTAGTGATGCAGTTCTCAGAACACAGTCGTTAAGTGATGCACAACTATGTTAACAGTCCCTAGAGTATTCTAGAAACTGTCAAAGTATTGGGGAATGTTTTTGGTTATTCTGCTATATAAGTTGAAAATGTTACAGTGTGATGAATTTAAAAGTCATCATTTCCATCGCTATATATATATATATTTTCTCTTATCTTCTTACAACATACATAGCTTTAGTCTCATGAGACACAGCTACCCTAGATCACTTCTCATAGCCCATCCCAGAGTCTAAGTAAACTCCACACCTGGTTCAAAGAGCATTCCATTACAGCCAATGAGCACGCTTTGAACAGACACATGCAGGACAATATACAGGGAATCATAAAGGAACTTTAACATCGAGCGACATGTCATCCCTGCCCACAGAAGACTTGCAGTCATGTGGGGGGAAAAAAAGTTTTTCAATAATAATAACACAGAGGGGGAAATCTCACAAGCAAAAATATTAGCCACCAAGATGACTCTGGTCCCAGGGGGTCCGCGGAACGTTCTCTGCCTGTTCAGGTTCCCACTGAAATGGTCCGACTGGCCCTATTTGGAAGCCCTGTCCACATGGGGCCAATCTGACTGCCGAGCAGTCAGTCCCAGCTTAACATGGGTCTCTGTATTCCTGAGACAGCCAGCAACGTCCCTCCCCACACAGACTAGACAGTATGTGGCATCCGGGGCCACCCAGGGGTCTCGATCACAGCTTACCAGGAGAGCTAGATCTGAGACAGCTGGCAGAAGACACAGGGCGAGGAGACGTGAGAACCAGAGAGTCTCACGTTGTCTTTTGCGTGATCTTCCAGTTTGGATGGAGCATAGCAGCAGTCGTCAAAGATAAATAGGAAAATGCACGAAATCTGGACGTGCGGTGACGGGTTCTGGGCAATGCCTAGACGACAGCTTGAATTCAAGTGGCAAAACAGGAGCCGTGTGCTTTGCTGCATTCGGCCATCGTGTTTGAATACTTGTGTATTTATGCACACACCTCTAAGCCTCCTAGGAACACTGGTACTGCATACTCTGAACCAGTCAGTCTCCCTACAGGGGGATTCCTTTCTCTAGTGCTGCACCTCACATCTCGCTACACGAGTGCTGGGGCTTTTTGCTAAACAAGATGGGTAGTGACCAGAGTAGCTTTCATGCACACAGCAGCAGCAAGTCATGGCAGAGAGCCAATGTTTTTTTTTACTGACACTGTCAACTTCTGCATTTAATATAAATGTCCCCCCTTTAAATTGGCCTCATCCAAGACAATCTTTTTAGAATTTTAAATTGCTTTATCTTGCCAAGTATAAAAGTCTGTCCTCTTAAAAAAAAAAAAAAAAAAAAAAAAAAAAAAAAAAAAAACTGTGTGCTTTCCTAGATTACAGAGCATCCCATTATCTGAAGGGCTGAAAGTCTGGGAAAGAACATAACAAGAATTTCATTGAGCATTAGTGAGAAAAGAATTCCTACAAGTGAACTGAGACTTCATCCTACAGGATGACCTTAGAAGAAGCGGCAGGGTCAGTGGCAGGTGGAATACTGAACTATGAGCAGGAAAAACATTTCTTTTGAGAGCTCAAAAATGGACACAAATTCTTGAATGTCTTTCTCTTATTCCATCTTTACTACATGCAATGACAAAAAATTCATGATGTGCTATAGGTCTTCTAAGACAAACAGATGGCCTTGACATTGGAAGTCCCCCCACACACACACCTTTACAGATAAAATATTTCAGTGGGGAAAATGTTGACTCTCATACTCTATTTCAGAAAGCTGAAGTAAAATTAGTAAGGCCATTTTCAACATTCAAATCTCTGAGTGTCTCCAAGCTTAAAAATCTAGAGGGCTTTTCGTTTTTTCCTTCGGAGATACCAGATGGTTTTGCATTACCCCAATTAACAATCAAACCATCTCCATTTATTTATATTGACATTTTAAACTTTATGTTCTCTGGGGCAACTTTTGAAGATCTTTGCAATTTTCTCATTTCAAAGGCAAGAAATATGAATTCCGTTTACTAACATTTGAAATTTGAAAAATGTTACCCAGAGGTTTTTTTTTTTTTTTTTTTTTCCAGAAGAAAATATATTTAATGGCTACTAAAGTTTTGAAAATAATGCACTCTATTCTCTCTGGAACACATATAATGTTTTTGAAGTTAGATGCTTAAAGAAACAGACTCTAGGGAACCTCTAATGTTTAATGCTTTTCCACTTATACCTAAATGCTTTCTGGGAGTGAATTGAACAAAAGGAACACCTTTTAAACTGAAGGAATTTTTGAAAACAGAAATAACTAGTTGTTACCATTTTCATTAAGGACTCTTAGCAGAGTTTTGCATTTTTAAGATGAGAAGTAGCCCTTTAGACTAAATACCCCTAACTGAACATAGTTATTATTTAGACCCACAAGTGACAAAACTAAACCAATAATTCAGCTCTCCTCTTGATTAACCAGCTGTTTTAGTTGGCTTGATTAGATTACATGGCAGGACACAGCCCTTCTCTTGCCTTGAGCCTTCTAGTGTGGACACTATGGATTTGTAAATAAATGCCTTTTCCCATTCTATGTGAGGGTAACAAAATACAATTTGAAAGTTTCTCGCTCCTTTTTCTTCCCTTAAACCTTAGCTATAAAACAGAGCAGGGACCTCCCAAAAGGAAAAGGACTTAATTAATAGCTCCAACTCTGGGCACTTCAGAGCAGTACCATATATTAACTAGGGCTGGTTACTTGTGAATCTGATCCCAAGCTAGAACTTCTCTGAGAGCAGGGACTTTAACTTACTCATATCTGTTTAGCACTTAATGCAATGTAGGTATTCAAAGTCTGTGTATAGAATTGAATGAGGAGGTGAATGAATAAATGAATAGACAAATAAATGAATGAATCAGTCAGTTCCTTTCCCTTGGCATTGGGTAATTGCCCTACACCTTCAAAGGGGAGCAGGTGGAAAAGGAGGAAAGCTGGGAAGGTATTATGTGTTCAACAATAGCTATATGCTTGCTCGTGTGTATTATTTCATAATTGCCCAACTTCCAACTACCATATAAAGTAATAGAGGTTCACAGGTGTCACATGACCTTGACCAAGGTCACACAGTGCATGGGCATGGCAGAGGCTGGGTTTTTAGAACCAACTTTGACTTTCATGAATTTCCTGATCCTTCCACCATGCCAATGCCTCTTATTCTACCCTTGCTTTGCAATGCCTAAAAAAGAATGAAGGAACAGGAAGTGAGGTTCTCTTGCTTCCACAATTTTCCTCCAAGACTTCTCCCTTCCTCTTCGTCAAGTGCTGCATTTTAGAGGACGTGAAATTAATGCACCTTTAAGCTGTCTTAGGGAAATCAGGAACCAGGGAGGAGGAAAGGACTGGATCTGCCCCATGTCAAGGGGCAGGAGGAAAAAGGCTGCAATATTTCCCAAGTCTTCTGTTCTTCCCAGCCACGCCCCAGAAATGAAAACCACTCTTCCAATTTAGCAAACAAATGACCAAGGCCCAGAGTTAAGATCCTTGTCCAAACTTCAGGAAAGAAAACACGTTCACCTTGGATGTGGGCTGGTCCAGGTCACAGTGTACATTCTTTAGTGCGGGAGCTCAGTCCCCCTCAGAGTCAGCCACCCCTTATCCTGAGGAGCGTGGCCGTGTGACAAGTCTTATCTCACCTGGTGGGCCCAGGGACAACTATGTGCCTGCACTTCTAAAAGTCCGAGAAACCCCTGGAATCGTGGGTAACAACTGCTGTGTGTACTTATGCATCTGCGAGGCACGAACCTCTGTAGCTATTATTAGACACTGAAGTTCAAAATCAAGAAGGCTAGAGAGTCCTGCAAGGAAAAATAATCCTTGTGGTTTTAATTTCCTACCATAACTTATATTTATCCAAATTTTGTTTGCATTCATTTTTTGCTTGAAACTCTTATTTCATGACTGATTCAAGGGCCTTCTCAAGTGTGCATGCCTAACTGAACTACCAATGGCCTCTGGCAGCTGGATCTGCCCCATGTCACACCTCTGAACTCAGACTTCCTACACAGAGAAGGACCTCGCCCAGAGGATGAGGAGGAGTCCCAAGACCTTCTTCCAGTAAGTGCAAGTCTGTGCAATGTGCTGCCAGGAACGTGCCAAGGCCACCGCTATTGACAAGCGGTTGCCATCTTGGCACTGACACAAGAGGAATATAGAGCACTGCGGAATCACAGTCCTGAGAGATTCAAACTCCAAGCAAAGTCCCTTGGAATCATTAATACCTGCCCCTTCTCTGCTCACAGGAATCAACGTGTTATGTGATTCCCGCGTACAAACTGCGTCATACATCATCACTGTACTCAAGGAACCAAGTGGCCCATTACACCAACAGCATAGCCCAAAGGATTGTCTGGGGAGACACTATCAAGTCACAGTCTAATGGCTTCAATAGAGGTGTCAACTTGCATTGTGTCAAACAGCTGTGTTGAAGAATCCCTAAATAGATAGTGACATGGCGAGACTATATTAACAGCTGCTTGCCATGCCAATCATCTGAAGTTAATGTTATAAAATGCTACATATAAAAACTAGGGGGAAAAGTAGATTCACTTTGTTCCAACTGAACTAAGCCTCATTTGTGGAGTATAATAACCTGGAAAACCCTTGATTCTCTAAATTGACTGGTCCAACCACTTAACCTTCCAGATTCTAACACTGCGGCAAGCAAAAATGCAGACCTGTTATGTGTGCTAGCTTGGACCTAGACCTGATGCTCAGAAGTCACAATCCATGTGGGAGCTGTTAGATCCCTGATGGCATGAGTGGCTATTGGGGTGAAGGTCAAGATTTAAGTCCATCGTACCACCGAGGCTTAAAGAAGTCCATGACCAAAGGGAAAATGCCCAACCCTGGGAAACCCTGGGCAGCCCACGCCTTTCTATGGTGGCCACCAAGAAGCTGGATGGGAAAGGACCTCTCGCTGCCCATAGACAAGGGCTGAGACTGGGTGAGTCTATGTTCCACACAATTCACCACCTGTTAGGTTCAGAACCAGAACCCGAACTTAGTTCTTCTCTTCACCACCCCTTGTCCCATCCCTTGCTGATAGCAGATGAGTGACACCATCTGGACAATTCGGGCCCCTGGTGTGTCAAGCCCTTACAATGTTGTCCAGTGCTAAGAGCTTAGTACCAGCTGATTGAGTTAGAGTGATATGCACAGGTCTGTACCTTCTATAATGTTTTTCTCATCAAATACAAGAAAATAAGGCAATAATGTTTTATCATGTACTTTTTTCCTCTTAGCCATATGCCAAACAAAGTAGCTTATTTAAGAAATAGTTCTTGAGGAAGCCTAATGATATCTTGCAGGACTTGATCTGAGGCAGATATTGCCCTTGGGAACTTCTCTTGACCTTGGGATACCAAGATCAGCAACACAGCCAAGGGCTAGAGACGAGACCAGTCTGCCTTCCTCTTGATGCCCTTTCCCACCTGCACCTTTGCGACCAAGCGGAGGTGCTCCTCTGCTGCCAGTGCATGGTGGATTTCAACGTCTGCCCTGTGCTTCTCCTCTCTACCAGTGACTGGGCTTCCTCCCAACGGCTCTGTGACCGAAAGGCACCCGCAGGCTTGTCTAGAGCAGCATCTTCAGATTGCAAGCCAGCCCTTCACGGGACCATAATTCAGTTTCTTCCCCTTATTATTATTTTTCCCCTTTTGTGGTGCTAGGGAGGGAACCCGGACCTCACACGTGCTTAGCAAGTGCTTTACCACTGAGCTACACCTCAGCTCTGGGTTTCACTTTTTAAAAGAACCGATTAAAAGAGAAAGGAATAGAAAAATATCAAGTACATCACATGAAATCAATGCTGGATTAGATTATGCAACTCTAGTTTAGAGGTGTGCATGTTTCCTTGGGTCACAAGATACAATAGACCTAATTTCACAATCAAAAGCAACTCGTCTAGAACAAGAAGTCATGAGGACATCAGGCTTCCAAAGTCCCCCTTTAATTCCTCTGTACTTCAAAAAATTAGTCGGATGCATAAGAATTCCTGGGACAGCTGCAAAGCTGCAGTGCTAGCCTTCATTTCTGTTGAAAGAAGGGAGACTCCTCCCTGCCGGCTGCTGGGTTCTTCCAGGGAAAACGAGAAGTGTGCAGCCTGACTTATTTTAATCATAAACCCAGGCATGTTTCTGGAATAATGAATCTTCTGATTAAAGACTGAAAAGTTCAAAGACTCATTTTGGCTGCAGGAAATAAAATGATTTAGAATTATAGGCGAAGGAATTGAAGCAGGTGAAATGTGAAATGGCTTAAACGGCTGCTCTCAGTCTCACACCTTCTAAGAAACCTCCACGCTGGGAGATCATCAGAGGAGGACAATTTGGATTGAAAATGTTCCTCAGCCCTTGAAGGGCATCCACAATTTTTTAGGACACAATAAAAAGTTTCTCCTTTGAGTTTGGAAAGTGGACAGCTTTAATAAAGGAGATGTCGTGACAGCCACAGCAACTGTGAGAGACAAAATTCCTTCATTAACATAAGCCACCCTTCAAAGAGACATTCTTCTACTGGTAGAATTTGAGTTGATAGGCTCAGAACTCTCAAATTAACTCCCCAGATGAAATTTTAAGCCTATATCCTTTAAAGTGGTCTGCTCCCCATGACTATTCGCATGTGTCAGTTCAGAACTTTTAACAGTTATGACACGTCTTCAGTCACAACAAGATGCATAAGCACATACCCCACTGCTCACTATGTAGACTGTGATCATTTTTCTGATTTGGCTCCTTACAGGTTAGGGCAGTGTTTTGCATAATATTCTACAGGTTATGTGGTACAATGTAAGATTCAAACTGGCCCCTCAACAAATATTGATCAAATGGGAAAACAGCAAATGAGGATACCAGCACTTACAGAACAAGTCCACACGCCAGAGCCTTGACGGGCACCATGGCATTTGGTGCCCACAGCACCCGCGGGGAGTGTGGGCAGGTGTTCCTATTCTTCAAGAGAAGAACCTGAGCGCGGGGGTGTCGATCATGCAAACGGCGTCCGCTGGGTGTCTAGAACCTGGGTGCCTCATATGAACCTGGGTACCTCATATGACCACAGGAACGATGACAAGTACATGCCACGCCCTGAAAGACAACCACGGTGCTCGGTCCTGCTGAGCCAGGATGTAGCCTCAGAATCCTACTGCACAGAGTCTAGGCAGGGTCGACCAGTGGATGACAGGAGCAGGAATCAAACTGTCATCCCTGCATCAGCCCACAGTCCCCAAGAACACGACTGGCCTGGAAGTTCTACGCATCCCATTCATATCTGTTCAAGAGTTCTATCATAATAAACCAGAAAATGCAAAATCCCGATTGGAAAATAAGCCCTCGAGCTGTCGCTTTGTCCAAAGGTCCAGCTGCCTGTCTGGGCTCTCTGCCCCCAGGCTCTGGCCTCCCTCTCCAGTAACCTTTCCCAACCATCTCTGACTTCTTTAGGTCCCGTCTCTTCTCCAGCCTCATCTTAGAGCTGCCCTGTCCGACACAGCTGCTCCAAGCGCAGGTGGCTGCTGAGAACCTATGGCGAATTCTAAGTGAGACGTGCTATGTGTATAAAATAGATTACCAGTTTTGAAGCTGTGGTGTGAGAAAAAGGTAAAAGATCTCACTGATGTTTATATTAATTATAGGTTGAAACTGTAATTTGTATATATACATCTGAGTCAAATAAAACATTGTTAATTTCACCTTCTATTTTTACCTCTTTGTAATGTGGCTACTAGAAAATTCAGACATAATATTTGGCTTGCATTAGTGTCATGTGCCGCGTTTGTGTTGGACAGTGCCGTTCTGAAGGCGTCCATCTCCCATGTCTGACAGATGGGTTCCTTGCTTCTGCATGGCCTCTTCTTCCATTTTCAAGCTGGATCGTCCTGCCTCCTGCTGGATGTGGCTCCTGGCTTTCACGCCGTGGGTGGCCATCCTGCCTTCACCCAGTCCACAATGGAAACCCTCTGCCATGACTCTCTGCTGCCCCCTGTTGTTACCAAGAAACCGCTGCCCTTTCTCAGCCAGATTTCAGCTCTTCTGCCAAACTCCATCAAGTTCCACCAATCTCAGTTTCTCAGGAGTTCTTTTAGAGATACATTAAAGACACTGAATCTGGAATAGGGAAGTAAGAATACAATCAAGCCTATTATTCCTCCTTTGACTCGGAGTACTCCTCCATTTACAGGACATTCAACCAGGTCAAACTATCCCACCAGTGGCTAACCAAGAAAGTATCAAAGGTAAGTGGTCTGTGGTGATGCTTGCA
This sequence comes from Tamias sibiricus, assembly GCA_025594165.1. Lineage (NCBI taxonomy): Eukaryota > Metazoa > Chordata > Mammalia > Rodentia > Sciuridae > Tamias > Tamias sibiricus. The sequence continues at coordinate 98,176,548 of CM046669.1, forward strand.
TACCAGTTATCACAGTCTGGGAATGGTAGTGGAAATGAACTGGTTCAGATTTTGACCAGAAACATCCAGAGCAAATCAGATGGCTGTTAATTGTCCAAATATGAGATTCTATACAGGCACTGATTCTTTGAGAGGTCAAAGAAAATGCAGAGAGACTGTATGAGAAGGATGAGCCTCTTCAAGGGGAAAAGGAGTGAGCTGATAGAGTAGTCCCCTTTCTCCATGAGGCATTCATTCTGAGACCCACAGTGGATGCCTGAAACCCTCATCATAATACTGAAACTTACAATCGTGTACCATGTCTTTTCCTATATGCACATACACAAATGTTATGCTTTTCCCATCTTAACTAAGCTCATATCAAGCACTGTGATTGTAGCTATAGCAGTTTGAGGTGTGATAGCAGAAAGAACATGAATTTCATTTACTTTCTTCATAATTCCATGGGTAGCAGATTCATTGTTACTGTATATCTGGGCAAACTCATCTTAAGATTTTTTTTTCTGATTAAATTGAGAACTTTCACCTTTTCACTCAGAGGAAGCACTTTGTGGCCGCTCTTTGGCACATATGAATTGTTGGCATCATTACTCTTGTGCTTTTGGGCCTTCATTAAGTAAAACAAGGCTTCCTGAACAGTAGCACCATGATACCTCCACGGTTGGTAACATATACAATGTGGATACACTGGATACAAGGCGGAGTTGCAGCCTACCAGCGCATAGTGGGATGGTGTGTGATTTCATCACACTACTCAGAATGGGATGCAAGTTAAAACTTGCAAAATGTTTATTTTTGGAAATTCCCATTTAATATCTTTGGACTGCCACTCACCACAGTAATTGAAAGCATGGAAAGGAAAACCATGGCCAATGGGGGACTACTGTACAAGTGACATTAGTCAAAAGATCTTAACCACCAGGGGTTGTGATCAGCAATTGTCCAAAGAGCTGAGTTAATGTCTCAGTTCCACCACCTTCTTGTACCTTCAGGGGCTCATGTGACTTGCATCTGAAAACTGAAGACCATAATGTTTATCATACCCTGAAATTGTGTCACCTACCTAAAACATGGGGTGTGGGGGGGGCTCCAGGAGGGTGGGGGGCTCCAGGAGGAGTGGGTAATGGCAGGAGCAATTTCCCAGGTGGGGAAACGTGCATAACCAGAGGGAACCTGACGCTGGCCACAGAGCACATGAAAACAGCTCCGTATCTTGTGAAACAAACCACGGCTGAGTTTCCTCAAGACAGTGTGGGAATACAGTTTCACTCAACAGTGAAAAGCTTAAGCAAGGAAGGAAAAAAGTGACCCTGGGTGGCCCTTAGGAGCCCTGCCCGCAGGACACGTTGCCATAGCTGCGCCTACCGTCCAACAGTGTGGTAGGTGAAGGAAATCCAAGGGCAGTTTCTCTGGAATCTCCACCCTTCTTGCTTTTCTTCATTCATGTCACATTGCTCCGGCTTCAGGGCTGCTGTCCTTGCTGTCCCCTGCCTGAGACGACCTCCCATGGCTCCTCCCCACCACCCTTCTCTTCACAGCTGCCCTCCTGTCCCTTCTGCAATGCCCAGAGGACACCTTCTGAGGCCACACATGGCCCCCAGTTCGCTCAGAGGGTATCTGAGAGGAGTAACTGAGCCAGCCAGATGCCTGGCCTCGGGTGCCCTGGCCAGCCCTGCTGACCTGCCAGCACTTCACTGGCCCCAGTGCTCAGCGGGGCAAGAGGAGCTCAGGTTAGACAGTGAAGAGCGGCCCCGGCCCACAGGAACCAATCCCTCTTGCAATAAATCCATGGGCATATTTTAGAGAGTCCTCCCAGCCAACGTGCCAGTTACGAGGCTCATGATTCAGAACCCCAAAGCGTGGCACCTCCACCCGATCATCTGCAGGACCCCAGGAAGGGTGGGAGTTACGAAGCTGGCATCGCTTTTACCACAAGCACGTTTGCTTCATGACGTGGTTGGCCTGTTTACTTCCACGAGTGTCCCAGAGAGACAGATCCGCACGATCAGCAGTTGCTGAATGAACGACATCCCGGGTCCAGGACGGACTCCAGCTCCTATCCGGCTAACTGGCAAGCAGCATGCGGACGGGCAAGGGCCAGGCCGTCCGCCAGCGTGCCCAGCAGCGTGCCTTAGAGACTGCCCAGGAGAACGGGGTTCGGAGGAAAGAACCCCATTCCCAGGAGGGCTGGGTATCAGTCAGGACTTTTGTGACGCAGCAGTTTCTAAACCTAGTTTCTAGGACTTAAAAAAGTTACTGGCCAACACCACCACGAGAGGCCATCTTACAGCAGGGCTCCAGCTGCTGGGACCCCAGAACCCCAGCGTCTGCCCACCACATCGCCAAGGTGGTTCGACTGCGGTGCCGCGGCTCTCACCGGGAGGCCCCAGCACAAGGGGAGGTAAATTCCCACGTTCCCTCCAGCACCTTCCAGAGAGTTCTGTGAGATGTTAGCAGACAGCATTTAAGAAATGCTTATGAAATCCCTGGTCCAACAACTTAATGCTTATGAAATCCCTGGTCCAACAACTTAAAAAAAAAAATTTGTTTTGTTGTTGTTTAAGTAAAAGACTTCTTAAAGAATTTACTTGGTAAATCCCAAAGAAGAATGGAAACGACACAGCGCTTCCCAGACGACTTGCGCTGCAGATCCGACCCTCCCCGGTCACCTCACAGTGCTTTGGCATAATTTGCATAAATCAAACTTTTTTTATATTCTTTGACAGAAAATCATATATTATATATGCTGTGACCAAAACAGCCAAGCAAGTGAACAGAAAGTCGGAGTTGAAAGTGAAATTTGTGTCCTTGATGTGATTTTGAGTGTCTAATAATAAAAACACAAGTTGAGCATACTTAATCTGAAAATCCCAAAGACTCCAAAATCTGAAATTTTTTGAGTGCTGACAAAACACAAATAGAAAATTCCTCATCTGATAGGTCACAGCCCAAACACAAGTGCACAGAAAATGCTGTAATAAAATTCCCTTTGGGCTCTGCATAACATGAGTTAATTTGGGGTTCAGACTTGGGTCCCATCCCAAGATATCTCATTATGGACATGCAAATATTCAAAAGTCCAAAATATACCTGAATTCCAAAATACTAATGGTCCAAAGCATTTTAGACAAGGGATACTCACTCTGTATAACATGTTTAAGTTTAAAAACTGCTTCTTTTCCAAGTATATGTATATGTGGTTAGCAATTTAAAAATTTGTTTCTGAATAACCAGCAGGCCTCCTTGTCACAGTTCTACTTCCATTTCTACAGGAATGAGCCCCTTTATGTATTCTAATAAGAATATTCACAAAATGATAGTACCTATACAACTTGAATAATCTCAAGCAGTTAACAGCCAGCTTAATACCTACTTCTTGATAACAGGCAATCTAAGAAAATAGCAATTTTATGTTTAATCAAGTACCCAGTGGAATATTCTTTGCCTCAAATGAACCAAAAACAACAAAGAAGAGAACAACACATTTGCAAACAAGTCTGCCAGGCCACTTTAAGACCTAGACGTGCACCAACTTTTTGAAAAGGGCTTTCAGACACCAGGCACTCTCTCCTACAGGTCCCCAGGCTGCCAGGCAGGGCCTGCCCCCTGCCCTTTTCTCTGGCCTCAACCAAACACCCTAAGGGAAAAATACCTGGTTTGACCCTTTCTGACACAAGTTGGCAAAATCTTCCTAGAGCAGAATGTGCGCCATGAAGAAAAGAAGCCCCCGTCTCCATCAGCCCCAGCGAAGCTCTTCATCAGAGTGGCCTGCTGCGTCTCCAGCCGAGGGCCAGAGAGGCCTAACGCCAGCTTTCTCTAATGAAAAGAAGTGCCCATCACACTCTTCCCACAGGAACCAATAGCAAGTCAACAGATCTCGCAATTTGATTAAACACGGGCACCAGGGGGGTACCCACTGCTAACAGTCCTCTCTCTGCAATGCTGACGTGTCTGCGCCCTGTCGCTCCTCAGGGTTCCTATGAAGCAAACAAGTTCCCATACATAAAAGAATTTTAAAGGTGCATTTCTAGCAGAACAAGCACCTGTATTTTTTTTTTTAATTTGTTTTTTTTTTTTGGGGGGGGGGTTTAGTTGTACACAGTGCCTTTATTTTTACGTGGTGCTGAGGATCGAACCTGGGCAGCACACATGCTAGATGAGTGCTCTACCACTGAGCCACAACCCCAGCCCCAAGCACCTGGTTTTTACAATGAATAAACAAGGAAACATCTGAATTCCAATTTTTTCATCTCAATATTTTTCACTGCCAGGCTTCTGGCTAAGAATCTCACATGCCCAACATGATGTGTGAGTTACCTGGCCCCCGTCTTTTACCTCAAGGAGCTGGGGTGGGGGTGGGGGCGGGAGGACAGAGGGGACTCACCAGGCCCGGCTGTCCTGCCGCCTTCAGCAGCCACTTTACACTTTAAGCACAACATGAATCATAAGACATGTTAAATCCTACCCATGCTCAAGTTTAAATGTTTTCATTGATTGAATGAAAGAAAAGAATGAAGTTGAACTCATCCTAAAAATAGAAGCCTCTTGCTTTCCTTCTCATCGGCTGCTATTTCAGTCCCAAATTGGCTAAATGAATGCCTTCCATGTCCAGTGGTAGCATTTCCCATGCCTGTGAGAACACAGCTGTGCCCATGTGGCCAGTGAGGAGACACCGGGGCCCCTGGTTGGGGTGCTACTAAGCCAGCGCGGCTCCTCCGGGCATCTGCCCAGTTAGTTGTTGCCTGTTACTTGCTTTTGGTGTTGCTCTCCTTTTTCTGATGTGGGAATTCATCACTACGCAAACATCAGGTCATTACACGAAAGCCAAGCCATAACTAGCAGGTGCTGATGTCAAAGTAGATATGAAGCCGTAAGAAACACTTCCGGGGCATGTCACCGTGCCCAGGCTCTGGTAGAGAGCTGGATGTGGCCCACGGGGACAGGTGAGTTGTGGGTACAGTGAGACGCAGCCCTGCGCCCTGGAAAGGCACGCTTCAGACACGGAGCCCCAGCTGGGTGCTTGGTGATCCCCGCCAGGTATTCAGACGGTTGTTTTCTCGAAGAACATTCATATTCTGCATGTTCTTTGTAAAGACCCTTTGCAGACAAATTAAGTGAAACCGATTTGAGCTCACTCAGGCGATAGCGGCTCTGTTATGAGAAGAGAGAGTGATTGGAAAGCGCCACGGGAGAGGAATGGAGGCTTCCAGACCCAGGCGCTACCAGAGCCACAAACAGCAAAGCCTTCAGCTCTCCCCAAATCTGCCCTTTCTGCTTCTCTCTCCAGGTCTCCCCGGCCGCACCCCAGGCCAGGGTGGCACATAGGAACTGAGTCAGTGGCACTTAGACTGCACCCCCAGGCCCTAAGAAATACCCCACAGGGCCACCCTGGGCCAGGTGCCCATCTCGGGTCCATCCACTGGCTCAGGGAAGTCAGATGAGGAGAAGCACCACAGCCACCAGAAGCCCACCCCGAGGATCCAGGGGAGAAGAACGGCGCTCACCACCCCAAAAGGGGAATCAGCAACTCATGGACAACCCACACACACACGTTACACACTCACCACACTCAGGAGGCTGGAGCAGTGCTTCGCCAACACGTGCCCCTTGAATATAACTTGTTCTCATTTTATCAACTCAAAGAACATTCTGCCATCTTTTTTATTCAAATATTATTTTTTTTAGTTGCAGTTGAACACAATACCTTTATTTTATTTATTGATTTTTGCGTGGTGCTGAGGATCGAACCCAGGGCCTCGCATGTGCTAGGCGAGCGCTCTACCACTGAGCCACAACCCCAGCCCACGTTCTGCCATCTTGATAAATGTCCACTACCTCCATTTAATTTGTACTGACTACATCAGATAAAACTGATACACGACAGTTTATTTCTGATCATACTTTTTAAAAGAGAGAATTTAGTAGCAGAGCAGTGGTGTGATAACGGGTTTTGCTTTATAGCTACATGCCTGCATGTGCACCCTGAACATACCACATCCCCCTTGGTGATGAAGTCCAGGTGGGATTTTTAAGCCTCCCACATTAGCTTTGTGCGGAAGAGTCGTAGACAAAGAGCCCTTAGAGGCCTTAGTCTGGATCCCTTCTCTCTCGGTGATAATGACCCTCTTGCTATGTTCTTGTTAGGATTGGAAAAAGTTAAATGTGCAGAAAGCTGTCCCGACCTCTTCTCTGGATGGTGTTTGAGATTCCAGTTCCTTCTGAGGAATCTCTGGAGAACCTCCTAGCTGCCAAGCCAGCCACAGAAAGGCAGGGACTGTCTTTTGAGTTCCTGGCTACCACGTGGTCAAGTATAAATGACCACTGGTGGCCTCGTCTTCTGACACTCCTGTGTCCGGCGCCATCACTCACACGAGGTCTCTCCGAGTGTCTGGAGTGCCATCCTCTGAAACCCAGGAGTCTAAGCCAGCGGCAGCCTCTGGCCGCCCTCCTGGGCCCTGGCTGGGTCCTGTCCAGTGGCTCGGATCCTCCCGGCTGTTGAAAGCACTTCTGTCCCACCACATCTCCCCGTCAGGGACCTAGACACGAACGCTGGTGACAGATGGCTTTTGTGGCACCCTTCGCCTCCCTGGCCTGAGTAGAAGACCAGCGCCCACCAGGAGGCACTCTGTGGCACTGTCTTACTGACCTTGGTCTTGTCGGAAGCCCCTTGGGACCGAGGCACGGTAGAAACTCTCCGCTGTTCTTCCCTCTGCTTCCCACGAACGACTCGGGCCAATGGGAGCCCGCCCGGGTGTCAGCGCACGGAGGCAGCCAGCAACCTGGAGCGCTGATCTGAACTGTGGTCTGTGAGACGCTGACGTGTACGGAGACCCCCGAGGAGAGCCTGCGAATGGGAGGAAACGGGAAGAACCGCACGGCGTGGGCCAGGGACTGGCATCCACAAACCTCAGGAAAATCAACTCTTTGCTTGAACAGAATCGCTCACAGTACCTGCTCCCAGGTGTACTCGAGCAACACAAAATAAAGCTTTCTAAGATGACATGGGCACAGGAGGAGTCTGCCTCCACCCCGAGGCCTCGAAGTCCAAGGGAGGCCCTGGAATGGAAAGAGAGCTGTGACTGGAGCCACCGGGTCCTGACCCCACTTGTACTTCAGTATTTCTCATAACAAAGAAAACAAATTGCCACGTGGAACACAAACTCTGCAGAGGTTGAAAGATCATTAAGTGCTTCCCGGAACCCTGCTTGCCTAGAGTCTGGCTTCACTGTGACACGCTGTCTTTGGGATGACCGTCAGGACTGGAACTGCAGACTGCACCTTCTACCTGCACAGCTGCACAGCTTCTCCAGCGGAAGAGAGATGTTGATGCGGATGCTTTGGGGAACACCAAAAGCATAAAGGAAGACGAGGGGCTCTGGAGGGAAGCTGCCTTCGGAAGCATGCGCAGTTAGACATTCATTTGGAAGGCGCTTGACCCTTGTTGGAGGACACTGCTTTTGTCATTTGTGCCTATGCCACAATTTAAAAGGCACACGATCAGACCAGGCGATTCAGGTCTCTTTTTCCTGATCTACCAGCCTCCCTTCACTCGGCTTCTGAGAAGCAATAGCCAAAATGAATCCCTTAGCATTTTTTGGATGAATGCAGATGAACTGTTTTATGGTCACAGTTCCTTTGGAGCAATCACTTTCTTTTAGCTTAAGCACTTTCCTAAGAAAATTCAATTGAGCTTGGCATCTTCCTTCCTTAGCTGGTGGAGAAAAACTTCTTAAGTGCTCTTGAGGTGTGGGCTTGGTTTAAAAAAAAAAAAAAAAAAACCCAGTGCTGAGTATCTTTTTTTTTTTTCCTTACCTATACTGTTGCAGAACTCAAAATATTTTCACAGATAAATACAATATGAAACTAATCTTCTAAATATTAGATCCTTTGTGACCTCTATTAAATACATAAATGAAACATTTCAACGAGCTGGTTCAGAAATGTTAGGAAGTCCGTCACGATCCCAAACTACTGCATGATTCTGGAGGAATGACTTGCTCTGTTAGTGGAGCAGGGACATGAAGAAGCACCACAGTGCCTATGTGCTGGGGATGAGTGCTGTTGCCAGAGCAGATGGTATTTTTTTGGGTATTTCCTAGGTGCCAGATCATCTCCTAACACAGGTGAGGAAACCAAGATTCAGAAATGCTCAAGGACTTATCTGAAATGATGCCTCGTGCTGGTGGCCTGCTGGCCAGCACTGGCTTCCCGGTCCCCTTCAGTGCTCTTAACCACACTGCTGCAGCTCTGCGAGGGAGCAGGGAGGGGATTCTCCCGATGTCGATGAACACTAGCCATGAACAGGTATCAAAGGTCACCTGGCCATAAAACGCAACTCTCAGAAACACACCCAAGGGGCATCCTGCTTCACCATAAGAAAATCTGTAGGAAAAGTAGAACAGATATTGGGAGACAAGAAATCACAACTTCTCAGCTTCTGCAAACCCACGCCAACGGACCAAGAGCCTTGCTATGTGATACTTTATGAACCGGAAATCCCTAGAAACCAATATGCCTGGCCCCACAGGTGTGATAGTACCAACACACACACCAACACACACACCTCAATCATGCTGTGGTCTACTTATTAGGGGGTGGGGGGTGGTGAGTGAAAGGTGTCAGAACAGGGTTAGCTGTGCCACTGGGCATTTGTCAATAATTCTGGTGCTTCTTCATTCACTGTATAAAGGATAACAATGGATACCACCCAGGATGACATTGTATTTTTGAAGATGTAAAGGATAACAATAAATCAAAAGCACTCATCATATTTTCTAAAGCAATGTGTCTATTGGATATCTGTGAGAATACATATTTCCACATGAAATCATAGAATTGCAAATATATAAAAACAAAAGGGACATGTGGATAATGGATATGAAAAGTAAACTTAATTTCGTGGTATTATCACTCAGTGTTCACATTCCAAGTCTACCAGTTGAGAACACTCCAAGTGAGGTTACTCTACTTCTCTTTGTTCTGTTAAAGAACAAAGGTTTAACATTCAACCAGCTGCACTTATTAATATTAAAATCACCCAGCAAGTGTTGATCTTAACCAGCGGCTAGACATCAGTAATATCATCTTCCAAAAGGTCCACCTCTGGCAAGAGCTACTTGGGTTCCGAAAGACATCGTACAATCCTCAGTGTGATATGCCTCTGGAGATGGGTGATAAAAGAGATTGAATTCTCTGGACAGTTTGGGAAATGTCACCGAGTATAAGAGGAACTTTGGGATGATGTGACAAATTCATGATCCCCGTCAGATTATAGCATGTGGTTTTATGAGTTTCAAAGGACTAGCAGGGAGTGTTCCCAGCGTACTAATCGTTCTAAATAATACATCTAATCAGTCCCTATCTGATCAGACAAAATTGAAGCTTCTTGAAAACTTCAAAGTATTTTCTGTTTGAGAAAATCTTATGTTAGAGTTTCTGACTTATAAGGAAAAGTTGAAATTCTACTTAAAATATCCAATGTTAGCCAAGTGCAGTGGCACATGCCTGAAATCCCCACATCTGGGGAGGCTAAGGCAGGAGGATTGAGAGTTCAAAGCCAGCCTCAGCAACTTAGCAAGGCCCTAAGCAACTTAGAGAGACCCTCTCTCAAAATAATTTAAGATAGGGCTGGGATGTGGCTCAGCGGTAAAGCACCTCTAGGTTCAATCCCTGGTACAAAAAAAAAAAAAAAAAAAATCCAGTGTTCACCTCAGAATGTCTGACTGACACACAGGGTTTCCAGGGACAGAGCTCTGAAGTCAAACTTCATTAAAATTTTGGATTTTCCAATTAGTGACTGTGAGACGTGGGCTTCACTCATCTCCTTTGAGTTTAATCTTTTCCGTTTGATGGGATTAATATGGCACACTTCAGAAGGTTGCCCAAAGACCAAAATGAGATGCCTGGAAAATGTTCTGTGGGGGCAGGAGGACCTCAGCCGCGTCGGACTGAAATGCAGTCAGTGCACGCAGTCTTTTCTGGCCCCTCCACTCTGACCACCAGAAGGAAGTGGAACTTGACTTGTGTGCTGCTGTGCTACCGCAGGCCTGGAACGCCGCAGATGCTCACCAAACACTTGCTGACCGGAGGCCTAGTGCTTTTGTTACCACTGAAAACAATGATCCTCTTTCTCCAAGGCTAAGTTCTCACATCCCAACAGGTCTTCTATTGTAATGAATACAAGAACCATCCCGACTAATCCCACAGACATGGAAAGGATAATAAAAGAATATTATGAACAATTCTCTACCTGGAAGGTTGGAGACTTGAAGGAAATGAATTGATTTTTTTTTTTTTTTTGAAAGATACAATCTACCAAAATCTACACAAAGAGAAATAGATAATGTGAATCAGCCTATAGCTATTAAAGGAATTGAATCAATAACCAACAACAGAAACAGACCTAGAGGGTTTCCCTGGTAAAGTCTACCAAATATTTCAGGAAGGAACAATACGTATTGTTTACAACCTCTTCCACAAAATAGAAGCAGAAGGAATATTTCATGATTCGATTTATAAGACTAGCATCACCTGCTACCTAAAACCATATACATTACAAGGAGAAAACAAACTACAGACAAGTGTCTCTCATGAACACAAACGTTCAACTCAACCATACAAGGACAAACAATCATTTAACATGAGCAAAGGACTTGAACGGGTATTTCTCCAAAGACGATCTATAAGTGACCAATAGCACATAAAAGAGTGCTCAATGTCATTGCTCATGAGGGGAAACGCAACTCAAAATCACAAGATACCTCTCCACATGCACAGGGCTAGGTAGAATCAAAAAAGAAAAACAACAACTAATGCTGGTAACCGTGTGGAAAAACCAAAGCCCTCTGAGTTTGCAAACCAAAGGATCTCTCTGAACTCAGACCCAAACTACCCTGCCATTCCTCCCTTCAAGTTCATTGCCAAATGGCAGACATTTCAGAAAAACAGAATTGGGCCATTACTCCAGCCGTTAACATAGCATCATCTTTGGACCCAGCAATTCAACTCTGTAGTGGCTGATTTTGAAGCAAATGATCTGAGGCATTATCTTTGAAGGTATGTGTGAAATCAAAGGAATGGCTGCTAATTCAGCCACTAGAATGTTACAGGCAATTTTTAGACACATAGGCAAAGCCTGCCAGGCAAAGTCCTGAATTCTACGGGGGCAAGCTCTGGTTAAATATTTGTTAACATTAGCACTAAGGTTAGCTAGAATTGCTGTTGCAATTTGGCCTGTTTGGTGCATCATAAAATATTTGATGTCCTCTTACATAATTGTGGAATATTTGTTTTCACATTACAAGATTGGGCACTGTGTTTTAGCATTTTAATAATCCTGGGTTTATGGTTGCATTATCTTTCCTCTGACCCACATAAAGATCTCCTTTATTGAAGCTGAGTCATTGGACAGGACAGCAGCCAGCGCACATCCCAGGAGCTCTCTCCTCTGACGCAGACCACCCTTTCCCCCCCCCACCCCCCCACCCCCGTCCAGCCAAAGACACATTTTGATTCAGGAATATCCGTTGTTCCCTCAATAGCCAATGTGCCATCATCTTCTGCCTTTGGTTCCTACTCAGTCCTTTCTATCTATCTCTTTTTCACTTCTTTTTTTATTCATAATAGTAGTATGTATTACAATTCATAATGCACATATATAGCATTTTTTTACATACAACTGTTTGTATACAAAGTATATAAGTACCATTCAGATTGTCAATCATGCATTTAGGGTAATGATATCCATCTCATTCAACCACCAATTTTTTCTCTTTTTTTCCCCCCTTTCTCCCCCCTTGCTCCCTCCCTTCCCCTCCCTTTCCGTTGACCATTCTAGTGTTCCTCTAATCCTATGTACCCCCATCCCACAACACTGTGAACTAGCCTCCTTACATCAGAGAAAACATTCGGTATTTGGATTTTTGAGATTGACTAATTTCACTTAGCATTATATTCTCCAACTTCATCACCATCTTATTTGCTTCCACAAATCAAAATCCTACCATGCCTGACTTAATTAAAAAAAAAAAAAAAAAAAAAAAAAAAACTAACAACTGGAGAACTTTCCAATACCCCGTCAAACTGTACTGACATTTTCTCCTACGCTCCAACTGAATGATAATAAACCTGACAGTTTGGGGGTTCTCTATGAGGCATGCCCTGATTCTAAACACTTCAGACCACCTCATTTAATGCTCCTGATACCCCACTTAATGGAGGTTGCATGAATCCTGATATGACCGAGGAAATCAGGATGCAGATGTGCTGGGAGAGAGCACTCACAAGAGGTGGAACTGGGACAACCCTGGGGCCATGTCCCCAGGGCCAACCCTGGCTCCTATTTGACCCCCCGGACCTCGTATGGTCCACTGCTTCTGGGCCCCCTGTGCTCACAGACTGTGGCCCTCACAGGAAAGCCTGGGTGGGAACACACCTACGTCTTACTCTTCTGTTTAACTCGCCATCCCCAGCACAGCAGTTAGAGTGCGGGGTGCTCAATCCATGCTTATGGAATGAAACCCCAATAGTGTTCCTGTGGGAGATCACAGCCAGCTTTAGGATAATACTTCCTGAAATTTGTTCAGAAGTGTCTTGTTTAAAAGATTCAGCTGAAATGAATCTAGTAGTTGCCCCTCCTTATGATCTGGAATGTTCTTCCATATCACTGCACTTGTTCCTCATCACCTACACGCCAAGAGGCCATAATTGTCAAATCACTAGGTGAAGGCTCAATAATCATTATTATAATTAGAATCACTGGCATTACAAACAGCACAACTATTCTAAGGGTCGTATACACATGTCATTCATATGCAAAGCAAACCTATCAAGTTCACACTATTATTTCTATTTTAAAGATGAGGAAATCAAGACTCTCAGCAAGGGTAAGTGACCATCCAAAGTCACAGAGTTGGAAAAACAGTGTGATCCCAGCTGTCCCCCCAGCTGCACAACTGTGGCCCAGACGAGCTGCCCCTGCTGCCTGCTGCAGTTGGGGGCTGGAGCTTTGGGTCAGGACAAAGGTGAGCACCCGCTGCAGTTGCTTCCTGTCATGTCCCCCAGGGCTGGGAACAGCCTGAGCCCAGGGGCTTCTGTGTCAGCCACCGTTGCATATTTGTGAACATAAAGTAACGTGGTTTCTTTAGTTGTTTTTTGTTTTGTTTTTTTAGCTAGCCTGGACATTTCTAAAACATTGCTAGCAGCATACTGACCAGATCACTTCCATTTGAAAGAACCCAGAGTTGCTTTTTTTTTTTTTTTTTTTTTTTTTTTTTAGATTTTTTTTTAGTTGTAGTTGGACACAGTACCTCTATTTTATTTATTTATTTTTATGTGGTGCTGAGGATCCAACCCAGCGCCTCACGCGTGCTAGGCGAGCGCTCTACCGCTGAGCCACAACCCCAGCCCCTCAGAGCTGCTTTCTCGCCAGGCGTGAATGAGGTCTCCCTGGTCTCAAGTGGAGACCGGATGCAGCAGGCTGGGGCCAGGTGCGCTCTCTGAGCAGGTAGTGTGTTGGGCCGTGTTGAGCTATGCCGGGTTGTGCTGAGCTGCATTGTCTCATGGTATGCCTCAGTTAGTGAAAGGTGGGGTTCCTGTGATGAGAAGGATCTCTGGGGTCATTTCTAAGCCATCTTTGGACATTCCCTTCCCAACCCACAGAGCACTGCATGCAGCTGTCGCTGGTGAGAGCAGCTCCCGGGGCTGTTTCTGGGTGTGCAATATACCTCCCTTCTTCTCTCGTTCTTCCTTTCTGCAACTTCACATTTCTTCCTTGTTTCTACACTCAGAATAGCTCAGATTCATCCCACATCAACAAGATCACTTGCCAACTCTCCACAAACAACTGTCCATACAGAGCGAGGCAGACCCCCAGCCACCCTGGCTTTCTGGAATCTTCTCGTCAGACTTCAAACGACAGATTCCACTGACTGGAGAGAAAAGTATTTTTGCAAAGGAGACCATCTTAGGGATATTTGTACAAAATAATCCCTAGGAAGAGCTCTTAGGGAGGAGATATTTAAACACATTAAATGGCAACATAAATTCTCTGACCTTTCTATTAATTTGCTTAATAATTACTTAATAATTACTCTGGCATTTTTGCTGCTTAACTAAATAGAAAAAAAATTCTAAGGCTTGTCTAGTCAATATTAGCTAATATTTATATAAATTTGAAAGCCTTACTTTAGCAATTAATATTTTAACAAGGATAATTCTTAAATTAAGGAACGTTTTGCTGGGGAAACAATGAGCCTGTGAGGGACTCGTCCATCGCAGTTTCTCTGTTTCTTTTTAGGATCATGAAAATGGACATCAAGTACATTTCTGGCCTCCTCCCCATTTCCTTGGTAATGAGGATCTGGAGGACTGTGGCTTCATCAGGTTTCCAGGACACAAGAAGGGCTCGCTGAGGACCCAGGGAGTGGAACTGGGAATCCACATCACCGGTAAGAACACGATAGAAACCATAATAGAAGTGCTGGCCAAGGAGACCAGGCCACAGTCACAGCCTCTTTCTATTCTCAATGCTCTGCTTTGCCCTCTATTCCAAATATCTCCCAGAATCATCTCCAGCTAAAAGCCAGAGGAGTTACATAAACAAGCACACGTGGAATGAAACAGAAACCTGGTAATCAGAAAGGGGTGCTGCCTTGTCTAGTTTTTTTTTTTTTTTTAGATTATTTATTTACTTATTCATAATGCACAAGTATATCACCTTTTTACATACAACTGCTTGTATACAAAGTATATAAGTACCATTCAGATCTTTAATCATGCATTTAGGATAGTGATATCCATCTCATTCAACCACCATTTTCCCCCCCCTTCTCCCCCCCTGCTCCCTCCCTTGCCCTCCCTTTCCTTTGACCATTCTAGTGTTCCTCTAATCCTGTGTACCCCCATCCAATCACACTGTGAACTAACCTCCTTATATCAGAGAAAACATTTGGTATTTGGATTTTTGAGATTGACTAATTTCACTTAGCATTATATTCTCCAACTTCATCCATTTACCTGCAAATGCCATTATTTTATTCTCTCTTATTGCTGAGTAAAATTCCATTTTGTATATTCACAATAGCTAGGTTGTGGAACCAACCTAGATGTCCCTCAGTAGATGAGTGGATAAAGAAAATGTGGTATATATACAAAATGCCTTGTCTAGTTTTAAACCCACACATTTGGGTAAGGGTTGTCAGCTTCCAGGGCTAAACCAAGGCCCCTCTTGACTGAGTTTGACTCTGAGACTGCCCTGCAGCTGTACAGGTTAAGGCAGGATTCAGCTCCAGATAGCTCTACCCCTGAGCCTGTACTCTGAGCCACTGAGCTATGTGGCTCCCTGAACTTAAGGGCTAAGAGTTCAAGGTCAGAGTTAGGCAAACTGGGCTTCAGATGCAAATTTTTCCACTTGTACATGTGCAGTCTCTCTGAGCCTTCTCCTGCATAAGGACTCAGGACTGTCCTAAGAACTATATGAGATAATATTTAGAAAGCACTTAGCAGTGTCTACAAAGCAGCAGGTGGCTATGCATAGTGGTTCTTGATTATTCTGAGCTGAATTCAGAATGTTAGCATCCTATGAAATATTAAATACCCAACATTATTAATTTCCTAACACTGTCCACACCAAAAAACAGCACATTTAGACACCCTTAAGTCTAAAACTACTATACCACTCTCAAGTCCAAAATAAGAATCTAAATCTAACCACTGATGAAGGTCGCAAGTTGAGCAAAGCTCTGGACAGTTTCTAGGATCCATAGAAGCTGCACCTGTGAGATTTTAGGAGGGCAGTGGAGGCGATGGACCTCCTGTGAGGAGTGAGGAGGCTCTTCCTGCAGGGCAAAGTGAGAGACTTCATGAGGAGGAGATGCCAAAGGAGACCCCAAAAGTGAGGGAAAGGACGGGGTGACTTTGACAGGGCAGATAAGGGAATTTTCACCTGCCCCAGTGAAATCTCCGAGTTTCTGTCACTTGATGATCTGCTTCACCTGTTCTTAAGATAATTTGCCCCTTTGTGTCTTGTTAAGTCATCAGGACCTGAGGGGCTGTGTGTTGTTCTAGGCAGCTCATTGGTTATTCTAGTTCTTCTGCTGTATGCAGAATGTAGTATGTCCTCAATAAATACTAGCCAGCTCTCAGAGACCACATACAGCTCACTTCGTACATTCTGACAGAGTCCTGATCACCTTAAACATACATCCCAGTGCCACTCATTTTCAGCATCCTCCTAATGCCACCGTCCCCTTGATGTGGTCCAGATTGCACAGGTGGGCACCTGTTCCTCCCCAGCACTAAGAGCTTCAGAGGCGTGATGAACACAAGCTTGGGAGCACAAGCTGGTGACAGCCCATAATAAAGGCCCCTTTTAAAAGCAGGGGTGGGTGGGGGTTAAAAGGATAGAGGAAAGAGTTGGCTCTCGGTTTTCAGCAAACTAACTAAAAAGTCATTATGGAATTGTTTCATTGGCCAAGAAGTAATTGTGCATTGGCACGAGTTCAGCAAGGTTAAAAGAAGATTTTTTAACCCCAGTTTAACATCAGGGCATTTGCCTTAAGACAAATGGGCAATAAAAGCTTTAAAGTCTAAAACATATTCTGCATGAATTATAAATTGTTAAATGAGAAGGGAAAAAACATTCTGATCTAATTCCTGCTTCATTTAATTCAGGGTCCAAGAAAAAATGAACCTTTCTGAGATACTTTATCCTCATTCAATGAACATCTCAACTTGGACTTTTCCTTCAAACACTGCTATTTACATTGAGCTGCTTTTCCTTATACTTTAAAAAGAAAACAGTTTAAGAAAAAATTCAAAGCAAGTTAGTGTTCATTGGCATTGAACATTCATATCCTTAACTTGATATAAGCCATTGCAAAGTGAATTCCAATTTGGTGGTTTCAGAAAAGAGTTTTCACGCCTTAAGCATAAAGATGAACTATGTTTAGGCATTTTTTAGACTGTAGCATTCCTTAATGGAAATAACTTTCCAAGCTTAACTTTTTAGCTTTATGAGCATGACATTAATTACAGTTGAGGAGAATTCTAGCTTTTGTATCAGACAGACAGACACATTGCTTGCAGAAAGAGATTATTACAGGCTAAAAAATGTTGGGAATAATAAATTGTGAATGATGTCCATGTTAGAAGGTGTTTCAAACAAGGAATGTCACCTTAGTGCTAGTCTAATCACCCAACCATGCAACCAAGTCAGAGTTAGCTCAGTGTGGGTGCTGACCACCCGCTGGGGACACACCGGGTTACACCAGTGGAATTCACCAGGGACCCAGACAGCCAGTGAAAAGCTTCACCACCTCCTTCACACCGCCAGTGACCGCCGGGAGACTCAACATTCTCACACCGAACCCACAGCCCAGCACAGGCCTGCAATCCCAGCCACTCGGGAGGCTGAGGCAGGATGATCACAAGTCCAAGGTCAGCCTGGGCAGCTATTAAAATAAATATGTGGGGGATGTATCTCAGTGTTAGAGTGCTGGCCCAGCATGTATAAGGCCCTGTTGAATCCCAAAGACCACCAAGGAAGGAAGGAAGGAAGGAAGGAAGGAAGGAAGAGAGGAAGGAAGGAAGGAAGGAAGGAAAGGAAGGGAGGGAGGGAGGGAGGGAGGGAGGGAGGGAGGGGAATCTACACACAGGTTGGAGCTAAAACATATCTTTCTTCCTTCTTAAAACGTTTTTACTAAATTTGTGTACACTGAAGGCGTGCAGCATGTGTTTTGATGCACGTATTCCCAGTGGTCTGAGGCCTGGCCAAGGTATCGTCACATCCATCATCTCACATGTTACCTGTACGAGGTGAGATCCACCTCAGAGCTCCTCTCTCAGCAAGTCTCGAGTGTAGGGTACACGATGATTCACTATGGTCCCCAGCTGCTGCACGTGAGACCTCGGAACCTTTTCATTCTATGTAAATGAAAATGTGTCCCTTTCACGGACATCTACCCATTTCCCCCGTAGCTTGGGCCCAGCCCTGGCGCCTACTCTTCTACCCTACTCAGCCTCTCAAGGGGCTCCGTTCATGACTTCCTTCTTACAGCATTGTCACCTCTTGGCTCGGAGGGCACACCCTGAGAGCTTTCTCTGAGGTTTTCCCGGGACACTCTCGGCTTCCTTGGCTAATTTATCTTTATCTGCATAATCTTTTTTTTTTTTTTTTTTTTTTTTACCAGTAGACAAAAAGCAATAAATTTTACTTTAATATAAAAAGTTTACTTGACTTGAGCATGTATTTAACCATGAAATTCATGATTTACTAGCATTTAAATTGAACCTGCAGCTGGGTACAGTGGTGTACACCTGTAATCCCAGTGACTCAGGAGGCTGAGCCAGGAGAATTGCTAACTTCAAGGCCAATCTCATAAATTCAGCAAGGCCCTAAGGAACTTAGTGAGATTCTATCTCAAAATAAAAAATAAAAAGAGCTGGGGTTGCGGCTCAATGGTTAAATGTCCCTGGGTTCTACCCCCAGTACCAGAATAGTAAAAAATAAAAATAAACGGAACCTAAAGATTAAGAGGTATTCTATCTTTGCAATCAATGTTATCATCTTGAGTTTATCGTAGTATCCAAAACCAGTGGTGGTAGAGGCGGGGATAAAAAGAGATGGAAAGAAGTATGAAATAAAATGACAAGTGATAACGTATTAAATTATATTCAAACAGGAGGGCCATCTGTTCTGCTCTGAAGTACCTGGATACAGTAATTTCCAGACTCGAATTTGGTAGAACTCATGATTTATCATCTTACATCTTGAAGCCCTTTATCATCTTGCTCTTCATCCCCTCTGCAGGTTGAATTTCTAATAATCACTAATGCCATTACCTGTGAGCAGAGATCCTGGCTCTGACTTTGGCTTGGTCTTGACTCTGCCTTTGGATTTTTCTCTCAATGGGTTGCATTTGATGGTGTGGATATTCCAGAATGACCTCCTCACTTGCTTTCTTATTTAGGTTGAGTGATAATAGTTTATCTGGGAAAAAATGTCTTCTACCACTTAATAAGATATGGAAAATCATACTTGCAAAGAGTATTTCATCATGGAATTTAAAGAACTCTTGATCTCTAATTTATTACTACCCTGGCCCCCAAAGGTGACATTTTCTACAATGCTTAGCAAATTTATGGCAATCCTAATAAAAACCAATCCCAGACTTGCTACTCATGTGCTGTTTAAAGCTATTCTTCAGGAGGAGACTGTGGTGTCCTAGATTAATGATTTTTGTTATTCATCTATCACCCTTCATTTTTCTCCTTGAGTAACTGCTTTCCTCCGAGTCCTAGTAACCCGGAGGCACAAAGTCCAAAGATAACAATCAGGAGGGAATAAGTCCTAAAAATACCTTAGGCAAGTTAATAACCACATTAACTTTGGGAAGCAGTTGCTATCAAATTGCATAAATGTAACCTTACACAAAAAAGAAATTTGAAAGAAAAGAGAAATTGAGAAGCTATATTTCTCAAATATATTTTGCAAATGGTTGTTGACATCATAGCACTTCTTTTTTTTATAATTCGTTCTTTATTCTAAGTTATCAGCAATGACAGCAGAATGCATTACATTTCATATTATACTTACTGAGCACACTTTTACATATCTCCGGTTGTATACAAAGTATATTCACAGCATTCATGGCTTCATACATGCACTTAGGGTAATGATATCCAACTCATTCTACCATCTTTCTTTTTCTCTTCTTCACCCTTTTGCCCCCTCCCTCCCCCTCCCTCCCTATTGGCCCTTCTAGTGTTCCTCTAATCCTCCCATGCTCTCCATCCCAACCCCACTGTGAGTCGGCCTCCTTATATCAGAGAAAACATTCGGCATTTGGCTTTTTGGGATTGGCTAACTTCACTTAGCATTATATTCTCCAACATCATCCATTTACCTGCAAATGCCATGATTTCATTCTCTTTTGTTGCTGAGTAATATTCCATTGTGTGTATATTCCACACTTTCTTTTTCCATTCATCTACTGAAGGGCATCTAGGTTGGTTCCACCGTCTAGCTATTGTGAATTGTGCTGCTATAAATATTGATGTGGCCGTGTCCCTGTGGTATGCTGTTTTTAAGTCCTTTGGGTAGAGACCCAGGAGCGGGAGAGCTGGGTCATGAGGTGGTTCCATCTGGGGTGGCTCTCCGGGATCAAGCACCCTCCCCCATTCCCTCCACACTGCTTAGGCAAGCTCCGGGCTCCCAACGCTGTCCAGGCCCGTGAGCACCTATTTAGATCTGCAGCCCCAACTCTCCTCTGAGTGCCTTTACCAACACCCACGGCCGCCTACGCAGCACTGTGACGTGAAGCTCGGAGGGCACATTAAGTCTGGCATGTCCCAAATCAAACCGAATGGCCCTCCCCAAGCCTGGCCTTCCTCTGGTCTAGCTCAGTTGAGTGGCACCACCAGAAACCCAATCCCGACACCCCCCCTTCACCAGACTGGTTAACCCAGCGCCAGGTCCCGCATCCACTCCCCTCACTCCTGTGTCACCTGCCTGTCCCCTCTGCACCATCGTGGACCAGCTACCTCTTCTCTCACCTGGACTACAGCTAACTGGAAGTGACCCAGCCCACATCCGGTACTGACCGTCCACCCATCCTTCACGTGGGTAAGCTCTTCAATATCTCAATTTGACTCCTTCTCCCACTGAGAACCTCGTGATGGGCGCCCGTTGCCCTCACGATGGGGACAGGACACTCAGGCTATCTTAAGGCCCTGGATCTGGCCCAGGCCCCTCCTGTCTCACCCTCCCCTTCTCTCTCCACTCCAGCCGCGCTGGCCTACTGTTAGTTGCTCTCTGCCAGTCTCATATAGCACTTTCCACTCGTCCTTTCTTGCAGCTATCATGATACTCACATACTGATTTCTTGAGAAATTGACTTTCTCTCTCCCCTAAATGATTCTTTGCAATTTCAAAATCAAAATCACGTACATTGACTTCCATATTTTATCCCCACACATCTTGCTTATGTGGAGTGGGTGTTCTACACACACCTGTTAGATGAACGAACGTCTGATCAGAGGTAATGGATTTGTGATTTATCTGTTAAGAGTACCCAGTAGGGCTGGGGTTGTGGCTCAGCAGTAGAGCGCTCGCCTAGCATGTGCACAGCCGGGGTTCGATCCTCAGTACCACGTAAACATAAATGCATATGCATTGTGTACAACTAAAGCAAATAAATAAATATTAAAAAAAAAAAAAAGAGTACCCAGTAGATGGGCTCACCTAGAAGGGGAAGGGATACTTACCATCAAAGAGCCAACCCTGGGAGGGCAGCCATCATGAGTAGCCAAGGAAGAAAGCGTGGGTGAGGTGGTTGTCCGGATTAAACCAACATGGGAATCTTCCTCTCCAGTAAACCACTTCCTTAGCTTGGTGACTCCGTCTATTTTGTTTATGTCTCCTGTTAATGCAACAGGGCTAAAAGTGGAATTTCTCACAGCTACTCCTTCATCCTTTCCTTATGGAGGAGAGACCCACTGCACAGCCTAAGACGAAGCAGACACCAACCCCTAGGTGTCACTGAGTTTCTCTCCTGGGGTCCCCAGGCCTGTCAACACAGCTGCCACACGCGGCTTCACGCTGAGAAGCTGCAAGACCAGCCTGTCTGCTTCCTATGAGGCAAAGTGGAGTTCCCACCCCCTCCTCCTGGAAGAGGTGCTGGAATTCCCAAAGACAAGGCGGAAATACAGCAGGACCCAGAACCTCACAAAAGGGGTGCCGGACGAAACACAGTGCACACCCTGCCACCTGAATCTCAGGTAAATGACACATTAGCATTCGTACGTTCACACAGTGTGTGACGTGACGGGCCAACTCCGACAGCTCTGAGCAAAGCCCACTCATCCACTCCCTCCTCACCAGCGCTTCTAGTGCCAGCTGTGGTCAGTCACGGTTCCAGCTGATGCAGCCCAGCAGGGACCAAGACAGAGTCCCTCAGTCCATAATGCAATCAAGCCTGGGAGCCCGCGGAACCTGAGGGAACCTGACGCTGGACACCAGAGGGGCGGTCCCACCCCCCACTCCCAACCAGCCCTGAGGCCTCACCGGCCACCCGCCACGGCTCGCCTCCTTTAGGAGAGGACACGGTCACACTGAAATGTCCACCGTGATCATCACTGGCTTTGGGAATCTGCATGATCCTAATTGCTTGATTCCTCTGCATTTTCCACATTTTCTAAAAGAGTATATCTGACTTGTCGGAACAGCGCGAATTGTTCCATCAACTCCAGCCGCCAAGAGAGTCACCTTTTTGTTATTTTTCAATGAGTGGTTCAAATCCTGACCTGCATCACTAACAGGAGGCCTCTTACCAGGTTGGGAGATGCCCCCCATGGTTGTCCTGGGGTGGGGTGGGCGGGACAGAGAGAGCTTCCCCCAGGCAGGCAGAGCCCAAGTCCTCCCCCTGTAGAGGGCAGGCCACGCCACCTACAGCAGGAGCCAAGCCTCCAACCAACCGTCACTGTGCTCGCCACAACAGGGTATGTTAGTGCCCAATATCCCAACATGCACCTGCTATGCAGAATTTAGAGCTCAGGTCTTTGCCACACACAACCACTTCCCAGGAGATGGCCGACTGTCACATGCCAACCTTGTATGGCCAGTTCTGGTCTGTCCACGCCTGCCTGGTCAGACCTCCCCATCTCCTCCTAACCAGGTGGCCATGGTTTGGAGGTCTCACAGCCTTCCCTTCAGCGACACAAAATACAGAGGATCTGGTTCTGCAGGGAGCACTCCACCACCCCAGGATCCACACGTGCAGACTCGATCCGCCACGGACCCAACGTCTCAGGAAAATCTCCCTCTATACCGAACCGTACAGATAGCGCCATTATTTCCTAAACGCTCCAATGTGATGGTTCCTTCCATCGTGCTGGGAGTTAAGTAACGTTAGAGACAATTCATAGTGCCTGAGAGGATTGTGTCGGTTACACACAGGCACTACGCTCTTTCTATGAGACACTTGAGCATCTACAGGTTTTGGTATCTGGGGAGGTCCTAGAACCAGCCCCTCATGAATCCCGAGGGACAACTGTGCTCTTTCCATCTAACAGAGTTACAGTGACCAGGAGCACAAATCCTTCCCAAGGAAACCTGCAGTGCACCCAAGGGGGCCGCACCCAGGCTTGAAGATCCCCTGATGAAGTTCTGAGGCACTTTGCTGATTCTTAGTGGAGACAAAAGTACTAATGTCATCTTTGGACAGTCATCCTATGCATTTCAGAGACTATGTAAATAAAACAAAATAAATCCTCTTGAGCCCATTTCTCACCACCCAACAACAGACCTGCTATACATTTCCTAAGCTCATGGCAAAACCTTGCTTCAGTGCCTTTATCTTACCTGGGTGACTCAATGGTAAAAATAGGTGGCTATTTAGGAAAATTTCAAAAAATTAGAAATAAAACTGAATGGACCAAGGTAATATGTCCTCATAAATTTAACAACAACAACAAAAAACCACATTTTTAAGATATAACATTTTATCTCACTGGTATTGGTATGCTTTCTTATGCCTAAATATTTCATAACTATTCATATATGATTCCAGAAGAGTAGAGGTTTCCTTAATCAGACTTTTCATCATGGGGAAAACCATTGGAGAGAGTTTTCAATTCACTTCAAGCCATGACTAGAATTTTTATCAGAATGAGGCAACATGATAATCAATTTCAGTTTCAACATCTCACAAGGCTGATACCATAGAATTTTGGTGCAGGGAGGGGATTTTAGAGATGGTCAGTAAGGATACTCTTATCTTAGCTCAGAAAACTGAGCCCCACCACTGCCAATGCGACAAGTCATCCACCCAGCTCATCATCCTCAACAACCCACTAAGTGAGGCTACTGTCTGAATATGGTGTGTCCCCACCAAAACTCATGTCGAGGCTCGGTCCCTGATAACACTGTGTTGACAGGTGATGGGGCCTTTGAGAGGCATGGGGTCACGAGAGATGCAACACTAATGGATTTCTGATTTTTTCAAGGACGAGGCTACGTCTCTCAGGAACTGGATTAGTTACCAGAAGACTGGGTTGTTTTTAAGTGAGTTTGGCTTGCTAGGCTAGTTCGCTTGCTTCAGGCCTCACCTCTCTCACTGGTACTTAATCCACCATGAGGCCCTCATCAGAAGCCAAGGCCAGTGGCTTCATCGTGGGCTTCCAGAACTGTGAGTTAAACAAACTTCTTTTTCTTGATGAATTACCCAGCCTTGGGTATTTTGTTACAGCAAAATTGCAGTAAGATAGTTAACAACTCTTATGTGCCAGCCCTAGGGAGGGAAGTCCAAGGATGAATGACAATACATGGAGGAGTCCACTGTCTTCCTTGAAGCTGGAACTAGCACCCAGGTGTCCTCAATGCCAGGGCAAAGCTCCTTCCTTCCCAGGAAGCAGGCTATCAGAATGGCTTCTGATCTCTTTGGGACACTAAAGTGGAATGTCATTTGGTGTCTGGCTGTATCACCAGATACCCACCCAACCCCTCACCCTGAGAGGTGGACTTGCCACCAAGGGGTCACCTACGCACGGAGACACTAAAAACCCCCTGTTCGAAATAAAGAAGATTAAGGAAATCATTTCCAAAATCGTACAAACGACGTTCAGCCCAATGGCATTATCAAATCCCCACCTGACTTGGAAGCTTTCTCCTTCATTTCAAGCCACTGCGAAATTATCTATGCCCCAGAGCATGAAAATGCAGTGCATAAATCAGAAACAAGCCAGTTGGTTTTTTTTCTGTGCCACTGCAGAAATATCAATTTGCCACATCATTTAGCAGCAAAGAAGAAAACTCCAGATGGGATCGGAGGGAGCATGAGCAGTGAGCCTGATCACCTGGGGGGAAACTTGGGATTTCTGACCAAATTGAATTCCCGATAGTTCCAGGGAAAGCTGTTACTACGCACATACAACGTGAGTCAGGAGAACTGCTTCCCTTCCCCTGTACAGTCTCTGCTTTTATTTCAATCCGGTTTACTTCTAATTCTCTCCCTATAACTGAACCCCTTGGCCTACATTCCCCAACGCCAATCTGTTTCCTTTGTTTTTTTATAACTTATCAGTGTCTTCCCATAAAACACAATGCAGATTCTAGATCTACCTTGGCAAGCATGAATCCAAGATTTTTAACCATACAGGAGAAAATCTGTCAAAACACACACACACCCCCCAGAGGAGGCAGGTGGAGGAAGCTTCTGTGCGGAAGCCCTTAGGCTCAGCAGTGCAGGTCTAATGTAAGACCCTAATCACTCCCATCCAGCGCTCGCACAGGGAGGAGCTGGGCTATATCACCCACGACGTCTCCCTCCCAACACAGACCGCCTCCTCCACCGGGCACCATCCTCCCCTGTCTCCTACCTACTTCCTGTTGATTCATCTCCTCATCACTTAGCTCATGAGTCATTCACTCATCAGATCCAGGCTAGCTTCCTTCCAAACCATCTCAACTATCACTGAAGCTCCACTTCACCTCTGGATAGCTTCAGCTCCCACGTCGCTAGCCACACGCAGCTCTGAGGTCCTTACACTCTTTGACCTACTGTGTCCCTTGATAATAAAACACCTCATATTAGTGCTTGGGTTTTTTTCTTCTTTGCATTATTCATATATATATCAAACCCAAGGTCTCTCTCGTGCTAGGCAAGTACTCTACCACTGAGCCACAACCACAGCCCTGCAATATTTCTTAATTGCTTTAGTATATTTACCTGGACATTTAGCTAAGCCTTGAACCTAAAGAGTCAAAAGTCCTAGTTCCCCATCCCAATGTCCTCTCAACTAGTCTGAGCAGTGATTCTCCATTTTCTTACATTAAAAAAATGGGAGATTCCTAAAATTGCTCCCAGCCCTAATATTGTGTAGGTCTAATATTTTATTTATCACTGAGAAACTTAGATTGTCATTTTGACTTTATCCTCGTCATCGTTTCAATGGTTAGAATAATTGTTGTACATTGTATGTAGGTGCTTGCTCCCGGGGACAGTCTACAGAGGTCAGTGACCTTATGTTTTTGAAAGTGGCCAGAATTTCAGCGGTTAAAATCAGGTGTCTTTGGAAATGTTCCTCAGACTTTTGCTAGCAAGCTAAGAGCTTCAGAAGTCTTTTACCCCTGAAAACTTGGGGGACGACAATGTAAACATAGCTTGGTATTTATTGGAAACAAAAGTCTTCCTAAAACTCCACCTTCAAAGTTCGTGATTTCCAACCATCAAGAAGCAATTCTCTTACCTCCAAAAAACAGTCTTCTGTCTCTTTGAATGAAGGGAAACACACACATCATGTGATGGCCCAATTTAAGAAGAAAGAAATAAAACGATCAACAGTTTCAGTTTGCAATTTAGAAAGAAAGGGTAAGATCTGATCGGGCTGACATGTTCCTCATTTTCTGCTTGAAGAAAAAATAAAGGGTACTTATGAGAACTGTCCTCTGTTATTAAAGTGAGATGATTGCCTCAGCCCTTCTAAGATGTTTTGTAATATTAATTTTTCCCTAATGACATTTTTAATATACTCTGTGATAAATCGCTGCCCCAGTCCTGCTCTCGGCAGAGTGGATGTGTGGGACCGTAATAAGCATGACCCCCCTGTCTCTTACACAGATTGCAGTCATTCATTACTCAAGGCCACGGCCAATTTGCATCTCTGGTCCACAAGCAGTTTTTCTCCAGCTGTTACCTAAATTTGTCCTTGCAACTATTTCAATCAATTCTGGAGATGTGTATGTGACAGTCGAACTTTGCAGGTAAGGGAGAGCACGGAGGGGTTTTGTGCACCCAACCAGAGGATGTCGGATCAGGCCACAGGCAGCTTCTGGGTGGGGGGATCATACCCATGGTTTTCAGAATGTGCGTCTCCCTCACTTACCAACATTAGCCTAAATGTTAGCTAAATTTGGAGGATCCCTACTCCCTACTTTATCTTTTGTCAACACCAAGTAATTTTGTTGTTTTTTTTAAACTAAGGCTTTGAGGTTCCCCCATTTAAAAAAAAAAAAAAACTTGAATAGATTCTTTTTCTCTGATTTTAACCTATTAATTCTCTACCAGCTTAAGGAAGACAGAAGAAATGAAGAGAAGAAGATTACTGGGCAGCTCCAAAATCACTTGCACTGATCAAATATGATCTGCTGGCCATTCTTATGCAAAAGGTATAGGAACATGATAAATCAGATTATTTGTGATTTCCTGCTTTTATTTATGCAGTATCAACAGGCAGCCATTGCTAGGTATCAGCCTGATCATAGAAATGCTCAGAGGACATCTCGTCCTAAGCACCACGAGATCTCATCTCTCCTGTTCACCACTGTACCCCCCGCCTGGCCTCGTGTGTGCAGGGGGTATGCCTGACCAGAGAGACACTGGGACACAGAGAAGGGACAAGAAATTACTGTAGGAGGAAGCCAAGTTCTAGCTGAGAAAATATTCAATCCAGAGTAGCGGCTCAGCGAACGCTAGCTGTTTATACATGTAGTGGAATAACTGTGATTTATTTCCAAAGCATTGACTACACTGTAGGATTTATTTGTGTTCAGATTGGATAAAAATATCTTAACACATTTTATGATTCTATTGATATTTGCTTAGAGGAAAATGAACAGTTGTTAGCAGCTTCTCATCTTCATTACGTGTATTTGTGTGTGTACAAATACGCTTTGGTAAAAGCACTTGACTAGTCCCACTTCTCGGGAAGCTACAGAAAATGTAGACGGGAAAGAAAGACACACTGCCTAAAGCCACAAAGGTTGCTGTCCTTCCACATGGAACGCAGGGTGGGAAGCTGCAGGGGCTGTCAGGGTGATTTTTAGGGTATTTAAGATGAATTACCAGAACAGCACCCATTCCGGGGGCATCTGTTGCAGCTTTGCCGTGGTGAAGGCGATGGGTGGGAAGGAACCCACCTCACACTCAAAGCACCTGCAGCCAAGGGGCCAAGACAGAGGCAGCGACAATTAAGATGCTCTGGAAAGGGCACGAGGAGGAAGGCACCAGCGTGCTCCCGGGACAAGCACCTACCCAGCCAGGCCTGACCGGAGAAGGGTTGCCCGAGGAGGTGATGGTCAGCTGTGCTCCGTGAAGAACAGAATTGAGGGGAACAAACAGAAGCCAAGCAGGAGCAGAGACGCACACAAAGCAGGAGGGTGTTCCAGAACTAAAATAGCACCTGGAAAACGGCAGAGGGGCCACCTGGAGCGACCTCTGGGAAAGGGAGGCCATGGTGGACACCCAGGTGGGTGCCGGGTGGGAGGACGCGGCTGGCCGCGCGGAGGAGCTCTCATCCTGGGGACAGCAGGACTGTTCACACGGGTGCTGAGCACTGAAGTCTGGAACTGAAGAGGCCCCCAAGGCCCTATCCTGAAGGTTGGTGGACAGCCTATGGTGCTATTGGGGCCTAGTGGAAGGAGGGCTGGTCACTGTGGCATGCCCTTGAGGGGATATTGGGACCCCAGTCCCCTCCTTTTTTTTTTTTTTTTTTTTGCTTCCTGGCTTCCATGAAGCGAGAGTCTTGCTCCACCACATACCCCTGACATCATGTTCTACCCAACCCAGGCCCAAAGCAGTGGGGGTCAAGCAACCATGGACTGAAACTTCTGAAACTGAGCCAGAAAAAAAAAAAAATCTTTCTTCCTTCAAATTGATTATCTCAGGTATTTTGTTACAATGATGCAAAGCTGACTACCCCACTGAGATTAACAAAAATGCAGATGGGTCCAATAGGAGGTCAAATCTTGCAAAACCAGCTCCCTCTAGAGCACAGGTGCAGGCCATTTAAACAGTAGTTCAGAAAGAGTCTAGAATGGTTCAGCGTTTAACATGACAACCCACTGCCCCAGGCTTCCTTACAGAACAACTCCTAAGAACCTAGGCTGTCCTGAACCCTCGGAACAGCACTGCTTGACCTTTCTACTCAGAAGGCTGAGGAGGCACTCAGATCCCCAGAGGCGTGTGCCCCGCAGACTTCTAGGCATTCCCACGATGAGACCCAGTGCTCCCACAAACACGGCAGCAGGGTCCCTGCTGGTCGCATGTGTGGTGTGTTCAAGGCAAGACCCAGCAGCCTGGCTTTCAAGGGGCAGAAAGTCACGGTGAAAGAGTCTCAGGGACAGAAAGCAAAACGCTTTTTAAGAAACACTTGAGTAATAAAAATATTAAAAGGCTAAAAAAGAACAATAATCCAGAGCTCACTCACCTAGCCAATACCGTGCGAGCGTGTGAAGTGGCAACGGGGGTGGGGGTGGGGGGTGCCAAGGGGAATGGGAGCGGCCTTCAGCTTCCTTACTGTCCAGGAAGTACCTGCCCCAACAGGGCTCAGCCCCAGAGCCTGGGGAAACCAGTGGGAAGGAACTGCCCCAGCAGGGGGCGCCAGCAGCCTCCCTGGAGGGGAGGCCCCGGAAAGCTCTGCCAGGCTCGCTCCATCTGGAGTGGGATGGGGTCCCCTGGGAGGCTGCGTCAGCAAGAGCTGACCCCACCCTCGGAGCTTCCAGTCGAGCAGATCTTCAGTGAGGCCCCCCGTTTGCATTTCTAACAAGTCACCTGTTGATACTGAGGCTGCTGGGCCAGGGACGAAGTTTCCTAAACGTGTGCATCGCATCGGGGAAAGTTAGGACTTGAGTGAAGAAAGAGGAGGTTGTGGGCATCCCACAAAGAGGAAGCCACCTAACAAAGGTACCTGGTGAGGAAAGCAGGGCCACACCCTGGCTGCAGTCGAGCTCGGGGTAGGATACGAGGCAGATGATAATAAGATACCACCAGACAAGACCTTGGCGAACCAATTACCCAACCCACACCAGGTAGCCAAGAGCAACTGTGCTCAGACACGGTGGTTTTCACCATAAGGCAATGACCACCTGGCCTCCTGACCCTCCACTCACCAGTTCTCCCACTACCTGAACTGAACCAGCCATTAGTAGCAAGCCATTCAGCTGTCAGGGGCCTAACTGATCCCTTCCCTCTAAATGAAAAGGAGTTGTAAAATCCCTTTAGTTTAGTTGATGCAAGGCTGGAAATTTTCAAAAGGACTTTTAACAAAGGGTACAAAGTTTTTGCTTTACCTTCAACAACAACAACAACAACAAAAAATAGGAAAGAAAACTCAGTCCAACAAAAGGTTAGTATGACAGAGGTTACAGGTTGAATTGTGTTCCCCACCCCCACAGATTGAAGCCAGGTTGAAGTCCTAGACCCCAGTACCTCAGAATGTGGCCTTCTCTGGAAACAGGGTCTTTATAATCAAGTAAAGAAGAGGTCACAACAGCAGGCCTTAATTCACTATCAGTGGTGTCCTCACAGACAGGAAATCTGGACGCAGGGAAGAGGCTGTGTAGACTCACAGGGAGGTGGCACGTGAGACGGAGGCCTGAAGCTGCGCCTGCACACCAAGGGTTGCTGGCCACGCCGAGGAGCTGTCAGGACAACCTTGCTTGTGTTCAAAGAGAACATAGCCCGCCAAAACCTGATCTCAGACTTCTGTCTTCTGCAACTGTGGCCTTTGTCATCAGGCAATGGCGTTTATTCTCAAACCCTAACTGGCATGGAAAGTGGGTGTTGGATTGTTCTGAGCAATTCCTCGGATGATGCACATTAACCAGCTGTTCCCACCCACACTGTGAGAAGGCCAATCCATCGTGCAATGGCACCTGCCCAGCAGCCAGCCAGTCTGGCCGCCGGCTTTGTTCCTTCTGTACACCTCTCTGGCTCTCGATTGACGGATCCCTGAACACAGGTCTGCGCAGGTAATTGATAAGCCGGCAGGAGCCACTCTGAGTGCCAACTTGCTGCATCTTGAGGAGCTCTATAAAAATCACCTGAAATCACTAGAGGAAAAAGCTCCCCCTCGACGTTTTCAAGTCGGAAAGAGAAGCCACGATGATTACATGCTTCAACCGAGGTGGCCCAGGTGGGCAAGAAAACCCCGCCACGTTGTCATTGAGCCTTCACCCCACAGTCCCTAACGTGAGCTCTTTCTCTGTGTTTAGCAACTTACTCCCTAGCTCTTTCTTAATCCCTTCTTCCACTGAGAGAAGGAGAGAAAGACTGACGGACTGACATGCCTCACGCAGTCCCAAGAGCTGCTGAGCCCGTAGACAGAGGATGACACCCCTCCCTCTCCTGGCCACCAGGGCAAAGGAGGGGTGAGGATGGAGAGAAGAATCCAGAACAAGGCCCTGCACAGGAAGCAGGCCGACTTGCGAGGGGAGTCTCGAGGTCCTGGGCAGAGAAGAAGTGAGAGAAGGGAACTCACGGGTGACTCTGGATTCCCCTCCGTTATGCCTGTTGAGAAGGAAAGACAAGCCGTGGGAGTACTCAAAGGGCATTAAGTTTGGCATCTTCCTTCTGAAGAGTCCCAATTGCCACCACCTGCCCAGAACAGCTGGCTGCACCTTCATGACCCGCTGATGACCGATGAGCCCTCACCGTGTTCCTCCGTGCTGGGGGTGACGGTGATTATTGCTTTTTCACCCTGGTTTCTTGGGCCTCATTTGCCTGCAATCTCCCCCTAAGTTACGGGGCAAAGCTCCAAGCATGGCAGGACAAGCACTGTAAAGGTCAGAGCCCCAGGAGTCTGTCCCCCATGGCCAGAAAGCATCACGTAACCAGCCCATGCTGCCAAACTACAGTATCTGCAGCCAGAGCTGGGTACAGCTCTTTTTCGTTCAAGGGTGCCTCAGTAAGTTTCATGTAGCCTGCGCTTGTTCTAGAGATGGAGCGAAAGCATTTCAACAGGAACCTGCCAGTTCCATGAGGTCTTTGGAAACCAGTGTCTTTCCCTCACGGTTCAGCTGCCCCCATTCTCCCCCTCCAAGGCATCCTGAGTGGTCAGGTCAGTGAATGAGGTCAGAGCAGCTTAGTCTTCTGGGCAGGATTCACAAGCAGGTAACAAGGGGAGATTAAATCTGCCTACAAAATGTATCAGATGAGTACCACCATGATTAGAGAGATTTTGACACGTCTCGACAAGTTAGGTGCCTCACATCTGTTTGCAATGGTATTGAAATGATTTTTACACTGACCAGGTGATGCTCATGTGAGAAAATAAAGCAGCTTTTGTGGTCCAAGTTGAAAGGACAGATGATATTTTGAAATAATAAGGAGTAGGACATCTATCAGGTAGGCCAGCTGCCCAGCAAGGCAGATCACACTTTATCACTGCATTCTGAATTTTACTTTTGGAATAGAATGATGTCTTTGGAGGATTCAGTCCTGGAATGAGTAGTAAATCACCTGACCCCAGGCCTGCAGGTGTTCCCTTGGGTTTTATTCTTGACGCTGTCTGTAGCATCAAGGTATTGTTGTCATCCTGGGTGGACCTCCATCTATCTCCCATCATTCCAGACTTCTATGAGCTTTAAATTGCATGAGGTCAATGCAGGACCTCGCTAAGTAATGCAGGCCCAGGAGTCCTGGCTGCTCCTCAGCCTGCCGTTGATTGAATGAGTCTATTGCTGGACACCTGTCTCCCCTCCGGCTCCTGTTGCCCTGCCTCCCAGTTGGTCTTGTTGGAGTTGGCCACAGTTTAGTGAATAAGCACTAGAATAAGCGCTGTGTATACATCCCACCACCGACCAACAGCCTGCAGCTGTGCAAATGCCTCCAGATATTAGCACGAGGATCGCTGATTTTTCATCACTGTACAGAAGAACACTAGTAAGTCTAGTTGGGAGACTGGACTTAACTCCTGAGACATCTCATGGAAGTCTAATCCTCAGCTGGGCACAGTGGTGCACATTTGTAATCCCAGAGACTCCAGAGGCTGAGGCAGGAGCATCACAAGTTCAAGGCCAGCCTCAGAAACTTAGCAAGGCCCAGCTTCAAAATAAAAATTAAAAAGATCTGGGGGATGTGGCTCAGTGGTACATCATCCTTGGGTTCAATCCCCAGAACCCCCCCCCCAAAAAAAAAAAAAAAACCTCATATAACCTTATATAATTTATATGTGCAATAATGTGTATGTCCTTGAAGGAACAGGGCGGTGAGTTTGAGCCCATAAAGTGAGGGTTAGAAGCTACACTTTGGAGCTAGCCCTGGGGTGGGGAACCAGTGACAGTGCTCAGCACAGGAGTTACTCACTGTCCAAGGCCCTTGGGACGCCAGGAGTCGCTGCGCTCAAGAGCCTCCAGCAGTGAAGCCGGTGAGGAAGGGTCTTGCCACAGCTGGAAGTCCCGGGAGGAAGTGGACGCCACGTGAGACCCAGCCCTGGGCGCCTGATCCAGGCGGGGCCAGGAAGCCACAGCCCCTGGGGAGGGCCCAGCCCAGCCCTGGTCCAAGGTCGCCTGGCCCGCCTGGGTCAGCAGCATCTCGGGAAGACAGAGCCGCTTGTTTTCTTTCATCACAAAGAAAGGGAATTGAGATCCTGGGTACAGTCCCAGTGCTACCTGAGGAAAAGGTTTCCAATGACAAACTCTCAGGCTAGATGTACTCAGATTATGATTGGGGGGCAGGGGTGGCTCACCTCACTGATGAGGAACGCACCCGTTCAGCCCTTGGTCTCCTAGGGTGCCTCCACAGGCTGGTTGTAGGCTCTGACCTCGGGTAGCCAGAGCGTGGACCTCGTGACTTGTCACAAAGACACGGGAAACACACCTACAAAAACGTCAACCTCCTCAAGAAAACATGCGCAACAGGCAAATGACAAGGTGCCGGAGTAGCTGTGGAGATCAGGGGGATCCCTGTCTACTTCTCATTTGCCCGAAATCCCACCAGGGAGCCCAAAGGACAATACGGTGACTAAAGTCTTGGGACTCCTCAGGAAGAGATCACTGGGGTGGGATTCTCTCTGAGGACCAGAGAGGGCTGGCTCTAAATCAACTTTTCTCAGGAATCAGGTTTAAGTTTTTCTTGGATTCTGACTCCAACTCCACCTGTCCAGCGACTTCCTGCGAAAGCTCAGAACCAGAGTTCAGGGTCCTGGAGGGCGTCGACGCCTCCCTGCTCGGCCCAGCCGCCTGCCAGGCCCCTCTCTCGCCTAATCCCGATGCTCCTTTTACTGAAGAGAACCAAGGTTCTGAAAGAGTGATCTACCCAAATCCCGTCGCCTGCAGATGCCAAGCTAGGACGCTGACTGCACCACGCCGAGTTCTCGGGTGGGCCTGGTGCAGTCAGCGAGCCCACGGAGCTCAGGCTAGGTGAAGCAGGCCTAGGCGGCCTCTCTTCAGGCCACAGGGTCTGCCTTCTTCCTGGGCCCTGGAGATCTCTAAGGTGAGGCAGCTGCAGACTGTTCCCCCCACCTCGAGCCAAAGAGGCGGGGAGAATTACCCCTTCCGAGGCCCTCCACCTGCTGCGAAAGGGGCACACCTGGGCCCAAGCCTCCTTCTGTATATAAGGAAGCCTTCTGGGCCCTGGGGCCCGGGCGCTTGGGAGAGTAGCACTGGGACTCGCGGGCAGCCAAGCTCCTGGTAGCACCATGTGGCTGCTGTGGCCTTCCTGGCTCTGCTTCCTGTTGTCTCTTGCTTTGAGCGACCAGCACGAGCCCGAGGTGCCAGGTGGCCCCGGTGTGCTCCGCTGTGGGCTGCAGAGTTTTTGGTTCGTCGTGGACCTCGCCAACCCAGAAGCGGCTCCTGTGCTGACGGTGTGGGGTAAGGGCGGCGCCCCAGCTCACCCGGCCCCCCGCCCCGCTCTCCACCTGCCTCACCTCCCTCCGTGAGCGCCGGCGCCCCGATGCACAACAGAAGCCTGAGAGCCGCTTCTGAAGCCGCGGCCCTTAAACGCTTCTCGTTGGCGGCGCCCTGGGGCCCAGGGGCGGGCCTGGCTGTTCTTTCCTGGCACTGGTGACCAGGATGACTGACCTCTGGTGCGTTCCCCTCCCCTCTCCCCAGATAAGCAGGGGTCGCCTCACAGACTGCAGAATGACTCCAGCTGCGGCACCTGGGTCAAGGTGGGGCCTGGCAGCTCCGTGGTGCTGGAAGCCACCTACGATGGCTGCTACGTCACAGAGTGGGTGAGTAGGACTCGGCCGTCGGGGACCAGAGACCTCCTCCTGCAACCAGGCAGGCTGACTCCCCTGGGCCTGTCCCTGCAGGGATCCCACTATGTCATGCCTGTCGGAGTGGAAGGGACAGAGGCTGCTCCACACACGAGGCTCACGAGGACAAGGCTGCTCGCGTGCCCCGTGGAACGCGCAGGTAATGGCGGGAGGAGTCGGGACGGGGTGGGTGGAGCTGCTGGAAGGTTCCTGCGGCCTCTCGACCTACCTTGTTCAGGGACACTCACAAACCACGCTTCTCCAGCCCTCGCCTCCCTCGGGCCGGCACCCAGGGCAGGGCTTGGAGTGTTGTCTCAACCATTGGGATCTCGTAGCCTGGTCCCTGCAGGGAGCAGACCCAGGGGCCTGTGCCTGAGTAGCAGAGCTCAACTTCAAGAATTAGCCCCGGACCAGGCGATCTCGCCCAGGAAGCAGACGCGAGGAGATCTGGCGAACCCCTGGGAAAGAGGAGGACTCGGCTCCCACCCCCGGTGGAGCTGCTTGGTCGCTGAACTGGGGAATCGGCAGGGACACGACACTGACGCTCAGAGACAGCCGAGGGCCTGCCTCGCTGTCAGCCGCGGGACTGGCCCTCGCTGTCCACGGCCTGCTCCTCAGAACAGTGTGGAGACGCGAGACTGCTAGTGAGGACTCCGACGCCACACCCCAGGCCCACCAAACCAGGCCTGGGTTCTGAGAGACCCTCGGGTAGCTCCCAGTTTAGGAAGGAAGGGCTGTTACCTGGAATCGGGAAGGGGACGCCCTGCTCCTCCGGTCTCGCGGTGTTCCCTCCCAGAGTACTCGGGAGGCCCCACGGGGGGCTTGACGTGATGTGTGCGTTACGGCTCAGACGCCATCTGAGCACGTATCGTGGACGGGCCTGTGCAGGGGTCTGTGGGTCTGGGAGCTGGGGGTTGAGGCTTTGTACCAGTGAGCTCTGCAGGCTCCAGCTGCTCTCCTTCTCCACACCAGTCCCACGTGCTCTGGATGCTGCCCTGTGTGACTCTGTACCAGCGAGGGACAGGCTGCCCTGTGCTCCTTCACCCATCTCTCCAGGAGACTGCGAGCTGCTGGGCTGCTGCTACAGCTCGCAGGAGGAAGAGGCGGGCTCCTGTTACTATGGAAACACAGGTGAGCGAGTGACCCGTCTCTGAAAGCGGCCACTCACTACGAAGCCCAGGGTACAGGCTCGCAGAGGCGGCAAACACTGACCGTGGCAGGAGGCTGAGGTAAGGCTAGGCCTCCTAGGGCTCTGGGCCCCCGGCAAGCACCTCTCGGCCTCCATCATGACGATTCTCCCAGACTCCAAACCAGAGCAAACACTCGAGGACCTCAAGGACCCAAGTCAGGTACTGGCTAGTAGATGGGGAGACTTCAACTTCTCCCAGGGAGTGGCCTCATTGGTGGCTGATGGTCAGATTGTTCAGGGAGCCTTATTTCAACAAGTCTATCTTCTCCAGGACCCAAATCGTATGCTCTAAGGTTTTATAATAACAACAACAAAAAAATCCCCTTATCCGCAAACATCTCTGATCTGAATTCTGGGAAGAGGCGTACCTTCCCAGGCTCACAAAGCTGACGCAAGGCGGTTAGGCCCTGGCCTCAGGCCATACCGTGGCGGGCAAGACTGGAGCCCTGGGCTGTGGGCTGTGACACCCAAACTGGCTCAACCACGGGAGCAACCACCCGTGCTCACGGCGGCTCCTGCGTTCTAGTGACCTCGCGCTGCACCCAGGAGGGCCACTTCTCCATTGCTGTGTCCCGGAACTCGACCTGGCCCCCGCTGCACTTGGATTCCGTGCACTTGGCCTCCGGGAACGACAGCGACTGTGACCCTGTGGCGGCAACTCGTGTTTTCCTCCTGTTCCGGTTCCCGTTTACTTCCTGTGGCACCACGAGACGGGTAAGAACTGCCACCTCGGGCTTGGCTCCGGGTCTAGAAGTCGGGGACCCTGCCCAAGAGACTGCAAGGGGACAGCTGAACGTCCTGGCCAGGGAGGACAGGCCTGACTCCTGGCGTCCAGGAGGGTCTGCAGGGCCAGAAAAAGACCACCTGAGTCCGAGATGGCTGAGGCCCCCCCGGGCATCCGTCAGGCCACCCCAGCTGTGATCCAGCTGTTCTCCAAGCTACTGCCCTGGCAACAGAGGGACGTGGCCTGGGAGTGGGGTCTGTTTCGTCGGGGGGCCTGGCCCACCCCGTTCTGCAGGGAGCCCCGCCTTCCAGATCATCGCTGCCAGGAGCCCCGTCCCTGCTCGGGGCAGGCAGTGTCCCGGGCTGGGGACCGTGCTGGGCACCAGGGAAATGGAGGGGTGACAGACTCTTCACCCTCTCCTCAGACCGCTGGGGACCAGGTGGTGTACGAGAACGAGCTGGTGGCCACTAGGGACGTGAGAACCTGGGGCCATGGCGCTATCACCCGCGACAGCATCTTCAGGTAAGGCCTTGGTTACCTGAGGGACTCTGACCAGAGTGACCTCCCCTGTTCATAACACGGGTCGGGGGGAGCCCCGAGTCCACAGCGCGGGGCGGGGGTAGGGGGCGCCCCGAGTCCACAGCAGGGGTCAGGGCCTCGTCTGCGGGTCGTGCTGACCACTGAAGTCCCCTGCCTCACTGCACCAACTTGACCCCGGCCCCCGGCCCCCGGCCCCCGGCCCCCGGCCCCCGGCCCCCTGTTCTTCCCTGAACTGGTTCGATGTCACATTAGCCTTCTCCCTTCTCCACTGTCCATGTCGGAGCCAAAAGTCCATGTCCCTTTGAGACCTTTCCTCGGCCACGTCTCATGCGTTAAGTATCTCGGCCTGCCGCAGCGTGAGGCTGACTGGCTGTGACTCTGACCTGTGTGGCCGTGACTCCTGCTCCCCACCCTCCCACCTGGCCTCTGACCCTCGGCCCTGACCACTGAGCCCCAGCCCCAGGGGAGATCCAAAGAGCCCCAAGCACTGTTCCTGCCTCTGGGCCAGGTGTTCTCTCCCTCCTGCCTCCCGCCACTGTCACTTTTGTCACGTCTGTCACGTCAAGTGCTCCCTGCCCTCTGCAGGAGGCCCCTGCCCTCAGGTGCTCGTCCCTTGTACGGTTGTTGCCTCCAACTCGCGTTGGTCCCTCTTACGTGTTGGCCACACTCCACAGGGTAGGAACCACAGCGGTCACCTTGAGTTGGTGCAGCACCCAGCACCGGGTGGCCTGGGGGAGTCCGTGAAGGAGGCATGGCCAGCCCCCTCCAGCCAGCCACGATCTTGTTCCCACTAGGCTCCGCGTCAGCTGCAGCTACTCCACAAACAGCGACACGTTCCCAGTGAACGCCCAGGTCCTCACGCTCCCGCCGCCCCTCGCCGAGGCCCAGCCTGGAGCCCTCGCGCTGGAACTTCAGATCGCCAAGGGTGAGACCCCCCGCCTGCAGCGTGTGTCCTGCAGCCCGTCCCTCATGTGCTGGGCACGGAGAGGCTACCTTGGCAACGAGACGCGTGCACGGGTGTCCATGGGGCGACAGACTGTCTCGAGGGACCCGCAGGTTCCTAGCTCCTGATTCCGGCTTTGTGCAGATGAGAACTACAGCTCCTACTACACCGCTGAGGACTACCCGGTGGTGAAGTTGCTCCGGGACCCCGTTTACGTGGAGGTCTCCGTCCTGCACAGGACAGACCCCAACCTGGGGCTGCTCCTGCCACAGTGCTGGGCCACGCCCAGCCCCGACCCCCTGCGTCTGCCGCAGTGGCCCATCCTGGTCAAGGGGTAAGTGGTTCTCTTGTGTGTGTGCGCTAGTGCCCTGACACCTGTCCTGACGCCCGCGCCTCCTGGCCCAGGTGTCCCTACGCTGGAGACAACTACCAGACCCGGCTGACGCCCGTCCAGGAGGCCCCCAGCCTGCCCTTTCCCTCCCACCGCCAGCGCTTCAGCGTCTCCACCTTCAGCTTCGTGGACTCTGCGAGGCCGGAGGAGGCTCTCCGGGGACAGGTAGGAGGCCCCTTCCCATGCCGCTCGGCAGGTCTCTGACCCCTGACCTTAGGGCTGTCCCATCCTGCCACTCCTCAGCCAGGCCAGCCCTTCGATGCTGCCTGCTGGCCCTGCTTCAGCAGCCCTGGATACCAGTGACGTGAGTGACAGCTGTCACCTGGACCCTAGTTCTTCAGGGCTGTGGTGACACCAGCTGGGACCCATCAAGATGTCCTGATAACTTCTGATAATGCTCTGCACCCTTCCCGGGGAAGTGGAGCGGGTCGAGATGGCTGGCGTGGTGGCACTGCGCCATGACCCGAGTTCTGTTGGCTTCCAGGTGTATCTGCACTGCAGCGCGTCCGTGTGCCAGCCTGCGGGGACACCATCCTGCGTGGTGGCCTGTCCTGTCGTGAGTGGTGAGTATGCCGTCTACCCTAGTGGACACGTGCCAACAGCTCGTGATTCCAGCTCCCCACAGTTCTTAGCCCACAGCCAGGACTCAAACTGAGGCTTATCAATAAAGCCTGTCTTGGTACCAATCACTGTCATGAGCACAGAGGACCGTGAGCCATTTCCTAGAAAGCCAGGTCCTTTAAAATAGAAGCAACAAACCCTCAAGTTGAGCTCTCTCCCAAGTGAACTTGGAAACCAGGAGCCAAGTTCCATGACCCACATCTGGCTCAACTCCACAAGACACACCTGGCCAGGGAGCAAACATCTCTGCCCCCCTGACGGCAGGTCTGTCGACTTGGTCTAGAGACCCACAGCTGGAGTGACTGTGGACTTGTCCCGTCCCCTGCTGGGCAGCCTGTGCTGCTGTAGTGTGCATGCACTTCTACAGGTACCACCTGGTACCTTTCCCTTCCTTGACTTGGAGCTTTAAGGGTCAGGAATTCTGTCACTTGTAGCAATCAGAAAACGAAAATAAATCACTCGTAGTAACTAGCTGGTAGTTACAGGGCAGGGCATTATGTTAAGTATTTACCATTCAACCTGATGTACGTTGGTCCTACTTCTAAAGGATTAAACCACCTTAGATTGGCTTCTTCGGCTGACGGGTTAAAGCATTTCTGCTCTTACTTCCTGTTTCAGCAGTTAAATACCCTTCCCTGTGATACCAAGACAACTATAAAGGGGCTACGGTTGGAGTGCCCCTTCTGGAAAAGACTGTTCCTAACATCAGGACTTCTATGTCCTGATTCTGGTGAAACTGAGGCAGGAGCGCTAGATGCAAAGCCTCAGACCTGCACAAGTTCACATGAACATGCCAATGTGAAGCCTTTGTGAGGCCGGAGCAGAGCTCTGCCTGTGGGGCCCTGGGCTTGTGTCCTAACGCTCCCTACTCCTGCTCCGTGTGTACGAAAGTTAAGATCCTAACACTCCCAGCTCTTGGGTCTCCAACAGGAAGAAGGTCTGACTCCTCTCTTCAGAACAGCACTGCCAGCATCTCCAGCAATGGCCCCGTAATTCTTCTCCAAGCCTCGAAGGACCCTCTGGAAAAGTCCCATACGTACTTAGGTGAGTGGGAGGGCACCTGACCGGCTCCCTGAATCTGCAGACCAGAGCTCCTTCCTCTCCCCTCCTACCCGTCACCGATCAGCGTTTACTGCTGTCCCCTGCCAAGGAAGACCATGTCTGTCAGGACGGGCTTCCCTGGCCCTCGCTGATGACCTCTCCATCCCCAGGTGCTCCCGTGGACCCCAAGGCTCTGTGGGTGGCAGGACTTTCTGGTATCCTAATCGTTGGAGCCTTGTTGGTCTTCTACTTGGCCATCAGGAGATGGAGATGAGCTCCTCGGACCAAGTGTGTCAAATAAAGCCTGACTGCCCTGCCTGCGTGCGCGAGCGTGTCCTTGGACAGCCTAAAATTGGCCTCGTTCTTTACCTGCCTGTTCTCAGGTGTTCCCAGCCTGGGGTGGTGTCTCACCTGAGACAGGAATAAAGGCTTGGAGACGGTAGTATCGTTCTGAACAGAACAAAATTTCCAGGCTGACAATTCAAGTGTGTGTGTGTGTGTGTGTGTGTGTGTGTGTGTGTGTGTGTGTGTGTCAAAGGGGAATGGAACAAAACGCTTCCATTAGACAAGAACAACCCAAGGAAGGTAGGACTAGTTCATGGCTTGCTGGGGATTTTCCTAGACCACTGGTTCTTGCACTTCAGTGAGCAGCAGGGTCACGGGAGGGCTGAGGAAAAGCACTTCTGGTCCCTCCCCAGAGTTGGCAGGAGAGCTAGACGGAGTTTCGCCTTGCATTTCTAACCGCTTCTCAGTGGTTGCTGGCCCCATTCTGAGCAACAGACTCTGAAGACCAGGCTCTGGCGCCATGACAAAGAAGCTTCTGATCGCGGATTGGGCAACGAGAGGCGGCTTGGTCAGGAGAGGCGGCTTCTTAAGCCAGAACTGACAGCAGCTTCCTTCCCTAGGCTGCTAGGAAACAGGGCTGCGGTCAGGGACTTACTTGTTGGGGCTGGCGCCCTGTACGAGGAACTTTCTAGTACCCGATGCTGTCGGTCCCACTTCAGACCACGTGTAGGCAGGGAATGGACACTGCCTGTGCTCTATCCTCGGGCGCTGCACGGTCCCCCTGTGACAGCCGCTATCCTAGGTGCTGTGGCTAGTGTATGTGAGTCTCAGGACCACCTGATCTGGGGCGTTCGTCCCCATTGTCTAGAATCTAGGGCAGATGAAGGGTGAACAACTTACCCGATGTTACTTGGTCAACAAAGAGTTAGGTGGAACTTGAACTTGAGTCCGATTCCAGAACTTGTTCTTAATTCCATGTGGTAATGAAGGTCCTCGGCGCCCCAGGGGGAGCAGTGTCCCGTGCCAGGCTTGGGTTCAGCTGG
Source organism: Tamias sibiricus (assembly GCA_025594165.1). NCBI lineage: Eukaryota > Metazoa > Chordata > Mammalia > Rodentia > Sciuridae > Tamias > Tamias sibiricus. Next base: position 98,218,296 of record CM046669.1, read on the forward strand.
ACAGGGCCAGATGCTCAAGGAGACGTGTTTGTCTTCCACGCGAAGGTCTGACGCCCTGTGCTGGAGCTGAGCCCCCCAGGGGAAGGCAGTGGTCTTGGATGGCAGCAGAGGCAGTGGATATCTTGGTCGTGATGCAACTGTGACTCTCACTGGCCATCATAAATACATGAAGTGTATTTATTTTTTTTTTTTTTTTTTTTTTTTTTTTTTTTTTTTTTTTTTTTTTTTTTTTTTTAATTTTTGTGTGGTACCAGGGATTGAACTCAGGGGCCCCCGACCATTGGGCCACAGCCCCAGCCCTTTTTTTTTTTTTTTTTTTTTTTTATTTAGAGACAGGGTCTCACTGAGTTGCTAAGTGCCTTGCCATTGCTGAGGCTGGCTTTGAACTCGCAATCCTCCTGCCTCAGCCTCCCAAAGTGCTGGGATTACAGGTGTGTGCCACCGTGCCCGGCTACATGAAGTGCATTTAGTATGTCAAAAATTTCAACATAATGGGGGGTGGGGTTCTGGCTCAGTGGTGGAGTGCTTGCCTACCACGTGTGAGGCACTGGGTTCTATTCTCAGCACCACATATAAATGTCCATCAACAAAAAAATTTAATTTCAAAACTTAATACTTCAAATTTAATAAACTTCGAAACTCGCATAAACTCAAGGTTTTGTCTTCATATTCAGTCTGCGAAAGCCAGTATACCATGGCTGTTGCAGTCCTACATTGTTAACATCAGAAATACTGCACACTTCTAAATACTTTTTTCACCTTCTGTATATCCCACTACACTTTCCAATATCTCCATAGTGTGTCTTTACATGCATGAGGTTTGATCCTTTTACTAACAGCTTCCAGCTGCTCCACAGCAGTACTGCCTAGGACCTGGCCCACGTGAGGCTAGAGTCCACTCCAAGTGCGCGTGGGAGATGCCAGCTGATGGGCGGCACGTGGCAGAGGGAGCAGGGCCATCACCAGGAAAGCTGCCAGCAACAGTAGCAGACAAGTGTCAGGTGACAAATGAGAAAAAGTTGGATAAAGAATGCCTGGGAACTGGGGTTGTGGCTCAGCAGTGGGGTGCTCGCCTAGCATGTGCGCGGCCCGGGTTCGATCCTCAGCACCACGTACAAATAAACGCACTGTGTACAACTAAACCAAATAAATATTTGAAAAACAAGAATGCCCGGGACAGGGGGTAGCCAAGTTAACAGCTCGTCCTTCCTGTGAGAGCAGTCGGTGCATGTTGTGGTCAGGTGCTCGTAGCTCACCTGGAGGTCAGAGCACGTGTGTGCAGGGGCTGCTGGATGGCACTGAGCCGAGGAGCTGGGGATCGGGCTCCCCACAAAGAGGGTGGCTGCTCTAGCACTGGCACACAGGTCATTCACTCGGGGAGGGCGATGGCACGAGACCAGATAAACGCTGTCGCCCACCAAAGTCAGGACGATCCTGGTGCTGAGGCCTCTGCCTAGAACCTTGCAGAGCCCCTCCAGGCACGTCTTGGGCTGTTACATCAACACCCTGTGAGCCCCCAGGGGGAGCTGGGCACTGACCTCCCCTGGGCTTTACTGGGGCACCTCTCTTCCAGGACTATGTTAGGGGTACTGCCCCAGAGCGTGTTTCTGCACAGAGACGGATGCTGGCTTCCTGGCCAGGGAGTCCTTATTAATGCAGTCTGATCAACAGAGGGAGGGGAACGCTTTTGCAGGGAAAAATGTGAACCTCTGAATTGAACAGCCGCTGGCCGAAATGACCCAATTTGGAGTTGAATCATGGCTCTAAGGGGAACGTCAGCTGGGAGCACTGACTTGACTAGTTTATTAATACCTGGTCCAGGACCCTCCTTCTGAATGTGCTCAGACTATTTTTATGGCATTTCCCCAATTTTAAAGAGCCTCTAGAGAGTCATAAAAGACCATGTGCTACTCTTTCCTACCTTCACCATCTCCTCAAAATTCAGGAAGCCCACTCGTAGCTGGCAGTTTTTTCCTTTTGATGATTTAGACCAAGTCAGAACAGTCGCTCCCTCTTGCAGATCTTCCCTGACTTCTTCACTCGTCCCTCACGCCGACCCCTTTGTGTGCCTCTCACTGGGGTGTCCCGTAGAGGACTGACGTGCTCCAGAGCCTCCTGCTCTGACACGGAGTGGTGACTCCCAGGCCTACTGCACCGTGGTCAGCCTCAGATTGCCCTGCCTCTTGTCCCTGCCAATGAAGAAGCTCTAGCTGCCCCAAGTCCCTGAGGGTGGACTGTCCCTGCCTGGAGCGATGGCTGCTTGGAGCAACGACGCCGCAGGAATAAGTTCAGAGGCAGACTGGAAACGAACAGGCTCTTTATTCTGCTAGCTTCTCTCTCCGGCTCCAACAACAACTCCAACACCATCCACACTCCTGCAACCACCACAGGATGGCGCCCACCCGATCCGCAATCCCCGGCCAAGTCTCGCGAGACCATGCAAATGGCACCAACCCAATCCGCAATGCCCCGGCCAAGTCTCGCGAGACCATGGAAGGTGGTAATGCTTGAACATCTCCATGGCTCACAGCTAACCGCAATCTGAGCTGTCTCCTTAATGAGGGCTCCTACAGTGGACACTCACTAGAGGGAAGACCCGCTCCAGTCCAGGAGCTGCGCTTCATCCTGCGTGTCTGTGAGGGGCTCCCTCGGAGCCACGCCGCTCCTCCCTCTCCTCTATCCAGTTTTGGACACTTTGCAAGTTTGTAGCTGTAGGGCCTATCAGGCTGCACCCTCCTCTCCCCTGTGACAGAGAACTAGGGGCCGCTGCTCCTGTCCAACTGACCCGCAGGCAAAGATATTTATAGCCCCTGATGAAGACAGTCTGAAGAATGGGAGGAAATGTCTCCCAGCCCTACACCTGCTAAGGTCTGAACAAATGAGACATGCAAGGAATACCTGCTTCGTCTAAAGGACAAAGAACCTGAGTAGACATTTCTCAAAACACATTCAAAGGGTGAACGGGTAAGTGAAAAGATCACACATCATGACCAGGGAAATATGGATTTAAACGAGTTGTCATTTCACACCTGTGAGAGTGGCCAGTACCAAAAAGACAAGGCCACGAGTTGGTGAGGGCGCACAGGCAGGCCCACTTCCACGCTGGTGGTGAAAGGGTCACGGGCGCAGCAGCCCTTGTGGGAAGGTGCGGGGAGAGCCCTGCTGAACCCGGGGGAGGCCCAGCAGCCCCGCAGCTGGGCACACCACAGAAACAGCAGGTCCCACAGACGCGGTGCTCCCGCAGCCACGCCACTGTCAACCCTGAGAGCCCAGACGTGGAGTCCACCTGGTCTCTGGATGGACAAAGTGTGACTATGCACAGTGAAACGCTGCTCGCTCTTTCAAAAGGAAACCCCGGCCCTTCCGACACCACGAGAGCCTGAAGGTCATGGCTCTAGGTGGAGCGAGCCGGCAGGAAGCCCAGGAAGTGGCCTTGAGAGGGACCGAGCAGTGGTGGGCAGAGCCAGTCCTCTCCACCTGTCACCTTCACGGCTGGCCTACTGTGAAGGACCTTGCCAAAGTCACCTGGACCTTGTGGGAGTCAGACTTTCTCCCTAAGAACTCCCTTGTCCTCGTCTGGGACCCAGGGCCTGGCAGAGAGCGGGGGCGCAGGTCACGTTTGCTGAGGGAATCACACCACGACATACCTGACCCACGTTCAAAAGAGCCCAGAATCTTCCCAGAGAATGGCTGAGTTTTAATCAGAGCATGAGTTTTCTGACCAGCAGTTTCTGCCCTGGGAGGCCTTGGGGACAGGCAGGCTGCAGCCTGGAGCAGCCCCTCGGTGCTTCCAGACTCTTCCGTGTCCAGCAAGAGACCATGTGGTCTCAGGAGTGAAGGAGCCCTTGTGGTCACTAAGGTCTGTGCTGTGGCACAACTGTCCCTCTCTGTTGATGATCTGGGAGCACTCAGAGTTCAGATGTCCTACTAAAGCACCCTTTTCCTCCCCTTAAGGAAAATAACTCGACCACAATCAAAATCAAAATCCCACACAGAAACTCGCCAAGCCCAGGACGGACGGCCATTGTGGTCTGTGCTCTGTAGAAGATGAGCCTTGGTTTTGAACAAATGTTCAAAGAGCTTTATTGAGACAGTACTCACGTCCCGTATGATTTACCCACTTACTTACAACATGCAATTTGGTGGTTCTGGTATATTAATAGAGCTGTAGGACAATCTCCTGGCCAAAAGAAGTTCTGTACCCATCAGAAGTCACCAGCCACTCCCTCCTCTCCGCAGCCCTGGCAGCTATGACTCTTCTCCACAGACTTGCCTATTCTGGACATTTCCCCCTTTTTTATTGCTGCATTTTAATTTGCATAACAGTGGCGTTCCTTGTTTGTACATGCACACAATTTAACAGTTCCATTTGGTCGATTTCATTCTCCCTTACCTCCCCGTTCCCTCTCTTCCTCCTTCCCCCTCCTGTTGTAGACATTTCTTAGAAAAGAAGCTATACTCTGTGTGAGCTTTATGATTGGCTGCTTTCACTTAGCAGTGTTTTCCAGCTTCCAGCATATCACAGCAGACTTTAGCACCTTATTCCTTTCTATGGCTGAATAATATTCCCTTGTAGCATTGTGCTTGTCCATTTATCAGCTGATGGATGTTCGGATTGCTTCCGCCTGCAGGCTTCTGGAGGTGGCTATGAACACTCACACACGAGTTTTGGGTGGACATGCCTCTTTCTTTGTGTTAGTATGCTTAAGAGCAGAATTCCTGGGTCTTGGAGTATGGAGGTCCTGAGGAACTCCACAACTATTTTCCAAGTGGCTCTACCACTGAGACATTCCCACTGGGAATGCACGAGTCTGCCAACTGTCCCATATTCTTATCAGCAGATCATTATCTGTCCTTTTGTCTCATGTTGCAAAGTCATACTCATAAGCTATATTTAAATACCCCAAAAAGGTATAAAAACGATAAAAAGGATCCATCATCCTACTTATAAAAATACTAACTGGCATGACCAAATTAGAAAAAAAATAAATCAAAGTATATAGAAAAGCTCAAAGGAAAAGAACTCTCATTCCCTCCTCCGAGTCCCTCTCCCTCGAAGAAACCGTGGCCCACTGCGACCCGGTGGGTCCCTCCAGCCTCTTGTGTGTGACCTCTGGCCTGCGCAGAAGCGGCAGCTCTGTCTACGCTGCCCTATGCAGCTGTCACTGCTGCTTTTCTCTGTGTCTGTGGCATCATCTGTTGATCAGTGGCCTGTGGCCCCCGGCGACAGAGCACGACAAATGTGCGAGCGGGACCTTCCCCCTGCACCTTTGGACAGGGGCAGGGCTAGGAAGCCCTGTGTATCAGCCAGGGCTTTTCGTACAGGAGGACCCTGATGTGACCGTGGGGGGAGGGGGCAGTCTGTGGTCTTATTCACTTGTTGCTGAGCCCCCTCAAGTAAACCCGGGGCAGAGAGGACGAGGCAGGGTGGCGGTGCTTCTGTGCGCCTGCGCCGTGTCCTGCACTTGGCTCCCGGCTCTTGCTAGCGCTCCGCATGCTCCTTCCCTTGTCTCCTCGGGAAGGTCTACACCTGCAGGCGTGCTGTTGCCTGGCATCTGCTATTACCCAGAAGGTGACAGGGACGCGACGGGAAGGCGCTTACAAATAAGCCCATTCATCACGAGGGCCAGGCCGCAGCTCCCTGTCCAAGTCACATTTAAATTCCTGAGTCAACCGCCTGTGCAATCGCCATGCAGCCATCTCAACACCGTCCCCCGGAGTGACCCTGTGAGGTGCCACCGAGCCCTGAGAGACCTCCGGGCGACTCAGTGCCCCTGGTTTGGGGCTAATCGACTCGATGTTCCATGTTTCCTGTGACTAAGTGCTTCCCTTATTTCACCTGGTTGCCTTTACATTATGAGATTTCCTCAATTGACATTCTAGTTTTTATTTGATCCTGTTTTTTATTTATTTAAATTCTCCGGTATCTCTAGAGTCATCTTCCTTTGGCCACAGAAAATTAATTAATTAAAACAGATTGGGAAAACTTGAATCAACTGAAATACAAGGAAAGTACAAGGAAAGTACTTCACCAGCTGAGGTCGGATGAAAACCAAAACCAGAACAGATTAGTGGGGGAGTGCAGAGGCCCCTCAGCAGTGTTATTTAAATATTATGATCGCGGTTGGTATTTATTTGGTGTTAACAATGCACTGGTGAATCAAAAACATAACAAGGGACAGCATTATTCCTGAGCCTAGCCTGGTGAATTGTCTGAGTGAAGGTGGTTCTACAGAACAGATGGCGTTGAAGGGACGAGATTGATTTGTGCTCTTAACCCCAGAGATAAATGGTGAGAAACTGTAAAATAATAATCACCTTTTTGAGCACCTACAGAATGCACATAACTCTGCAAGGCCATTTCTGTGGATCATTGTATGTGATGCTCAGAGTGGCCTGAAAAGCAGGTAATATTATTAATTCCATCTTTAAAAAATGGGAGATTTCTGAGTTCTAGACTGTTGATGCCACATAGAAGAACACAGTGTCTGCAGGGGACATTCACTAACTAAAGTTAGAGGAGGTCACTGTTCTGGCCAAGGCTCCTGCACTGGGCCCCAGAAGAACACACTAAAGTCAAAATGGAATCATTAAAGTTCCCTGTCACCAAACTGAAACTAAGTTGCTACTAGAATTTCTGAGCAATCAAGAGAGAGATGAGAGCCAAACTTCCCAAACAGTTTCAATCACCATGATGATCAGTTTCCTAGGCCTGAATCCTGACCAGAATGTCAACTTGAAGTGACCTAAAGTTGACCAGGTGTTCCCGCATTGTGCACAAGGAAATAAACTTTTGAAGTGGCTGATCCTCCTTCCGTTCTTAGTTTCTGCTTCTCTCAGTGGTTGTTGTCCACATAAAACCCAACTCTTAGCCAGGCACAGCGGCACACGCCTGTGACCCGGCGGCTCAGGAGGTTGAGGCAGGAGGATCAGCCTCAGCAACTTAGCGAAGCCCTAAGCAACCGAGTGAGACTCTGTCTCTAAACAAAACACAAAAATGGCCGGGGGATGTGGCTCAGCGGTTACGAACCCCTGGTTTTAATCCCCAGTACCGATGAATAATAAATAAATAAGTAAATAACAACCAAACTCTCCCACTCACTCTGCCCATCAGAACACTTATTCTATTTTAGGGAATGCAGTGTTTCCTGATTCTAGAATCAAAGAGAAAGCCGATCAAGTTGTTTAAATCACTGTAATTTACAAAGATTTCGAGAATGGCCGAACTTTGCCAGTGGCTCCCGACACTGCCGGGCAGCTGCCTGTGCCACACTGTTCCAGCCCTGAGAGTCGACAGCAGTAGAGAAACTATGAAACCCCATTTTCTAGCACATCCCATTCCTGACCCCAAGCATCCTGTTTGAGATTTTGCTTAGACATCCTTGGGAAAAGCCACGTGGCGTTCCCCACCAGACTTTATCAAGCCATCTTCACTTGGTAAACGTGGCCACAACCATGTTTTACAGTACTATAAACAACTTAGGGACGGGAAGCCTTAGGAAGATACTTTTGTATATTTATTAAACTATTCCTTGAGATATGTTCCTCCAGGTGGAATTTGCTAGGCAGAATGACACATACACACGTGTCTAGTTTCTCAAAGGAAGGGAGATGGCAGGAGGGAACAATATATGAGAACAGTGGTGATGGTTCACAAAACAAAAACCAGACAAACTGGACTTCAAACTACTGGCAAGTGAAAATGAAATGGAACTCCCAACAGGAGGAGCGAAAGGAGCCACGGGGTCTGCAGAGCCCAGTTCCTAAGCTGGGGGCCAGGAGGGCTCTTTGCACAGCATCCCTGGATGTCATCCCCAGTCTAGTCCACCCCTGCCAAGGCAGGGTCCCAGGGCTTCCTCAGAATCAGGGCTTTCCCTCTGCGGTACAGGGTCCGATCACTTCCTCCTCTTTGCCCTCAAGGAGAGGAGTAGGAACAGAAATGGCAGTCTTTTCTGCATCCACAAGTAGCGGATGCCACCTGGGAGTCCACGTCAAAAAAACTCACACAGCGCCCTCTCATCAGGACCTCTGGGAAGGCAGCTCAGGTCCACACAAGAACAATCCAGCTCCACTTTTTCAGGGGAGGGAGCAGATTGTACTCTTTAGTGACCAGTTAAATCTTCTTCACATGGCAGAGAGACATTTACATAAATTTCCCCCCACTTCAATACAAAGGAGCAACACATTTTAAGCTACTAAAGGCGGCACAGGATTTGAAAAGCAAGTTGTCTCCGGTTACCTAAGGCAGAATCTGGCACAGGAGGTAAGAGTCAAATCCTTCAGCCCTGAGTCCTGGGGGGGCAGAGGCTGGTTTCACCCATTTTAAACAGCGAAGCCACTGGTTGAACCCATTTCCATGAGAAAAGAAGAGAAGGAAGAGAAAGCGGGCAGAGTCGCTGGACTCCTGGACAGGACGGAGCTACAAGTGAAGCCGGGACCAGGACGATTCCCTATATCTCAGAGCCTCAGGTCCTAGCAGGGGTGTGACCCGTCCTAGCTGATCAACAGATATTTAGTCATGTGATGAACAGGTGTTTGGTCAGCTTTTGTCCTGGTGATTTTTTTTTTTTTTTTTTTTTTTTGGTACTGGGGATTGAACTTGGGGCACTCGACCACTGGGCCACATCCTCAGCCCCTTTTTTTTTATTTTATTAGAGACAGGGTCTCACTGAGTTGCTAAGTGCCTCGCCATTGCTGAGGCTGGCTTTGAACTCGCGATCCTCCTGCCTCAGCCTCCCAAAGTGCTGGGATTATAGGCGTGCGCCACCACGCCCGGCTTTGGTGCTCATTTTGACTGGACTAAAAACCACCCGATAGAAGCGCCTCCAACATCTTTTCCTGTCCTCTAGCCCAGCTTCAGATATGGAAGGAACCAAATTGACACACAACCTGAGCCTTGGGTATGAGGGATCTAGGAAACACCAGAGCCTCCTGGCCCAAAGCTTAGGAACTGGCTCTGCAGACCCCGTGGCTCCTTTCACTTCTCATCAGGGAACACAGTTGAGCTATTGTCATTTTCCATCAAACCCCGCTGAACCCAAGTCTCTAAGTGACAGAGGTCCTGATAACCCAGGCACCCCACCTTTCGTTGGTGAGATGGGGATGGTGCAACTTCCTGTAAAAGTCATCATGGGGACAAAGGAAGATGACAGGCACTCGGATCACCTGGCAGGGCCTGTGGCAAGCACTCTTTCTCTCCACCCACCTCATTTGCCAGGGCAGAGAGAGCCCAGGGTGCAAACCCAGCTCCCCAGCCCACTGGGTTTCCAAATGCACCACCACATCACTCCCCCAGTGAACTTGCCTGAAGGCGTAGGCATAGCCAGCTTTTCAAGAGTTGAGTCAAAGATTAAAATTTCTTGAAAAATTAAATTCCTCTGGGCAACAGCACATGGGATTTAATTACTTTATAAATGAGCTTTGATCTCACAGTTGTGACAATCTCCCCCCATCCCAGCTCAGTAGACTGTGCCTAATTATCTTGTCCTTCTAAGTTATTAAATATGCATTTGCTAAAGTCATTTCCCTCCCCCACTCTGGAGATTTTATCATAATTACTGATTTGCTTGCTTTCTTTCGAATATGATTAGTTTGTGGACCTTTTGTTTTGCTCACATATTTAGGGAGCTGGGTGGCCTGTGAATTCCTTAGTGCCTGGATACCCATGGCCGCCCCTTCCTCTTTCTTTTCAAAGAAGAGGGTTGGGAGTAAGAGAAGTCCAAGCTATGCATTCGTCTGGTGGAACGATTTTTGAACTGAATAAACAATTGGAGCCTTGGCCTAGATTCCCCTGAAAGCAGAGACTGAGGCAAAGGCACGTGGTCAGACGTTGGTAGGGATAGAACCTGAGGGACAGGAGTGAGGGGCAGGGGCGACAAGCAGAAGGAGGGAGAAGAAATTCACGTGGTGTTGCCAAGATAGCCACTGCTCCAATGGACAGGAGCTCCCTCTGCTTTACCCCCTCTACCCAGCTTTATTGAGGTATAACTGGCCCCCCAAAAGTTATATATTTAAGGTGTACAATACGGTGGCTTTGCATACGCATACATTATGAAATGATTACCTTGATCGAGGTAAGTAGCACATTCATCATCTCACATAACTAGCCACTTACTGTTGTTGTGAGACCACTTGAGACCTAGTCCTCTAGCACACATTATTATTAACTGCAATCATGTTACACTAATTTAAACTGAATCTGAGGTTTCCTCTGAACTTTGAGTCCCTAAGTAATAAAACGTATGCTAATTTGGCATGCAGACACACCCAGAGCCCAAATTTGGGAGGAGTCCTTGGTGACAAAGAGCTTCGTCTCAGCCAGTCCCACAGGCTGAGGTCAGCTGCAGGAGGTAGACCGGTCAGACCGCCTTCAAATAGGGCACAGGCCGAGCTGCACCCATCAACCTGTCCCTGTCCCCGACTTCCACTTCTGTTGATGAATGCTGCCCGCCGCGGTGCGGAGCAGAGCTCTCCAAGCCTGTTCTGATTCTGGGGCTGTCTTGGCTCAACGGAGCTCTGTGACATCTCATTTTTCGAGGTTTTACATTTTAGCGTTGCCAGGCTGTACACTGGAATCTACTTTATAGCTGCGAGTTCACTGCCCTTCCCGTCACCTCCAGGGCATCCTGAGGAGCCTTCCCTGTGGCTCGGTGAGGTCCTCCCAGGGGCGTGGGGGCACCGTCTGTCCTCCAGCTCTGGCCGCAGGTGGCAGGTGTGCGAGGTGGGCGGACGAGCCACACCAGCAGCACACGCTGCAGCATCTGGGGGCCCGGGGAGGGAGCAGGGCTCTTGTGCACAGCCAGGCGAGGGCGGGGTGAGGCTGAGCCAGGCCTGGAGCACCAGGGTGGGACTGAAGCACTGGTGACGATGGCATCCCGCCGTCCGCCTTCCTCTTCTCTTCCCTAGTGTCATCTCACCAGTGGCACCGCCCTGCCTGAAGTCCTCCGGTGTGTAAGGCCACTTGTTTCCAGCTGAAGCTTAGAAAGAAAGGAAAAGTGGTTCCAGCACTAGCCAACAATACTCCGGGCTCTGCCGGTGATTTCAATGAATATTGTGAAACTCTCCAAAGTCACTGGAACCCGTTTTAAAAATCCCATACAGCATGTTTAGGAGGAACCTTGGGTTGGAGAGGGACGCGAGTCTCCTCAAGGGCCTCGGTGGCGAGAGGTCCTGCGCACCGAGCATCAGGGCAGCTTCTTCCCATCTTGTCACTGTCCCATGGAAAGGAGCGACTGTCTGCAGTCGATGCTGACACCTCTTCAGAGAAGTGAGCTGGGGAACCTCAAATCCAGGATGATGGAGGGGCAGGGGGACGCTCCTTACAGAACAGAACAGACGTCCTGGGCAACGCCAGTCCTTTGGCCCTGGGGGTACTGCTTGCAAGCCTCTGCGGCGACTCGAATGAGATTCCAGTGGTTCATTTTCATGTCTTTTCAATGCAATGAGAGCAATTTAGAATCTCAGTCTCATCATGCAGAGAGCTGGAGAGCGGGCAGTTGATTTATATACTCATCACCTTGGGCTGACCACGAGTGTGAAGAGCAAGAGGGAGATTCGTTCCCCTCAGACCACAGCCCGCACGTGAGGCCAGGTGTCTGAAGGTTCCCTGACTCTCGCTAAAAATCACAGCCAGGGCAACCGACAGGGGAGGGTTTACATGCAGATCTGTAGAGGAAATGTGGCCGCCATCTAAGCCAAAGGAGGGACCCTGCATCTCCCTGAAGAGAAGAGGCCCCCCAACCCACAGAAGCAGGAGCCACTGACAAGTCATCTGTTCACAGGCTGTAGTTTCCACCCCCTGTGAATTCTCTACCTCTGAGGACGTCTGTAAGGAGGGTGTGTGATGGTAAAGCAATATAGCGGGACATTATCCTCAAAAGATCAGTCTAAAACCTTAAAAAAAACCTTTCAAGTATCTTACAATTTCTGGAAAATAATAAGCTTCATGGTATTTGTTTAATCTAAGACAATTTAGAAATCTGAGCAGTCTATGTCCCAAATGACACCATGGAGTGTGTGTGGGAGTGTGAAAAATAGGAAGACTGACACAATAGCCCCAAGAGGCTATTTTAGGGAAACCTGTGGTCACGGAGGTAGGACAGGAAATAGAAAAGAACAATGTTAAGACTGACCATCTTGAGACAGACAGGAAGCAATGAAGAAGTTACAGCTTGAGGGAGGTGAGACTGAGACATTCAGAAAGAGCAGCAACTCAGACACTTTATTTTAAGGTTGCAAACCATATGTTGCCAAGGAGGTTATGTTGAAAGCACCTTTTGTGGATTAAAGATTTTACTGCCGGCTATGGGTCTGTTTGGTTGCAACTCAGCAAAAATAATCAAGCATAAGGAAAGAATTCCATGGTTTTACTCCCCTGGCTCCGTGAGAACTCAGAAGTTCACCCTGTGCAGTCCTGCAGTGGAAGGTTGGCAGAAGCTCGGGCTGAGCCTGAGCACAGGAGGAAGGAGCGACGGGCTGGGAGCTGTGCTGTTGGCAGTGCCTGAAGCCAGCCCGCCAGCGGGTTCACCAAGGCCAGCAACGTTCTCGCTGACATACTCACAAAGGGGGTTTTCCAAACAGATGATTGCTTTATAATTGAATTGGGCACATTGGGTGGAAGTCAAGTGTAAATCCCACGGAAGATAAAGTCCAGTGGAGGGCACAAAAGACGCGTTTAGAGGTGATCAGCTTCCAGTAAGGAAATGAAACAGGCAGAGGGGAAAGACGGTGAACCTCCTCCGTGCCACAGGGAGGTGTCATCTCCAGGCAGCCCCGGTGTGAAGGTGGCTGAAGTGCCATCAGCTCTAAGCACAATGAGCACAGGTAGTACTACGACCTCTGAGGCCAGTGCAAACACCCGCAGAATCAAGGCCTCCATTTATCACATGCCTGAAACCCAGACATGGACTATTAACTAAGATAAAGGTGAATATTTACCAGGCCTTGTCCATATGCCCAGCAATGTTGGGTGCTTTATCTCACTTAATTCTCACCACAAGGTAACGAGGGAAGAAGGTCTTATACTCGTTCTAATGGGAGGAGATCAATATTTAAATGTTAGAAAATGTCCTGTATTCTGTTTGTTCATCCCTGTATTCTAATACCTAGCCTAGTGTCTGGCAAAAAAAAAAAAAAAAAAAAAAAAAAAACAAAGCCTTTGGTAACTATCTATGTGCTGAAGGGATGGAGTGAATGGAGGCAGGATTGAACGACGCCTAGACTTGCCCTGGAACACCTAATGCCACATCCCTCCGGTCTTTGCTCTATTGCTTGTCCCTAACAAGGCTGTGAAAGGCCATTCAAAATATGAGTTCCATGCCACCAAAAAAAAAAACGCAGCAGGCATGAAGGGAAGCTGCCTTCACCAGCATCTGCGGGACCTCAGGTGGGGCATTCACAAGCACTCCAGACACCTGTGGAGAGAACAGACCCCTCTAGTGCCACTCGGCCTTTCTCTTGTATTCCAGATCAAAAGCCAGGCTTAAGTTCAAGGTAGGCTAAGAACATTTTGAGGGGATGTATGTCAGTGAAGTAGCCACAAACCTCCGACTTTATGAATATATTAAACTCCATAGTATCCAACAACAGAGGGGGGGGGGAGGAACAGGCTCAAAGGGGACCCTCGAGAAAGTCCCAGCCATCAGCTGAGCAGGAACGGTGCAGCATGAGCAGCCCCGCCACACTCACCACAGCCAGGTGGCTGCTGCGTCCTCTTCACCTGCGCAGCCGAGTTGCCTCTGCTTGGTGCCACACGGTCGTGGGGTGATCATATTGGGGCAGAACTCGCTGTGCAGCTGCAAACCAGAGGCGGCCTGGCCAGGCCTCACAGGCCTCGCAGATGCTCCCTGCCCCCTCCTCCAGGGACCCCAGGCAGCGTCTGCCTGCAGCTCCCTGCTGTAACTTCTTGAAAAATAGATGAAGTTCAGGAGATCACCTCCCAATAAAAAGCATCCAAAAGAAATTTGCTTAAAAAAAAAAGATTCCAGTAAAGTGATATTAAAGTACAGTATGGAGAGAATTTATTTCTGGTGGTACGATAGACTAACAGTCCTCATTTTCTTTCCTAGGGGAAATGAATAAAATACTAAGCAGTAAAACCAACTTTAGTATGAATGAACATTTTTATTAACATCTAGTACACACAAAAAATGTTCAAATAATTGAAATAACTGAATCATCACAAAGTGAACAAATCTGTATCACAACCACTCAGACCAACTAATACACCACTACTAGCTTTCCAAAGCCATGTTCCATTTGACCGTAGGTCCCTTTGTCTGCTTGGAGTCATGTGATATTCACTCTGTGTGTGTCTGGATTCTTTCACTCAGCTGTGGGACTGATCCACACTGCACGTGCAGCTCCCTCGTTTCATTGGTGTGGAGTACATCTTTGTACAATTAAAGCACACAAACACAGAATCTACTCGTCTCTGCCACTGTTGAAGGATGTTTTCCTGCAGTTTGCAGTTGCGGATCACACACCTACGAAAATGCTCATCGGGTGCACGAAGGTGCACTTCGATCCGCGTCTAGTGGAGTTCCTGGTTGGCACAGCGTGCAGACGGTCATGTTCAGTAGATGCTATCACATGAAATCAACTTACTAAAATCCCTCTAATGAGTTGGCAAGAAAGTGAGGCATAATCAGAGGACAAAAAGTGTCTTCCTTCTCCCTCCCTCCGTCCTTCCCTTCTCAGCCAAGAAACCTGTAGGTGGGTGTCTACATGAAGCAGCAGCAGCCCAGCGCAGGGTGTGGAATCCACGGGGAACACAGGCGGCATTCCCTCAAGAGGAATGGAAGTCAGTGCCACAGTCACTGGCTGCAGGTGGGTGCAAGGGGGGCAGCAGCCAGGGGAGGCCTCAGAGCCCAAGAGGAGCCCCAGTAGAGGATGGTGTGGCCATGCAGCTGCCACCTAGAGGGGGTGTTGGCTTAGTCCTAAACCCTGGAGGAGGAGGGGTCCAAGGCTCTACCTGTGGGAGAAGCAGTTGAAACAGGAGGAGGGAAAGCAGGCGAGCCCGGGGGTGCAGGGTGGAGCTGGCGGGTCTCTGTGAGTCCGTGGTCTTCCTGGTGACGGGAAGTACAGAGAGGAGGTGGGGGGACATGTGTCTGAACACACCCCCCTTTGCCCACTCCGCATAGGTCATCTGACTTCTTCCTTTTCAGTCTGGCCGTCTGATTCCTTTTCTTGCTGCATCTCCCTGGCTGGGACACCTACGGTAGGGCTGAACAGAAGCAGCTAGCGTGGGCATTTTTGCTTTGTTCCTAACGTGAGGGCAAGTACTCGGCCTTTGATGCTGAGCTGTCAGCTGGGTTTTTGCAGATGCTGCTACCGGGTGGAGGAAGCTCCTCTACATTTCTTGCTTTTTTTAATCATGGAAAGTATTAGATTTTGTTAATTTTTTTCTACATCTGTTGAGATCACTTTTGGGTGCTCTGTACATAAAATGAGGTTCCCGTTTCCAGTCTTGATGTCCCCCCTCTGTATTGTTTGAGGATTCTGGTTTTTGTTGTCCTGCTAGGTCGTCAGGTTCACAGACCCTCTCCACGCAGTCTGGACGTCTGCTGGCCCCACCTCGGTATCTTCCATTAGGCACTGTATCGAGGCACCATCGTGTCTCTACTGGTGGAAGCTGCCCGGGTTGACCAGTGGCCAGGAGCGCAGGGCCTCGTCCTCTCCAGGTGGACCGCAGGCGGCGGAGGACCGCGCTCCTTTTTGCCTCTGCTGGGATTAGGACACTTGTAGTTCCTTGGGGACACTGGCAGAGGAAGTTCCATCAGGCCATGGGACAGAGGTTTCCGTTTCCACGCCAGCCCTCTGCCAGGGTTACTGGGCATCCAGGCAACCTCCCTCTACCCTGTGGCTCCCTTCCATCTTTAGACCCAACCCCGGTGGCTCAAGCCCACTTCACACTTTGACGCTCAGGTCTCCTGCTGACTCACCCTGCTCCGCTTTCTGCTGAGGAAGTTCTGGGGACTTCTTTTCCTGGCTTCAGCTCCACCCAACAGAGGGTGGACGCACTCTGGCCCTCTCCCCACTCTTCCCACAGACCTCCAAACGTCTTGGCCTCCCCATAATGCCAGTAACATCTCTACTTAGCGAAGGCATGGTTGCTACTGCTGTTGTCTCAAGAAAAACTGCCCAGCATGATTAATATCAATTTTGAAATGAAATGTTAAATATAAATTCTTATAAAAATCCACTGAAACCAAAGATTTTTTCCTTTGAATGTCAGTTTGAGAAACACTGATCTATGGGAAGAAATGTAAAATCTTTACTTCAGGACTCTCATGGGTTGAACTATGTTTTTCTAACTACAGGTTTGTTGATGCCCCAACCCCAGAACCCCAGCATGTGGAAATGGGTTCTTTACAGAGGTAATCAAGGTAAATTAGGAAGGGGTGCGTTCTAATCCTTTACAGCTCACATTCTTTTAGAAAGCAGGCTTACGGGCTCAGAGGCACACAGGAAGAACACCCAGAGAAGTTGAAGACAGAGATCTACAAACCAAGGGGTGCCAGCGACTGCCAGTGAGCCCCCAGAGGGCAGGAGGGAGGCCTGGAGCAGATGGACTATGTCACAGCCTCTGGAGGAACCCACACTGCTAACCGATCTTGAACTCCTAACCTTTAGACCAGATCAATTAATTTTTGTTTTAAGTCACCCAATCTAATACAGAAAACCATTGTTTTGGTATGGAATTCAACATGTTTATAAATCAACAACAACAACAAAAAGGTGTTAAGGTGTCAATTGTCCAAAATTAATTGACATCTTAATATAATTTCTACAGACATTCATATTGGTAACATAATCATTACCAGTGGGAATGTTTTAAAACTTGACAAAATAATGTGTTATCCAAAAAGAAATAAAGCATTAGCTTTAAAGAAGAATGAAGTTATGGCATTTGCCAGTAAATGGGTGGAGTTGGAGAATATCATGCTAAGCAAAATCAGCCAATCCCAAAAAACCAAAGGGTGAATGGTTTCTCCAATATGCAGATGCCAATTCACAATAAGGTCGGGGCTGGGGGGCACTAGAGAAGAATAGCATTATGTTAGATTTGGTAGAGGGAAGTGATGGGAGGGGAGGGGAGGGAATGTGGGGATAGGAAAGATGGTGGAATGAAACAGACATCATTACTTTATGTATATATGGGAGTGTATTACCAATATGATTCTACAAAATGTACACTCAAAAAATGAGTAATTATATCCCATCTACGTATGATATATCAAAGTGCATAAATGCATTCTACTGTCATGTATAACTAATTAAAACAAATTTAATAAAAAATAAGGCATTAGACAAATCAACAGTTTTTGCAAGAGAGATGATCAATGATGGTGGGCTTGCTGTATTAAATATCAAAACACTGGATCTATTAAAACATTGCAAGTAACAGAAAACTCAATTCAATTAACTTAAACAATAAAGAAAATGTCGTTTTGTACAAATGAAAACACGTGTGGCTGGTTTGGAGTGACAGTTTAATCTTAACGTTCATGGTAATGGTGTCAGGGTTTCACGCTGTTTCTGAGGTTCTCTCTGTTACCTTTGCTCCTTCAGTCAGCATCGACCTTAGACTTCCTTCTCTCTCGGTCACAAAATGACAATCAGAATGGCTAGAGCCTGATGCTTCTCATTTGCACCCAAAGGGATAGATCGTGTCACATCCTTAAACCACCAAACAAATCCAGAGCTCTACCTAATTCAACTGCTGACCCCTGGACCAACCTCAAGGTCAAGGATATGATTCCTCACTTAATGACCTCTTTTTACTATGAGTTTCCTTTTGTGCAAGGAAAACAACAAAAGCCCACTTGAACTAGGAAAAAAATAAACCACATTTCACAAAATTCACCAGTAAAATCATCTCTGAAGCAGTTTTTAAAAAATCAATTACTTCAATAGACATAAAAATATTTGTATTTTTAGTTCATCTTTTCAGTTTGGTATAGAGTTTTTCAAAGACTATTTCATTTTATAAAAGCTCTAAGTTGTCAAATTTATTTTCATTTGTTTAACAATTATTATCTTCCAATATCTGTATTATCTATAGTGATATATCCTTTCTATTCATGATATAGGACTTTTGTGCCTTTTTCATATTCAGTCTTCCTATTGAATTAACCACAATTTTTCAAAGATTTATATGTTTTACAAAGAATCAGTTTTTGACTCTATTAATTTTATCGGTATTTAGGATTTCCTTCTACTTACATTGGGTTCAATTTACTTTGCTTATTCTAACTATGAAAACTTACACAATGGATTTTTAAACATCTTTTTAAAAATCAATATGGGATTTTTTAAGCTATAAATTTGCCTCTATGGACTGCTTTAGCTATAGCCCACAGCTTTCGAAATGTTCAGTTATATAATCATTTTAAAAAATGTTACTTCCTTTTAAAAAACTTTAATTGCCAAAAAAGATGAAAATGACTAAAAATAATAATAGGAAAAGAGAAAACTGAAAAATCCTTATAATCAGGGTCCCCTGTCTCAAGTTCCTAACTAGCTTCTGGGCTTTGATTTTTCATACTGAGGTTGAGAAGAAGGAAGATATCAATACCATTTCCTCATTTTCCTTCCAACTTACAGCTTTAATGAAGCCCTTGCTGGTTCCATCTTCCATGGTGGCCCCTTTATTCAGTACTGCAACCAAGATAAGGTGCAAAGCAAATCATCAACTGTCTCCTTTGCGAACTTTTAACCTGGATGGACTCAGTTTCCCTAGGAATATAAGACTCTTTTCTCTTTGTGACAGTCTCTCAGAGGAACAATAGGAACCCTATAATAACTAGGCATAAAGTTCATAGGACATGATACTCATAAAATCTAAAAATCTCTCTTTTTCTTTTTTGTACGGGGGATTGAACTCAGGAGCTCTCGACCACTGGGCCACATCCCCAGCCCTTTTTGTATTTTATTAGAGACTGGGTCTCACTGAGTTGCTAAGTGCCTCGCCATTGCTGAGGCTGGCTTTGAACTCGTGATCCTCCTGCCTCAGCCTCCCAAGTGCTGGGATTACAGGCGTGCGCCACCGTGCCCAGCTAAAAATCTCTTATAACCACAGAAAATCAAGTAGAAACAAATCAAATTATCAAAATTATAGAGAAAGTGTCAATTTTAGTTTTGCCTAACTGGGTAATTATTTTGAGGTCAAGAAAGTGAGTTTTACATTTATGTTATGAAAACACTGAATGAAAGTATTTTCCCAGTCTTAAACTAGGTTTGGGAAAATCTCATTTTGCTATAATGTAAAAGATAATAATATCAGTCTCCTGCTTTGAATCCTATCTTTCAATTCTTAGCGTATTCATAAAAATTGATCTTCAGAATTCTGTCATTAAGTGTCAGAAAAGGTAACCCAATTTTAGTTAGGGTGAATGAATTCATCAATGCACATTAACTCAATTGGTAGAAAGAACATTGCTAATAAATGCTATAGCTATTTAAAATTCAGGTCCCCTGCTGCCCAGGCTGGTGGACCAGCACACATTATACCTGAAGGCCAACATGTCTTATAACCACCAAATAGCCAAAGGATCTTATGGGTTTCAAAATCATTAAAGCAATGTTCCTTTAACTATATAGAGTCTTTGAACCATTTATGTCAATGTTTTGTGCACTGGGAGAAACTGAATATTTATTTAATATTCAAATTGCCTGCCTCTTCAGAACTTCTAAATCAGAGTATTTTGGGGGATTGCTGAGGAATCTGAATTACTTATAAATTCCCAGATGATTTCTATGAACATATGCTGAGAATACTGAAAATTGCTATGTAACCTCTAACTGTAGGGAGCATCCACCTCCCCAAATTGCCCAGTCCACTGTTGGGCAGAAGTATTTACAGACTATGGAAATGTTGAGCCAAAGCCATCTTTCTACGGCTTCTAACAAGTGGTTGCATCTAACTTAGTGAAACAAAACACTTTTTTTTCTGTAACATCTCTGTAAACTTGTATTTTTCAAAGTTGATAAACAGAGTGTTTATTTTTTTGTTGGCAATACTAGGGAACTGCTCTACCACTGAGCTGTATTCCTATCCCTCTACCTTTTAGTCATATAATTAACAATACCATTCCTGTTAGAGAAAATTGAAGTGAAATAGATAAAGAAAAAAATGTTCTTTCAGTAACCTGTTAGCATTCTGCTGCATTCTTCAAGCTGACAAACAACGTTTTCCTTGTTACTCGTTTTTGAAGATTAAATATTTCAAACATATAAAAAATCCAAAGAAAAATGATGCGCTGGACAGCTGGGCCATACCCAAACCTCGGGTGCCTTCTCCAAGCCCCCCCGGGGCCGCCTGCTCCCGGGTCTCCAGTCACTGGCCCCACCTCAGCTTTCTCCACCAGACGACATTTCAGGACCTCCTGGCTCTGCTACCTGGGGCTGACTGGCCTCCTGACCTTGGCATCGTGGCGCCGACCTTTGGGCTCCCCCATGTCTAGCAAGGCTGAATGCTTGTACCCAGGGTTCTGACTCTTCCTGCCTCTTCCAGACTCGAACATGACTTCCCAGTGGGGTTCAGATCTGTGCCCGACATGGACTCCTTGTGGCCAGCTGGTTCAACCCCTCAGGCGAAAGCACATTAACAACTTTGGGGTGAGCTTTGACCAGCGGGCATCAAGACAAGGACTGACAGATTCTTTCCTGTTCTTTCTCCTCCCCTTGGACTTCTCCAAGGCACTGTTTCCTTTCCAGAATGTCTTAAGAATGGGCCACACTTGCCTCGATGCTCGCTCTCTCTCCGGGTGCCTGGTGCCGCGGCAGCCAGTACAGACGCGTGTCACACGCATGGCGCATGTTCTCCCTGATTCAATTGCTGTTTTCCTCACGCTTGCTGTCTTGGTGGCCCCAGTGAAGCCTAATCCCTTCCATGCTTAGGCTGGATTCACGAGAACCCAGGCTAGACTGACACCAGGCAGGCACTGCTCAGGATAAGCCAGGGAACAGTTCCTTCCCTGGCTGTTATGATCTGCACGGAATATAAATTATTTATTTAACGCACATAGCATTTGGCATTAGTTAATTCTGTGTCTTAGCCTTCATAAGACTTTTATATGCAAGCATTTTTCTCAGGATTTCTAGCCTTTAAACAAAAAGATAAAATTTTCTACTTTTACCTTACTGGTAAAAAAAAAAAAAAAAAAAAAAAAAAAGTACTAAAGTAATCTTTTTTCTCCCTATATATAAATATTAGGAGAAAAATCTAACAATCATCTGGCCCTGAAGTTTTATTAATTCATAATGTAGTATCTTGCCTGGGTTCTGTTCCATTTATCTTTACTTTGTGTAGGAGACCCTGCACCTTGGTCATAATACTAAAAGCTTAAACGGATATTTCCAATTTCTCTTGTGACAATAAAGAATGTATGCACTCATCTCAATTCCATGTACTACTCTTATTCTTGATATTACAACTGTGCCTCTGATTTTACGTATAAAATGTTCATTATACCTAATTTTAATGCATTTTGGACAAGGTGTCCAGAGTTCCAGGTAATTAAAATTGCAGTGTACTATGTCTTTTTTAAAAAAGTCATTAATTCTTGAGTTCCTCCTTACATGTTAACTTAATACTGCTCATGTTGGGGAGCATGACATTTAATACATTTAGTAATATTCAGTGGTGTTAACCAGGCCTATAAGAAGTAAATTTTCTCTACAGAAATTTGAAGATTTAGAGATGCTTAATGAAGATGGAGGGAACATATATCAATTTCACATAATTCTTTGAAAAAAGTAACATGAAGTTTGTGAAGCATCAAAGGAGCTGTACTGTACTGGGGAAGTGTGGGTTGGTGGGTTAAGGGGTCTACAATGAGCCACTAGGACATTTGATTTATTTTGAGCTGAAGGCATGTGAGTTCCTGAAATCCCTTATCTGCATAAAAGTAGAATCTCCCCGAAGAACTCAATCATCCCAAATCCCCTGAGAGCAACTCTAATCTCTTGGAGGCAGCATCTCACACCCAGAAGCTATCACAAAACTGTCTCCCATCTAGTCTTCTAAGGGCACCTTTATCTTTCAGAAAGTCCCTCTGTCTTTCCATAAGTGCCCTTTCTCTCCACCTTCTAGGAAGCCACCTCTGCCCCACCCTGTGCCCTATTAAGATGGTACAGAACCCCCAGGTTCTTACCGCCACCTGAGTCACATTTTTCTCTAAACATCTCTCTCTTCTTTTACTAATCTCTCATTTACCAGTTTAATTTTCAGGTCTCTAAATACAGAATATAACAGGTTAGAGGAAAAGTTTTCCTCCCTGACACAGGGCGAGAAAGGTAAACTAGTTGCTCCTTCGCCATTAAAACCCCACTGAGACACACAGTACCATAGAGGATTCTTTGATCTTTTCAACTATGATGATGTCTGAAACCTTTAAGAATAAGAACCAAAATTATTTTAATGTGATGAATATTACAACTGGAAGTAGATCTTTTTAGCCACAATAAAGTAACTTTATAAGACAGGAAAACCAAGATCTCCATATAGAAATAAAATGATACCAAAGCAAAATATAACATGAAGCTTTCTTCTTGTGTTGAACTAAAACCAACACTAGTTTTTTTTATTCAGAAATAGCTATGCTTGATGGTGCATTTTGAAACCAGTTATTCATTTGATTAATTACTCCTAGAATCCCTTTATCCCAGAAGCAGAATATCAGTGAACACTGATGATGTTTCACCAAAAACTTTGGTAACTCTGCTTCCTTTTCATGACATCATGAGGAACCTGCTATTTTCCCAACCATTTTGGTTGCGAGAAAAAGATGAACAAGAAACCTTCTTTCAAAACACTCCAGCTTCCCCTCTGACCAGCAGAAACCAGAGCTGTCATTTAACCTGCCTGGATGACCTCCTTGAGATCCCAGGAATCCGGGAGGTCAGGCAGAGGAGGAAGTCCTGTCACAGGCTCTTGTTTCTGAGCTGTGACAGTATAAAACACTTTGTGACGCGGGGGACACAGAACTTAAAGCACTTACTAGCCACCTGTTTCTCATCACATGAGCTGTCCGTCTGTGGCAGGATGTCAGGTCTAACACTGAAGTTGGTGCTGTCATGATGTGAGCCACTGGTGTTCACGCTGTCAGAGACCCAGGAGCCATGCACACACAGGTGTCAAGCCAGCTTCCGTCAAGGAAGTGCAGACTGCCGGGCAGGAATGAAGGTGACAGGGAGATCCCCCTCCTCACCACACAGTAGGTATTCATGAAATAGTTCAGGGAATGTCTGTCCAAACCTCCTCTGAATCGGGTTTTTATTAATTTCATTCTTGAATAATCAATATTTTTAAAATTCTATGTCCAGAGTCAAGGAGGCACTCACCAATGGTCACCACCCAGAGACCCTAACAGAGATGGGGCCATGTTGGTCTATTCACCCAGAAAATGAGAGCTTCAAGAAAAATGGAACATTTTCCAAGGAAAGCTAGAAAATAGAAAACGGTTCCATTTTCCTGAATATGATTTTGCGGTCGGGTCTGAAGTTTGCACATTACAGGATGACTTTTCAACGGTTTTTGAGGGGCTGAGAACAAACTGCCTCCTGTGCATGGAAAAATAAAGACCCATCCAAGGAGCACCACTGAGACTCCCCTCTCGACCCGAGTGCATTTGGGAATTTCAACTTGCTTGATGGAGTGGGTTGGGAAGTTGTTTCCTGGGGAAAATACACGAGAAGAACAGATGAAATAGGAGCAGGATTCTGTGCACGCTGAGCTGAGGTGGGCACACACAGGCTCTACCGCTGTTCTGGGTGGATATTGTTAGAAAATTGCTAAGGGGATTACATCTCTCGAGTTTGGGTCGGGCAGTCCCAAGTCGAATCAGAAGTGGACAGCCACAATGCATTTAAGATTTGCGGAGACATTTTCAGGGAGCAGGGGTGGGGGGTGGGCTGTTAATGACACTGAGGAGGGAAGCTTCCTCTTCCTGTGGAGGCATCCAGAAGGGAAGCAAGGATCCTGCTCTGTTGGCCGATGGTAAGGCTGGGAGGCGTGTGGCTTCTCCAGGGACCATTCTGCTCCTTCGCTCTTCCCTCAAAGTGGAGGTACTGCAAAGCCCACTGGCTGAGATTCCCCAGAATCCAAAGCCAGGAGCCACCAGTCAGCAGGGTGTAAAAGAAACTGGCAGAACGTAGGGCAACTTTGGATTCACTCACTCACCTCTCACCCGAACTGTTGTTCTGTGCCAACTGTTCAGGTGTTATAAACAGAAGACCTGACTCCATCACCAACTTCCTGTCCTGGAGAAAGACTTCCTCCTCTGCATGTCCGTGGCAAAGGGTGCCCTTTGATATTTTATACAACTGATTTGACTGACCTCAGCCTCCGCGGGGCAGATCCCTTCCCTGAGCAGCTTGGAAGTTGCTCCTGGGGCACAGCCAAGTTTCTTTCCTTCCCCAAGTAAGTGATACCAGAAGACAAGGTGAAATCCAGGTGCTAGAGTAGGTAGGACACTGTGCTGGTGAGGTGTAAATGACAGGTGATGTGCCACCAGTGTCCACTCAGTTGTTGGCATACAGCACATGTTCAGTGAGCAGACGAGTGTTGAGTGCCTGCTAACACTCTTTTTCATAAGAAGATAGAAAATGGATCCTTATTATTTACAGAAAAAATTTTTCCCTGAGCAAGGAAAAACTTTGTAAAATGAGCAATGTATAAAAAGTAAACAACTGGAAAGACATTTTGAAAAGTGATTTTTTTTCCTGACATTGGTTTACTCAGAGGCTCATTGATCATAAATCCTGCAAACCTGCCCAACTACACACAAGTCTGACAGTGTGAAAGGTCTCAGCACAGTGTCTGGGACTGTCCTACACCCACTTCAACTCAAAGGCAAGGTTTTGTGAGCCCCAGGGATAAGTGAAATGGAGAAAAAAAGAGGACGAGAAAGTTAGTTAAATAGTTTAATCAGAGCAGTTTTACAATTCTAAAATTAACAAGCAGACTTGTAATAAAAGAGCTCCAATGTTTGCAAAATGACCTCACTTCCATTCTGAATCTGTCTTTTTAATTGTAAAGATTAGCATTACATTAAAAAGGACTCAAAATGGAAAAAAAAAAAATGGAGCGATTTATATATCACCCATGGTCTGTGATGCAACTGATGAAATCCCTGAATGGATATTGCTTCAGCTTTGATATCAAAAAATGGCCTGACGAGAAGTCCTTAATCAACGACTGATCACGGGTGGCCGAAAGAAAGAGGAAAACCCAAAACTACCATCAAGTTCAGAACGGATCACATTGTTGGTGGATGACACTGGCTCCGAATGTACAAGTAAGCCCACGACACTTTATTACTATGGGTATAATTATCATGGAAATTCTCTCGTGTTGATCAACTTGCTTCTGAAGGTTTTCTTGGTTCGTTTAAACTTGCATAATAAACATGCAATGAATGATTTCTTTTGAGAGTGTGTTTTTTTGCAGTCTTTTTGTTTTCATACAAAGATTTCATAATGTTGCAACGCTGCATCAGAGAGCATCACCAAAATAAGAGAAGGAGCAGACGGGGAGGGCGAATGAGGAGGAGCTGATGAGAAGCGCCCCGTCCGTCCTGAGTCACACCACCCATCTTTAAACAGGTGAGAAGGCTTTTCCTACCCTCCCCCACCAGAGAAAAGAATGAAGAGGGAAAAAAAAAACCTCATGAAATCAATCTAACTAAGGAAAAAAGGTGAACGTAAAGAAAAGAAAGATGCTTTTCATGCACAACTTCTGCATAGCTCAACCCACATAGAATAAGGCACGGTTTCCCTTTGCAACTGGTGTCCACGGCAATCGGCTAAGTGCTACAGTGCTGTGACCCTCAGACAGTTCCCTTCCAGATGGTGAAATAAAGAGGCCGGTGAGTGTGGCTGCCACGCTCTGCTGTGAAGGTCCCACGGCTCGGGAGGTGTCCAGGACCCTCAGGAGAAATTGCCCGCGTGGTATGGTAGAGAGTGTCTGCGATGGTTTTCTTCCCAGAGTTCCCATTGTGTCTGGGTATGCATTTAGATTATTCTTCAGTCTTTATTTCTCAAAGAAAATACACGAGGTGGGGGGAAAACAGTCAGGCCCTTAGAGACGGAGCTCCGATGCTCTCGGAAAGCACAGAACGCTGGCCACTCACAAAATCAGCACGCTCTTTCCAAGAGGACAGAGACGGGGGTCATTGAGGGTGGGCAGGGGAGGCAGGGCGAGGGAGGGGAGTCACTTTGGGTTTCAGTGGTGGTCAGGGCATGATTTTAATTTAGCTGGTCTTCATACTGTTTCCGGAAGCAATCCCCTGCTGGGAAAAATTCCCAGCACCTCTCTTGATACATCTTCCACACGTAAGATTCCTGAAAGGCAAAGGCAGTGTGTTACCGTGGCCTCCAGCTCTGTGTGTGAACACAGGCTAGAGACAGAAGCCCAACTGTGTTGATGGAGAACATGGAGAAATCCAAATTTACTTAGTTTCAAACTAACTATGCCAGGCCTTATTTACTTCTGGGAATAAGAACATAATAATGATAAAAAAATATACTTGTGATAATTACTTTTGAGGGTTCTCTTAAAATATTATTATTAATTATATCCCTTTTCAAACTATAAACAATTTGTGGTGAGCAGTCCTGAAAAGGGACTTTCAAACAGCTTAAAAACCTTTGACATGTAGCGTGCAGTCATTTTTAACTAACGGTAATAGAGTGAGTTGAAGTTCATTTGAAATCATCGGCCATCTGATTAAGCAATCAAGGGCATTATAATTAAAAACACTCAATTTTCTTACAGTTTCCAAATGCAAGCCTGACACTGAAACGCTTAAGATGTGAAATTAGAATTTTACTTTTTCAAAGAAGGCAATCTTTCCAGACTCCTCCAGGGTAACAGGCATCCACATCCGGACACTTCAACCAGTACCCAAGCCTCATTCCTCCCTGACTGCACAGGGCTCATGCTTGCCCCAGCACAAGGGGCTCCCCTTCCCATCGTCTCTTTCTGAGGAGGCGTAGTCACTGTTACCTACCTGTCCTGTGTGTTCAGTTTCATCTTTGTTTATGAGATACATCAGAAAAAACCTACAGATACAGAGAGATTCATCAGGAAGGGGTTATATAAAAATATCTGAACAAATAGGGAATATTTTTATACATCTTCTGTTGCATTCCATTGTGGAACACAGGAAATGCCACAAACATGGTGTGTGGAAAATTAATTACAGTGCACCAGAAAGAGGGAAGGGTGTGCTTTGACTGGATGTTCTAGTCTGATGCACGGTTTCCCCCCGACTGCAGGTTAGGGTACACACATCTCTGTCAAAGTCAAAGCAACACTGATGAACTGTAATTGAAGACCTGCTTAGGAAGATGGCCCCACTTACGGATGGGTTTGATCCAGTCTAGTTCACCCATGTTTTTCCCCCTACAATGCTCCTCTACATCTAACAAGATACTAAAATTGGGCCACAAACTAGGAATAACATTTTACCCAACTATAATTTTGGCTACTTCCAAGTAATGGCTAGATTTCTATGTATTAAAAACTCAGAAGCAACTTTTAACTGGGTTTCCAGTAGTGCCTAAAGAGACATATAACTCTGCAGATTTAATAAAAGCAGGTTTCACACACCCCCAGGAAGCAGCTGGAAGATTCCTGTTTAAGATGGGGAAGAGCCAAGACCCCCACAGAGGCTCTGCACCACACTCCCCACCATTCCCCTCCACATTCTAGAAAGAATCCTTCATGTGAAGAGCTACAGCTTCATTTCATAATTCAACCTACTCCAGAGGAAAAGGCAGCCAATGGCTGTTGGTCCTTCTTTCAAAGTATCTGAGCAACTGTGTAGAGAGAGCAGCTCCCCTCGCCCCCGGCCATGCCTCAAGCTACTTGGGATGGGCAGAGAGTCTGGCTGGGCACTCACAGGTAGTTGGCCAAGTTGTGCTCCTGCAAAGTATGGGTTTCAAAGCCATGTGGCACCGTGTCGAAGTAGTCATTGCCTATTCCACAGATGAAGCACTTGGTCTAAAGGACAAAGGGAGACGGTCAGCGTCAGGGGTTCACAAAGCAAAACACAACTCGTCACACAGAGCAGCTATTTGGTTTTCTTAATATACATCAGGATCCCTGTGTGGAGGCTGTGCCAGACCCCTGAAGGTGAATCTAACTGATGCCACAACTATATTTTAGTGTAGTTTAAACGACACTAGTACTGGCAGCAGTAATAAATGCAGAGTGCAGGATAAAGACAGCCAAAAGGCAATATTTTTTCCTTATTTTCTGTAGCCTACATGCAAATGTCTGGACTAGCAACCACACTTGATCATGACATTGACTAAAGCGACACAGGCAGGAGTAACTGTCCTAACACTGCAAACTTAGTATCTGCATGCACCAAGGCTGGCAACCAAAAGGGTAAAGGGTACATTACTTCCCCTTGGGGAGGGTCAGATCTAATCCCTAGCCACGAGGCATTCCAGCGACTCAGTGCAGGTCTGCCCGGGGCCAGGCACCGTGGGAGGCACGAGTCAGCCAATGGACGTGTGCTGGCCTAAGTGTCAATCCCAGGAACTGGGCGCGGGTCCTTTCACCTCCCTTCTGCTGGACTCCACCTCCCATCATGCAGACCACAGAATGGCAGCTGCCCGGTTGACCACCTGCAGGACTGGCCCCCACACACCCAGGGAGCAGCAGCCCCTCCACTTCACGATCTGAACTTTAGAATTAGAATGACCGTGGATTCAGTGATGACTCCTCGTGTGACCCCTTTTCCCCACCAACTGGAAGCTGTTTAATTCCATCTGAAGCATGCTCATAAGGCAGGTCCTAAGTCATGGGATCAAGGTGATGATGTTCACTTAAAAACTTCATCCCACCTTATCGGTCAACAACTGCTGACCACATGCAGGATTTGGGAGGACAATTGGGTCTTTGCATGGCTCCGCTGGACGTCCTTTAAACCAAACAGGTTCAAATCATACCAGCCGTCTGTTCCAGGAGCCTGCTCTTCCTCTGCTGAGCCAGGTGAGCTATCTGAGCCCCAGCACCCATCTGGGGCTCGTGCCTACAGCCCAAGGACCTGCTGGCTTGCTCCATCTCCTGGTCCTCGGCACTGGGCCCAGCACGTTCTCTTCAGTCCAGCTCCCAAGTGCACCTGGGTCCCTCCCGTTCCTGCCTCCTCAGGGGCTCTTCAAACCTCTGCCTGGAGATGCTGGTGGCCTCTTTCTCTGCCCCTGGTCTGGCCAGTGTCTAGTCGTCTAGCCCTAACCCTCATTCCAATCCACAGTGAGCCTGTGAGGTGTGACTCTCACCACCCTGCTGCCCTGCGGAGTCCTCGCCCTCGCTCCCACAGTCCCCGCGCCCAGCTGCATTCCAGGCTCTTCACTCACTGGCTTCCCTCTCAAGCTCCGTCACTATCATTTCATGCTTCATCCTCACCCATTTATGCTCTCAAGGAAATTTTTGCATATCCAAATTCCCTAAAAGCAGAGCCTTGGATATAAGGCCTCAGATGGGGAGGCGCTCACACAATCCCACGTGAATGGTGCCCTGGAGGCGGGCGTGGAGCAGGAGGGGCCGGTGCCGAGGGAGGCCCCGCTGTCCTGCTCTCTCTCTCAGACCCACCCCCCACCAGCTTCAGGCCTCCTCTCTGGCATCCCTTCCAGGAAGTTCCCTGATCACCCAGGAGTGGCCAGCACCAGCCCTGGAGACCCCAGCACTCAGGGCTGGCCCCTGACAGGAGCTCCTCCCACCGTCCTGTGTTGGGATGAAGGGTCTCCCCACTTCTTGAGGGCGATGGCACCACCACTGCAGTCCAGTTCCAGGCCAGCTACCGTTTCAGCACAGGCATTGGCTGAACTGAAAACAGGCCAGTGACACCACGTGTGCTGAGGGTCCCTGAGCCCCTTCCCCACACCCTCGCTCCTGACAGGGGCAGTGAGGAAGATGAGCACCGCGACACCCACAGAGCCCGTCCCAGGCAGAGGCTCACCTCCATGTCCTCCTTGACTTGCTCCTGCTGGTCTCTCAGTTCCCCGAAAGCATCGATAATCAAACCTAGTGTTAAACAGAGACACAGCTTAACCTCTATCGACCAGAGAATAGTAATTCATAGTCCTCGCCTGTCACATCTGAAGAAAGGGAGAAGCACACAGCCTATCAGAGGAGGCTCGGAACCTCTCATCGCACCAGCTCACCTCCAACTCTCCTCCCGGGGAGTCGCTCCCTCCTGGGGGCAGAAGTCACCGGGGTGAACACTTACTGAACAAGCATTTAAAAAGGAACTGGAAGAGTGCAAGAAAGCGCTGATCAACGTGGCCTACACGGGGGTACGGACCCCCCTACTTCACGCTGAAGAGCAACAACTGGGGTTCACAGCTGCAAAGCACAGAAAATCCCCCCAGCACGGCTTTGGAGTAGTAAGTTGGAAATAAAACCAGCACCTAGCTGTGGGAAAGCTGCCCTCGGCTGCCTTCCCACGAGGTCCCGCCGGCTCCCTGGTTCTGCCAAGCGCAGCCCCCAGAAGCTGCAGCCGGGTTCTGTCTCAGCCCTGCTCTGCGACGAGCGGGCTCTTCACCGTCCTCCAAACACGCTTCTGCTGCACTCAGCAAGGACCGGACACGGGAACTGTGAACCCCTCTACACTTCTCTGCGTATGTGAGCAAAAATAAACGGTGCCACTCTCTGCCTGTGGTACTTAAAGGATACCGTCATGTTTATGGGCATTTCGTTCAAGTCAAGACACATGTGTTAAGCAGAGAAAATAAAATGAATGATTTTTCTGAGAGAAAAAGACCACACTCCAAGTTAGCCTAGAGTAAAAAGAAGAACCAGGGGGTCATGGTGGCCCCGCGGCTAGACGTGAGGCTGAGAGTCCAGGTGGCCACAGACTGGGTGTGGTTCCAGCCCAGCATGGTGGGCTTCACACTCCGGTCAGGCCGCGAGAACTCATGGAGGCTGCTGCTTCCTGGGCACAGTGTGGCAACAGCCCCGTCCTCGTGATGCCAGTGACAGGGGAACATGATGGAATCACGTGCCTGGCACGAGGCAGGTTCTCAGCAGCGAGAGCTGACAGCTTATGTTGCCCTAATTACATGTCAGGCACACGCTGGGCATTTGAATGAGCATCACTTTGTAAAACCTCTCAACAACCACGCAGAGGGCTTAGAGATGTACTACTTCCCTGTGACAGACCCACATGGCTTTGGCTCACCCAGCCCCCCACTCCTCCAGCTCCTAAGCAGCAGGACTGGAGCCAAACCAAAGGAAGTGCCCAGCCATTGCTATCAAGGAGACACCAAAACCGCATCCCTCTCCCCCTCTCAGGCCCAACGCTGCCTCTTTTTCCCTCTACAAGTTTCACTAGGAAGAAACAGGGAAAGGAAAAGTCCTATTTGGCCTTTCCAGAAAACACACACGGCATCCTTGCCCCACCCTGAGCATCAGCTCCAACCACAGCGGCTCAAGTTCCAGATGGCCTGACCCCTGGAGGAGGGGCTCACCTTGTATGATGGCCAGGAGGATGACGATCACAAAGAAGAAGAAGGTGATATCAAAGATGATGCGGTAGATCTCATACTCGTCTCCCGCTGGGTCTTCAATCTCGTCTCCGATGCCCCCTCCAGCACGGACCCCCACGTACATGTGGAACATGTAGCACTGCAAAGGACAGAAGATGCCACTTCTTGGGTGATGTCCCCCAGTTTTACACTCAAGGTCCCTGCCAGATGTGGTGGCGCACACCTGTAATCCCAGCAGCTCGGAGGCTGAGGCAGGAGGATCATGACTTCAAAGCCAGCCTCAGCAATTTAGCAAGGGCCTAAGCAATGTAGCGAGACCCTGTCTCAAAATAAAAAATAAAAAGGGCTGAGGATGTGGCTTAGTGGTTGAGCACCCCTGAGTTCAATCCCTGGTACCAAAAGAAAAGAAAAGATCTCTGAGGTCTTCTCCCTGCTTCCCGATCCTCTCTCTGGAAATGAGGCGGCTCCCAGAATCATGTCTGCACTTTAATCCTGGGAACTGTGATGCAAACCCCTGGCTCCTACACGCCACCGTCTTCCAATCTGGCCCATGTGAGTGCTCCACTCAGCACCTCTGTCTCCCTGTGCAGATGACGAAAAGCCCTTCATTGGCATCTGGACACCAACGCATTGGGATACTAAGGTCTCATGATCCCACTGAAGGGCACCAAAAAACATCCATGACGGAATCGTCCAGTTACTCGATGACAGCGGCAGAGGAAAGGAGAAGCACCAGACCAGCACTGAACCACCTGTCCCCTCATGAGCTGGGGAAGAGCAGACGTCACATCCCTGTCCCGCCCTCCCCTCGCGCTTAAGGACTAGGAGGCTGGGATTCTCTCCTACTTTAACATCCAAGATAACAATCAAGATGGAGACGGAGGAAAGAGCAGCTCACAGGGTAAACCCTGGAACAGGAAGGCAGCAAGTACAGCCGGCTGCCATTGCCCAGCACAGGGAAAAGAGGGTTCCTACCGTGGCTTCCGGGCAGGGCTGTCACCCTGTGCCACTGGCATTTGTGTTGGATAATTCCTTGCTGCCGGGACTGTCCTACGCATTGTAGGCCATCTGAGAAAGGTCCTGTGACCTCAATCTACAAGACACCAATAGCATCCCAGCCCCTGGTAACAGCAGAAACTGTCTGCAAATGCCAGCCCTATGGGCAAAGTCATGCCGGGCAGAGTCACTGGTTTGGAGCATCTGATGTTTCATCCTCATTCAAGGCAGATCCTAAGTCCCCATCTCGGGCCCAGAACTTGAGCCCCACTCGCCCTCTCAGCTGTTCTTTCTCGGCTGCCGCCCCCACACCTGCTCACCGTGAGCTCTTCCTGATCCTAGACCCGCGCTCGACATTCGCCCCATGTGACGTCCTTTCCCATTCCTAGCCCATTCCGGCTCATGGTTTTGGGAATAAATTAACAGTTCTTCCTCCACAAGCCCTTCTCAGACTGTCCCAGACACTCTGATCGACCCGACTGCTGTGTCACCCGACAATTCAAAGCCTATTTGCTTGCTGCTTCCACAGCACAGAGGCAATGAAATGCCACCTGAAATGCCACCTCACTTGGTGACACACGGCACTCCTGGCCCTCTGGCCTCCTTCTCAGCCTCCCATGCCAGTCCCTCCCTCTCTCTTCAGGAGCGAGCACGCGGGACTGCGCCCTCTGACCCTCTTTCCAGCTCTCCCTCGGGGTACCTTTCTGCTTCCCGGCTAACTGATCATCGCCGGGCCAATCACTTCCCGCCCTCTGTCTTCCCAGCCTTGCTGTGGTTCCTGAACTCCACGCCTGGACACCAGCTGTCCAATGGTCTGTCGCGCTCCACTAGAACTGGCTCTGCCCCTCTGGCTCCTGCTCCAGCACCAGTGCCTAAAATAATACCTGGCACACTCTGAGCTCATCTGTGGATGAAAGAGAGTGAGATGCTGTTCCTGTGGAGGCCTGGGGCCTCAACCCATTGGCCTCAAAGTCTCAGGTGACCAGAAACAGCAGAAAGGGCAGGCAAAGAGGAGGCTGGGAGAGCACACCAGAGCGCTCCTGGTGGGCCGAGACCGCGCTCCTGGACCTGCTGGATACGGGAGGTGAAAGGCTTCTGGGGTCAGAGGCCTGGAGCGGAACAGCAGGAGTCAATGAAGGTGAGTCATTCAGAAGAGGCTGGTCAGCCTGGCACACAGCTGCAAGGCCTAGCAGGGGCGCTCGCAGCCCAGGACAGCCCGTGGCGCGGGACGAGGCCGAGGGTGCCCGGCCCTGACTGCACGAGAGACGCTCTCGAAGGTGCAAACATTCTGGATTCCCGGTGCCATCTACTGAGTCCATCTCTGGAAGTGAAACTCTAAAGGAAGTCACTTTAAAAAAATCCCCCAGGACACTGCAGTGATTTCTCAGAACTCGATGCCTGAAACCGCTGCCGGGACACCTGTGGGGTGAGGCACTGGGTTTGCACTGCACGTTCCTGAACTCTGCTTCAGTTCTCATTAGCACACGAATTTCTCATCTTCACTAAGAAGAAATGTAGACGTGCTCTCCAAATCTGTGTCTCCACACGTGCTCGGCTGTGACCAGAGGAAAGGGACACTCTGACTGCGGCCGCCCGTGCCCAGGACCTGAAGTGGCAGGGCTGGTTGGCGTCCTCCCTGGCCTCAGCTGTGCTCAGGGTCTCCCTCTTCGGCCTGGACGGTCCACTCGCCCTAGCTCTGGAAGGCTGGCATGTCTCCAGGCCACACTCTGGTCCTGGATCCCCACACCAGCGGCCACAGGGAGCCGCAGGGAGGACGGAGTTCCCATCCCCGTCTTGGCACGTCCCGGCTCTCCAGCTCTGCTTGCCTGGAGCTGCGTGTGACAGCTAGCGAGCACATCCGGGTAGTCCCTCTGCCTCCTGTAGACCAAGGCTTCTGGACTGTAACTGGCTTTCCACAGAGAGCTTTTCTTCAGGAAAGAGAACGTGTCGAGTTGCTACATGAGATCTTTCCCCTGCTGAGGATCGAATGTTGGGCCTTGCACGTGGCAGGCAAGTGCTCTGCCATGAGCTTCACCTGCAGGCCGCTGTGCGGGCTCTTGGTGAGCAGGAGCTGGCATTCTGACTTACACGTGGGGCTAACTGACCGAGGCAATGTCTCCTCCCTTTTCTCTCTTGCCTTTCCTGGCAATGTCCCTGCATCTCCTGACCCACAGCCCTTCTATGGCAAGTCCAAGCATGCTAAGCAAGGGATTCCAGCATGGTGCAGCGGCAAGCTCATGGCCATGCTGAAAAGACGGAGCCTTGTGGATTTAATTACATAGGCTCCATGAAAAGAATAAGGGGCACAGTTCACCAATGGGATTTGGTACCGATTCTCACTACCTGGCTGGCCCCAGAGGCAGCACACAGAAGGTGCGGTGGTGCCACGTGGGGTACGTGGTGAAGACCCACTACGGGGTGTCAGGCTTTCAGTGACCCAGCGATCCTTCTGCTCCTGAAACTGAGAATCCTTTGTCTACTTTTCTTTCCATAGAATTAGCCAAACCTGGCAACAAGAGCTGGAGATGGGAAGATGTAATTCTTTGAGGGAAAAAAAAAAAAAAAGATGACTTTCTTTCAGAGAATATGAGTAATGAGGAAGAAAAGTGCCTGGTCCCTACAACAACGGAAACAAGCAGCTGTTCCTCCTCGGGATAGTGTGCACTGCACCTTTTCTTCCCCACCCACCTCCTAAAGGCATCTGTTCTGTGGTTGGTCATTATGTTACCTTCAGGAGGACTGGTCAAATTTTTTTTATGACTTTATGTTTGACAAAAAAGGGAGGGAGGGAGGGGGGATGGAAGAGAGAAAACTAAACGGAATCAGAGAACTTTCTAGGAAGGTGGGCAAATGAGTGACAACGATTAACTGGGACCATCTAGAATGGTTGCCCAAATTCCAGGGGGGTGTTCCCATCCCCATCACCCCAACAGCCTTTTTCCAAAACAGACAGGCCTTGGAGTCCTACCTGACCACGAGTACAGGGGTTTCTAGGGTCTAGGTGGGCCACCAGCACTGTGGGTTTGCAGAGCGGTCCCAGTGACTCCTGTCCTGTGGAGGTGAGTGTCCTTACACAGGTCCCCTCAGTCTCCCCAGCTATTTAGCTGCAGCCATCTTTTCCCCTAGACTTCAGATCATTTTTCACTTTCTTCTCCTACATTCTTGGTGAGGAGGTTCGAATTCTATCAGGATACAGCTGGTTTAATTAGATTCTCAGACTCAAAACACCATAAAATAAATCCCCAGTGAACCCGGAGTTGAAAAACTGCAGCCACAGCGCCACCTGCTGTAAGGCAGGGCTCGGGAGGCTCCCTGGACTGCTGGCTTGGCCTTGCCCTCCTACAGAGGTGGTGGACATGCACGTGAAGCCCATAGTGGGGACCTGAGTGAGGAACTGTAACTCAAGAGAGAACAGAGATTCTTGTAGAAGAGAGATCTCACCCTGGGCAAAAAAAACTGCTTAAGAGACATCACCAAGAAGGGCTTCTCTTGTGAGAAGTGAATTGAAGTAAATGTGACCATTTCCTGTTCTGCTTCTTTCCAGCCTACTGACATGCTGGGCTCTACTTTGAAAAAGCACCGTGATCAGTTACACTTTACACTTGGTCAGCTTTTTAAAGAAGATACAGCATGCAGGTTAGTAAGAAGCCAATTAACAGGGGGTGCCTAGGCCCTAAGACTGTGAGAGTTTTTAAGAACAAGCAGCTGGCTGTGAGCTTGGGCAAAGCCTCAGACTCCTGCCTGGCTTTCCTGATTGGTAACACCCATGTGTCCTCGTGGACAGGCTAAGAGCTGGGCGTGGCTGGCATCTGGGAACTGCATTTTCTCCTGTGGGAGGGAAACATCGGAGATAGCCTTATGATGCCCGTAACCTCTCCACCATCCAAGGCAAGATGGTACCCTAACTGCTATGCCCAGAGATGTGAGACTCTGCTCCAGAGCTGGGCTCAGACAGTCTCAGTCACAAAGACTCTCAGAAGTCTTTGTGAATGCTTGAACAGAAGAGAACCAAGGCTCCAGCTGAGTTTATTGTTCAAACCATCAAGAGGTGCGCTTCCTCGTGGTAAAGAGCGGCTAATGCTCCAGCTTCTGTGTTTGTGTCCTGTGACACTGGGCAAAGGCAAGCAGGCCAAGGCCGTTGTCTTCCTAAGCAAAATTAGCAGCAGCGAGGGAAACGCACCCTGAGAACCTCAGGGAGAATGGCATCCCCTGAGGATGCTCATTACAGCGTGAGGTGGAATAGGACTGTGCCACGGCAGGGGAGACCAGGGGTGCCGAGGCTTACTCAGGCATGGAAAGGAGAACCAGGGTGGCAGATCATGCCCCTACCTAACACTGTCACTCAGTGTCACCATCTGAGATCATCCCCACCGTCCACCAGTATGAAGATCCGGTTACTCTACAAGGTTTTCCAAAACTTTGGAATTTCTGGGGCACGTTTATCTTGGAAGATCTTCTTAGAAAATGTAAGCTACCTGGTACCGTAACCCGGGAGGAAAACTCTCGGAGGCAGAGTAAAGCTTTTACTACTTTTACTTCTACTTTCTTAGAGCTTAGAGAGGGAAAGAAAGATTTTTAGAGAGAAAGATTAAAGCGAGCTTTTCTTCTTGTAGAGCTTAGCTTAGAGAAAGATTAGAGCTTCTTTCTTCTCTCTCTTCTTCCTCTTCTTTCTTCTGTCTTCTGTCTTCCTTGGGAGCCTCGGCCTAACTCTGACCAGTCATTACTTCTTCTATCTGGTTTCTCTTCTGTAACCGCTCTGCCTACGTTCTGGCCGCTCTGATTCTTCTGACCGACCGAGTGACTGCCCGACTGACTGAATTCTCCGTTCTCCTAACTCGGACCGCTTTCACCCGGTTATATACCTTCAGCTTTGTGGGTGCCTACAGGTGCGTCACATACATATCAGGTGGAACTTATGGCTTCCAGCTAGCTGCAACAGCCCTTCCTAATTAGGGCTCCTTCAAGAAAACAAAGGAGCTCAGCAGGATTTCTACAAAGATGTTATCTGCAAGTTCCTTGAGGGCAGGGATGACACTCACTCAGTCAGACCTTTTCCACCACAAACGTCTGGCACAAAAACAGCAATTAGCAGCACATGGCACAGAGCAGTGGCTGAGGAGTGGCTCTTCCTAATCCTGTGGCCTATGGCAGGCTGCTCCGCCTCTCAGGAGCTCAGCCTCCTCATCTGTAAGAGGGAGATGACAACAGCACCCCTGAAGCATGACTGTTAGGAGGTCTTGGCCTTGGGTCAATGCCTGGCACATTACTTATTTATAGTAAGTCCTATGCAAGTACTTGATGAATAATCAAGTTCAAGTTATGAACCTGTAACCGGGACAGCATTTCTTTCTGTTAAGAAACTGAGTTTTGGACAAATGACCATGACTGTGACACGTTGTCTAAGTAGGTGACTGGCACTTGGACACCACAAAGTCACGTACAGAATGTCTTCAGGATGGTAACAATGATATGAAATTTGGGAGAATTAAGAGGATCCTGTTAGTCACCCTACTTGGCTTCCTGTATGCCCTGCCCCTCCCCCTGGCCAGGAAATCCTGTAGAGGGTTATAATATTGAGAAGAACTGAATTAAGCTCTCTTTTATAATGTGGGGGGGTAAAACAGTCTTAGACAAAAATAAATAATATATTTGGTTAAAAAATAACTCAGGAAAAAAGTATACAAAATAACAAGCATACATCTTTCCCTCTTCCCTGATTTGTGATCCAAATCCCAGTGCATCCTCTCATTGTACTGTCCAGGATCTTGCTTTTTTCCCTCCACTTAACTGTAATCTGTATGTCTCGCCATATCCGCATACAGAGAGTTCCCTCATTTTTAAATAGTTACATGCTTTTAATGAATTTACCATACTTATTTAATCAGGGTCTATTGATAATTTAGATTACCTCCAATTTCTGAGAATAGCTAATGGCCTTGAACACATAAGGGCATATTTGTGAATAAACCATTAGGTAAATTACCAGCAGTGATACTGACAGGTCAAAGGATATGTGTACTTAAAAATTTGATAGATATTGCAAAATTTCTCTAAAATTATTGCAGCAATTCAAACTCTCAGTAAGATTTATGAAAGTGCTGGTTCCCCACCAATTCACCAACTGTAAGGGCTGACAAACTTTAAAACTTTTCAAGCTTAACAGATAAAAAGTGGGCTTTCATAGTTTCAATTTGCATTTCTTTCATTGTAATAGGGGTTTAGCATCTTTTCATTTTATAAGCCCATGGAATTTATTTCACTCTAAATTGTCTGCCCATGTAATTTGCCATTTTTTCTATTGTCTTATGTATTTTTAATGATGTGGTAAAGAATTTTCAAATGAAGGAAAATAGTCCTTTGTTTTGGCACTGAATGTATTTTTTTTTTTTTTGCCAGTTTATCATTTGTCTTTAAGACTTTGTTTATAGTTGTTCTTTTTTCTACTAATTTTTAGCATTCATGGATCCCAGGTTTTACATCATACTTGGAAAGACCTTTCCTCATTTAAAAATTATTATCATTTTAAGGAGTCAAACCTGTCCTGTTCCTGATTTAAAGAGGTTGATGTACATTTTTGTCATTTACCCCCAGCAGCTGGTCCAAGGGGCCAATGCCATGTATTGAATCATTTTTCATTTCAACATTGTAAAAGTCACTTTATCATATTTTCATTTCCACTAGTGTTTGTAGCTATTTTAAAACTTTCTATTCTTTTTTTTAAATTTTTATAATTTTTAATATGTACAACTCATAGTGCATATATTTAGTATCTTTTTACATAAAACTGTTTGTATACAAAGTATATTCGTACAATTCAGGTCTTCAATCATGCATTAAGGAAAATGGTATCCGTCTCATTCAACCACCTTTTTTTTTTTTCTTTTCTCTCCCTCCCTTACCCTCCCTTCTCTTGACCATTCTAGTGTTCCTCTAATCCTCCTATGTACCCCCATCCAACAATACTTTGAAATAGCCTCCTTATATCAGAGAAAATATTTGGTATTTGGATTTTTGAGACTGACTAACTTCACTTAGCATTATGTCTTCCAACTTCATCCATTTACCTGCAAATGCCATTATTTTATTTTCTTTTATTGCTGAGTAAAATTCCATTGTGCGTATATACCACATTTCCTTAATCCACTCATTTACTGAGGGACATCTAGGTTGGTTCCACAACCTAGCTATTGTGAATTGTGCAGCTACAAACATTGAGATAGCTGTGTCACTGTAATATGCTGTTTTTAAGTCCTTTGGGAATAGACCCAGGAGTGGGATGGCTGGGTCATAGGGTGGTTCCATTACCAGTTTTCCAAGAAATCTCCATACTGCTTTCCATAACGGTTGCACCATTTTGCAGTCCCACCAGCAATGTATGAGTGTGCCTTTTTCCCCACATCCTCTCCAACATTTATTGTTGCTTGTGTTCTTGATAGCTGCCATTCTGACTGGAGTGAAGTGAAATCTTAGAGTAGTTTTGATTTGCATTTCTCTAATTGCCAGCGATGTTGAACATTTTTTCATGTATTTGTTGATTAATCGTGTATCTTCTTCTGAGAGGTGTCTTCTCAATTCCTTAGCCCATTTATTGATTGGGTTATTTGTTTTTTTAGTGTAAAGTTTTCTGAGTTCTTTATATATTCTAGAGATTAGTGCTCTATCTGATGTGCATGTATTAAATATTTGTTCCCAATTAGTTGGCTCTCTATTCACCTGATTGTTTCTTTTGCTGAAAAGAAGCTTTTTAGTTTAAATCTATCCCATTCATTAATTCTTGGTAGTAATTCTTGCACTACAGGATTCTTATTAAGGAACTTGGGGCCTAATCCGACATGTTGGAAATTGGAGCTTACTTTTTCTTCTATTAGGCGTATTATCTCTGGTCTAATTCCTAGGTCCTTGATCCACTTTGAATTGAGTTTTGTGCACGGTGAGAGATAAGGGTTTAATTTCAATTTGTTGCATATGGATTTCCAGTTTTCCCAGCACCATTTGTTGAAGAGGCTATCCTTTCTCCACTGTACATTTTTGGCACCTTTGTCTAATATAAGATAGCTGAAATTATATGTATTAGTCTCTGTGTCCTCAATTCTGTACCATTGGTCCACCAGTCTATTTTGGTGCCAATACCATGCTGTTTTTGTTACTATTGCTCTATAGTATAATTTAAAGTCTGGTATGGTGATGCCCCCTGCTTCACTTTTCTTGCTCAGGATTGCTTTGGCTATTCTGGGTCTCTTATTTTTCCAGATGAATTTCATGACTGCTATTTCTATTTCTTTGAAGAATGACATTGGGATTTTGATTGGAATTGCATTAAATCTGTATAGTGCTTTTGGTAGTATGGACATTTTGACAATATTAATTCTACCTATCCAAGAGCAAGGTAGGTCTTTCCATCTTCTGAGTTCATCTATAATTTCTTTCTTTAATGTTCTATAATTTTCGTTATAGAGGTCTTTCACCTCTTTTGTTAGGTTGATTCCCAGGTATTTTATTTTTTTTTTATGCTATTGTAAATGGGGTAGTTTTCATCACTTCCCTTTCAGAGTCTTTGTCGCTGATGTACACAAATGCCTTTGACTTATGTGTGTTGATTTTGCATCCTGCAACTTTGCCAAATTCGTTCACTAGTTGTTAAAGTTTTCTGGTAGAGTGTTTTGGGTCTTCTAGGTAGATTATCATGTCATCAGCAAATAGTGCTAATTTGAGCTCTTCTTTTCCTATCTTGATCCCTTTAATTTCTTTCGTCTGTCTAATTGCTCTGGCCAGAGTTTCCAGCACCATGTTAAATAGCAGTGGTGAGAGGGGGCATCCCTGTCTTGTTCCAGTTTTTAGAGGGAATGCTAAAACTTTCTATTCTGCTCCACTGATTTGCCATTCTCCAGTACAAAGCTGCCTTAATTATGAGTCTGCTTTGTATTAGCATTTCTCTCCTATCACTCGTTCAGGACACGTACTTCTCCTAGAGTGGCTTTAGTACTGTTACAGCAGCCCCCTTTACTTCTACCCGCAGTGCCA
The DNA here is from genome assembly GCA_025594165.1 of Tamias sibiricus. Taxonomy (NCBI): domain Eukaryota; kingdom Metazoa; phylum Chordata; class Mammalia; order Rodentia; family Sciuridae; genus Tamias; species Tamias sibiricus. Next base: position 98,259,816 of record CM046669.1, read on the forward strand.
ATCACGGAGCTATCTTGATGAGCAGCTCGTGGAAGGATCCGTATCTTTGCATGTAGCAGTACATCCTTTGTCTTGTGTCCCTCTTCCTAGGAGCTCACATCATGTGATTTCTGATGTGCCATCATCGGAAGGGCAGGTTAAGGAAGAGCAATGGAAAGCCGTATGAAAGTCTGAACAGCTGTTAATTTTGAAAATTAAGACCAAATAGTAAATTTAAACCAAGACCCTTAAAGTGTCTTGTAGCAGGTTCCATTAAGAGACATATTTTGGGATTTTAGTAACTTCAGTTTAAAGAATTAAGACAAATGGAAAACTATGGCTTCAAACTGTTCTCCAGGAAACAGCCATGTCAGCTACGGTCCTGATCATGTGAGCAACAGGCTGAGCGGGTCGGCGCTGCCCTCTCAGCTCTAACCAAGTCACTCGGCAAATCTACCAAGGGCCAGCTGGGCGAGAGAGGTGGTCCTTTATGTTCTGCTGAAAATGAAAACCGTTGGTTCTCTAAAGAGCCCTTCAACTTTCTATTGTATACAGTATTTTTTTTTCTTCTATACTGTCAAAGTGTGAATATGTGATTATTAGATTGAAGCAGCTGGATAATTTTTTTCTTCCATTTAGATCAAAGCTTAGGAACTCACCGTTAGCATATCGTCACATTTCATATCTGGCGTATCACCATCTTCACTCTTATTGTAGAATTTTCGGAAAAAATTGAATGCCACCACAGTATATAGGTACACGACAACAGCCAATAATCCCACAGTTAACACGAGCTGAAAAGCAACGTGACATTGAACACGTATCAGAAACACAGGACGTGACTGGCATGTCGCACATCTGGGTGTGAAGACCCCACTGGCTTTGCCCAGTAGAGTCTAATGGCACCCATTACCTCTTCCTTCTCACCTATCTTAGCCCCATGGGTATGCATTCACATACCCTCTTCATCAGGTGGTAACACTACTGCATGCAAAACCTGCCTGCCTACCTGGCTAACAGAGGCCCAGGTCAGGTGGAGTAGGAACTGAATATAACTTAGCTTCATGTCCAGGTAGAGCTGACAATGTCAATAAGTAGCTCAAAATGCTCATTTCTCTATCCTCTAAATATCAGGAGCAGAAACTACATGAAATACTTTCCCTCTTTTTATGGGATAGAATCTCTGTAAATAATCCACATTCCTAATAAAGTCCATCTTGTTTTTGTTATGAGAGTAAGAGGGGTTCCAAGTTATTTTTCTCTTTTAATCACATTCTAGAACTATGCAGGAAGTTGCATTGCTTCTGAAACCTGGGATCACCCCTGGTAAGAATGCATGGTGCACATATTTCAAAAATAAATCCAAGAAGTCTTGCTTTATAAACACCAACCAATGATCAGAGTGAAAAATGCCCTGGCTAATGGCCACAGCTATTCTGAAGACTAGTTTTCCTCAATGTATAATTAAGTGCCATAGTTGAAAAAGTCTTCTTTCAGCTTTGTGTAGTCTTTAATTCCAAACTATACAGTTTTACACATATAGATACCTTTAATGGGATATGCATACAGTGCTGAAAAGACCAACTTGGTGGCAGTGTTTTTTATATCACAGAAATTCTAAACATACTAGGACGCATTACCTTTATTTTTCCTCTCTCTGATTATAACACAATCTTACATTCTTTACTGTAACTGTGTATTTATTGTCTACAAAATCACTTTACATTTATCTCCAGAAAGCATGTTACTCTGATATAAGGCTTAATGCATTTCTATAAGTGAAGTATAACAGTACAGAAATTTGTGCACAGTTTAACTCTTAGGACAATTAAGCTTTCTGTATTTCTGCCAAAGAAAATTTGACACTCAAAAGGATGAGCAATAATCCCCAAAAACCTCAGAAATCGATTGAAAGTGGTAGCGGACCTTTTGTGTAGAAACAGATAATAGGCTGAGCGTCCCCAGCTCGGAATCTGCGCTGGGAGCTCAGCATGATGACGCACTGGCTGGCAAGTGAGCACAGCAGACCTGTCACTGTGCTTGCCGTGTATACCACAGTCACATTCAGAACCCAGAGTGACACATGTAAGAGCCACCTGCTGGAGAGCGCAAAGGATCTATGGAGGAAGCTGTAGGCAACACAGTTCAAGTGTTTTGGGGGGACACATTTTTAAAAAATGTGCTGGGCTAGAAGATTCTGGAAAAGGACGCTCCTAATCCAGATAACTAACAGAGAATGTGTTTCCGCCCAGTGGACACTTGAGAAACAGCAAATGAGTCAATAAATGCACATTTCTGCAATATGATTCAGAATAATGGAAAGTCTTAACACGGAACAACTGAATGCCATGAGCTGATTATCTGGACCTAGACCAGCTTCCTCCAAAAGTCAGTATGATCCTGTCGAGAATGAAACATTCCTTTTTGTTGTTCAATTTAAAAGGACAGAAAAGTGTATAAGAATCCCCAGCTTTAACACGCCCCAGTACATTAAGCTGCAACATCTCGTGTTTTATTACTGATACAACCAGTGCATCGGGGTACTGAAACACGTCTGGGTGCCATCTGGGACCCAAGGGGGCAAAGACTGCATGACAGGTCAAATAATAACTAATTCCTCAGTGCTGAACATGTGCTGTTCTAGGTCCTATTTGTTTTTATTTAATTTTCACAAACATCCAATAAGGGAAGTACTTTTATTATTTTCATTTCAGGAAACAAGGGAATTGAGATTTAGCAATGTTCATTAATTCATCCTAGGGCATACAGCTAATTGATCAAGCCAAGGCTTACATGCAGTTCTGGGCAGCTCTAAATTGTCATTCAAGGGTTCACTGTATTTTTGTTGACTTTATTTGTTGCTTTTTTACTTTCTGCAAGGGGAAGAAAAGGATGAACTTTTACCTGTTTGCCATTGTGAGTTACTGATGACAAGATGGTTCTTAAGGTCTTGAATCCCATAGCAATGTCAAGAAGGTGAGCAGCAAAAAAAAAAGTTGTTATAGTGTCCAAGAACGGACATGGTCATGTACCAGGCTAGGTAGAGGAAGGACTGGTAAGAGAAACGGGGAAAGGCACATCAGAAGACGGAAGACACACCACAGCCCAAAGCTATTCTGACATCACCTATTAAAATCACTCCATCCACCAGGAGTCCTAGACCATCATTTTGTAACCCTAACCCACTGTATTAGTTCTTTGTGTGTTTTATTGAGTTTGTTCAAGAAGGTTCAATGTCATTGAATGACTTTCCTTACTTATCCTCCCATGGAGAACAATTCATTGACTTTGACTTGGTAACAGGGTTTTCCAACCTCAGCACAAGTGCTATCTTGGACCTCCTTTGCTGAGAGGGCTGCCCTGTGTACTGTGGGGTACTTAGCAGCCTCCAACCGGATGCCAACAACACCTACTTGTGACACTGCCAAATGTCCCCTGGGAGCAAAACTGTCCTTGGTTGAGAAGCCCTATTCTACAGTCAACCAAAGAACCAACCAAATTCTCCACCTCCTTTTCTCCCCTCCTTTTTTATTTATTCATACATAAATCAGTGTTTGTTGAGACCTACTAGTTACAAGAGATTATATGAGGAGTTTTATTAACCAAGCACTTTGGTTTAGCATGAACTAAAATAAGTCGAGGAAAAAAACAAAATACTATCTGATGTCACTGAAGGTTATGGTAAACCCAGTAACACCACTGGTAATATTTGTAGAACTCCCCAGAAATATAATTAATGCAGGTAATTGACTTCATGAGACTACAACATGTGTACATGTTTTAGGAGACAGTGCATGAAGCAGAATAAAAATCCTGCACAGTTACTTTAACTTTTCTCATTAGTGTTTATTGTGCACTAGGTGGGTTTTGCCAGTGGAAGACTTTTGGAAGGGATAGAAACCTTTGTTTTGACCATAACATATCTCAATCTTGATAGAAAAAGAAAGAAGAAAGGAAATTGGGTGGTGCAGGAGATGTCATGGGCCACATGAGACTGAAGCTAGAGGTCGTGTGGAAGAACATAAAGTAGCATTTTAAAAGATGCTGAGAGAAGGCTATGCAATGAGTGTGCCTGGGAAAGGAAGTGGGTTTGAGTGCTGGGTTCCTGTGTGGGAAGATCAGGCTGGAAAAGCAGCAGTGGAGGCCCGAGGCCAAGGAAAGGCACACAGGCACGTCTCACAGGCTTTGGGAGCCACTGGAGGGTCAGGAGCGGGATGGTGGCTTGTGGAAAGTGGCATTTCAGAAGCATTTATTTAGCACATACTGAGCGCTGGTCATTGTTCCATATATTTGCATGCACAGTCTCTCGTTTTATTCTAGCAAGATCTCTGACAAACAGGCATCTTTAGGCCCAGTTTACAAAAAGAGTAACGTGAGTTCATTCAGGGTAAGCTGGTCTAAAAACGCTGTAAGAAGTAGAGTCATTCAATCAGGAGATGATGGGACAAGTCCCAGCTGAGGTCATTAGAGGCACAAGGAACAGCCAATTTGGCACGGCTGGGAGGGAGAGTCACAGAGGACAGGGACGGGAACAAGGTGAGATGAAGCAAATGGACAGAGGCAGGTAATGAAGGGAAAGGAAAAGGAAGAGGCCAAGCTAATAATTTAGAGTTTGAGTAACAAGAACAAAGTGCCGACAGACAGATAAAATTGTGGGTGAGGGAGAAGTGGAGGGGAGGAGATGGTGTATCTGCCAAGGGACGTTCAGATGGAGGCATCTAGGAAAGGTTGAAGAGAAAGGACAGGTTTGGGCACAAGATGATCAAGGCGACAGAAGTAAGTGACAAGCTGATTCAAGACTGTGTGTGGAGTCTGTACCTGGGAGGCCAGTTAAATTTCAGCAAGCAAGAAAGAATAAATAACTGTAGTATAAGTGTATCCCAGACGGTATTTGGGATATACTTGTGCTAGAAATCATTTCTTTTTGCTTATGTTAAATGTCACTGGGAATCCCACGTTTCACTTGACACCCTTGGCTGTGTTTCAGAGAGACACTGTGTGACTGAGGACTAAGCACAGTGGAGAAGTGATTGGCCAAAGAGAAGCCACAAAGCTGCCGGTGGCTGGAAGCTCGAGGTTCTTCAGACTTCCTCCACGATCTACCCAGGCCCCGATTCTCTGGAGGACGAGGAAGCGCCATGGCAAGGTGGAGCTCGCGGACAGGCTCCTGGGAAGGCCTGGGCTATGCAAGGACTGTGGCCTGTCAGACTGCCCCCAGGGCGGAAGCCAGGATGGACTGGCTACTGCGATGGAGAAGACCGGCTGGAGCTGGAGCTGACACGGACTCTTTGCGTCCTAAGTTTTCCATTATGAGAGGAGACATTCCTTGCAAGACAGCACACTAACAACTGAGGTTCTGGAAGACATTCGCAGGACATGACTGTGAGCTCTCAGGAGATGCCCAGCGTCCTGGGCCACGGCGGGGTCAAGCAGGGAGAGGGAGACAGGGGTGGGGCGGGGGGATGTGGAGTGTGTCACAGCCTTGAGATAGGAGGAAGGAACTAACATGTACCCTGAAAGTCAGGGGCTAAAATTAAAGGGTGAAATCTCGGGATAACTGGTAGCTTTTAGTAATAGGTGATTTTTTTTTTTTTGCTCTTGTATTTTAATATACACTAGGGCTCTATCTTTAGTTTTCAAAGATTCTATCGTAAAAGAAGAATCAGTCAAGAAAAGGAGCGCAATAACTTAATGTACTTAGTTTGGGGAAAGCTTAAATTTAGCACACTTAATTTTTTAAATTTTTGTGTTTTTTTTTTAATTTAACATCTATGACCTCTGAAGTGTGCCTCTGCTCCACTGAAACCTTTTCCTTATGTAAATGTCTTTACCCTTTAACCTTTCAGCTTTGGGAAGAAACAGAAGGAGAGATGGGCTGTGGCTCTCTCAGGTGTGGTCTGTATGAAACACACTAATATTTGAATAAATGCCTTAAACAACCAACCGTCCCTCCCTCTGCAGAAATCCCAGGCTCATCTCAGCTGCTGGGTGATGACGTGCGCTTACGTTGTCAGTGAAAACGACTCCCAGCTTCCACATCTGGTACTTCACATCAATGGAGTTCAGTCTGGAAAGACAAAAGAGAAGTTTGTGTAGATACGCATTCATCAAAGGCCCCAAGGAAGCACGGGGCAGCGGGGCCTGCAGCATCCCCCTCAGGAAGCCTTGCGGCTGCCCTGGGAGCTGGCTCTCCCCACGCGGGTGCCAGGGGACGAGCAGAGACCTGGTCCTAGGACACCCCCCTGTCCTGGGACACGTCTTTAGAGGGATCTTGTAAAGCAAAACAAAACGGCACCACCTCACCTTCTACCACTCAAGAATAGCTTTTCTCCTTCACTTTTCCTTTCATACATTAAAATATAAGCTAACCTTATTTATACATGACATTTATTCCTGAAAACGGTACTCAATTAACCCATGTGTATACTTCAAAAGTTTCCTCACTAACCTCCATTATTCATTTATAATTGCATTCCAACAGTGATTTTATTTTTGCTTCAAATAATAAAAACTTGCATATGTGGACACACTTATTTCACAGCTCTATTCATTTTGTAAATGAAATGGGGTTTTTGCTGACCTCGCCTTCTCTGTTTCTGTCCCCCCCCCACCACCCCCCACCCCCCCCGGGCAGGAGCAAGGCCCTGCCCTGGCTGCCAGCGTCTCCCAGGGGCTGAAGGAGAGGCCTGCAGCAGGCGCGCCTGTGTGCGTTCCTCTCCGTGGTCTGAGAGCTCCCGGCTCCAAGCACAGCTTCCCACACATTCACTGTCTCTCCATAAAGACATTCCAAATGAATAGGCCTGAGCATGAATATCCATAATCTTTGCAGATCAAAACACATAACTTGAACAGACTTGGCTTTTTTCCTCATATTTTTAGACTTACCACTGATTTATGGGCTAGGATTTTTGATAACTTTTGTCAGCCTTTCAATCTCCCAGTCCCAGTGACATGTTAGGACGTGAAAGGGTCCAACACAGTGGAATGGGGCAGTGCTACTTTACAAAGGGCCTCTAACGTTTAAATCTTAAGTTCTATAATCCTTTCCTCTACTCAGGCCAACATTACCTATGTGATGAAAAAGTTGCTCATCAAAGTTGATATACAAGATTGTTTTCCTTTAAGAGTGAAGGTTTTGTTCACCTTCACCCAGCATATTTTTTTAAGGAAATAAAGTTATCTTTGAGTCACAATTAATTTTATTATTACAGGAGCCTTTGTAAAAAGTTCCATAAATATTTACAATAGATTTCTACATAATAATAATTTCTCTTCAATAAAAAAAAGGAAGAGCTGGAACAAAAACAATGGGGCAATCTGTAGGAGCGCAATTATTTTCCATCAAAGCAAAATAAAGGTTTCTATCAGGATGTTTGATTTTGCATACTATTTCTGATTTCATTTAAAATTCTTTTCTGGTTGGTACTCCCCTGCTCTGTCACACTGCATGGCGAGTTTGCTGCCACCATCACTAAGCACCTTTCCCCACTGGGCGCAGGACACCCCTTTGTACTAATTGGCAGCCAGGCTGACCCCACCCTAGAGAGGCACCAAAGCTGACCCAGGCCAAGCAGGTAAGGCCTTCCCTGGGCACAGGCCTGGGTTCACAGCAAACTGTAGGTAGATGCTGGGGCCTTGCTGTAGATGCCAGCCCAACACAAGGGCCTCAGTTCCCAAGGGCCTTTCTTTCCTTTTATATACAGTGACATGTCTTTAAATGCCACATTTGTCCTCCTAAAGAACCCAACTAATATTCTGGAACTAAGTTAACAGTTTCTGATACATATTTGCTTATCAAATCACTTTTCAACTGAGTTCACAGTCCTTATTTTGACCTAAAAAGCACATAACCAATGAACTAGGTCAGGCGCAATCGTTTTAATGCTAGCTGAAATATTTATCTGAGACAAAATAATATTTCCTTAGGGAAGCATAAATATTTGTTTTCAAAGCAATCATCACTTCCCTGACTGACTGAGACCATAAATGCACACAAAAGAAAGGCTGGGCTAGGGTGTGACTTGGTGGCAAAGCCCAGGGTTCAACCAAAGTGTGCACACGCGCCTGTGCACGCACAACACAAACACACACACACATACACACACAAACATCTGATGTGGCTTTTTCCCCCAAAAAAAATTGTTAAGTGGAGACAATAAGAGGTGACATTTTAAAAAGCATGTGTGTTTGCTTTCATTCTAGAAATTTAGTTGATACTTTTGCTAAATAAATAGATATACATACACTTAGATGACATATATTTGTGTGTGTGTGTGTGTGTGTGTGTGTGTGTGTGTGTGTGAGAGAGAGAGAGAGAGAGAGAGAGAGATTCAGTTGGGGGAATTCAATTCAACTGGCTTATAACTTCTAGTTATATTATTATTCCATGAGAATACTATATAAATAATCCTACATTTTGAAGTAAGATTTCCAAATAATAGTATGATAATGTTGTGTTTTTGGCATACTAATGCTTTGCTACTTTAAAAAGATACAATAATTATAATAAAAAGATATGAACTTTGAAATTGTTAAATAAAAGGGCTACATAGTCTCTGTTTCTACCTCAGGAAAATCAACTAATTTTCAAACAAGCATCAGAAAACACAGCTATATATTATGCTTTTGCATATGTTTGACTTAAGGGGCATTTAAGCTTAGAAAAAGCAATTTAAGAACTTGAATATTCTGTATTTCCAAATAAGAAAAAAGGCGTCTTCAAAAATTAACAGAGAAGTATCCAGCCACTCCAGAGCTCCACACAGCAGGAACATGGAAGGCGCCCCCCCGCGCACCCGTCCTCCTCCCTGGCCTGCTCCTCTGAGGAGCCGGTGGCCAGGCCCTGTGCTCCTCCTGAACCTCCCACTGCAGGCAGAGCAGAGGCTGCACTCACACAGCTGACAGGGAGCTGTCCTTCTTTGGCTTCTTCTTCTCCCTGGCATCACTGAAGTCCAGCGCGGCCTTGTCCATGCCCAGTAACTCGCTGATCCTGTCTCGACCATAGAACTCGCCATATTTATCCATAACCTGGGGTCAGAGAAGAAGCACTTTATTGGCTAACACCATTAAGTAATACCATCTGTGTGTGCATGCAAATATTTAATTATTTTACACTTCTTCAGTATTTTCCATGTTTTGAAGATCGCACAAATACCTAGTCTACAGCCCTCCCTGTGACCACTCTGCTAAAGGTCTGAATCAACCTAGAGCACTCTAAGTAATAACTAAGGACCAAGAGGCCTCGTTCCGGAGCAGGAAGCCCACCAAAGGATGATGGTGGACTGGAGAAAAAGGGTCAGCTGAAGGCAATAGAAGGAAAGCAATCTTCACCAAATTCATACTTTGTGGCAGGAATTTTGCTTTATTCCATGTGACTGTCACATCTAAGTTTTACCCTTTATCCCACATGACTGCCGTAATATGAAAGATGCTTATCATCAGCATCCTAGTTTGCAGATAAAGAAGCTTTCTTATAAAACTTAACATAATGTGCCCAAGGCTGCTAGCCTTAGCAAGGGGTGGGGCCAGCAGCATCCAGGCAGAGCCTTACTCCCAGCCAAAGGTCTTCTGCATGGACCCCTGATGCCATGAGAATGGATGTCACTTTCAGTCACTCCACTCTAACCAAAGTCCCCTTCCCACCTGGGCCAATTCAGTGTCCTGACGCAGCCATCCTTCAGTACCTCTCAGACCTGCAAGCTTGTCACCATCCCCTCCAGTTCACCTCTCTTCGTGTGAACGCTCACCTAGGACAGATGCTGGGTGCATTTTCACCATCACTGCCTAACACTCCCCCAGCTTCCTGGCCATGTCTCTTGCACCACCACTGCCTGGCTTTCCCATTCCTTGTTTTTAGATTTGCACTTGGACATGACTCACAGCTCACCCTGGAGCTCAGGACGCCCAGCTCTGTGACAGAGTACCCCAGCCTTAAGTTCATGTACCACACACAAGAGTCCCACACAACAATGAAGATGGAGGGAACAGGAAAGTTGTGGAAGCAAGACAGGAGGAGACTTCGTGGGAGCAAAGAGGCAGAGAGGAGCCCGGAAGCAGGGGAGGTGGCGCACAGGAGAAGCAGGAGGAGCGAGAAGAGGGAAGAGGAGTAGGAACAAGGGGAGCACCGACAAATTAGAGCAGATAGAGAAAGAAATAAAGTGGAAAGAAACGGTTGCAGAAATTTAAAAATGGGCTTTTATGAATGGGTACAAGCAGATGAATTGAAAGAACACATGAAAGAACAACAGTAGCTAAGAAGTCTATGAACATGTGCCATCTGGATGACTAAAACAGCTCTGTTTGCATTATTCTCACAGTGCTAAGAACTGGCCCATTGGACCTGGGTGGAGGTTCTCACTGTAGCTCCCTGGAGAAGCAGGGTCCTCCAGTTGGGTAGCCAGGAATGGACTGGGAGCCAGGTCAATCTATCTAGCTATTTCTTTAACTGTATGCTTATAGTTTTCTACAGAGACATTCTTACTTTAATAATTTAGAAACTTTGTCTTCCATTAACTAATTAATAGAAAAAGATGTTCAAGTTATCTATTTAAAATTATTTCTAAATTATCCTTTTGAAGGTTTTGCCTAATTTGGATGTGCTCAGCTACATTAGTGCAATGCCACTCAAATTGCCAGGTCACGCAGAGACATATAAGCTTGCACCAGAAAAATCCCCCAAATCAAAACAAACAAACAAAAATGCAACAAACAAAACACACTGTTTCTCCAACTAGAAAGTGTGTGTGTGTGTGTGTGTGTGTGTGTACGCAGACACACACACACACACACAATGTGCTTAATGATGTAGTTGATTCAAGTTTAAATGCTAAGCGGAAGCTATGTATCTCTGCTCAGACTGGTAACCAAAGCTTTTCAGTGGTCCGTTGTTAACCACCCTTTTTAAATTCTTTTATTGCTTCTTGTCAGTTAAGCACAACACTAGGATACATTTTGACATGATCACAAAAGCATATGGAACCTAAGTTGTTAACCACTCTTTAAATACCACTGAACTGGTGGACGCAAGGGGAGAGGCCACCTCGCCAGGGGTGTCTACCTGGCCATTTGCTCTGCCTGGTACAAACTGGAGCTAGAATTCACTATAAAACTGTGAGTGACCTGAGCCATGTTGGAAAGTAAAGCAGCTCAGAGAATAAGACAAGTGCCACGGGAGCATGAAGAGGCACAGCAGTCCAGACACACAGGCCTGTAAAACATGCTGATTCAAGACCATCAGGGCACATCCCCGTCTTGTGTGGCACATGGGGCCGAAATGACCCCAACCACAGAGCTCCTGTAGGTGCTGGGGTCGTGGCTGCACTCCATGGTAGCACCTCCTCTACCACCAGTATCACAAGAATGCAGCCTTCTCTTCTAAAACATAGCTTTAAAGTCATTTAAGGAAATTTTTTAAAGTTCCTAGTCAACTTAGCTCTTCTAGGCAATTTCAGAGAAAATTCTTACCAAATCTTGTTACTACTATGGACTGAGCACACTGATTCAGCTAAGTCTGGGGATGGGTGGATGAAGCAAAGTCTATTTATATTGGAGCTGCACAGTCCAAATTTCTCATGTGCTATTCTAAAACTTCATTTTCAATTTGAATGCCACTTTGGAATAATATTACCAGGCAGATATAACTTACCTCAATATCTCACGCTATATGTAAACCACATCAAATTTATATCTGAATTGTACTTACAGAAAAACAGAGAATGTATTTCTTCTAAGGAGGATTACCTTTCTTTTAACAAATTTATCCCAGTAGTTGTTGGGAAATGACCTAAAGAATGTAAAATCATAAATGTTAAATAGATTTTAAACAATAAATAATAGCATATCATTTGAAATGAACAATATGTAAACATAAATTTTTCACATGAAAGTACAATTAACTAGGTTACCATCTTATTTTCTTTATCACCAGTATTGTCAATGTTATTTTGAGTATTAATATATAAGCATACATACACATAAATCACATTAAAAAGATTATGGTTTGATATATGTTAACAGAGAAGAATATAATCATATTTATTAATAAGTAATATATTTGTCATTTGTTTATAACATATCAATACATTGACTATTGTTTGTCAATTCTCTTTAAAAATCAAAGTATCTGGAAATCAGTCATTGTTTTTGCCTATGAAGTAAAAAGGTGTTTTTCCTATCAGTCACCCTTAAAGAAACATTAAGCAAAGTGCTCAACTCTGACTCTGGCACCTTGACTGACACAGAGTTTACTAAAAGGGACCAACGATTAGAGTCAGTGTTAAGGGGCAGAATCACTAAAGAAAACATTTAACATTCAGAGCAAGCCCATAAAATGCACAAATAAATCATTCCCACTGGAAAATTCAGAACCTACCGCACATTGTAGATTTGGAAGAATAAGCACAACTAGTCTTAATAAACAAGGTATTCCACTCTTGAATATGAACTACTCAAAAGTATTGTCACTAATATTTTTTTGGTGGAAAAATCACGTTGAAATGGATTTATTCCTCGAACAGCCATTAGTCATTTGGATATTGACTTCATAAGACTAAACAACCAATGAATAGAGAGGTCCTTCTTCCTCTGTCTCACAGTTTACATCTTCTCATAACACCAAGCTGGGTCTATCTGAAGCTCCCTGGTGGTGCTAATGGAAAGTTTACAACTAGAATATACTAAAAGTGTGAAATTTATTAATGTTTGTGCCTTCAAAGGCCTCCTCTTTTCTTATTGCACAATTTCTGCTTCTCTGCCTTTGGGTGAGATAGCTCTTCACTGCTGGTTACACCTTCCTACCACACACTTCCCTGGATCCCAGGTAACGGATGTGAAGTCCCATCCATGCTGTGGAATGGCCTCAGAGCCCTTTCTGATTAAGGAACTGGGAACACAGAGGGCAAAAATTGAGGTCATCCATCAGGAGCTGATGCACTTACTCTTGATTTCCTTGGCTGAATCTGTAACTACCATTCACTTGTGCTACACTTTTGACAAATCTACATGAACTACAGGAAAGTGCTTTTATGTCTCAAAATTTCTGAGCACAGAGATGTCTCTTAGAATTCTTCACTCACTGTGTGTTGATTACGAGTCTATCCCACTGGCCTTTAATATCATCTTCTGAAGGCTGCTCTGTAATATAAAGCCCATCAAATTCCAATTTTCGTGCTACTTCCTTTTCTCGCTTAAAAATAACCAATGGGACCTACAGAGAAAAAATAAACATGGTAAAATTAGTTTAGATTTACTGGCATCTCCTGTGGTCGCTATCTTTGCAATACAGCTTTTGGAAAGAAATATTTCCCATGGACTTTCAGGAAGGTAAAAATAGAATTAAAATGAATCAATTACTTTTAGGCACAAAGAAACACCTAGAAAGTTTTGGAAAAAACAAGACAGAACAGATATTTTAAAGATGCATGTGTATTAAGCACAGAGGAGTTCATAAATACTTGTACTGATGGCACCATTCTAAAGAGAAAAAGATGACGAGGCAAACATTTCATATATGTATGTACATATATATATATATCAATATGAACAAGTACAAAAGAATTAGCAATCATATTAATGTTCTAAAATGTATGCTACTAACAATTGCAGGGTTTTATTTGATAAATCTCTTCAGTAATTCCACACTCAGCATATCTACATGCTATCTAGAGATACATTTTAATTTCAGCATCAGCAAAAATCTTTTGTCAGTTTGCCAACCCGCCTCCAGGATCTACTGATAATCCTCTCCCATGGACAGACCCCATGCAGCACAGACACAGGGGTGGTGCAGATGTTCTAGAAGTACTCAAAGAACATGCAGCTCCATACAACGAAGGGGGAAAAGGAAGGACAATTTACTGAACAGACTCTCTACACTCTCATCTCTTATCCCGAGTTCTGGTTTTTTCAAAAATCTTGTGGAAGCAGCACAACCAGAGGCAAAGGACAGTGAAATAAAGGCACTGTAGTAACAAGGGTTACTACAAGGTTAAGATGACCAGTTGTGCACAGGTAGCCCCGAACACTCAAGAGACTACCTTGAATTGAACTCTATTCACCACATCTTATTACTCCCTTGGCAAGGCTTTGGGGATAAAGCTGTGTTATTTTCTAAGTGAAGTGACACAAACTGTAAAGCATTTCTGCCAAGGAAAATAAATTATATTTATCTAGTAAGAGAACAATGAAAATGACTCATGGATGTCTGGAGGAGTCCTAATGCATTGGCGCATCGCCATTAGACACAGCAGGTGGGTGAGCTTGCTTCTGTGGCCTCCTGCTGTAGGTAAAACTGTCCATCACATGAGTAATTATCAACAGTAAAAGAAAGCCACAACAAGACATGCCCTTCCAAGGCAGCATGCAACCAACGGCTGGTCAGTGCAGATACAGAAAGACCAGGCTCCGAAGCCCCAGGCCCAGACACCCCTGCAAGACAGCATCCCAGCCTCAGAGATGGACTCCCATGGCCTCACCTGGCCACCTCTGCACCGTAGCCCCATGTCCCTCTCAGCCCCACCCTGCTTCCTGCTCTTGCCCACAGATGAGGATGCATGGCACATTCCCAAACGAACTTTGTGCACATCACCTCCATCTCAGAACTGGCTTCTGCAGAAGTCCAGTCTCCAACGCGCACACACACACGCGCGCACACCCCCAGGTCCTGTGCCTCGCTGTCTTACCTTCAGGCAGTAGTATCCAATGATGCAGAAGAAAGAGATGACGGTGTGGAGGATGGCGAGGATGCGCAGTGTGGGCTCCATGTAGCCGCTGCTCTCCTCCAGCACGTAGTGGACTGCGATGACCCTGTGCGAGCTGCTGTCCAGGCTGGTGGCGACTTTTGCATTTTCACTGGAACTTCGAGTGGGCAGCTCCTTTCCTTCAGCCACAGAGGAAGTGGAGACCTGATTCAAACCAAGAATGCAGAGTGAGTTCCCTGCACCTAAGGTGGCCTGGCCAGCAAAAGCCAAGACAGACACAGCCTGGTTAGCAAACAGTGGATGTACAGCCACTGCCTAGTGAAAAGACTAAAAGCAAAGCTTTTCCAACACCAAAGGCAAGGAGTAAATATGAAATTCATTCTAATCCAAACAAGAGCTATAAGGATCCAATGCACACAGGAAATAATTAGATGGCGGATTTCACAATTACCCAAAATAATTTACTTTAACACAGCTCATGCCGCATCCAGCTGCAGTAAAAAGTAGGTATTCACCCAAATGACCCCAGGAGCCCCAGGTGTGAACCTCCTGCTGAATCAAACACTGTTCAGTCGAAGCCCACCGAGATGCGTCTCAGCTCCAAGGTGCAAATCCATGCTGCCTTCCTGGGCACCAGTGACGCGCCTGGGCCTCACCTTTTCTCTCTCACTTGGAACAGGGTTAGGTGTGCTCACTAGTGGATCTGTGAAATCTGCACACTCGTCCTAGTCAGTCTGTGCTTTTTAATGCTGGTCACTCAAACCCCAAACAAGCTTACCTTGTAAAAGAGTAAGATGAAATTGATGGCAAACGCGACAAACAAGGCCAGCATCCTCATGTTGTAGAAGTTGCGTGCAAAATAGTTCTGAAGGTGGAAAAAGGTATAAAAAGGTCACTGAATCAAGAGACCTGGAATCTGCAGACCACTTAATACTGTATTCCCTCGTCTAACCCAAACTCACAGAAGAGTCACAGAAAGCCTTCCTTCATTTGCCCCAGACCAACGCTACATGGCAAGCACCATTCTTGGTGCTGTAGAAGCACAGTGAAGGAGCATCTGTCCCCACGGAGAGAACAAAGGCGCACACTGCCAAGTAAGACAGTGTCGGGGAACGCTAAATGCTATGAGGAAAATACGTCCAGTTAAGGAATTAGGGAAGGGATGGGATTTGGGACAGTTGGTCAGGAAGGGTTTATCTCAGGAGGCACCTGCAGCACAGCCCTGAACGCACGTGAGGAAGAGTGTGTCAGAGACAGGAGCCGCGAGGGCGGCTGCGAGTGAGGGGCGGTGGCAGCGGGTCTGGAGAACAGTGCGCAAGACGCGTGTGACAACGGAGAGGAGGCAGGAGTACACAGGGTCAGGCCAGCAGGAGTCTGGGTACTGAAGCTTCAGATAAAAGTTGGCGGAGCAGTGGTTCAGGGCCACGATGCCTGGGTTGGAAGCCTGTCCCTACCACTGAGCGTGGGACAATAACTTAAACCTTCCTGGGGCAATAATGTTCTCGTCTACGATGTAAGGATAATAGCAGAACCTGCTTCGGAAGTTTACTTTGAGGATCACAATTATAAGAAAAGGTAATTGTTGATTTTATTTATTTTATTTGTTTATTTATTTACTGGTGCCAGGGATTGAACCCAGGGGTGCTTAACCACTGAGCCACACTTCCAGCCCTTTTTATTATTTTCTAAATATTGAGACAGGGTCTTGCTGAGTTGCTTAGGGCCTCCCTATCTTACTGAGCCTGGTTACAATTTGCTGTCCTCCTGCCTCAGTCTCCCTAGTTGCTGGGATTAAGGAGTGCACTACTATGTCCAGCTTAAATTCTAACATATACTATATCTAGTTATCAAAAATTATGAGATTATTATTAGTAGCCTTATTATCATTCCTGAGTAATGTAATGTTACTATATTACAATCACTATTTTATGCCATATAGGATGAGAAGCTATGAGAAGATTTAAGGAGGGCTTTGTACAGTCCTGTTGTGCTTTAGAATCACTCCAGATGCTGAGGATGGTAGGTGGTGCAGGGAAGGGGCTGAAGCAGGGAGCAATTAGGAAGTTCTCGCAGGACTGCAGAAAGAGCGCTATTGATGGGGTGGCTTCATTTGGGTGGTGGCTGTGGACATGGCAAGAACTGGGCAGATTCTGGATGTATTTGGGAGGAAGACTGAGGATTACTGCTGGATTATACGTGAGGTGAGAGAGACTTGAAGATGACAGCTTCTGGATCTGGGGGCCTGAGCAACTAAGTAAATGGTTGGTAAAACTCACTGAGTTGGAAAACAAACAATACAACCTAGAAGACATGGGTTTAAGGGTATAGGCTCTGTGGAAGTCAAGTATTTGTTTTAATATTAAGTGGGAGCTATGTGAGATACACCAGGGGCTTGAGCAGCATGAAGCCACAGCAAAGCAATCACAGCTCTCATCATCCCCTGTGTGTACCCTCTATCTCTGTTGGGGTCAGTTCCCCATGTGAACCCCGCCTTTACTGCCACAGTATAGTGGACCATGATTGGCCATCAAACTGGGCAGGTGCACTGGTTCTCCTTGGAAGGTGGAACGAGGTCATAGAGACTGAGTTAGCTACTGCTGGCTCTCTGAGCAGGATGGTCACAAAGACTCAGTAGACAGGGGACCTGTGGTGGCCTCATGTGGCTGTGTTTAGCCTTAGGCCTGCAGACTGCTGAGCGAGAACATCAGCTGCAAAGAGAATCAGAAGGACAGACAAGCTGCACAGAGACAAGAGAGTATGTGACTCCTGAGACAGGAAGAGGGAAGGAGCCCCGACTGCTTGGTTTATCCAAGAGCAGTTAACACTGTCCAGGAACCCATCAGGGCTCCCATAGGGTCCAGGGGAGCCCATTCAACCTCTAAACCACCTACAATAGAGCTACACCTGCTGCCATGGCAACCGCAACAGTCTATCAACTTATCAGAGTTATCCAGAAAACATTTGTGTTCAAATGTACTTTGTAGTAAACAGTATGGGGAAAGTATAAGTTGGAGACCACGTCTTCAAAATGTGTATGTCCCTACACAAAGAACTATCTTCTCCATTTTTATTTTATCTGTTGTATTCAAAGAATAATTTTGGGTTATCTCAATGGAAAGCTCATTAATATTTTTGTAATTAGATATTTATTTTAAACAAAAGTGTGATTTTATAGAAATATGGACTGGTCCAATTCTGGAACTTCACTTGGAATTCCTTGTACCCTAGGAGGCCTCAGAATGTCCTGGCTGCCCTCGAGTGAGTCTTGGTGGGAAGGCACTGGGAGCACTGTGCTGTGGTCCCCAAGCCAGAGGGTCTCCAGTGGTGTGAATATCTACAGGGGTTATGGGCTTCACAGGGAGCAGTGGACCAAAGGCATTCACTGTAAAAAATAAACACACTAAAGTGGCCAGATAAGACATACAGTCAATCATTCATGTGAATTCATGACTTCAACCAATCATGTACAGAAAATATTTGGAAAAAAAATTGCCTCTGTGTTAAACATGTACAGACATTTTCTAACCCTAACAATGCAGCATAAGACTTTCCCATAGGCTTTACATCGTGTTAAGAATCATAAGTAACCTAGAGAAGCTTTAAAGTCTACGGGACAATGTGCACAGGTCACAGGCACGTGCTGCACCATGTCATGCAGGGGACTTCAGCGGCCATGGGGACGGGGGTCCTGCAAGCAAGCTTGCAGATACTGGGGATGACTGTATTTGCAGGACTGAACAGTTAGTTGTTCCCTGATGAACCCCCAAAGAAGATCGGTGAACACTGACTGAGCCTGAACTAGTATGCTCTCATAATAAACAGTGAAGACATCCGTTCTTCACATCTTACGAGAAGCTTCTGCTGGTAGGCTATGATTTTCTTCCAGAACGCTGACTCAGGAACTTCGGGTTCTCCGTATCTGTGTGTGTGAAGCTGCCTGAGCTTCTGTTTGCCCTTGTCATCTTTGGTTTTCTCCTCTTTCTCGCCATCTTCTCCCCTGGGAGAACAGGTGAGTGAAACAGAAGCTATTCAGAAAAGGACTAAACTGGCAGCCGAACACACACACACACACATGAGCAGACACTTTAGATCACAGGATCACTTCTGAAAACTAATCTCTCTTTCAATGCATGATAATATTTTGGGGTTTAGGATCAGGGGTAAGATTTCCTGCTGATCACAGACCCCTGTACAGGTAATTTGGTGAAGTTCAGATCTATAGGACATTTTTTCAGGCTTAAAGGTCATCATATCCATATGTAGCAGATTCCCACAGTGCAATAAAGACATCTGACTAAAAAAGAGCAACAAATGAAAACTTATTTTTGCTTTTACCTTCCAACATACCTTATTTTTAAATTATGATTTTAATGTTCAACTTTTTATCATTTAGTCATTAAAAATTAAAATCAGAGGTATGTGATTTTGTTGTTCACATGTATGAAGTATATCAATGTACAGATATATACTATTTTAATTTTATTTAACTAATTTTATTATGTAAAATATATTAATATAATTGTTCACTATACAATTACATTAATTTTAGACAATAATGGAATTAGAAGGACTGAAACGTTATACTTAAAAAATTTTCTAGCTGCAAAACTATCAATCCTTCCAGAAAGTGAATCACAGTACTTCATCCATCAGGTGTGTGTGTGTAAGCTCTCCTTGATGCACAGGAGGCTTGCCTAAGGGCAGCTGAACATTAGGTGAACAGCTGCCGTGGAAACGCCTGCCGTGTGGTTATACATGCCCATGCTTTAGCTAGCAGTCAGTTCGGGGGCCATTTGTCCCTCTGATCCAACAGTGTCAGAGCCACAACAATGAAGAGTGCTAAGTACAGAGAATATGCAATAAAAAGGGTCCAGAGAAAATAACAAAATAGAGGAGAAAAATAAGATGTCAATGTGAGAATAATAGCAATATAGGTATCTAAAATCTGTATTTCTTTCCCAAGTTTTTCAAACTGTGCACAGGAGATGAAGGAACTCGGGGACGGCTGGAGGCTTCGACTGCTAACACACGGCCAGTGTGTGTGTGTGTGGGGGGGGCTGTGTATCCTCACTGCCTCATCCAGCTGTTGTTTCCTGCTGGTGCATTCCTAACTGGGCTCCCCAGTGCCAGGTGTTGCTGAAATGCAGGTTCCTAGGCTCCACACCAGCCCTGGAGCCAGTCTCTGGGGTAAGGCCCAGGAACACGTGTTCTTACAAACTCCCCAGGGTGAGTCTCACGCTGTGGCCCTGGGACTGTCTGCTGAGGAGTCCCCTCCGCAGGATTCAATGAAACCCATCTGCAATGTTCATTTCCTCCCTTCTCCACAAGAACAGAAAGCACGTGTGAGCTTAAAGACTGAACTTGATCAGTCAGTCACCGTGGGGGAGCGTTCACGGACTCTCCAGAGCCTCGAGCTGAGAGAGTCACACGGAACCCTCAGGGAGCAGGTGGGGGAACGGCAGCCTGCCGGGCTCTACCCTGATCCCTGCGAAGGACCCAGGTTCTCACAGTCACGGCCTCATGGCTAAGATGGCAGATTTGGTCATACAGCTCCTTGGCAGGACCAGAGTCTCCATTACAGCTCCCACACAGAGGATGACAGAGAGACGTTCTGAAACACAGCAACACACAGGGACTGTACATACTCGGCCTTCTCGGGTTCAGATTTGGTCTCTTCCTTCTCTTCCTTTTCTTCTTCTTTTGCCTTCTGTTCCTAGAATAAGTCAAGGGGGAAAAGAAGAGCAGGGTTAAACATCACCTGTTGAGTGCAGTAAGGGGTCAGGTGACCACGCCCAACCCTGACCACCACAGGACCCCTCCCACTTATCCCGAGATAAGAGGGCCCCGCGTGCCTTTCCTTCAAGTGGTCCACACGCGCTTCTCCATTGTGCACACAGTATGAAATTTCTGGCCTTCCTTCTACTTCCTTTTTTCATTCCAGAAATATTCTGTGTGTGTGTGTGTGTGTGTGTGTGTGTGTGTGTGTGTGTGTGTGTTGAACCCAAATGTACTTTATCACTGAGCCACATCTCAGCCCTGTTTGTTTTAAGTTGCGTAGGGCCTTGCTAAGTTGTGAGGCTGGCCTGCACTTGAGCTCCTCCCACCTCAGCACCTCCAGCCACTGGGATCACCAGCATGTGCCACTGCACCCAGCGGGAAAGAGTCTTCTTTAACTTATCCACCTACTCAAATCTTACTCATCCTTCAAGACCAATTTAATCCCCTCCTCTTTTTTTGAGGGCTGGGGGACCAGGGATTGAACTCAGGGGCACTTGACCACTGAGTCACATACCCAGGCCTATCTTGTATTTTATTTAGAGACAGGGTCTCACTTAATTGCTTATTAGCATCTTACCGTTGCCAAGGCTGACTCTGAACTTTCGATTCTCCTGTCACAGCCTCCCAAGCCACTGGAATTACAGGTGTGTGCCCCTGTGCGCAGCGATCCCCACCTCTTAATTCTCACCAGACTACTATAAGCCACACTGGTATTTGCAGTATTTCAACATATGCAACCCACATAGCCCCTGACTATCCTATTTAACAATTAGTGCTTTCCTAGTCACTTAGTGCACGTTAGTTCCACCTCTCTAAACACGCTGCTGAAGGCCATTTGAAAGCAACGCCCGTCTATGACCCCACCTCCACGTTGGCAGACTCAAGTGCTCACGTCCTGGACAGACAGTGGCTCAATGGACAAATGTCACCAGGGTGCACACTTAACCTTAATGGTTAAAGGTGATCGAGATAATTGGTAAGGGATCTTAAAAGGGCTAGCTCTGCCTACCAAACAGCCATTTCTTTTCAGAGATTCGAGACAGGTATTCTACGCTGCTCTATCTCCAGCAGGAAACCTGGTGTGAGGGTCATTTGTCGAACCCACCTGAGGTCAGGGAGAGAGTGGCCAGAACAGATAGACAGACTACCTGAAGCTTCTCTTGCACCTCAGGGAGGGGGACTGGGCTGCTCATCAGGTCCCCGAGGCCGGCGTTGGGATTGTGGGGGATGAGCCTGTACTGCCCTCCTTCTCGCTTCAGATCCAGGCCGAAGATGTCCGAGAGCAGGTCGCTCTCCTCCGTCAGCTCCTTCAAGTCCGTCAGGTCCTCCGAGGGCAGGGCGGCTTCCAAGGGCTTCCTCTCGCCCTCCTCCCCGTCTCCTCGCACCTCGTCCTGAGTGGGGTCCGGCATGTTGGCCAAAAGCTCTGCGACTTTGATCTTTTTGGCACCTTCCACGAGGCTCCCCCCGAGGAGCAGGCTGCAGACGATGCGGAAGAAGCCTCTGCAGACGCTGGCCACGAAGTGCAGGAGCGTCAGGAAGACGCTGCAGTAGGAGGAGAAGAAGGCGGTGACCATGTCCCTCACTGTCATCTTCTTCACCTTCTTCATCTGCTTCTTCAGGCTCTTGAGACTGAGCATGCGCATCAGGCTCAGCACATTGTACCTGAGGGCAAACAGGGCTGACCTGACCGTCAGGATGGAAAAGAAGCCCATGCGGGGGCCCTGCTCCTCGGGCCTGTCCTTCTCGCTGTCCTCCTTGTTGGCCGAGCGCTCATTCAGGTCCGACTCGGAGATCTGGGCGGCCAGCTGCATCTCGAAGATGGTGTCCTCGCAGAAGTTGACAAACAGCTCCATCTTCTCCTTTTCGCCTCCCTCGTTGACCACGTCGAATATGAACTGCCTCTTGGACTCCTTGACCTGCGGCTTCTCCCACTGGGTGCGGCTCGACTCGCTGATCTCGAAGTACACCCGTTCGATGCGCTTGGCGCTCCCCATGATCTCGATGCGGCCCAGGAAGGGCTGGAAGTAGTTGAGCACGCTCTCCGCCAGCTCCAGGAAGGTCTGCAGCCGCGTGTCGTTGGGCATGTGCTCCGAGAGGTTGGTCAGGAGGACGGCGACGTTGAAGCCGATGTCCTTGGCTGGCTCGTGGAACCGTTTGACAAACTCCTCGTAGTCCAGCGTTTCGTTCTCATCGGTCTCCGCGCAGGACAGGAGGAACTCGGTCTCCGACTGTGTGTAGTGCTTGTGGCTCTCCATGGCTTTGTGGAAGTCCCTCTTGGAAATGATACCCTTGCCATCGGGGTCGTACTCCTTAAATGTGTCGGAGGACGTCAAGTCCTTCAGTTTGAGGAACATGTCAAAAAACTTGAGAATCATCTCCACGTTGTTGGAAGATTCCACCAGCATGTCGACCATCTGCTTGCCGATGGTCCCGTTCACGACGTTGCCTGGTGGGAAAGCAATTGTGTCTGCAAAATGAACATTCCTGGCAAAACACACACCCACAGAGGGGACCGCGACGTAGTGGCAACACCTGGACGGAGGGTGTGTCTGCTCACCTCCCAGGGGATGAAGTCTCAGTAATGATGGAAGATTATTCATGCACACACACAAAACCACATTCACAAAGTAATCAGAATGACATATAAAATAGTTTACCAACAGTTGACTTTTGCCTCCTCAAATCAATCAAATAAACAGGTGTCAGATAAAGAAAATGAACCAGACGGACCCAAACTGAAATCTAGTCTCATATTAATAATGAAAATATACACTGACTCGGTCCTTTAGGGTTGAAAATCACTATCAAAGACAAGGTCTGACTGGATGCTCTTCTCTCGGTAACACAGGCACTTTTCGTTTAATCCTGATTCTACAGATGAGGTAACTGAGGTTTAGCAAAGCCAAATTAACATGTCCTTCATGACATGACCATCTGGACTTAGTGTCAGGACTTGGGATCCTCTGATGGCAAATTACATGCCCTTTCTGATTCTCAATGGTAGTACCTTCCTCCCACTCTTCATGGTCCAGGGTGCTTATAGTTACAAAAGGGCAGGCTACTGATAAGCTTGAGAAAATTAGATATTACTCTGCATTATAAAACCATAGTCTTTTATTCCTTGGACAGAATGTGTTGTGTATCATATGACAAAACGCAGTGGTAGAAAACATGCCTGGGGAAAGGTCGGTGTGGTCGATCTGCGCAGCTGTGAACAAGGGGCTGCGACCTAAAGCCACACGATGGGACAGATCCAGGCTCCACTAGCCAGGGGGGCTAGCCTCTTGGCACTCTGTGTCCTCCTTGGCAAAGCCGGGGCAACACTATTATCAAACTCATAGGCCTGCTGTTAGGGTTAGTTAAGCACCGAGCCAGTATCGGCCCATTATAAGAGATGAGTTTCAAGATATTGCTGCTGCTTCACTTATTAGCATTTAAACCAAAATTTGGATCGAGGTCACAAAGGGAGCCTGTGCTTAGAGAGTGAAAAGCATTCCTGGTGCTGTCAGTCATGGGGTTTTAAGTAAACACTACATCCTGAACTCCTAGCACAAGGCTGGACAACTGCCTTAGCTAACCAAAGTGGAGTTGTGCAATGCCTGGCAGACAGAGAGAGGGAGAGACAGAGAGAACGCACAGGAAGGAATTGAGGAAGGACGAGAAATAGCACCACCAAACATTTCCTAGTTGCTTTGGTTGTGTTGAAGTGATTTCACTGAATTTTCACATCAGTCTACCATTATCTCTGTTTTACGGAGGAGGACACTGAAAAATGGAAACCTAACTAGTCCAAGGGTCACACTGTCAGGAAGCAGAAAGTCAGAATTTGAACCCAGGCTGCAGGTTTGGAGCTGGGCTCTTCACTTTCATGCCTGATACAGAAAAGTAATGCAAGAGCAAAGAAAAATAAGTTGGTAAGAGTTGGGAGGGCAAATGCCAGCCAGGAGGCTATGTGGGGAGGGCAAGACAGGGCAGGGGTCTCCCTAGAGCGTCCCATCCTCACCCCTGCCAAGACCTCAGGACTCCACAGCAGGGATATGCCACCATCTCAAAGGAGAGATTTACACAGCTGGAGTTCACGCAAATGTCCACAATCCTCACTTTTATTATAAAAGAACAGACAAACAAAACATTCCTTATGCACTGTCAGGGTCCGCTCTGTGGGACACCACTGAAGACATGCAAACTGACATACACAGATTTTCCTTTTTTAAAAAAGTAACTTGAGAACAAGAGTCATAAAGCCAGCCACAAACCCAAGCTCTCCATCACACCTTAGTGTCATTTTATATTTCACTGCGCGCTAACTCCACAAGTGAGCACGTATCGATCCTTAAAGAAGTAAAGGAAACTTCAAAGTGAAAATAAAAACTACCTTCCAACATGGACAGCAACATGACCACCATATCCTTCTGAAGATCCATTAATTCCTTCAGTAGCTCAATTTGACTGGAATCCTGAAAACATCAACATATTGCATTTGAGATAACGGGCGAAAAAAGTCTGCAAGGAGAACAGCATACTCACTCTCACGAAGGGATACGGCTTGCCAACAGCAGACACCTCAGTGCATCGCAGAACTTAGGGAAGGCAGATGTAAGTATTCAGCTTATCACAAAGAGATTTGCTTCAGATTCAAGAGCGTTCACGGGTGATTCTAACTCAGGTTCAGCAAAGTATATGTAAGGACCGTGAACACGTCAAAGAAGCACACAGGAACACCGGAACCGCAGTGCGGCTCTGACACCAGGTAAGACAGGTGCTTCCGCACATTTGACAATTTTTTCACTAGAGAAAATGTATCATTTTCTCTTAACTTTTCAAAGTTATATAATAACATATAAAATTTATTTTGTAAATTGGGCATCTCAGTGGCATGAGAGATAATCTTACACAAATCTAACCAAAACCATCGCATGGTATTAAAAAACACTGACGTCGCAAATACTGACATGTGCCTTGCTCAAACAATGTCCTGAAGCTTTCCAATATTTCCCTGGTTGAATGTTTCTGAGTTTTGTGTTTGATTATTTGTTTTGATTATGTACCATGAAAAAGTTCCTTGACAAAGACATGCTGTATCTAAATATCACTATGCGGAGAGCCCATGCCTTCTAGTCCAGATCCACGTAACGAGCTCACACCTCATCCATTTTATTTAAGCTATTCTTTTTCATTTTCCTTTTTTAAAAAATCTGGGGCTGGGGTTGTGGCTCAGCGGCAGAGCGCTCGCCTCGCACGTGCGCGGCCCGGGTTCGATCCTCAGCACCACGTAAACATGAATGCATTGCACTGTGTACAACTAAAGTAAATAAATAAATATTAAAAAAAAAAAATCTGTATAAGGCGTCACTTAATTCCCTGGAGTTTGGTGTGTATGAAGGTAAATTTCTGAGCTGCATGAAGCATGAGACGCTACAGCAGCTACCATGATGCTGCCTATAAAACACGAACAAGTACAAGGCAAGTACACGGAAATAGACCAGGCGAGAATCCCTTTGTGTGTCAGTCTGGTTCGTGTCAGTCTCCTACACTAGGAGATGTCTTCAGTAATTAGATGAAACACGAGATTTCCGTATTTGGCGACATCAGCAATATCCACATACTGTCATTCTCTCCTTGACCCAATCCCAGCCAGGCTCCCGAGTCCTCTTCCCGATGGGCCTCAGGTGATCTACAGGGACAAGCAGACTCCTAACAGCTCAAGGCTGTATCCCTAAGATGACCCTGATCCCACTTAGAATGCTGCGAGGGAAAATACAAAGCCATCCAAAAATGCACCGTTCCAGAGACCACCTGAGGACGCCCTGTCCCCAAGCCTCCAGCAGAGGATGGAATGCCAACTTGGACAACAGCTGGCAGGCACTGCTGGCCTCATCACATCGTACTGACCAGCCTCCCCTCAGCCTCCCCGCAGCCTCCTCCCCACTCTCTTTCTCCCTGGACACACCACTCATCCGGCTCCGCACAAACTGAAGAGGAGCTCAGTCCACACCACGTGCTTCCCTGTTGTGACAGTTACTACTAAGGTCAGTCCTGGCCACTTGAGTGTCCAGCTTTTCCCACCTGTGATAATACCCGCCTGCATACAGACCAATGGGCAGGGAGTGTCCTCTCTCACTGCAGAGCAAACGAGCCCTCAGACAGGAGGGAACCAGCCACACCCATGGGACAAGCGAGTGACACTTTGGGCAGTGGAATGGCAATGTTCTGACTCTCAGTCTAGCCTTCTCCTTTCTACCTGACCAACTGGCACATACTCACACCTGACAGATATGCCAGAACTTGGGATATGCCAGCAAAACTCACCATATCAAAGGATGCATTTACTCAAGACTGACATTAACAGCTTTTCTGTTCATGCGTCCTTTAGTTTCAAAGGAAACAGACTCAAAAATGAGAAAACAAGAAGCTGATGTTTTCTACAGCCACTCCCAAATTCACATGGCGGAAAACCTGTTTATTCTTTATCTACTTATCCTTTCAGCTATTATTTTGACTATCAGAAAGCTAAATTTCCTGGTAATGGGTGAATGTTATTTTTGCTTATTTAGGACCTGTAATAATTGCTTCCCTTTTAACAAGAGACTTACAACAGGCTAGGGATCCTTTTGCAGTTGCCTGTGGGAGGGAGGAAGATTCCCAGGGAGCCCGTCTATGTCTATGACGACTCTCAAGGGCACAGTGTTCATGGGATCTGCTGTTGTATCTCTCCATTACATTCAATTCCTTAATAATCTTTGTTCCCAAATACGAATAAAGCATTTTATTTAAAGAATCTTTTGATACAGAATAAAAGATGTATAAAGAAGTGGTGTTTATACACCTGAAACTTTATGCAAGTGAAACAGATAACATTCAACATAAGAAAGCATGCTTCATTTGCAGCTGAGCACAGTGTCAGTTTGTCTGTCAGGTGAGAAGACCGTTTACCTGAGACAGCTTCATCTGCATGTGGGCAAACACGTGCAGGAAACCCACCACTGCGTCCCACAGCCTGCTGTGGGCCAGGCTCTGCTGGTTCCCCGTGCAAGGGCCCTGGAGCAGAGAGAGACAGCGGTCATTCCCGGCATCATATTTGCCAAAGTCAACTTTAAAATAACAAGAAAAAATGAACTCAGGTTTACAACTCTTGTTGCTAGCATAAAATCTAAAAGGTTCACAAACACAAAACGGAAGAGAGAGATGATGAACATATTGGTGTCGCGAGAGATCAGCATGTTCTTCTTTGAAATGTGTAATAAACTCCAAAAAAAAGTTTCTCAAGGATTTTTATGTCTTATTTTTCTATGAATAATGCAACACTGGCAAAACAAATTGGTGAATCGTTTCATTTTTTTCTGGCTTTGCTCTCTTTAGAGAAAGAGGGTAAGGCACAGGTGACTGGGTTTTGGGGTCAAATCAATCAATCGGAGGTCACTACCTCATGTGAACAGAATATGAGAATGCGGTCAGGATGAGAGATTATGCCTCTTCCCGAGTAGTGACCTGGGTAAAGCTTTCACCCAGGGGAAAAAACCCCCTTCAGCATTCTCCCAGCTGGATAGCTGTTTCAAAATGGTGTAACCACTGAGGTTTTTAAAAGATAAATACTTGGTCATTAATTTCATAAATCTCAAATCCAAGGCAATTGGAATCTGCTGTGACTTGGGAGGCCGCTTGGCTGAGGGATACGGTGCCAGGGGTTCCTACAAAAGCTAACCCAACCCCAACTCAGTGTCCACTTAGGCTTAACACCCGGAAACTCCGACTAGGGACTCTGCACGTCAACCAATGACACTTTAATTAATTAATTTTTTTCACTTGCTTGTGAGCACCTTCTGGCCTCCGGGCAGGGCTGAGCCACCTGCAGTCAGGAGCAGCCGAATGCTCAGATACATCCAGTGAGCTTTAACGTGCCTGTTTACCTTTCCACAAACCTAACTCTGCTCTCTGCGCTGACACCGCTGAAGTGATCTTCTTTCAGCGGTCGAGAACGTGTGTGTGGCTGGCCAAATGTCTTGATGGAGACAATTTTTGGTTTTACCTCCTAAGGAAAAATTCCACAATAATTGAGGTTTTTGGACACATCCACCTCAACCACGCAAAGAGATAATTAGGGATTTTTTTTTAAAGTAAAAAAGGTGCCCAGAATACAGCTCTTCGCTTCTAATTCATTCATTTTCATTCGTTCCTTTACACCAAGGACTCGCAGCGAGTTTAAATTTGAGCACACATCAAAATGCTCCACGTTTCACTGCAGCAACGAGCAGCAAGAGCCGACGGCGCTGACAGTTCTGAGATGCTGAAGTGGAGCTCGGTCGTGTCCGCCGTGTGGGAGGCCCTGGCTCAGGAAGGAGGCAGAGGAGCCTCCGGCTCAGGAAGGAGGCAGAGGAGCCTCCGGTTACAGGAGCCAGGCGCCAGGCTCAGCTCCCACACAGTGGGCCACACACAGATCTTGCCACCCCAGGCATCCAGGGTCAAATCTGCCAAGGGGGACACCCAGGAGAGTGCTCCCCGTACACAGCACCGCCTCCTCCGTGCCCCTTGTGGCGGATGTGAAGGCACAAGCTTCAGGACCCCCACCAGGAGACTCTGGCTTCACTCCCCCTGGCTTGGGGTCACAGGGCTCAGGATGAGGAAGGGGTAGACAGCAGGTGATAAACAGATGTGTGTTTCCTTCATGGGCTGCCCCTGCCCTGTCAGATCCCTGGCTCAGTGAGACCGTCTGACAGGTATGGGATCCCAGGGTGGAGGGGGCCACCAGCTGCACAGCGTCTGTGGGAACTGCTTTCAGCTGGGTGGCCAAGAGCCGTCTGCAGGTACTGGAGCAGCAAAGGGCCCAGATCCATTGCTGGAGAAGGAACACCATGTGCCACCAGGGGGCAGCTCCAGGTGCACTCCAGGATGGCAGTGCCCTGGGGGAAGGCGTCCGCTCCCAGCCTCCCACTCTTCCTGGGGCTGGCTGTCAGGGGAAGGAGCGAGAGCAGGACCACGTGGGGAGAGAGGAGAAGAGCTCAGGTTATTTTAACGTGTAGGTTGCTAGCTTCAGCTCAGCGTGCCACGTACAGTAGTTCCACAGCTTTCCACAGCTTCCCTGTGTCTGGTGACGCTAGTCCTGTCTGGCTGTCACAGCTCAGGCTTCCAAGCAGTAGCTCTTTAGGACTTGGCTGTGGCTCTACTCCCGTGTAGACATGGTTCTGCGTGGTTCAAACAGCAGGAAGAGAAGGGAGCAGAGAAGGCTGGCAGGTGGACACTGGGAGACCATGTTGAAGAAAAGGAACTTGATTTTTCTTTAAGGCAAAGATAATTTTCTTCCTGTGATAGTTAAGGTTTTACTCAAAAGTTCAAGTTTTATGCTGTAAGGGTCAAGATCTTCTGAAACGCTATGCAATCCAGAGTGGCTCTGGTGACCCTTTGGTGAGGCAGTTGCAAGCACAAAGTCAACACACCCATTTTTCCTTTGTTAAGCAAAAATTATGGGAGGTCTCTGTTTTAGACTTAGCTCTGGCACAGACCAGGCCAAGAGAAAGAAAGGAGTCACTCACGCTAAAGTGCCAGGTCCCTGCGCTGAAAGGGAGCTACCTATCTGACCTTCAGAGAAATCAGGAGAGGTAACAGCCAGACTTCCCCGATAGGCCAGCTGCCACGGGCAGGCTGAGGACACGTCTCTGCCTGGATCCTCACATAGGAAGGCACCATAGGTAACCCGAGGCTCCAGTCACTTTCCTAGTGTGCTGCCCCAGGCCTGCCTCACAAGGAAAGTGACTTCTCACTGTTTCTACTTTCTTGAGCCCTTCTCCATCTATAAAACTGACCTCTACCATTTGGCTCATTAGAACATTTGTTCTTTTATGGAAAGAAGGATTGCCCAATTGTAGAATTAAAAATAAAATCAATTGAGATGTTACATTAAATGGTTGTAAGTTTGGTCCTTTGACACCTTTAAACCTGAGCCACAGGGACAGGACTGTCTATGAACTGCTCAACCTCCAGCCTGTGGCGTCTTAGTGCCAATAACCAATGTGAAAGGGATGCTGGCCTCTGAGTTACTCGGCATCTGTGGCACATAGACCTTTGCTCTGTGCTGGAAGACAGGACAGTCTCGCTTTCAGAGAGGTAAAGGCAGAGATGAGGCAGAGACAGATAAAGTTCTCTCCTTAATTACCCCTGGTCTTACTCTAGGAACCCTGCAGTATGATGTCCTTCTAGTCAAATGATTCTTTTTCTTCTTCTCCTTTTATTACAACTGAGGTTACAATTTTATAGATGATTACCTTACAGTAATGTTTTTGGATCTTCCGTTTATGTTCTTGACAGTCAGCAAAAATTTGAATAAAAAAGCAATGTACAAAGCTGTAGTCTAAAAGGCAGTCCAAAATAAGCAAGACGCTAATGATGAGCTTGTATTCACATATCAATATTTATCAGGAAAAAGGACACTAAGGCTAGGGTCTCCTAAATGTATCTCACAAAGTAAGATGTAGGAAGCTGGACTGGATCCTGGAATAGAAAAACAGCACTGATGGAAAGACATAAAATCAAAATAAAGTGTACAATTTAGTTAATAAGACTGTGCCAATGTTAATTTCTTGGTGTTGACAAATGTTCTACATGTGTGTGAAATGCCAACATTAGGAAAAGCTGCGGAATCGTATACAGAAACCCTCCTCAGTATTCTAGAACTTTTCTGAAAACATAAAATTATTGCAAAATTAAAATATATTTGTTAAAATACATAGTTCATGAATGGTTAAGTTACAGGAATGGGTCATACCAGTAGGGACAACAAGAGAAGCTAAAACGAACAGCACAGTCCAGGGACCTTTACCTGGTGCCTCTGGACAGGCGTTTAGAAACGTGTTCCACAGCAACACCCAGCGAGGATCTCTGTGCACAGCGAGAACCCCACAGGCGCTGCGAGCCTCAGTATGTTCACAAGTTTCCTGTGTTTTAGGACAACACATGCCCACTCCGGGCTTTGTCTGGAACACAGAAGCCACTGGACTGTCCATTTATACAAAAGTCACTTGCTTGCTAATGTCATTGGTCAAACATATTTAATGAGGACATGACTGTTGTCCTGATCTTTCTAGACACAGAGGAAAACCAAGGCAATCAGGGAAGTTAGGAAGATGAGGAAACAGGAATATGAACACACTGAGACCATCTTGAACTTGACTTTCATTTGATTTGACCATGCAGAGGAGGGGCTGGGCCAGTCACCCCACCCCAAGCTCCTGCCTTCCAGTGGCCCCAGGACCTGCTGTTTCACTAAACTTCTCTTACCCTCACAAGATCATGCTGGTCTAAGAGTGAACTCTTAAGTTTCTCCTCCCTGTTTTATCTTAGCACAGGTGTGTGGAACATGGGGACTGCTTGTTCAAAGTAATACTGGCCAATGAGATAGAAGATAGGACAGTGGCTGCTGAGGCTGCTAAGAAATAGCAAAGTCTGGTTGCAAAAAATTGGAATTATATAAAATTGTTTTTAAAAATCTAACTTTAAGACTAGTGGTTTAATCTAGGGAGAATATAAAATAAACAAGTATAAGATAACATATATTCTCTTTGGTATTTGGATTTTGTCTATCATACACACACATATGTAAGATTTTTTTAACGTTTTTTCTCTTTTTTTTCTTGTTAAGTGTCTTAAAAAACGTCTTCCTCACTGTTATTGGAATACTACAAAACATGGCTTCATGATCTGCCCCCTCTAGCTCCCTCCTTTGCTTCCTCTTTCCTTTTCTTAAGACTACTGAATGCTTAATACATTGAGATACAACAGAATTAATGGGTCAGACCTCTAATATGTTAGTGATATCTCCATCTGCAAAATGGTAAAGCAACTTCATCATGTACAGATACACACTTCAACCTAATATTTCAGTTGTGGTCACTGTTGAAAAGACAAGGAAAGGGGTCAACAGGAGAACACTTTGAGCAGACAGCAGTTTTCTATCGAATTAAATGTTAATCGGTAGACTTTTAAATTTTTCTTTCTTGAAATAGCAGAAATGATTTAAAATTTACCTGGATATATTCTGTAAGAGTATTAAATACTTGTTTCGCGACCTGAATAGCTTTGGAGAAGTTCCGTTGTCCTTGTTCATCAATAACATCTTTACCAGAGTAATACCAATAGAAATCACTAATTGATTCCTGGAAAACAGAAATGATATTACTAAGGTAGATTGTAATATCATCACAAACCTATCTATTCAGTCCTAGACTTTATATAGAAAATTATTTTAAATAATAGGTAAGGTAGCAAAAAAATCTATGAAGTAAATACTATTAATCAATTATTTTCTTAAACATACCATACATGTGGAAACTTCCTCCCCTGATATAAAAAACATTGCAGAGAAGACAGAAGCAGAAAATTTAGCTTTAAAAATATATAGTCTCTGATGACCTTGAACTTCACAAATATAAGAATATTTTAAGACTAATGTATATTTATCCACTGAACAAAGTTACATGTTTACAATTTGAGCTCAAAAATTACACACATCATGGAACAATATTTGGAGGGTTACAGATTTCTGCCTTCCTTTGTCTCCTACTGGGCCAGGGACATTTTGACAGAAAGGACACCAGGATTTCCCCTACTCTCCATGCTGCCCCGGGGAACCAGCTGAGCGGAAACACCAACAACCATGAACAAGCTCCAATAAGACCCGTCTTTCCAAACAGAAGTTTTCCACACTGACATTTTAAAGGGATTTTAGTTGGCTAAATATACTTAAAAAAATAAAATAAATTCAGTTGACCATATGAACTACACTTGAGTTTTGAGACATGATTTTAAAAATCGCAAGTATGTTTTCAACAACATTTTTGG
The DNA here is from genome assembly GCA_025594165.1 of Tamias sibiricus. Classification (NCBI taxonomy): domain Eukaryota; kingdom Metazoa; phylum Chordata; class Mammalia; order Rodentia; family Sciuridae; genus Tamias; species Tamias sibiricus. The sequence continues at coordinate 98,293,097 of CM046669.1, forward strand.
TGTATTCACTTCAAAATGGACTCCCCCCCACTCCTGTTAAGCTTTAAATTAAAAAAAGAAAATGTGCTGTTAGCCAGCCATGGTGGCGCATGCCTGTGACCCCAGTGACTCTGGGAGGCTGAGGCAGGAGGATCGCAAATTCAAAGCCATCCTCAGCAACTTAGGCACTTAGCAACTCAGCAAGACCTTGTCTCTAAATAAAATACAAAAAAGGGCTGGGTCAGTGGTTAAGTGTCCCTGGGTTTGCTCCCTGGTACAAAAAAAAAAAAAAAAAAAAAAAAAAAAAAAAAGGTTAAGGAAAAAACCTGAAAGTTCGAATTTTCTGCCTTTAAAATATCTTGCCTGGTTTCTCACAAATAAAATGACGGGAAAGAAAGTTGTACATAGCTGTCATTGTTTAAGATGCCCAAGTGTCAAAAATTATTCTATCAGAGATATTTTAGTGTAATAAGGTGCTAAGCTGAATTTTAAAACTAACACAAATAGCAGGATAGCAGAAACGAACTAACCTTAGGCTACCAAAGTCAAGTTCAGGGTAGTAAGTGGAAAGACCTTCCTACTGGTAAAAATGTTTCAATATTCTCCCCCAACTTATCTATCAAAGGAGGAATAGAGTATAAAAGTGCTTTGTAAAATGAAATAAATTTAAAATACCATCAACACAAAAAATAAAGGCTGCAGGGGTGGGGGGGAAGCTTGTATAGAGAAAGAAAAGAAGAACAAAGTAGCAACCAGGATTGGAGAGATGCACAGCAGAGAGAGCTTTACCCTAAGAACTGAGAGAAGACTGTGACCACAGGCAACACATCTCAAAGAACGGGTGAAGTCACAAACCCAAGCACCTGAAGACATGTGGGCTTAATAAGGCCCCGCTTGGCCTCACCTGGCCAGCTCTGTAGCTCGTTGCCAACAGGGAGGCCACGTACCTGAACCCTCAGCAGATAGTCCACAGTAGAGATGATGATGTTGACAGTTGTATTGTTGCCAGTCTGAGTTCTCAGATAATTTTGAAAATCTACAGAAGATCGAAAATGCTATTAAAGCTCAGTCAAAACAAGTTGTTATTCCCATAACTACCAAAGTGAATGCTGTCTACAGCAAGATCACTGGGGCTAAAAGTAGACTTTTATCTAATAGTTCTAATATGAAATGACTTAAATTTTGCAAAAAAAGTGAATGATCATCCCCCAAATGTATCCTCACTGAACATTAGTATTCAATTCTTGTCTAAGATGTTGGTCACACCTGTTCCTTATCCTGGTTCAGAGCCCTGGACAAGACTGAAAAGGGGTTCCCATCCTTAAGGATATAAAGTCAAAGCTACTTATTCAGTAATTATATGTGCAAAGTGCTAGGGAAACAAAGCTAAAACTAAAATATAATTCCAGCCATCACGGACCCACGGATCTGGTGCAGAGCCAGATATTAAACAATGAACAGAAATGAACTAGGCTAAGTCATATGACAAGCTCCCAAGGGAAAGTGCTGCAAAGGAATGAACTTCTCAGTTCCTCTGAAGGTATCCATCCACACTCTTTTCCCCCATCACCTGTCTGCTCTAACATTAGAGTGGCCGACACGATCCAGAGCATTAGCCCTGCCGGGACCTTGGAAGCCGCAGAGCCACGGGTACCAGGGCACGGTGGGTGCCGTGGCACCCAGGATGCTCAGGGACTACCTGCTGACTCAGGCTAAAGCCTACTGGGAGTTCAAGGGCTCCTGCTGCCACTGGCTCCCACACACCCACTCCTCGGTCCCACCTCATGGGCTGCGGCTCACAAACCTGAGTTGTGCCCCTCACAAAGCAGCTGCAGGAACCGGAAGAGGTCGCAGGTGAACTCGTCATCCTGCAGGACCTTTTCTCCTGCGGGGAGCGCAGAGGGATGAGCATTAGTGACCGCCCAGGTGCCCCTCGCGTCCCCACACACCCACCACTTGCACTTGCAGGTCACCCGAGCATCGCTCTGGACCCAAAGGGTCGCAAGTCAGAGCCACGTCTCTATCTGAAGCTCCTACAGTCATGCGCTTGGCAGGTAGATGTACTTTTTCTTTGTAAGAAAAGAACATTTGAATCTCAAAACTCAAGTTTCTCTGTTAAAAGTAGCAGCATGGGTTTGGCAACATTTTACAAACAACCTAAAGATGTAACTTTTTTTTTTCTTTTTTTTGGGGGGGGACGGGGGGAGGAGGTACATATAGAAATGGTAGGTCACAAATGTTACATTTGCTTTGTTTCCGGGGCATGACTGAATGACTCAAGCAAAGCCTACAGTGTATCCACAGAACAGTGCCAAAGGTTTCTGTTATTAAAGGATAATTAGAAGAGTTTTGTGAAAACTGCAAATCCCTAGAAAATGCTTATTGACTCATTTCAATTAAATCTTTAACCAGCTTGTGTACTGACTGGAAAAAAAGCCAAAACTTCAGACATCTAAGAGGCAGGACTGTTGTAGCGTGACTTCCCGAGGAGGGGGAGCCAGCAGAGACCTCACTCCAATTAGCAAACCTAAGGACAGACTGTGAGGACTCAGCGGTGAGAGATGAGAGCGAGCAGGCTCCTGGCAGTCAGAGGGGCACCTGCAGCATCAGGACCAGACATGCCTGAGGGGCAGGGACAAAACCTCCAAAAGGCTTCTCGGGTCCACTACACTCCAATTTAATGGTCTCTGGATCACAACTTCCCTTGAAAGCGAAAACACAAGGAAAGAAACAAACACAAAACAGCACCACACAAATGAAAGTTGATTTCTTAAACAAAGTGCCCGTGGACAAAAAGAAAGGTCAATGTCACATGAGTGTCTGCTCCAGAATCTGAATTTGTTTAAAAAGCAAAATGGACAAAAAAAAAGTTGATTAGCTAGTGAATGAATATACTTATGTATTTAAACAAAATAATTTTTCACAGACTGTAAATTCTTTGGGCTAAGAAAAAAAAAACTATGTGATGATCATGTGTTTGACTAAAATCACGGATGACCATAATGACGGAGAGCTGATGGACTTACCAGTCCGCAGTCTGGGACTTTCAAAGTGGGAGGCTTCATGTAATGGTAGGGTTAGGAAGCAAAACCATTGTGATAACTAATATAAACATTAAAAAAAGTACATAAAGCATTGTACTCGTTTCCCTGTTAGCCCACAAGCTATAACATCTGGTGACCAAGCTACGATCACCACGTATGGGACTCAGACCCTGTGGCAGGTGAAGTGTAAAAATCACACTGTTTAAATCTCACACATGGCTGATAAGTCCATTCCTCAGTGTGTAAGTTCATGATAGGGTAGGAAAGAAAGCAAGAACAGTTTAGGCCAATAAGCAAACTAAACTCTGCATTGATAATACTCAGTATCATTTTTATGAGCCATTTAAATCAAAAGACTCTTAAAATGATATTCAAATCAAAATATTGTGTAAGGCATCTAGACTTTTTTGATTCTTTCCCTATGAGCCTGTCTACAACGTTTTTCCTTCGGAAAATCAGGTCAGTAAACCATGTATCTACTTTTAATGTTCATGTACTCAATGTGAAATAGATAACCCTTGTAGGAACTATTTAGAACAGTTAACATCGAAATAAACATCATGGATGCTGTGTGCCTGAAATGCTCTGCATAATGCATAATAATTCAGAACAGAAGGTTTTATCTACTGTTTGCATACACACCATTCTCTTGACTCTAAACTGCAACAAATACAAGTGACTTCACTCAGTAAGGCCACACTGCACACAGCAGAACAAGGAGAGTGGGGGTAGGACGAGGAGGGCAGGAGAGGGCAAAGGAGGGCGTGGGACAAGCCCACCAGGTGCCGTCAGGTGTGCACCGGGGTGCCACTGCGTAACCAGCACATCATTCAGGTGAAAATGCTGCCGTGGCCCATGCTGCAGGTAGGTGGGGCAGTAACAGAGACGTAGGGAGGCTTTATGTCTGCAGAAGGTACAGGAACAACAGTCTCCTTGTGACGTGGAAAAGCAGTTCCATTGTAAGGTCGGAACTGAGATCCGTAACAAATAACGGAATGGAGTGACTCGTAGGTGAAAGTGCTCTTGCATTTTGAAAATACCGTCAAGCTGCGCGAGGGCTCGAGGCACACTCTGGAGGGCATTCCTTTGGTTCCGTTTCTGAAAGGCGCCTAGGATGGCTGCCACTGGAGTGAAGGGAGAACCAAGGCAGCGCTCTTGCTCCTGGTGAGCTGGCTGCTTTGCACCCCAGGATGACTTGCGCCTGTTCCTGCTCTACCTAATCTGTGCATTTTTATCAACTGTGGACATATTAGGAGGAGAGGCAGCAACACCAAATGAAGATGGCAACAGCATTCCTAGCTGAGGAAACAGGTATTCGAATATATTTATGAAAGGCGTTTCTATTTTGTGAAAGTCATTTTAATTTTAATGGGGCAAACTATTGTCAAAATTATAAATTTTCACTTGGAAGTAATACAGGTAGAACTTGCTTAGCGAAGCACAAATCAGTAAATCCTATTTTAGAGATCTAATGAGGTTAACCTGCTTTTAAAAGGTCACTGTTCTACTCACAGTTGGCTAATCCAGTTAACAGAAATGTAGACAAGTCTCTGCCTAAATTCAACAAAATGCTCTGTGTGTGTGTGTGTCTAGTGATCACTTGGGATGTCCATGGACATTGCTTGAAGTTCTCAGCCTATTCTTCAGACAAAGCTTGGGTTAATTGCTAATAATTAATTAACTTCCGATACTTATTATTAAATTAATAAAAATTCAGTGATATGATTAAAATTACTACCTAGTATGTACATGACAATGATTGGAAAAGGAAGACTCCAAAGTCCCCACTGCTGTAAGGTCTAGTCATGCCAGTGTCTCTAATAACACAAAGACAAAGGGGTGACTGGCATGACACAGGGACTGGCCACATCAAAGGACCCCTGTAATCCATTGTTGAAGGTCACTCAAAGGCACCTGCTGCCATGGAGGAAATCATTCTGATAATTAAACTTAGAGGATTTAGAGGACTATTTTGTACAATGGCAAAACTGAAGAATTAATACCAAAAATATTTTTAGGTATTTTATTCCACATGGGCAATTCCAATATCACTGTTGAAGTGGCTTCATTATGACTTCTTTAATCCTTTTGCTTATTTAATTAAAAATTAATCTTTTTTTGCTTCAACTTCACATACATTTGATAAGATCACTATAAATAATAAAATAAAATAAAATAAATAAAATCACTATAAATAATTGGTAAGAACCTTAGTATAACAGATTATCGGATCCAGGTAGAGGTTTGAGGAATGTTAACTGGTAGTTAATATTTTAGAGGTTTTTAAAAATCAAATAGTTTTTGTGGAATCAGATCAATTTCAAAATTTTCTCTTCCCTATGAGGTCTAGGACCACTACAAAAATGACCAAAATGCAACCTCTTCTACTATATCCTAACAGATGTTTTCCACGAAGGAAAACTGCACTTTCAAATTCATAATGAATTGGTAATGATTTAAATGGTTTTGATAAAAAATTAAAAATTCAAGAATGGGATGAAATTTTAAATATTCATATTGGTTTTTGAATTTCATTCCATCATTAAAAAACCTATATGAATATAAAATATACAGAGAGGACAACATTGACCACATCACAAATCCTTCAAACACATCTGCTGAAACTTGTTTTTTTAACAGTGGGAAATCCAGGCTTTTGTCAAGATGGGGGAATTTAGTGAGGAGGGACAGAGATGGGATAAACTTCCATGATGGTAGCAGCAGCAGGGAAAGAAGGTTAAATATTTAGTCTGAAACTTTTACATACAAACCTCAAAGAAACACGTGGTTCCTAGTGGTATCTCCATACCAGATTAGGAACAGCATTTGTGACCTTAAAAAGTTAGAAGCAATTTTGAAAATTCAACAATAAATGCCAAAGCTGGCAGCAGACTGAGTCCTAGAGGTGCAGAGAACAAGTGAAAGGGCAGAAAGTCCTCCCCGAGTCGCTAGATATGGAATGGACCCCTGAGAAACCTGAAGAGACAGGGAGCAGCCGCGGCTCGTGGAGTCTGCACACTACAGTAAGAGGCAGAGAGTGGCACTGCCTCCTGGCACTGCCACTCGGCCATGGGATGCTGACCAAGCCAAGTGACCTCTCTGCCCTTCAGTCTCCTTAGGTATAAAACTCTGGTCACAGCTCCTTCATTGTGGGAGCAGATACTTAAAGTTTGTAGACACCAAAAAGTTCACGTGCGTGAGCTTTCACGTTTTCCATGACGACATAATGTACAGTCATAGTATCCTCATCCGGAAGATTCCACCTAATAAAGACAGGGATGAGGATGCAGAAGATCTAGGAGATGTAGCTGCAGCACACTCTTTGCTCAGTGCTCAGCCTATGCCATCTGAGTCTTTGCAGCAAAGGCTCCCAGGAACAGATTTGGGTCTTTCAGCCTTTTCTGTACCTTCCAAGAGCAATAACTAATTTTCCTTCTCCTCTGAGGATCTGAGATGTTCTTAATTTTTGTAGAACTCTTTAAACAAAAGAATGGCCTCACAATAGAAATTTTTAAGAGTATGTTCAGAGAGAGTCAGTGGAGGGGTTCTTAGAGCAATGTGGGAAACTGTGTTATTAATGGAGCTAGTGAGTTGCCTTCCATGTTCCCCCAATAGGTCTCCCACGTATTCAGAAGGCACAATTTAGTTGAAAGCCTGTTGAGTGTGCTAGGTCTTATTCTAACTCTCCCTTTCTTTATTACCACTGCCGAGGAGGCTGCTGAGAAGCTCCTTTGAAATACTGATGCCATCTTTGTTGTTCTATTAGTGTGAAGAGCAAAGAATTGCTACTGTTTCTCGTTGCTTTTTGAATTCAGTCGTAAGAATGAAAATTAGCTTTTATGTTCAAGGACTTTTAATCTGTGGTATTTTCAAAGGAACAGAGGAAAGCCCTGTAGACCTCCCAGAGCCCGGGGGCAGGGGGCAGAGCACGGTCAGCTGGTTGCAGCCCACCTGGGATCTGTCACTGATTCCCGTGCACCAACAGTGCAGCCATAAAGCCACAGTTTGTCCAAGACAGAGACGCCACAGGGAGACCCGAGCACACACAGGTCAAACACTGGGCCCACCAGGGACTCTTTTAAATGAAAGAAATACAAAAACAAAATAAATCCAAAAGCATAATTTAAATGCTTGGGGACCCTTCATATCTGATATATTAATAACTTTACATCTTCATAGAAAAAAAAGGAAAACTAGGTATATAAGGTGTATAATTCTAAAAAATAACAGGATGCATAATGATAGAAATTAAATAATATACTTGGTGAAACGGAATAAAAAGAAAGCACAAAAACTGTCATTATCTAGTCTATACACAGAGCTAACCACAAATAAAAGAGCAAGTGAACAGAATGGCAGCTCACTGCTGATAATTACCACGCTCACGAGTGACGACTGAGGAAGGAAGGGTAGGACATTTACAGAAGTCAAAAGAAGAGGGAATAGGAAAGAGAAAGAGGTTGAGATTTTTGTTTTTCTACTTGTAAGGAAATAAAATACAAAATGTGTTAATCAGTCCGGGCAATTATTTTTGTGTGTGTTGATAAAGATCACACACATTAAACCAATCTCGTACTGAGAGGTGAAAACAGCTCGTATCAGAATGATCAGTCTCACAGTAATTTCTGATCTGGGACTCAAACGACCTTACTGCTGTCCACACCAGACTGGCAAAGGCCTGAGGCTGCTAACAGGGCAGCTGTTCCTTTGTGGGAACTGAGAATTAACAGGACTGAGAATGAAGAATGGGATTCTGCTCACAGACTCTGGAACATTCAGTAGTAACTGTAGGGAAAAATGAAATTGATTTCTAATTCTAAGACAGGGAAGTCAGATTTGGACAGGAAGTAGTTTGAGACATCTTACAGATAGAAATGCCCAGGATTCCCAGAGATGCTGGAGGCAGACTGTCACTGGCCCTAAGGTTTCCTGGTTCTCCAGATGAGCCCTCAGGGAGAAGACCTGAATAAGTTTAGAGCAGTGTTGCTGACTTTTCCTACATATTCAAAGTTCACAGAATAAAACCCCACAGGAGCTATGTAGTATTTGCAGAGACAGAATGTGCCTAAGTGGTAAGTTTCAAATATAGTCCGAGATAAGCAGCTCTTTTTTCTAACGGTGAGACAAAAACTGATTAGCTAAAATTTTCAGAATGGCCAGCAGAAGCTACAAATAGGAAATGGGAGAAAAATTTATTTTTTGAGATCAGATTAGTCTGATCAAGAAACTAATGTTCCCAAACTAACACACTGGTAAGAAGATAAATCCAAAGCCAACCAGAGAAATAAACACCTGTGACCTCACTAAAACTAATTTAAAAATCAAACATAGGATTAAAAAAAAAAACAATAAAAGTAACATTTTTTTTCTTAAATATTCCTGAAAGGAATGGGCAGCAGTGGTTATTTGTGCTTTGAATGCATTGCAAGCTTGACCTTCAAGTTCACGCCCATGTGAACAGACGCCCACGTCTATTCACAGAAACATTCTCAGGTGGCATCAATCACTATTTCTGTACACATGTAAGTGATCAGAATTACATAAACAAAGAACTGCTCTAACTTCTGTCACAAAATAACTGGCACGTGCAAAGATGCTGGAGACAGAAGGACAGTTGCTGACAGAGTGGAGAACAGGGACAGGGGTTCCTCAGGGCCCTGAACGGCTGCTCTCCAAACCTGATGGTTTGCCAAAGCAGCCAGGCAAAGCCCAACCTTCGACTCCCGTCTATCATGCACCTGTAGATTCTACAGATGATTCTCGATGAGGGGACTTTGCCCCCCTGTGAAAACTAGGGCAGCGGGCGCTGCCAGTAGACTGGGACAAGCAGGAGTCAGGGACCCATCTGGGAAGCCTGGGGGCATCTTGGGGCGTCCTGTGCAAGTGGTTCAGTTCTGAACATTCAAATGAACCACATGAGCATTTTATCAATCTTCAAACAATTCTATCTCTGCTTAAAAAGGTAACTGACAATGGATGCGTTTCAGGGAAGAAGGGGGGACAGGGCAGTTTACATGTAGGTGATTAGTACCTGATCCTTCCTCTGTCACCATTCCAAGTCCTTCAGCTTTGTTTTGTCGCTCAAAAGCATTCAGGTCAAGGACACTACAGTAACAAGAGAAAAACATTTAGAGAACTAATAGATCACTCTGGGACAGGTCCCAACAGATGCCTCTCGGCCACATGTTCCTGCCAACCTCTCCCTAGGGCCTACCCTGAGCTGACCCAGGGGAATCTGTCAAACACAGATTCATAGTGTTCAGTTCAGGGAGAACACTGCAAAGTTAGCAGAAACAGAATCATGGCCATCATGCTTTTGCAGGATGAGCAGCTTGTTACATTGTTTCTATCAGGCTCATGAGACAAATGCTGTCTGAAAGATTTTAAATACTGTAAAAATAGATAATGATTATAGCAAATTAATTGGTTAAGGATCACTTAGAACAAAAATGCCTCACATATCGCAAATAAAAATAGAATTTTCTTTTTTTATCTTTTGGAAAAAAATCGTATAGCACTCATTTTCAAGTGCGTAGAATGTAGCTTAATAAGTCCCTATTTAAGCATGGGAGATTATTTCAGAACACTAACAACACTGAGTAAGTTTGACAGGGACATTACTAATACTCTAAACACAAAATAGGACACACAAGACACTGCCAATTGTCCCATCCTAAGGTGTCTTTAAAAAATAAAAAAAAATCTTGGTGTAATTGCTGTCAGCAATGAAAAGACGACACTCTGAAACACGCAGCCCGAGGAGCCGGGAGGAGAGCCGTCCTCACCTGCAGGACTGCATCAGGCCCGCCAGGCTCTGGAAGAAGCCCACGTCCTTCTTCTCCTTGAGGTAGTCGAGCATCTTCTACAGACAGAGAAAACAACACAGCTTTTTGTTCAGTAAATAGCAACCGAAACATGTTTTCTATTCTGGAACAAATGTAAAAAGTATCCAAGCAATATAAGTGTCACTAGTGTCATCTTTATAATGAAATAGTGACAAACATGTCAAAACAAGACTGCTGCACATTTCTAGGTGTGGCAGTAAATGAGTAGGATGGGGACCAGGGCATCGTTCCCACACACAAACACATAAATGTTGGAGAACCAGTACTGGCAAATCTTTTCCTGTCTTGCCCAGTATTTGAGACTCAGATACTTAGTGCAAGGAAGCCAGCAAGCAGCTCTGGTGGCCGCATCCGCAGCTTTCCAGCAGCAGGGTTCCCTGAACAGCTCTTGGAGCTGAGCTGTGACTCCCACCTGCTCCTGCGATAGCCCGAAGTCCAGCTCCCACTCCCGCCCTCTCTCACCCTAACGTGTGGCAGAAACTACTGGAGAAAAGAGAATATCTTTTCTCCTCTGTTCTTGGAGTGATGGACAGATTCTGTGATTGATATCTTGGCTAAACATAAATGTCATGGAAGAGCTATCTTTGATATGGATAAAACATGTTGGAGGTTTCAAATAAAATGGACAGATGATCCCGACTCATGATGGTTCAACTTAGGATTTTTCAACTTTGTGATGGGGCTACAGGGATACGCATACTTGGAATTCTGGACTTTGGTCTTTTTCTGGGCTAGCAATGTGCAAGACAACGCTCTCCTGTGCTGTTGGGTGGGGGCAGCAAGTGGCACCTCCATCAGCCCAGATCCCAGCAGCACAATCCCCTGCAGCATGCGGTGCTGCTGAACACTGCAGGACAGTGCAGCACATGCACCTCCAACTCAGGATGTTTTTGACTTATGCTGAATTTATCAGATATCGTCTCCGGCAAACTAAGGAACATACAGGACACCAGAAGGCAGACCCAAAGGTCTTAAGAAAATAAAGAAATTGCTTTTCTCCCAATCTTTTATAGAAGAGGATGATTCCTACTGTCATGTCAGTGCTGTTCTAAATAATGATCAAAGCAGCCAAAACTGTGGTAGTGATATTTTTCAGAAATAAAGGTCAAAAGCAATATAAACTCTCTGTGTACAGGATACACACACACACTTTGTGGGTGTATGTATATATTCATGTGTACAAAAGAATATCCATCCATGTAAAGCGTATATGTGTGTATACATACACGTATGTGTATGCTATATACAAAGACATGCAAAAACACATAACATACTAGTTTAGGAAAAATGAAGCAGATTCATCATTTTTTTAATACAAAGGAATGTGGCTTAGAGGATCAAGGGGAGGTAAAGATATATGCACTTGAAGTTCTAGAAAAAGAAGATCTGTATTACTAATAAGCACATGCATACCAGGGGCTCCAGTCTCCCCTTGGAGCCAAGGATTTCTGAAAATACTTACACTATTTAAGGAAGATCTTTTAAAGTAAAACATAAGACAAGGAAAAATATTTTTGAAATGCACTGTGGAGAGATTAGATCAGCTTTATGTATTTTTTTCTTTTTCAAAGAAAATCCATGTAGTCATGTACTATGGAAACGGAACAAGCTGGTTACCCATGCCAGGACCACAGACACATATCCAGCTGGATATGATGGCCAGAGAGTGATTCAGGACTGACCGCCAGAACTCACTGGGCATGGGAGAAGGTCACACTTAGATTGATGTTTCCGATACTCTGGTACCATTTTATGTTTGAGTTTGTAAGACTATCATATAATTACTTTTTCCTTTCTGTGTTCTCTCTGGGGTATTGCAGTAAATTAAAATAGAGACATATTTTACATAAGAAATGAAAAATTTTACAGTAGCTCTTTTCATATGTGGTCTACCTGAAAACCACATTATGTAAATTGCTTAAAGACCTCACCTGCTGTACTGTAGAGTTCCCACCATTTAAAATAGCAATTCCAAGTTTCAAAGTAGCAGCCACCATGGGTCCAGTTTCACCTTTAAAATATAAAAACCAGCACTCCTTATATTTTTTCACAGCTATGTTAATCTGTCCTACCTCAAAAGGTACTCTTTTTAATATTATTATTACCCATGACAAACCTATATAACTTACATACCAAAAATACCAAAATGATAATAATGCATATTTTGCCATCAATATTTCTATTAAATTTTGTGTAATATATTTAAGAATCGAAACATGAAGACATAGGAAGAAACAGATTATGAAATACTGAGAGCTGAAATTATTAAGCTTCAAAACTGACCATGTATATTAAAATAATGTTAAAATCAACAAGTTACTTAGACTTTAAGAAAAATTTTTCTCCAACAATATTTTATATGAAATTTTATCATTTTCATTCATTATCTATAATATGTCTAGAGTCAGATTTATTAAAATGACTATTCTCAATTTTAAGTTATTTAGATAATGACAACATTTTAAAATCCATCTAGTTGTCTATCGTTTAATACATTACATTTTATTTTTACATTATTCACCTCTTCTTAGAAATAAAAATGATCCCCATCATTTAGGGGCACTTAATGACAGACTATAATAATATTACTTTTCCATTTCATTACAAATAACTTAAAATGATTTTACAAATAAGATATTGCTAATGCAGGGAAAGTCACCTTGAAATGGCTGAGATAAACAATGGTACTTTAACAGTTAAAAATGGCTCACTAAAAATGTCCAAACATTTTAAGGGCCAGGAAACTACAGCCCTAGGCCCATGAGGAACTTGCTACCTGCTTGTATAAACAGTTTTATTGAAACAGCCACGGTGTTCGCTCGTTCACTCTGTCAGCTTCCGCTGGCAGAGCCCCACATGGCCTGTGATGCTAAAACAGCTACTCTTCGGATATACAGAAAAGCTTTAAAACGCCTTATTCATAACGTCACTCTGCGAGAGCTTAGTTACACCACACAAAACTTGAAGAACATACAGTAAGTCTTTCTAGTAAGATGAAAACAATCCACCAGACTCTGCAAATGATGAGCTGGTATTGTGAGTAGCTGATGGTACGGCTGGTCACAAACCAGGAACCCAGTAAGGGAACACCAGGAGCCAGGAGGCTGGCTCCAAGGGACAGGGAGAGGCCTCACCTTTGCTGGCACTGATGGTCTGCAGCACCATCTCCGCGGCCCCCCGGTCATGCAGCCTGGCTTGCTGGTACAGAAGCTTCTGCTTTTCCATCTCCTTTTCCTGAACACAAACCCCAACCATTTATGTTGCGGCTGCCAGTAAGCATGGCTGCTTTCTGTATTTTAGTCATCTCTTCATGTATGGGCTCTATGACAACATTATGGACCATTTCATCACCAACAATGTCATCGAACAGATCATCACATATTCATCTCTCATTTTTCCCCTTTATATTTTTCTCAATATACTTTTGGTACTGGTTCATCGGGATGGATTTTTCTCAATTTTAATTGTTTGATCAGTCCAAAGCCTGTATCACAGTTTTGTGCTTCATCATTGAAACTTGCACTTTCTGATTTGTACATCTGTGCATAAGTTGGTCAGGTTTTTTATAATCTCCCCAGTCATGGCCATAACTTGATACTGCTCAGCGAGTTGCAAGTTATCACTGAATCACAGGAAGACATTAACTAAGACGTCTTAGAGTTTAAGCAAAATTGAAAGCTGATATGGATAAAAGGTAGGCTTCAACCGAGTAGTGGACTTATGATACGGTTCTCCCCAGTCACCCCCAAAGAATAAGAGAAGCAATGTGCCTTTATATTTTGTATTCTCTGGTGGTTACAAACGATACTGCATGGTGCCGCCAGAGCAATGGCTGGAGTTGGTTCTGTTCCACTTAAGCTACCACTGCAAACATAAAGAAGGAGATAAGAATAAAATATAAAGGCACAGCAAGTTCAAGACTGGTGTGATCATTCACTTGAGCGATCCAGTTTGCTGGAGAATTGAGACGGAACTAAGCAGTATAAGTTGCAGAATCAAAGTTGCATAGAGCCCTTTGACAGCGCGTCCATCAAATGGCGTGGTAGAGAAGCTTAGTCAATGGGACATGAAACGGTCAATTAGTATCATGTCCATAAACACAACGGCCAAAACATATATGACCTAAGAGCAGTAGGAGCTGCAGCAGAGGTGGCCAGAGAGACAGCTTTGCTGCCGTAAACTTTCCATCCAAAGTACGGAAAATAGACACTGGAAGATGGAAGAGGTTTAAAAAATGAAGGCTTGCTAGTTACAGAATATGAGAAATAAACTAAAAGGAGGGAAAAGAAATGGGCTCAAACAAATGAAAAAAAAAGAAACCTTTAAATCAAAAGCAACCAACACAGACATTTATGCTGTTACCAGAGAGTTCTCGCCGAGGCTGGCAAATTTGTTTCTTAAATCTTTGATAATATCGTGCTGCGAAAACAAAATTGATCAGGGTTTTTTTTCACACTATAGTTAAAGCTCCTGTGGTTAAATTTTTATTTTTTTTCTTAAATTATGTGATAGGCCTAAATGGAAGCAGAGAAAAGAAAAAAAAAAAAAAAAAAAAAAAGAGGCAGCTTTGCTTCATATGTAGCCATGCTAACATCTAAAAGGTTTGCCTTCATGTTTAAACCTCTTCCTGTGAAGTCAGAAACAAAACGAAAACAAAACCACACAGACACACAGAACCATACTGTCATTACAACACAGTTTCCGAAAAACTGAAAGAAGACCCTCCCATGTGCGCTGCAGGGGTTGTTTAGAATCGGTGAGCAACACCCCATTCTTCCTTTTAGACCCAACAATCTTTAACTTTCTTCCCTTTGCTAGAACAAAGAACGGAACTTTTGCTTACGTCCTAACTAACTCCTTTTGGGAAAGAATTGTGCAGTAAGAAAATGGTAAGAAATTATTAGCTTAGGGAACTACCCTGGCATCTTCACCAGATAAAGAGGCCAGGGACAGAAAGAGCTGCTCTGCTACTGACCCACTGGAACACAGGGCCACAGTCACCAGGAAACCCCCCCTAAGACAGAAGATGGCAGTAGGCCACACGTTCTTGAGGGGGAAAAAAGAAAAACAATATTTGCCATTTGCACTCCAAAAGTGAGTAGGCTGGTTTCAAGATCTGCCAGAATAACCTGCACAGTAGGTCCAAGGTCCTGGTAGCCTCTTGGTAACTGAAATCACCTGTATCATGCCTAGCCTCAGGAGGATCAAGAAACTGACAGGATATCGAATTACCTGCTTCCAAAATTAACTCCCTGGGCAAAGAACACTTCTCCTTTTTCTTATCTGGCATCCCAATTTTAAAAGTAATAAGTATTTGTGGGGAGATAATAAAAAAGAAGAAGAAGAAGAAAAATAAAAGAACAGTCAAAAGGAAATTCTGATCCAGAAACAGAGAAAGCTGTGCTTCATGAAGTGGGACCAGGCAACCTTGGACTTGCCCTTGGGTGGGCTGAGCTGGGGGCTCGCTTCAGAAATCTGCAACATGATCTCTTCCCATCCTGCGCTCTGTCCTTTCAGAATGGCTTCTTGGCATATAATTTAATTTCTTTGATTGGGAACTCCTACCACCACCACAACAATAACAACACAAACGGACTTGGGAAACAACCAGAAAGATTTCCAACAGTAAAAATGATGGAAAGAAATTACTTTTTGCTCTTCAAATTTTTGGCCCATTAGCTTTTCTAAGCAAACTGGAGACAGATCTTTTGCAAGCATGTTACTCAGGGACAGTTAATCTTGAAAACACCTTGTTAAAAATAGGGTTCCCTCCCTCAACCCAGATTCTGTTTTATCTGCCTCAGGTCTTAGAAAAACACCACGTTGCCTGCAACCTGCAGTTAAGTCTTTAAATTATCCCAGCATTAGAAAGAAAGTTTGAGAAAAGTAAGAGTACCTCCAAGGTTTGGGTTTTCTTTCAGGCAAAAATTTTGATTGCTGAGAGCAAGCAGGAATCCTCAGCTATCATCCTCACGTGATTAGCATCAGTCTTTTCAAGGTCACGTGCAGTGGTAAGTCAGACCCATGATCAAGTCACCTGCTAGCACTGACCTAGTACTTGACCTCATCATTTCTTTGTGTGTAACTGAAGTTTGTAATAAAATGGCTAAATTCTTCCACTGCGTCTAAGAGTGCCATGAGCTTTAACACTTGATGGGAGAAATGTAGACAGGCTTGAAGAAAAAAATACATTTGGTTCTTCAACAACTTGCCTTACATACTGAAATAACAAGTATAAATTATAATTTCCATGGCTCCTTGATGGAGAAAGTAGTATAACCCCAAAATGGAGACAGGAAGTTATTTTCAGCAGAGCAGCCTGATGACAGCAAAGAAATCCGCAATTTCTGGGATTCTCCTGGGTTGGGCAGACGTGTGGGCAGCCTGGGTGTGTGTCACAGGCTGAGGCCACCAAATCCACAGTCCAGGGTTTCACCAAAGGGCCCAGCTGCTTTGCTGCTTTTCTTTGTATTTCTAAGACGTCACCAAGGTCTTCATTGTGTGTTCCTCTTTAAACTGCATGTGGGAGCAAACTCTAGTCTAAGAAAACAGAAACTTCCAGGAACTGAACTCTTAAGAGATCTCTCCCATGATTTTGTAATGTTATCACTCAACTTCAATACTCTTAATTGACATCCAGAGTAGGGTTATAACCTACAGGTGATGGGGAATCTCAATATCACTAGTAAAATAATAATAATAATAAAGACTGAAATAGAGAAGATCCAACTGGATAACCAGAGAAACAAAGTCAAAAGTGGGGAGATCGTTCTAATACCTTGATTTACAATAGAAAGTGGCAACTCAAGATTAAGGAAAAACAAAACCTTAGCAGAGAGATACATTCTCTACCTCAGTTAGTGTTGTTCTGTTTTATAGCTTTTGAAACTACAGATAAGCCATGCTTATATAGAATTGACCCAGTTATGGGAAAACACACTTAGGAGTATAATATTAATAATGGATTGTTTCTGAAATTTTTAAAGAACTGAACAATGTATATGGAGTTTTAAAAGATTTGTGAGGACACGGCCATAGATTTTACTTGTGGTAACTACATACAGTATGCAAACCCTGTGTCCTGCACACCCAGTACTGTTCCTGCTCATGACAGGTGTTCAGGGAAAACTGAGTAAGTGACAGAACTAAAAAAAATGTGATATCACATAGCTTGTGATCACAATATTTAAAATATTACAAATGTTATCTTTGAGTTTGAAAAGCTACAAAACCAGGACACTGTCAAAGTTTAGTTTGCTCTCAGTATGTGGTCAAAGGGGTCTTTAGAATGATACCAACACAAACAAATACTAATCCTGTTGTGGCTTTGGCTCACTCAGTGTTTTGTCTGCACCTTACACTACTGCTCATTCTCTTTAGCACTGAACTTTCAAAAACTACAGCAATCCTCCAGTGTTCCGCTTTTCAACAGGATGAGCATAGTTTTCCAAGACTACTTAACCAAAAAGAACAGGGAGAGAGAGAGACAGAAAAAAAAGACGTATTTACCAAAGCAAAGCTCTTTGAATAAAAACGCTGATCAAGTTTTACTAACCTACCCAGACAACAGAAACACTAAACCAAAGACGTGGACTTGAGGGACTGTCCTGAAGGCTCTGAGTGGAGGAGAGTGCGTGCTGGGGGTCTACGGCTCACTTCCCTTCGTCCAGTACCACACACACCTGCACTGACCGTGGAACACGGCTTCCCTTGAAGTGAGAACATTCAGAGTTTACTTAAAGCAATCAAACACAGCTCAATCCAAAGAGTTTCCCCTCGGGGTCCAGTGCACAAGATCTATTCTATACCAGCAAAAGCTCCATTTGTGAGGTATAAAAATGTGAGGAACAACTCGACCACCAGGGCTATCAAGTCAGCAACGTTAAGCTAACCGTCAGGGGCAATGATCCCCTAGCACAGATCTGACTTCAGACAGCCTTCATCCGCCCGTCGCTTGGCTGGAAAGGCTCTGGAGCCAGACGGCAAGCGCAATGGGTCCTTTCTGTCCTGGCACCGCCTGACAAGAGCAGAACCACCACCTAGGGCAACAGGAGGCCAGCACAGGCATGGTGAGGGGACACAGGTGCCCGGAAGCCACCTGAATTCTGGGAGTGAGAGGACAGGGAGATTCTCGTCACAGAGGGGATCGTGACTTGGACCCAACAGAAACTCCAGAGTCTGTGATTTTCAGTTTTCCAAAATGGTCATTCACACTAATTAACTAATTATTAACGGTGACCCAGATCAAGTCTGCATGAACTGCTGCACTCTAAGTACCTAACACAGGTCCCAAATCCCTGCCCAGTGTGACCTACTTGGATGGGAGGACTCTCCTGCAGAGGGCCTTCGGGACACACAGGACACACGTTCCAGCTTTCCCCCAGGCACCTGGGGCTGTCCTAGGCCCCTCCGTCCTCAGGTGGCACCTGGACAGCTGGGTGTCACTGTGTAAACTCTCAAATAATTACTGTGAACTGTTGAGGACATTTTTCATTACAACACATTGTCCTGGGGGGCGGGGGGAGGAAAGCTGTTGATTTTTACTTCAGGAATTTTTGTTTCTCCCAAACAAGAAAACTAGTTTACTGCTATTAATGAACTGCTAAATTTATAAACTTTCAAGTTAGCTCCTAGAAAGCCTAGAAATCAAATGTGGTAACATCCTATAGCCAACTGACAAGACTCTACAGCAAAGGGTTTGTTGTTAACTTCATTGCTGAAGGTTAAATTTCATGACTCTCAGTACTTTATTGTTCTTTTTCTTACTGCATTACATAATTATGCAATACTTTACTAAACTAGGCAAAGGTGGAGATACATATATATGTATAGACGTAACACATTATTTTCTATAAAAACACTTTCATTGAACATTCTTGCTCTAAAAATTTATTTGCCAGAGTTCAGATAAAAATGGAAATCTGCATGCCTTTACCAATATTATGCATTTAGAAAAATTGTGAAATTTGCCCCGAAAAATAGTAAGGCCTGAGCTGAGGCACATTAGCATGTAAGACAATTTTAAAGATGGACATGATCCTGAGAAATCCAGAGCAAAGCTCTTCATTCTAAGAAAAGGCTACTGAGCAGATGAGTTTGACTGACTCAAGATCACACAACACCCCGGGGAGACTCCAGGTCTCCTGCACTGTGTGTGGTTCTGTGCTCACTACACTGCAGAAGTTGCTCTATAGCACTCTCCGAGTTGTTTTTAGTAGGGAAAGTGAAATAATTCAATGTATCGAAAACAGCAAATAATTACAGGGCTTCTTATGTGATAGGCAATGCTCTAAGTACATATTAACTAAATTAATCCTTATTACAGCCCTAAAAATACTATGATTAGCCCCATTCATAGGGAAGTTGAGGCTTAAACTCACACATCGAAGTGGTAGAGCTAGGATTCAACCACAGGCCTTTCATCTGGGTGTACGTGTCCTCATGACTCTGCTACCTCCATTGATGGCTCATGACTTGGCCAAGTAAAAGTTTCAACTGGGATTTTTTTTTTTAAAACAACAACACATGAATTCAAATTATTGTGCATACGAAAAACGCACAATTCCACATTTAAACATTTTCTATATTGCTTGCAATTTAGGTCCACATACTCATATACCTGAATGATCACATAAGACATACAGGACAATGCTTCCTGGGAATTTCCTTGTACAGGGTCGGTGCTCATCTTCCACCTAACTCCCCTCTCTCTTGGCCACTTGCCTTGCTTCTGAGCCCAAAGGGCTGATACCACATAGTATCAGCTGGCTGTCACCACCATGACCACAGCCGAGGAGACCCGCTGCTGACGGATATGGGGGATCCGGTGCCTGAGCACTGAACAGGCCAGACCCAAGATGGCTCTGGCCGGCCCACGGGTCACCTGGCAGAGCCAGATACTATCAGTAGGAAGACTGAAGAAATGGACTGCTGTGGCCAGCATGAGAGGGCAGATGCCCCTCCTTCCTCCCCAGGAGGCACTGTCCCATGATGCAGTGGGCTCCCTGGAGGCAAGCACACAACTCACCAACAGCTGCACCATGGCACAGCCAGGGTCAGCTCAAGAATGCACCACTTATGTTGGCCTTCCCCGCTCCCTGTATTCTCTTATTCCTCCTCACTTTATTTCCCTGTGACCATAACACTCAAAATCTCAATGAAGTGTTAGCACATTAGCTTTTGGTCTTTGTTTTCTAGGAACATGGGCTGAGATGTGTAACCACTGTTTTAAATAACAACTTCATATACAAAAATGAAGTTGGCAGATTGAGTCATTACTACTCCCCACTATTCCTTTCCTCTCTATGATTCAACAGTAACACATTAGAGAGTGCTTTGCATACGCTTAGCTTTTGCAATAGGAACTAAGATATGGTAAAATTTTCTTGACAAAAGGAATAATTAGTTCAACATTTTATATTCATAGCTATATATTCAATTTTTAGACATGTAAAGTTCTCTTTGTTAAATTCAAAGTTCAAATTATGTACCTATTAGGTAGCAATATATCTTATAACCAATTCACTCTTTCAGAATTATCATAATATGGAATTCTATAAAATTGGATCTTTGGAGTGGACAAAAGTTTTGCTTTGTTTACCACTGGGGCAGTGCTGTATAATATCAACCTGTCAGACACTTTGGCTCTAACTTGATTCTTCCATACTTGAGGGTGCATATTCTGAAGCAGGAGTTGGGTAATGGTCTGAGTACTTCTGCAAGTGTAATACCATATGTGAATTACACCTGAGGCCCATAAGTTTTTATTATAAAATGTCAAGTCTGCTGCAAGCATATTTAGAATTTAAGAAACAAGAAATTGTTTCTAATCCAGACTACAGAATAATAGGACCTCAGGGACTCATGAGAAGATACACTTGTGAGCTAGAAATTGGGAATTTGTCCAAGGAAGAAGCAACTTGCCTAATATTTGGAAAAGATGGTGTCGAAGAAAAGTTAATGATCCATTTTTTCCCACTCACCTAAGCTCCCCATCATTAACTTAGGTTTTACAGTGAATAATAAATCCATATTATGGTGCCTCTATATTCCATACAAATACTTTCACTGACCTTTCATTTTAGGGTATATCTTCGGATTTTTGGTAAGGGCAAAGAGAAAAAGGAAACCTCTGAGAAATCATGGTTTTAAAAGGTGGTCCCTTAGAGCACAGCTCTTTGATGACCTTTGCTGAGGAAAAACAAAACTCATTGTACTCAGAAAAGTAAACATACTTGAATCAAACAATCATTATTTATTTGTTGTTTTTATTATAATTTGCTTTGGTTCATTAAAAAAAAAACTCAAAAGCTAAGCACTCTACTGCAATAATTAACTTTGCAGGTAACTGGTAAAACGTGTCTTCCCTTTTCATAAGATTGAACTGTCTTTGTATGGTTCTTATATGGAAATAGCCCCAAGTATTAACAAATGATTAAATATGCAACAGAATTGTAAAATAAGTAGCTGTAAAAAAAAAAAAGCATATTTACATTCTAAAGGAAACAGGAAATTAGATTATCACGATGAATTGGAACGATTTAAACAAGCTCACCTCAACATCACACACATGGAAGAAGGAAAGAGCTGGTAGATACCTGGTGCCCCCACCCCAGGCCCCTAATAGGAATCCTGTACTCCTTATGGAAAAGTTCCTCACAATACCACACTTCTCAAAGTATCTACTTCTTTCCTCTTCTCAACATCTTAGTTGAATAGAGATAAAGAATGAAAGTATAAACTATAGCAAATATGACTACTTCATCAGTTATAGAGATAATTCATTTACTGCAAACTTTATGTTCTTTCCATATTTAATATAATTTGTTATAAGAATCATTGAAACTACCAATTTCAGATTCATTAGCAATTCCATGAAAAATCCCACAATGAGATTCTATACAAATTATGTCAGACAACCAGACAGCTCAGTGTAAGCTGCCTGGTAGATTACTACATGCACAGAGAAAGCACAAGTCCCTGGGCTGGGGCTGGGGCTCAGCCGCAGAGTGCTTACCTCATAGGCACAGGCCCTGGGTTCAACCACAGCAGTGCCAGAAAAAATGTACTAGTCCAATTGTCTGGTTGCACTTTTGGTGGTTTTCTGGTATCACATACTCAACCTCTGAGAAGAGTATCTTTACAGATGACTGACTCTGCTTCCTCTGCGCAACCTTTTTTGTTACTTGCTCACAAAGCATGCATTTTGCCAAGAATAGCACATTTTTTATCTCAGGCATAGATAAGAAGTTGTTGTTCCAAGGCACAGGGAGCTCAGTGCAACTACTTGTTAGTAGTGAAAATCCCTAAATTTGGTCTATTATGTCATATATACAAATATGTGCTAGCTGCCCACAACTTTAAATCCTGTCCACACGGGAACAGTAGCAGCTGCTCATCTGTGTCCCCTGTTTTGGAATTAATTGCCAGGTTTTGCCACTATGAGAACTTGCCCCCTATTCTAAATTCGAGGGCAGCCCCTTCCCTCTGGTCAGGCGCCACACCTGGCCAAATGCCTGTCCTTAGCCTGTGGGACACTCTGAAGACCAGAGTCCACTGCTGGCCATTCCCATTCTCCTGAATAAGTGCCTTTTCAAAGGCACTAAATTTGACCAGACTCACCACGGTGGACCTGCTCTTAGACCTCCCTAAACCTGCCATCTTCCTTCAGAACAAAAACTGGCTCAACTTGTCCTGTCCCACCTGTCCCCATTCAGCAGCCCTCGGCGCACTCTTAGGGAGGCACCCACTTTGTGCTAACTAGAAAGTCACATCTTCGGCTGATGTCATCCCTCAACAAGTCACAGGAGTTCTCCTAATTCATGATAAAAAATAAAAATCTCTCAAGTCAATATTGAACCCATTATCATCTATTATTTAAGCTCATAATATGCCAAGAAGTGTTATATCCATAATATGTCATAAACCATCACATCCATCAAATTGGAGCTGAATCCGACAGTATCCTCATGCACTCAGATTTTAAAATTTATGAGAATTAGGGTGTAAGAGCAATATATTCCTCCAGATTTAACAGTGAGTTAAAAAACATTACGATGTGTTCCTTCAAGGTTCTTCATAAGAGTCTAAATTCATTTTTTAAAATCATTTTCAGTACTATCTATCCGGATAGTTATGATCAAATTTCCTGTTAAATAGCCTCATGAAAAGAAAATTTAATAGGATCCATACTTAAGTAAAAACATCTTGTAATTTAGATGAAGATGTTTTCTTTGTGCAAATTCTCCAGATCAAATATTTAAAACATTAAGAGAGAGAAATAATTGTCTGGCTCTTCCTGTTCACTGAAATGCCAAATTCAATATTGAAATCACAGCGTGTAATCTGCAGGTACTAATACATAATGAAAAGCAGGCTTCTCTCCCATCTCACCATCCATACCATTTATCAGGTCCATTTTCAAGAAAGGAGACTAGTATAAAAACACCAGGAGGGAAGAGGCCAAAGGCTGCACTAAAATGTCTCCCACCAAAGCTCAACCACTAAAGGGCTCCACGCCTCTTTTCAGCACAGTATACACTCAGAGTTAGCAAAGTTCAAATTCCCAAGCAGTGAAATTGCAACAAGAATAAACCAAGGAAGGGGAAGAGACCAATTGCACTGGAGTTACAACGTTGTAGAAAGATTTTCCAGATGTTTTCTAACAAAAGAATCCAAGATGTTGGGTCTAACAAAGGTAAATGTCACAAGAAACTGAAACTCAGACCCAGACAAATACACACATATACATGGTTTTACCTTGCTGCGTTGGGATCCTGTGACCTTAAGGAAGGATGAGGACAAGAAGCAAAATAGCAATAAACAATTGCTCTGAAGACAACCGATAGACCATAAATGGTGCGCACTTCAGGAAAACAATGTTATTTGCTCTTCACGGCTCATTCTAATTTACCTGGCTCCTAATAATAAAGATGTATTTGAGACTAGAACACATACATTAGAAAAGATTACAGTATCATTCAGGAAACTTAATATCATGGGTTTCTCTCAGCCAGCAATAGTTCTAGAAGGTTCTCAAATTGGTGTGCTTTTATACTTTTGCAGGTTGACTTCCATGCTGCAGAGACACACGTACAAATGGGTCCCAGAAGAGGCAGTGACTGCTCACTCCCTACACAGTTCTATCTTCTGTGTCCACCATAATTCAAGACCCATTGCTGGCCACTGACACACTTCGAGACTTCTAGCTCAAAGTCCAGACATGTCAATCAGTAGGCAAGAAAAGGAATCTGTTCTCTATTTCCTTCTACTTGATTCATTTTTGAAAATTATTTTAAAAATCGATAAATAAGAAGAGTGGTGCTTAGCAACAACTAGCTGTTCTCATAAAAAGCAAAGTATACTATAAGCAAAGGAGGAAAATAATATTCACTATTCTTCTGGCTAATTAATAGTAAGCAGCATTTAAAATTATGAGATATCTAAAAGCTGAGCGTGTTTGAGAAAAATAACTAAACAGAACCTAGTGCTTCGACTATCGCACTCCTGCCTCATGCAAGCAAACTGACATGTGCCTCCGTCTCCATATGTACACGGAATGAGTGGCCCAAGCGGGCAGAAGTCAAGGGGCCAAATCTTTAAGACTTCAGTTTGGAGGGAAAAATACCAAAACACAGGTCTGATTAAAAACTTGGTGTCATGTCGCTCTTCAATAAAGATTTTCCCCACACATCTTGGAAATTCCAGACCACCACATCCCTGAGATGAGAACCACCTGAAGCAGGCTCATCTCACAGGGTGCTCGGGAACACTCATTCTGAACATATGGGCTTTACTTTATTATTCAACTACTCTGCGTCCCTTGGTCTTAACTTCAGCAAAGGTTAGGACTCAGGTTTGTCCATCCAGCTCTGACATGCAGTTCCTTGACACAATAAGCTGCAACAAGCCATGAAGCAAGAAACATAAAGGTCAGTTATAAGCTATGAAACAATGCTTCAAAACAGGAAAGGCAATTCTAGAAAGATCTAGCTTACTTCAAAACTCTTCACTTCTTCTTCACCATCATCATCTTCCTCATCATGACAACTCTGATTTGTGCAGGGAGAAAAAAATAAAGAATATGTTGAGGCAGCAAGTACAAAAGAATCATTTAACACAGAACACCAAGTGATTTGAATGAATTTATTAACCATGCTTAAATATATACATGTATATATGTGTGTGTGTGAGAGAGAAACAGATACTAAGACATCATGATCAATAAATTTATAACCTGAAAATTATATTCTATTGTGCTTTTACAAAATTAAAATATCAAATTACCCTTTTTATACATGACAAATAATTATGAGGTCCCTAACATACTACACATACTACTTATTCATGCATTTGTCTTGTTCAAACCAAACTGCAAACATTAAGCACAAGAATCTTTTCATTTTTTATGTTTTCATTACAATGTACTAATGCAAGTATATGCAACAGTCATTTTACTTAAAACTAATAGAAAGCAGTATCCACTAATTAAAATGACTCTTGCAGCTGGGTATGGTGGCAAATGCCTGTAATCCCAGGGGCTCAGGAGGCTGAGACAGGAGGAACACAGGTTTGAACCAGCTTCAGCAACTTATAGAGGCTATAAGCAACCTAGTGAGATCCTGTCTCTCAAAATAAAAGGGCTGGGAATGTGGCTCAGTGGTCAAGTGCCCCTGGGTTCAACCCCAGGACCGGAGGAAAAAAAAAAAAACTCTTGCAATTCTTTTTTAAAGTTCACTTTTACTGTACATTGCCTAAAGGAAGAAAGTGAAGTGCTGTCACTGATTTATTATTTATGCATAAAAATGATAAAACTGACTATTCCATTATTTTTTCTGGAAATGATAAAGGAGCAGTGCTAAGCCACACATGAGTTCTTATCTAATTCCACAGCTGGAATTTTTGCTTGCTGAGGAGGCAGGGGTATGTCGGCTGGGAACACCGGCTCAGGAGGCAGAGGAACAAGAT
The DNA here is from genome assembly GCA_025594165.1 of Tamias sibiricus. Classification (NCBI taxonomy): domain Eukaryota; kingdom Metazoa; phylum Chordata; class Mammalia; order Rodentia; family Sciuridae; genus Tamias; species Tamias sibiricus. The sequence continues at coordinate 98,318,931 of CM046669.1, forward strand.
GGGAATGAGAGAAAGAATTTCTGGCTTCTTAAAATAATTGTATGTGCTAATATGTGTAAAGTTCTTGCTACTTGGGAAAAAGTGTCAGAAAATAGTGAACTTTTTATAACTCTCATCTTGGTTTGGAACTTGGTGTATAATGCTGACCCAAAGGAAGCTGTCATTAACTAACACCTGTGACTGGAGGAAGCCACCAGCCACGGAAATTACTGTCCCAACCCTTCTGAGCTGTTTTGCTTTTTTTTGTTTTGTGCTTCTGGCAAGCATTCTGTGCATCAATGAAGCGCATGGGGGCAAATGATAAAATCTAAATAAAACAACTTCTTAGACCTCCATGAGTCACAGCACTCAGTGTGGAGACAAAGTGAGGCGAGACAGGAGGGAAGGTAGGAAATGTAATCCTTCCCCCCATTCAGTGGTAGGTTCTAAAAGGGCTGTCATCCTCTTTGATTTACTTAACAAATATGTAAGAAGCATCACCCTTTCCACTTAGAATAACAGGCATGTGACATAGTTTGTAAAGGAGGAAGCAAAGGGAAGTATGCAGACTTGTAGCAGTTTCACTATATGGGTGAAATGTTAAAACTCCTGATTGGCACAAAAGTAGGCTAGGACCACAACAAGCAAGCAAGCAAACAGAAACACCTCTAAAAGATCTCCAGCAACTTTTCAATGTACTGAACAGAAACAGGATTTGTAGGCATGGGAGAATGCTCTTCAACAGCAAATTGTGGCCACGTAATACATGTGATAATGCTCAGGAAATGGAGAGTTATAGTAGTCCTAAAGCACAGGATTGGCTTCCTGGATCAGAACGCTAACTTCTGAGCAAGCAAGAGTGATAACATATGCCAGGAAGGAAAAGGTGAACACACCCCAGACATAATGGGGCAGAAGCATGGAATAGGCAATTTTAGAGAAAAATATAGGGAAAAAAGTAGAATACTTTGGACTGTTGAGGTATCTAAAATAAAATTCAATACCAGAAATGAGAGTATTAAAGCAGCATATGTAGTTGCTTTGATTTGTTGGTATCTGCTGGAAATTTCATCCTGCAGAAGGAGAATATTAAATAGGTTCTTTGAATGTCTTTCTGACTGTAAAGCTCCTCAGAATATTGAGGATGCAAAACCAGAAACTTCCATGTGGATTTAAATCTGACTAACCAAGAGCTAATGAGTGAAGTGGAGAAATCTCTTTTAAAAAAGTGAAATGACATTTTATCATTTTAACTAACAAAAAAATGAACACTGGGTGTAACTTAATGTATATCTTAAACATTTCAAAAACTTAGTAAGAGAAGGAAAAGGAAGGGGAGGGTTTCCTTAGCCAGAACTCCAAGGGTGCAAACAGTATTGAGTGTTCAATTTATGGCAATATCATTCCACGTGGGTACCTTAAGTTGGTAAAACTACCTTTGGGATTAAGCAGCCCCAGACAGTGCAGGAGGGGTGGCAGATGGTAAAGAGACATCCTGAGAACTCAAGCAAGGACGGCCACAGTGAGGACACTCTGGCTGTCAGCAGAGAACAGAGCAGCAAGAGATGGCAACCGGGAGCAGCTGGAAGCACTGGAAGGCTCCCTCTGTGGGATTTTTAAAATAGGAAGATATGTGAAGGAAACAGAGGCCTGTCTCAATAAGCAAAACAAAGAGAATATTAGCCTAAAGTTTACACCAAAGTGCACCTTCAACACCATCATGATTTTATACGATTTTTGAAGTCACTGACAAAGCAAGGAGAAGAAGGAACAGCAAGTGCTTGAGTCACAGCAGATGCCACAACAACAGAGAAGATGTGCAGAACAATTCTTCTGTTTCAGAATCAGCCACCTAAGAAGTTGTAGATTTAAAAAAAGTACCCAGCCAAGAAAAATGAAAATCAACACCCCAGCGGAGTATGATTTTATACACTATTTACTAGCAACTTAGGTAAACTGAGAATCACACTTATCAAGTTTATGTTTAACATAAATAAATAAAAAGAGACAGCACTGGATGATAGAACTGAACTTTCAAAAGATTCCAGCATTGGACAATGGCCTGACTCTAGAGAAATGATGATATTTACTTAACTAAAAAAAAAAAAATCTATCTAAATACAAGGATGTAAGATAAAATTGAACAGAAATTCGCAAACGACTTGGATTTTAGGTTGACAGGTAAGCTCAAAAGGAGGCAAAACTGTGTTTTCTCTGCCAAAATTTTAATGAGTTCCTACAACTAATGGTAAATGTACAGGATCCTAAGCTAGAGAAGCAAGGATACAGACCCTCATGCTCTGCAGGTGAGTGTATAACAAAAACTGCAATCACCTCTGGGTAGCACAGATCAGTAAACTAGAACACTTGCAGAGTAGAAGAAAATGAGTGACAGAGATTGGCCTTCCAGGGGTCCATTAGACAACAAAAAGGATAAGATTATCTAAGTGTGAAGAGGAGATTCTTGACAGAAAGGGAGATCATGTGAGCCTCATTAAATATTTAATCAAATATCAAAGAGAGTTCAATGGAGCTTCAGGATTTGACTAAATTAAAAGAGAAGGCAGAGACACATTTTAGTCACAAAGAACTCTAATAATCAGAAATTGCCTGCCAGCAAACCAGGAGCTTATACCTTTTCCACCCACCTGCTCATGCTCATTAGCTCTGAGGCCACAAAGACTGCCCAATCCTTGGGCACAAAACCCCTCTGGCACACAGTGCCCTCAAGAGCAACAGTCAAAAACCATTAGCCTTGATCTAACTACCTGCCTTCTATGGGTTTGCACGGGGTTCTGAGACCTGCTAGAGAGGTCACACAACCAGAGACAGTGATTCTGCTGCCAATGCACAAACCACCACCTGAACCAGGCTTTTCACACTGCCTGCCTGGGATGCCTACGCTGATTTATTTAGTCAATACATGTGCCAATTGCCATGAGGTCTCTCTTGACTCTTTTGTCTCTCAAACCTTCCTATCCAGATTCCCTGCGCCTAACCCTCAGTCTCAGCGGACGACTGTGAGAAAGAGCAGATGACACTTTAGCCTGGCATTCTCCCCTTCTTCCTTTTCATTACAAAGGAATAAGTGATATTCCTCTTTTATTTATTTATTTGTTTGTTTGTTTTAGTTGTACACAATGCCTGAGGATCGAACCCCGGGCCGCACACGTGCTAGGCGAGCACTCTACCGCTGAGCCACGACCCCAGCCCCCCTCTTTTATCTTTTAACCCATGTTTATTAACCAAGGGTGTTGTTAAAACTGGATATCCACAGGTAGAAGATTAAAACGAGACCACTACCTCTCCTCTTATCCCCTATAGATCTCAACTCCAAATAGGTCCAAGTCCCCTATGTCAGGCCAGAAACTTTGGAACTACAGGAAGAAAACATAGGGGAGACTCTTCAAGATATGGACACAGGCAATGATTTCCTAAATAGGACTCCAAAAGCTCAGGAAACAAAAGAGAATTGACAAATAGATTTATATCAAAATAAAAAGGTTCTGTATAGCAGAGGAAATTTTGATAAAGAAACAACTTCCAGAACAGAAGAAGATTTTTGCCAGTTATTCATCCAACAGAGGATTACCACGAAGAATATATAAAGAACTAACAAGACCTTAACAAAGCCCAAGTAATCCAATCGAAAATTGCACAAATGATCTGAAAAGACACTGCTCAAAAGAAGCAGTACAAATGGCCGAGAAATACATAAAAAATGCTCAGTATCTTTAGCTATCAGGGAATTGAAAATCAAAACTACACTGAGATCCCATCTTACTCCAGTCAGAATGGCTATTATCAATAAATAAAATAACAAATGCTGGTGAGAACAAGATAAATAGGAACACTTCCACTGTTGGTAGGAATGTAAATTAGTATAGTCACTAAAAAAACAGTGTGGAGTTTCCTCAAAACACTAAAAATAGAACCACCCTATGATCATCCAGCAATACCACTCTTGGGCATATATCCAAAGGAAATGAAAAGAGATTTACAATAGCTAAGATATGAAATCAGCCTAGGTGTCACCAACAGATGAACGGATAAAGAAAACATGGTGTATATACCAATAAGTACCATTCAACCATATAAATGAATGAAATCATGTTATTTGCCAAAAAAAAAAAAAAAAAAAAACCAGATGGAATTGGAGGGCACCACGTTAACTAAGCCAAACACAGAATGACTAGTTGCACATGCTTTTGCTCACATAGGGACACTGAAAAATAGATGCCCTGAAAGTAGAAGAGGGGGCACTGGAAAAGGGGACGGGAGGGCAGGGAAGAGTGTGTAGAAGGGACGGTGGACATGATCTAAAAAGATCATGGAAATGTTGCAGTGAAGCCTGTCAGGCCGTACAATAAATGTGCATTAGTTATTATAGTAAAAATTACAAAATCCCAACTAAGAACACTAAAAAAAGAAAACAATGGTCACTTGACAAGCAAGTTAAGAGCAGAGATACATGGAATAATTAGGAAGCTGAGAGTAAGATGTGTCTTATGTTTCTAAGATTTAACAATATTTTGTTTTAATCCAGAAGATTAGACTTTAATGCTTTGTCAAATGAAAATGACTTAACTTTATTAAAATGTTAAAACATTAAAATCTGGGAGGGCTCTTACCTTTGCCATAATATCTGCATAAGCCATATATAAAAAATCTTCCTCCAATTTGCTATGAAAAACAAGAAAAAAAAACATCAATATTAAAGAAGGCTATGTCATTTGTGGATGTACCATCATTGTATAAAATAGCATGTTTGTTGTTTTCTAACAAGTATGATGTTTTATAATTGAATTAACATAAAAATGTAGGGAAATATTATAATCATTCAAAAATATCTTAAAGTCACAGACCAAAGATTTCAAAGCCCCTGAAAAGCTATCCCCTGACCTTATAGAAAAGGCCTCACATCTCAGAAAAGAAGTGGTCTATTGATTCACACAGAAATGTAGTAACTGTAATTTTCTCCAAACTACAAAATTTGAAATGAGCAAATTTAAACAATGTAGGAGCTTCTGATGGCAAAAGTGATATTTGACATTTGATAGAAAGACTCTCTAAATTATAACATTATCATTAAAAAATAATACTTATAATAAAGATTCATAAAAATTAAGAAAGGACCAAATATGCTTATCATCTTTCTTAAGAAGCATGGAGCCATTAATACATGTATGAAAGGTTTCCATCCAAAAACACCTAGAAGTTGCAAAGCTGTCTCAGCAGTTTCAAATTCAGCTATGAGAAAAACTCGTTCATGAGAAATACCTCATTACCTGCCAAGGCCAGACAGACAGCTGCTCTATGCTTAGGGATGAGATGATTTTGTTAGTTGGGAAATAATAAGAGAAAAACAGTGAGAGAAAGGATGGATCACATTCGATAAGAGAGAAATGTACACTGTTATGACATGCAAAGAGGTCACATGAACCCTTAGAACTTCTGAGAAGACACACACGGATGTGGTTGATAATTAAATTATCTCCCAGGCTCTGCAGAGCGCAGGTGAGACCTGGGCTAAGCTGGCTTTCTTTCACAGGGCAGGAAAACAGGCAAAAATTCTATCACCTCTGCAATGCCCCCTCCACAGCACCAACCTCTGCGGGGCCCTGTAATGAGCAGATGCTAAGACACACACTGTGCGCCTCAGAACGCCTTTCTTATTTAACTCCACAGAGGTTTGCCCTTAACTGCTTTGGTGAATTCATATGACTACAACTGAAGAAGGTAAGAAAAAATGGGCAATAGCCTTCAAATAAGCCTTGGAGGTATTTCCAAGTTGAGATTACAACTCACCCACCCTAGAGGCTTCCAAAGACCCACTGTGCAATGGAGACACAGTTTACCTGGAAATTTGGGGTCGCTATTAGCCTGCATATTTTTGGCACTGGAATTTTCTTTGGTTTCTGTTGTTTTACTTATAAACTCTGTTTGAGATTAAACAGAAAATCCATTTCATAAGAAGAATCAGAATCAACTGAATCAGTTAATTATAAATTGTTAAGAAAAACCGGAACTCATAGATATTAAAGACTCAAATTGAATGAATATGGGTCCAGGGGTGTACGCCAGACTTTAAAAAAACTCTCTCTCCAGACAAGATGGAAACTGAAACATGAATAAATGACACACAATACTCAGACATGGACTCCTTTATTTGATCCTCCCATGTGTCCCGTGAAGCCCCAGCCATACCATTTCTCGGTTAAAGCCGTGCGGCTGAACAGCAGGATCAACTGATGCAGAGGATCAACTCTCTTCGCAACGTCATCTTCTTCTGGAGGTTCAGCCCCAGGTTTCTATAAGAGAGTCAGACTTATAAAATTTCATGTTTAGAAGAAATGTTCATTCAACTTCAGGAGCAATAGGAGGGATAGGACCAAATAATAAAAGAAAAGCCCCTCGTTTCCTATTGTAGATATTTAGATACACACGTATATATATTTTATGTGCATTATACATGCTATATATGTATGTGTATAAATATGTGCACATATGTATTCCTGTTGTATGTAATGTATAATGTGTACATAAATGTGACATAATGTGTTGCATAACAATCTCATTGACAATGTAAAATTATGCAGCTTAAAACAGAGATATTTGATCCCTTTTCATATTTAATTATTTCAATTTTTTTTGCAGTATTGACCCCAGGGCATTCTAGGCAAATACTCCATGGAGCTACACCCTTGCCCTCAGAGATATTTAATAATAATCCTGACTTTTCATAAAATGAATTTTATGTCTCCACTAACTCATGCATTTGGACTCATTTTATTTTTACACCAATGGGTTCTTTCCTGGACTTAAGGATTAATGTTATGTGTACCAAGAAAATTTCTACAAGATATCCAAACATTTATGGTTGCTTTGAGCCTAAAGTCAAATCAAATTCATTTTAAAATTCCCAGAGGCAATAAGGACCAGGTTTTAACAACTAAATTAGTTTAGCCATTGTATTCCCAGATAATTTGTGACCTAAAAATGTAACTTTCCAACAAGAGGTCTTTAAACTGGGAATCATGAAGCCTCTGACTAGCCCACAAACTTGATGGGACTGTATGCTCATAATTTTTTTGGCAAGATGTCCTTCATCAGATTTTGAAAAGGTCCTCAACTTATACAAGATGATGACCTGCAGTGCTCTGGACAACGCCAGCCTCTGGGCACTGTCAGATGGAGGTTCTGCTGGCTGTCACCACACTTCCCATGGCTCCCTCAGTGCCAGCCTAGCATCTGCTGCCCCATGGACTTTAAGACACTGGCTACATTTTGTTTGTCCTGAATGTATTTTTGGTGGATAACTTCTTTATAGTTCAGCCTTTTATAGTGTATCCTGGTTCTAAGTTTTAGTGGCCTTGGGGAAGAGTTTAAAAGAATAACTGAACCAAGTTTGGTTAGTAATAAACTTGCACCAGTCATCTTAAATTCTGAATAACATGATATTGATGAGATCTTTTGGAAATAAGAGTGACTTTTTCCATAAATGCTTAATGCAGTAACAATTGAGATTTAAAAGTTTCCTAAGACCAATGCAGTGCAATGATACTTTTTCTTCTTCAATAATCTATGACGACATGTTCCACCAAGCCCCAACCCTCTTTCATTTTATAACCCCATTAAAAACGTACTGCTAAATCTTCAATCAGCTTATCTTCAAAGTAATGTTCTTCTGTTTCAATCCAAGACTTTTCATATCCCTGAAGAAAGAGATTGACAGCCCGATGCCTAAAAAAGATAAGCACGATTTTAAATAAAGGTGTTTTTTTAAAAAAAATTGAAATTAAAAAGGACTTTATCAGTGATTTATTACTGGATTATCTGTACACTAAAAATATAAGGTACAAATAAACTTTCTATTCTCGATCCTCCTCTTGAGAAGTAACACTGTATAGCAAATTAGAGCAAGGTTTCTAAGGTCACATATTGATTTGGATTTAAATCCTAGCTCCAGCATTTCTAAGCTCTGTAACATTGATCAAGTTATTCAACTTTCTCAACTTTCATTTTTTCTTATTTTGAAAACTAGGATAACCTCATCTATATTTCAGTTTATAAGACTCATAATGAGATAAAGAACGTAAAGCACAAGGGAGAGACATTAGATGGTAGCTATTATTACATAAAGTTACTCTTAATAAATGATGTAAAAATGTCAATAGATGAATAAATCTGTGTTCAAGTTAATATTAAATGTGAGTCCTGAGGATTCCAAAGCAAAACACATTTAAGTGAAGTTCATGGGAGTGTACGTGCAAAGATTGAACCTTGGATTCTGATAACGAACGACCAGCTAGGAACTAAAACACCAGTGAAAGCTAGAAGAGTTGGTGAGAACACAACATTAACAATGGATGTGGGTAAGATGTCACCGTAAGATCGGATGAAAGCATCACTGGCCCTAAGGGAATGTCGTAAGAGAACACTGGGGATACCAGAATGATGGCACTGCAGGATGGGACGCTGTGCTCAATGGTGAGAGAAGCGGGCTGAGGACTCCAGCTTGTTGGCAAAGGGCCTTGAACACTGGGGAGAGGAGCTGGCAACGCAGCTGGTGCCCTGGCAATCACACACACACGCTCATCCATGAGAAAGGCATGCCCAAGGACTGCCCGCCTGCTGGCTAGCGGCAGCACCATGCAGCTCTCAGCACACACACACGGGCTCTCACGGGAACTCTGGTTGCAGCAGTTGAAACCTGGACATTCCTCAAACACGTTTAGGGGTATTTCTCAGAAGCCACCAGGTTGGAGAACCACTGGAGTGAGGAATGCAGTTTTGGAAGTGACACATCTGAGACAGTGGAACAACGAGTTCTGTGACACTGTAGGAATCTGCTGCTACCCACTTGATATGAAGCAAGGAACAAGTGACATAAAGAGGTGGCACCAAGGGAAAGATACTGTTGGGAATAAGTCACAAGAAAACTGATGAAATTTTTAGACACATAGGAGTAACCAAAAAAGGAATGGGAATTTGAATTCAAGTTTAATAATCTATTTGACCACATGGTGACACCACATGGTCAGAGAGCTTAGAAGTAGCACATGGTCGGAGGCAGTGGCTAGTATATCTTAGACTCAGTGAGCATGACCTGATGATAAGGAAACCACATATCTTAGCAGAAGAGAAAAGTGTGACACTTTGTTCTGTTTTTGTGGTTTTCGTTGCCTTATATTATGCATCTGTGCAAACACTTTAATTCAATGTCCTCGCACCACTTGCTGCCCAAGGTGCTGAAAACATAAAATTGAATAACATTCTAAAGGAACTTGGAAGTCAAATCAGAGACAAATACCTGCACGATAATGCAGGAAAGTGCTACAACAAGAAGCAAAATGCATCCTGTGAACAAAAAGGAGAAGGTGTTCCACTTGCAAGGAGGCCAGAGATGTTCCCAAAAGAGAGATGCAGATCTGTTACAAGGCACAAGGATGATGTCACAAATATGTCTGTGACACGTCTAAAGGAAGGTGGTGGGTCTTTCAAACTTAAATTATTCCATAAGTTAGTATAGGATTAGCCCTTTTCCTCAAATGCTAATAATTATACAAATACTAACAATGGCTACATTTTTTGTGCCAAGCTCTCTTCTCAGCATGCTGTGCTCGCGGATCCATTATATCAGCTGAACACTCTACAAGGAGGTTCCTGTCATGGTCCAGATGAGGAAACTGCAGTGGGCTCGGGTGAGTAACCTGTCCAGTGTCATCCAGCAGAGAAGCCAAGATGCCCAGATGGGAATCAAGACAGTTTGACTTCAAGTAATGAACTCCCGATTGCTCCACAGGGCCTCACCCATGTGAGCAGGTACTCCTCAGTGTGTAAATATCAATTAACACTCCCATTACAGACCACAGTTCTCCAAAAAATATCCAACAAAGAAAAGTCATGTCCGAAATTACACAGAAGGACAACAAATCTCAATTTGGCTATTATATGTATTTTAAAAATTCTGACCTTGGCAGATTATACAAAGGAGCCATCCTGAAGCAGGCCACCACCGCCCTTTTCCTCTGCTTGGAGAGTAGTTTATGCCACACGGCCTTTTTAGATCTCTGAGGATGCTCTACCTAAGGGAGAATGACACAAAACATGCAAACTTATTCCCCAAGCTCCCTGAAAATACAACATGAAACATCTATACATTTTCAGTCCAAGAGTACCTTAAAATTATTTGCAAGAATCAACATTCTAAAAGTCACCCAAAACTAAATTTGAGATAGTTTCAAACAATAAATAATATCCCAGTGAAAATATTACATTTTCCAAGTAGTATGTACTTCAGAAGCTTTGTCATCTCTAATGTCAAAGAAGCATAAAGGCATTCTACATAAAATCATTGTGCATAATTCTTAAATTTTTCTTAGATTCTCAAATATATTTTCTGTCTACGCGAAATAATTTTACCCTTTCTTTTTTCTGTATCTACTGGAACCAATTTTACCATAAGAGCAGCAATCACAAATAGAGCTAGTGAAAACCCTAGTGTTCCTTAATATGAGAAGATGACAAGGCTCTGAGAACAGTGTCAGGAGTGAGTAAAGGGATGTAATTTTGCAAAATAATGTTAAAGTATATAAGTATTTTGTTAGACGGGAACAAATGAGAATTCAAAAGTCACAGTAAATGAGGCAAGCAAGCTGTCGTTAAACTAATGGTATTTGGAACTCCAAGAGGAAAAAGAGATTCATTATTAGAAAGAAAAAGAATCCCAACAAGGGGTTCTAAAGTCATTAGTAATCTCCAGGCAATTGAGCACTGTACTTCCCAGACTGTAATATCTCCGGCCAATACATTTAGATTTCTGGAAGAAATAAAAATGTTATGTTAGCAAAAAAAAAAACTGAATTTACTATCCTTTGCAGTAAAAGGTCAAAATATGAACATAATAATGCCTGAAGAAATATTAAGAACATTGGGACTATAATAGCTCAAAAATTTAGCAAGGCAACTTGTTTAATTGAAAAGCACTTATTTCTGTGACACTTTTTAAGAAAGAATCAATAAACCTTTTTAACAAAGGCCCATTTCAATTTTCTTCTCCATGAGCAGGCTGGGTGAAATATGCCATTGTTGAGAACTTTGTGGGTGAAAACAGGATCAAGGGCGGTGTGTTAGACCTGATGCTCTGCGACTTCCCATTCCACTCTGCGAGCTGAGCCTGTACACAGGTTTTCACAGAATGGGCATCCTGCTCAGCATGGTGCAGTCAGGAAACAAGTATGAGAGACACCCAGGCATTGAAAGGCTCCTGGTCTCATGAGGCTCCCCACTGGCAGAGCCTGGGATCACAGGAGGAAGGACCTTGAGGAGTGGGCTTTCCTAAAATCAAGTAAGAGGTCTCTTGGAACGGTGGCCTAGAGGTAAACCCTGCCCTGTGCTTGAGCATCCTGAGCATCCTGATGTGTTACTGTGTGAGCTCAGCTAGAGAACAAGGATCAGGAAACGCACAAGAGACAGTCGGCCCTCCTGAGAGTGAACAAAGCACACACCCACACAGTTAGGACACTGGAGGAAAACTAATCAACAAGTATTTCCTGTGCACCACTGTGTCTTATTTGTTTCTTTGGCGCTGGGAGTGAACCCAGAACTTGTGCTTGCTAAGGAACATTCCTAAGCCCACACCCAGAGCCCAGCACACCTAACTGCTTCTGCAATGACTTCAGCAAGTGAAAATCGTCTTTGCAAATACTTTGTAACTCACTTATAAAATTAACATTAGAAGTGTCAAAGGGACAAGTCCTATGTTCTACTCATGGAAATAAACCAATTCATAAATCAGCTACTTTTACCTGCCTTTGGCTCATTTTATATTCTAGCTCTCTGTCTTGTTGTGTATTTATGTGATTCTGTATCTGTGTACTCAGAGACCCTGAGCTTCTGGAGCCCAGGGGACACTCAGTCAGGGAATCCTACTGGGCACCAAGCTATCCTAGCTAGTGCACCCACTGAGAGTCCCGGCAGGAGTGGATGTGTAGTGAAATGAACCTTGATTTAGAAATGTCTTCATCTATCAAGACTGGATATCCTTTATTGTAAATATAATAAAATATATCCAGATTCTAATGAGCTTCGTTTAATTTACCTAAAATTCATCCAAGCAAATCCAGATTGTGTAGAAAAAAACAAGAACAGTTAAAAATTCATGACAAGTAATACCGCTGGAAATGACCCTCCAGTAGCCATTTAGTTACACTTAATGATCTCATTAAATATGTACATAATTTTTAAAACACAATTCTCTGACTTCATATGCATCACTCACAACTTCATTACCTCAAGTCCCTTCATTTGCTGATTAATGAGAATTTTTTTTTAAACTTCCTAAAAGCATGAAGACTCAAGAGTGTCCAGGGGAAACAGCAAGATTCAAGGTCTTAGACGACGCGAGCGCACGTCAACACCTCTGTGGCCTGACAGCACCCTAGTTGCCACCATCTCCTGAAGTGGAGATGGAGCAGTAGTAGCACTGGGGACATGTGAATAAGCAAGAAGGAAATTAAAAGGACAGCCAATTGGACATGAGAATTTAGCTGTCTTGTGTTACCCCACAGCCTCAGTTCTTTCTCTTCCTCCTCTTTTCTGCTATGGCTATACTCTTGCACTAAGGTAAACATGGTTCATTACAGCTATAAAATTCCCTTTCTTACAAACTTTTGGTTTTATTTTGCATTGTTTTTGAATAAATGATTGCCTCCTTAAAAAAAAAAAAAAAGGACAATTGGATGATATTTTCCTATTTAACAGGGCAGGGATGGAAGGTCAGATAATATAAAGTAGGTCTCAAAGCAAAATGGTCATTATCACTATGATAATACTTTCAAATATGGTTAAAGGAGATACAAAGTTAAAAATATTAGTCAGGCAGGGAGACACACGTTTGTAATCCCAGTGACTAGGAAGACAGGAAGATTTTAAGTTTGAGGCTAACCTCAGCAACTTAGCGAGACCCTGTCTCAAAATATCAAAAGGACCAGGGATGTAACTCAGTGATTAAGCACCTCTTGGTTCAATCCCCATTGCCAAAAAATACACACACATGTGCACACACCCACGTATATAAAACACTCAGGTGTCAAAATTCCTGAGATAACATGGGACACTTTGTATTTCATGTTCAGCATGAAGTAACCAAGTCCAGCAGGTCACTGAGGCCCAGGGGTGGACAACTCTGTTGCGGTCACCTGAGCTCCCTTGCTCTACTGTTTTTCACTAAATGGACTTGAAAACAGACTGAAACTTGTGTTGCATATATTTTATCTCTCTAGAGGACCACTTCTGCAGAGATGTAAGCTTCTAACTGAGGATGTCTCAACTGTTCTGGAAATTCTTGGACAAAGGGCATGAATGATAAACAAAACATACAGCAAGCTCTGTAGTGTAAAGTAGACACGTGGAAACCAGAAACACTTTTCTCACATGGGCTTTGATATCCACGCATTGTTCTTCTCTAGGTGTAATTTGTTCCTGATCTCAGAGGAAATGAACTCAAAAAGTATCTGTGATAAGAGGGAAGACTAATAGAGTAAGAAAAAGCAAAATACTTCAACTATAAAACCCGTGGAGGACCAGACCCCAGACACACTGTCACAGCAGTAACAAAAAGATGCAAGTATAAAATAATTGAGATCAGGTTTAACAACTGAAATTTTTGTTGAAAGGATTTAGAATTAAGTATCTAATCTTAATTACCTGTACTATTTTAGAAATAATTTTAAATGGCAATAAAAAAAGGCCCTAATATCCTGAAATACATTATCTATACATTGCCACAAAAATCATAAAATTGGAAGTTGTGCTTATTAAATACCGGGCAATCCCAAATCATATTCTTTATAATGAGTATGCTGAACATATATATTTTGGGCTCACAAGTTAACACACATCCTCTCAGAAAAAACATTTTTATGTTGTTAAGGTGAACACAATCAAATCCACACAAACTCTGACCTGCTCAAGATGAAAAAGCACATTTGCTATATCCAGAAACTCTCTCCACTGTCCTCTCTGGATCTGAGGTATCTTCTGCTCTGTTCGGCAAGTCTTTGTAAAGAGCCATTTGCCATCTAATAGCAGGATCCTCTAACTGCAGAAAAAGGAGAAAAGTAAATAAAATGCAAGGTGACATGCTAAAGAGGCAAGGGTATAGCAACAGTTATTTATTGAACATAGCACAGAGTTAGACACTGCAAAGCTGCAGCTACGCAGGATGAATAAGGGTGTAATATACAGCATGGTAACCATAGTTAGTAATATCGCATAGCATTCTGGAAATTGGCTAAGAATAGACTGCAGATGCTCCTACCACTTACACTATTTGAGGAAATGGATATGCAATTTGCTTGACTACAGTAATCACTTCACTATATACATGTATACCAGAACAACGGGTTGTATACCTTAAAAATACACATTTGAAGAAAAACAAAGAAGCACTATGCAGAGAGCAAGACAGGCAAGTCTTTGCACTCATCATCTGGTGGAGAGAACAGGTAAAAGTGAATATTTTATAATTGTAATAGAGAATGCTAAAAAGATATATGGGGCAACGTGAGATTAGATCTACTTTGTGGGAAGCTGGGAGGATTCCCTAAGCAAGTGAAGTTCATTAGGGCTTAGGATGAGTTGCCAGTGAGCAGAGGACAGGTAGGGCAACCCTGGATCTCTCCCTTCTCCACACATATTCCAACTGTCGGAAGATGCTTGCTTATTGATATAGGCAATGATATAGGATCATATTTATTTGCAAACATACACCAGAGCTTAGTCTCACTGGAACAATGGATTTAAATATCACAAATCAATGGGGATCTCTAAAAATCACATTCATCATAAGGGAGTCTACACATTTTACTTGTTAATACTGTCAAATTTCCTCGGTGGAAATTCTAATTGAAGTCTCCGTGTATTTAATAAAGTTACTATAAATCATAAAAACTGACCAACACAAGCATCTTACTGGGATAAAGCACGTAACTACAAAGAAATCAAAGGTAATAATTATGTCATCAGAAGCAGAAAAGGCAACCCCTTTTCTTTATCTTCCACTTTGGAATTTCCATTAAAAATGAGAGATTGAGCTGGTATGAGGGTGCACATCTGTAATCTCAGCAGCCCAGGAGGCTGAGGCAGTAGGGTCATGAGTTCAAAGCCAGCCTCAGCAAAAGTGAGACACTAATAACTCAGTGAGACCCTGTCTCTAAATAAAATACAAAACAGGGATGGGAATGTGGCTCATTGGTTGAGTGCCCCTGAGTTCAATTCCCAGTACTCCCTGAAAAAATGAGAGACTGAGTGCTATAAAGCAGAAGCAAATGGACAACATCTAATACCGAAAAACCCCTAGCCTAAGAAAGCGCAGTTTGAAATGCCAAAAATAACTTTCATTTAGAGACAGAGATAGAGCTTTGTATGTGAATAACTTTTAAACACCGTTTGTCCTAAATAAAGTGCTTTCCTTGCTAGACTTTTTGATCCACAGACTATACTTTGGAACTTCTAGATTTGAATCTGCATCCTTACTTATATTTAATAAATAAATTTATCAGATAAAGTAAAATGTTTATTTCCTCTAACATGAAATTATGCCACTGGCTTCAGGATTATTAGCCTTACAATTTCAAGACAGTGTATTCAAGAAGGAGCTAAAAACAACAACAACAACAACAAAAAAAATCACACGATTTTGCAAGTGTGTATATTTCCTTAATATGTATGCCTCACTCCAAGTACAAGAAAGTATAGACTAAAATGTTAAAATAAACATGTACTTATTACCACTTTACTTTCAGGGGTCATGTTTTTGGAAGTAAAATAACTACTACAAATTTTCAGCTTTCTGACCTCCTCTTTCTTCTTTTTGCCTCAATATGCTATGTAAATTGTCCAGAGCATGGGTGCAAATGACCCCCAGGACACGATGGAAGAACTTATGCAGGCAGAGCCATCTTTAGCTGGCCATCTTCTAGGATGAGCTCAGAGCTCTTCTTCAGCGGCACTGCATATTTCTGACTCTCTCACACAGCAGCGGCTGAAGGAGGCCAGCTACTCTCCACACGTGGCTGGGGGCACTGGGGACCGCTGCAACCTTTCAGGGGTCCATGCTTCCCCACTCATATACGTGAAACCAAACGGAAAACAGTGTCTCTCACTAAAGGGGCGCAAAGCTTGTAGTGTAAACTCTGGGAATGCATTTCAGCTGGAGACTTTATGAACTTTTTTCAAATGTTCAAAATCTATTTGCTATCTGAAAGTTAATATCATTTAGTGAGAACTCATCTCCTCCTCTTGAAGATACTAACTATGGTGAGTGCACATCCGCGCTCACAGGGAATTGGCTCCCAGCACACCCGTGCACACTGCGAATTCTCAAAGTCCCGTCTCACCTTTATCACGTTCTGCTCCCAAGTGCTAAGACATCGATTTTGGCGTGCATCCTTTGGCAAGGGACATTTTAACACATTGAGGACATACATTATGTAATTTTTACCACTTTTGGACATTTAGATATTTTTAGAATTTAAAAAATTCTTGAAAAGGATACAAGAATAGGAAAAAATAAACAGAGTTGAACTAATTGTTAGACTTCTTAAGTGGCATAATAGGTTCTGTAAACAAAAGAATACTTTACTCTTTTGTATGAAAAAATTCCAAACAATGGTAGGTGCTCAGTGGACTTACTATTGCACAAATACATCTAATGATTCTTTTACCTGTCATTAAAAAGTAGGTGTTACATCAGTTTCCATCCAAATTTTCCTTCTGAATTTACATTTCTCACATTAGATAAACTCTTTTATTCTTTTTGCAGCAATTCTCTGTATCTTTCCTAATAACTCCTGAGTACACATATTTGATTTTTGACCACTAAATGCAAAATTTCAATTTTTTTATGGATATCTGTCTCCAAGTCTCCAAACCCTTAAACTCAGCTATATCCAAACTTTATTTCAACTGTTGACATACTTGTCTTCAAAATCTGACATTCTGTAATGACTACTTTAAGAATATAAAATGTATGGCCTTTAGAATCTTAATATAAAAGAATTTGCACGTCCAATAAAGACTAATTAAGATATTTTCACCATCTTGATTGCTAAAGTAACATTATTTGTAGTTTTAGTCTAAAGAAAAAGTAACTAATTTACAGATATTAAGTGTGCATTACAATAAAATTTGGCTTACCTTGCCTTGTAAATGAATATTATTGCGGATTATGTCTCGTACTTCATCCTCTGTGTCTTTCTGTCAAGAAATACATGTTACCTGTTATGGTTTAGACATGAGGTGTCCCCCAAAAGCTCATGCATGAGACAACACAAGAAAATTCAGAGGAGAAATGATAAAGTTATAAGAGCCTTAACCTAATCAGTGGATTAATCCCCTGATGGGATTAATTGAGTGGTAATTAAAGGTGGGTAAGGTATGGCTAGAGGAAGTGGATCACTGGGGTTGTGCCTCTGGGGCATATATTTTGAATCTGGTGAGTGCAGCCTCTCTCTGCTTTCTGATCATCATGTGAGCCACTTCCCTCAGCCACACTCTTCCTTTCTGATGTTCAGCCTGACCTTGAGCCCCAAGGAATGAAGCCAGCTGTCCATGGACTGAGACCTGTGGAACCATGAGCCCCCAGATAAACTTTCCTCCTCTAAAATTGTTCTTGTCAGATTTTTTAGGCAAAGCAGTGAAAAAGCAATAAAAGCAACTCAAGCATACTTAAAATAGTGTCCATCTGACAAACTTCTTTATTGAAATAAATGCCACAAATCTGAAGCCTTCTCCTTCACATTATTTTTGGCTATTGCTGTAGCTTGAAACAAGAAAAGGACTCTCTAACCTCAGAGAAAGCACATCAAGACTGAAAGTAACTGGGCTTCCGATTCAGACCAAGAAGGCGGACAGAGGTTCAGCACATTTCTCGGGGCTCAAACAGAAGCTTTTCCACAACTTTCTGCCAAATCCGGGAAAGCAATCTTAGCACCTCATAACATGCTCAGTGACCTAGCAGTACCGAGGAATTTGTGTCTGGGAATCAGACAAGAGTCAATAGGGCTGCATCTCTGCCATCCACGCCACCAAAACCATCCCTCCATCTACTGGGCTCGGAGGTCAAACCTGGGATGTGCACAGGTGCACTACTGATTCTTCTCAGGAACCTGGGCAGGGAGGACATGTCCTCCAACTTATGTAAGCATAAAATAGTCATTTCAAGGTATATTTTTGAAAAATTGCATCCTTCTCTGCATAGCTATGAGGAACATCAGAGGACATAAAAAATCCTGAAAACATAAATCCTGATACTTGCACAGGACAGCAGCTGTCAGTGTAGTCAACACCTTAGCTAAGCACCATTGGCATGATATATTATGCCTCTAACACTGAAAAATCACCTTTCATAAATTTGAATACTCCACTCATCACAAATTTTATATGTGAGTTCATATATAATCCATTTGTTTTCATTACCAGAGATTTGTGCCTTTTATGTTTGGTTTCTGAATATGCCCTGGAGGTGGTTAACCAACTTAGAAATAAAAATGACCTCAAAAAAAAAAAAAAAAAAAAGACAGATTTTGATTCAAGTCCTAGAACCTGTGCAGAAAAGCTGCTTAATGAAGCATTGAATGCAAGGGAAATACTGACATAGAGTAGGAAGCCAAAGAATAGGAACACCTGCGAGTCTGCAGGGTGGGTGATCGCTACCAATGGAGTTAGGAGGCGGCTTACCAGACTGAATCGATTTTTGGCCAGAGCAATGAGCTCCTGGTCCCCAGGGGCACAGATGTTCAGCCCAATGGGCAGGAGCCGCTTCAGAGCTGCTACGATCAGAGAGGTCTGCATCGAGTAGCGGTCTCCTCTGCGTTTCATTTTCTTTCTTTCCTGGTCAGAAACAGCTGCCTAGGAACAAGGAGAAGTGCTGGGACCGGGACCTGCTTTCCCCCATTCAGAACACGAAGCTGCGCTGACTTGGCCACGTTGTCTTGTCTTTCTCATTTTGTGCTAGCCCTTACTTTTTAAAAATCCTACTATCCTGAGGACATTTTTCTCTTCCCGTCTTAGCATCTTTTGCTAAATCCTACTTTCAGATCCCTAGGGCATTATGATCCCTGGCATGCATGTAATTACTGGAGAACAAGACACACTACAGTGGTAGGGAGGCAGAATGTGAGAAATCTGTGGTAATTTCAGAGATGGCATGTTTTCTAATTTTCAGTGCATGAGAGAAATTTGAGACTAAAAGAGGTTTTTTTATTGTTGGTTGTTTGTTCATTTGGTTTGACAGATGCTTACTTTGCTATGTAGATACACACACATATATACGACGTGTTTTGTTCATATGCATACTGTGTGTTTATACATATCCATATACACACATATAAAAATGCAAAATGTATGGTACGTGTAAAACTATTATAAAATACACTTTCCTTTTATTTGGTCTACACACTTGTCTCCCTAGAGCTTCCACTCCTATCTGTAGAAATGGAAGTGATAGACCAGTCAGCATTTCATCAACAGTCATAAATATCTGGGTGAGCAGTTTACAAGGGAATGTACTGCCATGATACTTCAGGGCTCTCGTGATTCTTTTGAAGACTAATGCTGGTGTCAAAGGTCACCCTGAAAGACAGTCTAATTTTCACTGGGAAGTGAGTATTTATGTTAAGAATGTTCTAATATCAAAATTTAATAGTTGCCTTCATCCACTTGTTCGTGCAGTTTCTTTTTTTTGTAGCAATAATTCAAACTTGGAACATAGTTTCATAATAATGACATTGTAATATTAGGCTATCTAAGGAAAATTTTAACATACAAATGATTTTCCTTAGACAAAATAAGGCAAACTATATCACAATAAGAAGTTTTTAGCATAGTTAAAGTAGTGAAATGATCATTCCATCATACAGTAATGGCAGCTCCTATAATACTGACTATAAATGTATAATTACTTATATTACATGTTATATCAAAAATGTAATTTTCTGAACCACAGAAATAAGCATCATATTTATGTTCCAAAGAGATGTATGTATTTCATCAATCCAACTTTTATTTGTAGCAATGTATAAAAGATTATTTTTAGTAAACTTATCAGAAAAAATACAATGAAGAATTAGTGGTACTATTAAATTGATTAATACATAAAATTAGTGGATCAGTAATTTTAAATGAGCTCTTTGTTGAAAAGGAAATGAAAAAATATAATAAAACTAATTATTCAAATGAAGACCATCATCCTAAAAATTAAAAAAATTGATACAAAATACAAACATACTTCTATTCAGTACTTAATATTTTCAGCAAACCTACTGTATTAAAGTCTGAATATCATTAGCATTAGAGTTTTCTTTGATTTTAACTTGTATGTTTCTTTTGGTCTAAAGGTTATATAAGAAAAAAGAGTCATACTGATTTTTGTTTTTCTTTTGTGTATGCATGTGGGGAATTGAATCCAGAGCCTTGAACATGCTAGGGAAACACTATATCACTTAGCTAAATTACCAGCCCTTTATTTTGTTTCAATTTAGTTAAACATTTTTTTTTTTTTAAATAGGGTCTTGCTAAGTTCCTGAAGCTGGCCTCAAACTTGGGATTCTCCCGCCTTCAGTTGCTGTTCCCAGCAACCTGGTTTGATATTTATAACTGCTGAAGTGATCTGATAAAAAAAAATAACTTAAATCAACTATAAAATCAACACTGAATTGTTCAGTTTGTGATAAACATTATACAAAGGGATTCTTACTTACACTCAAACAATAACCTTGCTTTCTATCCCCTAAAAATCTACAACTGGAAAAAGTAGCAAATCTTTGGATATTTATGGGCAAAATCACAGCTAGTATGAAGAAATTAAAAATATGGTAAATATACTAATTACAAAAGTGAAGCTGACTTTAAACGACCAGGGCAAGTTACTACATTTCAACAGCATCTCCACTAGCAAGCTCTGACACTCTGTGTGACTATCCACTGGCTTGAGTCATGCCAGGGCCAGCAACCAGAGAACCAAGGATGCCCCAGAGCCCATGAAAAGCCCAGCAATGAGCCAGCCTGACAGCTGCTCCCCTTGCCTCCCTTGGAAAGGGCAGTCAAGGCTCCGCACCACCCTCTCCCAGCTGCAGTCTGTGAGATTCCTTTGCAAGGTTTGCTCCCTGCCTCTAGGGACCTGTGAGTAGAAACTTCCTCCTTCCTGCGAGGCATGTCTGTGTCTGTGTCTTACTCGACCTGACTCAAATTAGTCCTGGGAACTCTAAAACATCATATGTGTTTTCATCAGTAAATAACATTATCAAACCCTTCAGAGTCCAGTTATAAATCTCCAAAACAGCCGGGCACAGTGGCACGTGCCTGTAATCCCAGCACTTGGGAGGCTGAGGTAGGAGGATTGCGAGTTCAAAGCCAGCCTCAGCAATGGTGAGGTACTTTAGCAAAACTCAGTGAGACCCTGTCTCTAATAAAATACAAAAAGGGCTAGGGGAATGGCCCAGTGGTGGAGTGCCCCATAGTTCAATCCCTGGTACCAAAATAAATAAATAAATCTCCAAAACAAATCCAAGAAGTACCCATCCAGGAGAGAGCGATGAAGCAACTGCAGTAATACCTTGGACATCTTTGACTTGGTGTCAGTAATGAGGAATGACATGTTGTTGATTTCATTCTGCACAACGAAGTTCTGCTCCTCCCTCTTGAAATTCTAAGAAGTTGCAAAGGAAATTTCAGTTTTAACCACTCAGAAAAGAAGTGTGTACTTATAGGTTACACAAGAGCCAAAAGTTTCTCAGGAACTGATATCAATTTCATGCACAACTTAGCAAGAAAGGGAGCAAGTGTTTGTTGAGTGTGTAATGAGGGGGCGTGGCTAGGGCCGACAATCAGAGGAAACACAGACAGCAGGTGTGTCTTCAAGAGGGACACCTGGTTCAGAAAACTTAAGCCACAGGTCAACCAGTGACAGAATGCATACCATAGCCTGAGTTTCCCTGGTGAGCCACAGGCACTGCCTCCTGAGGTAAATAGGGCTTTCAAGGACACATACAACTGCAGCACAGCTTTCTACTCTGTCGGACACTTCATCCACTTTTAAACTATTATGACAGTATTTTATTCACTTAAACTGAAAACATGAAAAAATGGCAAAATCATTAAATATTTGGGAAAGAATACAACACATACTAATGGGTTTGTGTTTTAAATACATACGTGAGATTCAAAAGCATAGTCTGATTTTTTTCCCTAGGCATCCATCTAAAATTTTGCTGATTGTAAGTTGCAAAATCCTGTCTAGCATATAAATTTAAAAAAGCTTCTTTGGTATTTTAGTGATTGATATAGTTGAGCATTCTCTATTCCCCAAGGAAAAAATGCTGTGTTTATAGCATACTATAGTGATGCAGCCACATCCATGTTTATAGCTGCTCAATTCACAACAGGAAGCTATGGAGACAACCTAGGTGTCCTTCAGTGGATTAATGAATAATGAGAATGTGGTATATATACACAATAGAATATTACTCAGCCACGAAGAAGAATGAAATTATGGCATTTGCTGGTAAGCAAGCGGAACTGGAGACTATCATGCTAAGTGAAATAAGCCAATCCCATAAAACCAAAGGCCAAAACAAAGGAGGTTGGGGAGGGGAATAATAGGAATCCAATGGATTAGACAAAGGAAATAAAGGGAAGTAACGGGGGAAAGGGAATAGGAAAGACAGCAGAATTAACTGTGGGGTAACTCCACATCATGTACAACCACAAGAATGGGATCCTAAATAGAACAAGCTATACTCTATGCATGTATAATCTGCCAAAATACTTTCTACCATCATGTATAACTAAAAGAGAACTTTTTTTAAAATGCTATTTTCAGTTTTCTTAAGTGATTTATTCCTGGGAAACTCGTATTTGTCCACTGGGCATCACAGGTGGAGTGACCCAACGCAGGAAATGAAAAGTAAAAGACCCCAACCCATTGTTGCTCTTTGGCAGTTGAAGATGGACTGATTTCTTCTGGAGTTTTCTTTCAGAATACCTGGAATTATCTAACACAGCCTTTTAAGTGAGTCATACAACATAAGAGGTCACTGGCTTTTACCTAGAGGAACATAAAATATCTAAAATAATTCATTATGACAAGAGAGATGAAGAATGTCAATGTGGAGATAAAAATCCACATGTAAGCAGAGCAATTATTTCATATAATATTTTTGTGTGACACATTTTTATAAAGTTCAGTATTAAATCTAACAAGCCTCCTTAGATGTAGGCAAGAAATAATACTGATTATCCTATTATTAAGTAGGAATTTGAAATATTACATGTTCAAAATGATTTGCTTTGTCCAACAAACTGATAATGCAAACCGCAAACACCCCGTGGCTGATCAAACCAGCTAAGGTTTTCTTTCACTGTCTTCTACTTACAAAGTTGCACAAAATCATAACTGATATGAAAATGCTAGGGATTAAAGTAATGCAGGACCATAACAAATGCCCATATTTATGCTGCTCATTACTGGAAATAACTGAGAGAATATTCTAAAATTCTTCCTATGATTAAAATATCTTTTTTCAGATGTAAATCTATAGTTCTGTAACATACAAAATAAAATGAAAATTCACTACAGATGTACTTCAGAAATCACCAAGAGGATTCCTAGCAAAGCTTTATTTCCAAAGACAACTGATTCCAAAATGTGAGAAGATCTAAATTCCTACAGAAGAGAATGTGATGAGAAGAACGAGAGGAAGCAGTTGGTCCCTTGAGACCAGCTTGTCTCGGCACTCACCCAGACACCAGTGCTGCTGGGGGACAGGGGTGGGGTGGGGGGCAGCAGGACACCAGAGACAGGGAAAACCAAAGGTGAAATGGCACAGCTCTGGGTAATGCCACTCTCACACTCAGATTCAGGGACAAATTTTAAAAATGTTTTTATGCAATGCCATTAAAAATCTGCCAAATTTCAAAGATCCAAACCAGGCTGTTCCCTCAGGGTCCCCAGGGGCACCTGCCCTCTCTCCCAGCTGTCAAATGAATCCTAGAGTACCAGTTTGAGAAAAAGCCCCTCAGATACTTACTGAGGGGCTAGTTTACGTTGACAAAGCCCTTATGCCTCTGGCAGGAGATACTGCCTGTCGCCAGCATTGCACTTACATGGGACTTCGACCAGTAGATGAAGACCTCGGCCACCATGCGGAAAAGCTCCTCTGCCTCCGGGCTGGGCTCCTTCAGCCACTTGGCCCTGGATCACACAATACAGGAGGTGGCTTCTCAGTTACTCTTGGAGTTTTTTTTTTTTTTTTTTTTTTTTTAATCATCCTCCCTCCCACAGTTCAATCTGTTGACCACAGAGCTCAGGATGTCTCAAGTACAGCTGTGACTTTTAAAAATATGTAAATGAGTGTCCCACTGCCAACTTTCACATGCAAAAGGCTGAATACTTCAAAGTAGGATTTCTGATTTCAAATTTCAGATGCCTGGTGAAAATTAACCTACGTATAAGCATCTGGTTATGCTATAACCATGAAGCAGCCCCTGGCCAAGCAGTTAGTGAAGCAGCAGCTCACGGGATCTGTGAGCCGAGGGGTTAGGAGCAGGCCAGGGAAAGGGCCGCTTTTGGCGAGTGTACCTGTTGTAGTCCACAAATCTAATCAGGAGAGGGTAGAAGGCATAGAGATCCCTGGCCAGTGTGGTGAACTCATCTAGGACGAGCAGCTCGGCCTCCGACATGTCCCCTCTGGCCTCTGCTTTCAGGTGGTCTTCCTCGGACACCACCATGGCGGCCTTTTTCTTGAGTTTCTCCATCAGTGGCAAGAAATGAGTTTTTAAGAGCTGAGGTTTCACTTTATTGATAATCGGCTGGGAAAACACTGTGAAGACAGACATCAGGATTCTGCTCGGTACAAACATTCATTCACACGAGGACAAGTTGTAAAGACAACTGAGAACTTTCCTCTGTCCCAGAACCTGGCTTCTGACAATGAGAGCCCAGGTCCCAGCCTTTGTTCTAATCCAAAGCCTAACTGTATAGTTAGTGTTCAGAAATGACTACTGGGAGGCTGAGACAGGAGAATCACAAGTTCAAAGCCAGCCTCAGCCACTTAGCAAGGTCCTACACAACTCAGCGAGACCCTGTCTCTAAACAAAATATACAAATGAGCTGGGGATGTAGGTCAGGGGTTAAGCGCCCCTGGGCTTAATCCCTGGTACAAAATAATAATAATAATAATTACTGAATTGAATTCAATGTGCTTCCTTATTTCTCAAAAAGATTGATAGCTAATTTTGGATAGTAAGGAATCTCCTTCACTTTGGACATTAATTATTTTCACACAAACAAGTCCCAAAATGGAAAAGGTTCCTGCAGCCCTTTCTTTAGGAGTGAGATACCCTCCACTATGTAGTTATGAGACTGCACAGAGTTTTCTCATTTTATCACATGTCCGCCCACAAAGGGCTAAACTACACAAAAAACAACGCTCTCTTATTTAGTAACACGTAGAGTTGTTAACAACAGTTCTGAACTTGAACAGGCCATTATTAAAAGGAATTTTTCCCCAGAAGTAACATATGTACATTGGGTAAGTTTAGTAAGGAAAGTTCGAGTCAGCCACGATCCCCTGCCCAGGTCAGGAAGGCACTGGTGTATGGCCTGGGTGTGTTCATCAATGGACAAATTCATACACATGTGCATTACATCTATTTGATTCTGAATTCATCTTTAACAACTCTGCTTTTTACCCTCCATGACATCATGGACATTTTCTAAGCTATAAAACACTATCAAAACCTGAATTTTTAAAGATGCCATAATGTTTTGATATGAAAGTTTATGTACATAAACTTTTAACCACCCTCTGGTCATTGGGTAGATTGCTTTCAATTTTTCAACATAAATATTGCAATGTAAATACTCGACATCTTTTCATTTCTTGCCCTGTTCCCTATAGGATATGATTGAAGTGCGTTGCTTAAAAATTCAGTTTTATCTTTGTCTACCTAATCATTACCTACTGAGTAGCAAAATCAATATTTAGTGTGCTTATTGATTAATATTAGGGAACCTGACAAACCAGGAAAATGTTTAAAGTAATAATTGTGGAAAGTTATCCAATGTCTGACTATATCCATTTTAAAGAACAGCATGACAGAAACAATATTTCCAAGCATAGAAAAAAAAAGCAGTAAATATTATACCAGGGATATTTTAGTCTTCTGCATTTCAAATCTCCTTGGAAATGAAACCAGTGAGGGATACCGCCTCCCCTTTTCGTACCTGCTAACCTCTTCATCCAGGCCCCCTCGTCAATGCCCAGGTTGTTGTAGATGATCTTCAGGATGTTCCCCAGGAGCGTGTTCATGTGCTCCGAGCTCAGGGCCGTGCAGCAGGTCTCTGCCCGCTCGGGGTTGCTCTCGGGCCCGTACTCCCACCAGCGCGACATGTAGCTGCACAGCATGGGCAGCACCACCTCCATCACGTGGGGCATCTGCGTGTAGCGGATGCCCGACTCGGCCAGCTCCACGATCTCCTCCATGAGCCTCTCCAGAGACGGGATATTGGGACAGACGTCTTCCACGTTGGCGGGCAAACTGAGGGCTGGGGAGCGCACCAAGAAATGGTTGGTGACGAAAGAACTGACAAGAGGTGGGCGGTTTCCACTCTTCCTGATCAACACAGGCAACCATTTCACTTGGGGCTTCAGCTCAGCAAGCCCTGGGGAGCCTTCACCTGGCTCCCTCTCCCTCCTGTGGCAGCTAAGTCAGGGCTGCCCTCTGTCCCCAGGTTCCTCCCCAGCACCACACCCTTTAGGTCAGCAAAAAGCTGCTCCTCTTTCTTTGGGGCAAATAAGAAGCATAAGTGCCTCCCCTCCGGCCTCCTGTTCTCAGGCGCACCAGCTGCCCGTGTCCGGTCCCACTTTCCCCATTTCCAGAGGAGGAGCTTTGCGGTCCCCAGCCTTGGTTCTTGCAGCGTCCTGCATGCCCTCCCCACCTCAGGGCCCCTGCTCAAGCCTCCATTACCAGGCTCTACTTTTCCATGGCTCCTCCCGGCAGCCTCCACAGAGGCTCAAATCTGAAGGTGGCTTCTTTTTCCACCGCTCACAGAACTGACTCTCTACAACCCTTCTCTCACTCTTCAGAGGCCTCGTGCACCACCCACCAAACTTCCTTTTCCTAACACTCCCCTCTTCCTTAATGGCAAGGGACCCAGTGTCTTCTGGATTGTGCCAGTGGGTCCCTCCCTCTCTTCTCCTTGCTGAGCTCTCACGTGGTGGTTTCTGAGCTCCACCTTTGGCTTTCTTCTGTTTTTCAGCTTGCACGTCTGTCTACGTACTTCCTGGCACTCCTACAGGCCTCTGCTGCAAGTTCCTAAGTCTCACAGCCAGATTTCTCTCATTTTTTTTTTTTTCTGGACATCTCAAAAGCAACCAAAACAAACTGGGTTTAAATCTAAACTCTTCCTTTTCTCTCTGTGGTTTGGATATGAGGCATCACCCACAAGCTCATGTCAGACAATGTGGGAAAGTTCAGAGGTGAAACGATTAGATCATGAGAGCTGTGACCTCATCAGTGGATTAATCCATTCATGGACTAATGATCTGAATGGGTGGTAACTGTAGGCAGGTATGTCACTGGGGGCATGACTTTAGGAATTCTCTCATGTCCCTGGCTTCCCCCTCCCCCTCCACCCCACCCTCATCCCCTGCTGTCATGAGGTGAGCAGTTTCCTCTGCCGTGTCCTTGTGCCATGATGTTCTGCCTCTTCGAGCCCAGAACAATGGAGTAGGCCGACCATGGACTACACCTCTCAAGCCATGAGCCCCAAATAAATGTCTCCTCCTCTGCATTGCTCTTGTCAGGTATCTTGGTCAAAGGCTGCCACCTCACCCACCTGCCTCTTGAAACACACACTGATTCTGATGCACTGAGGACACCATCGAATCAGCCAGCCAGGTGGCAAACCTGGGAGAACCTCCAAGCCACAAGGGCCCTGGCCTCACTCCTGAGATGACCCCGCCTCCAGGCAATCTCCCAAGAATTCCTTGTCCACTCCCTCCAAGGGCCCAGCCTGACGGCCTCGCCTCTGAACCAGCCCCCATCGCTCTCTAACAGCAGGCTCGTGGCCTCGATGGATTTCAAAATGTAAATCTATTCCTGCTACTCCGTTTTCAAGGACCGTAAAAGAACCCCTCGCCATTGGTACAGCCCACTCCCCTTTCCTGACAGAAAGCCCGCCTGCTCCTTCCCGGGTTTGCTCTCTTCCTTCATCCTCCACGCCCTCTCCTGGAATCTGTCCCAGCCAAGGCAAACCGCTTGAGGCTTCCCCAGCGAAACAGAGGCTGGTCCTCGCGATTTTAAGACTCATCCGAATCTGCTGTGTGATGCTTTTCCAGCTGTGCTCGACTAAAATGGCTTTTATGTGTCTCCAGTGCTATTTATTCCCAATTCTATCACATTCACCACTCTCCCTCTACTATAAGGAAAAACTCCCCAAGGGAAAGAATCAAATCTCATTCATCTTTCTATCACATCTCTTCCACCTAACCCCATGAACATCACAAAATTCCTCCTCTACTAGCTGACTAAAAGACGAATTAAATCATTAAATTTAGTTCCTTTACTTTGTTATGCAGATGATTTGTTACAGAAAACTACGCAATGAATTACCTGCTTTGTGTATTTCCTTATCTGTAAAGAGATAATAAATTGCTTCTTGCTTGATTCATAGCAAAAGTGTCAAGGAATTAAAAAGCCTTAATGAGACAACTTCTTATGTGTTTACACTCAGGATTAATTAACTACTTTTCACTAATTACAAATGTATTGTAGACATTATGTAGAAAAGTATTACTAAGGCACATTCAACATATCTGTCTTTAGCTTCATCTGCTACTATATTCACCATTATAATAAGCAAATTAAAAAAATTATACAATTCATTAAGAGATTCTTTATTTGATGAGATCCACTATAAAAATCAGTATAACCACCCAACAGTTCCCATTAACACACGTCAGCTACACAGGAACAAGCCCATGAAGAAAGAGATGAGCATTGGAGAACTCTTTAGGGCTATTAAGCAACAACCCAGATACCAGAGACTTTATTAGGGGAAATCAAACAGAAGATGATCCCGTGAGGGGGCATTTGTGTAATGTCCAGGCTTTGAGAAGTGTGCTTCGATTGGTAAGGCACTGACTAGCATATCTAGTATCCACTTTCATTAAAAGCTTGTCCAACTCAATTCAAATCCTAGTTAATAATTCTAATTCGATTCCAAAGGCAGATCACTGACATCCTCAGCAACGGTCATTGAAGCCTTTCAACTGGGAAAATCATCATATTTTCCCAAAGGGAAGGCAAGGATCAAGCGGGGACACGTGTGTGGACACCAAGTGTGGGTGGGTACTCAGGCACTGGAGTCTTAGGGACACACAGGCAAATTCAAGGTGTTGACCAAGTCTTCAATTTATGTTTTCTAGCTCTTTTAAGTGAGAAGAGTTAAACTAAATTATTTGAAAAAAAATCACATGGTATAAAATGAGGTAGACATTTCTGGTGAGCAAAGAATAATGAAAGGCACAAATCCACAGATGAGATGAGTGAGTACGCCCCTGCTGACTAACTGCAAGAGATACCTGACCTGGAAGTCAGATCCTCTTATTTGTTCTATATTTGCTGACCACTTGGTCTTATTCTTGAGGGCACTGATTTTTCTATGTCTCATTTATTTGGAAACAAACATATTTTCTTTCAGAAACACAAGGGAAACAGTATACAACATCAAAAAAATAAATAAATAAATAACACCACAATGCCAACTACCAGCCCTTCAAAACAAAGAGCCGCGGAGACCCTCAACCAAAACCGCCCCCGGAGAACCACTGTAGGAAAGCACAGTACATGACGTCACGTGCCGCTTCTGTTCTCAAGCACTGCGCATGCGCCGCCTTACCTGCTCGCTCTCGGGAAGACTTGGTGTTGTAGATGGAGTAAGGATTGTGCTTGTCAAGATGTGTTTCCAAAAACGCGACAGGAAAGGCACCTGCGAAGGCCGCGAGGCACTCCCCCAGGGCAGAACGCTGCCTGCAGGTGGAGAATGTTACTTTTTTTTGTCTCCCAGTGAATGGCTGAAGAAGTTACCTTAACATTAACCTTGGCAAGCCTGACCTACCAGGGGGGCACTCAGATTGCTACTTGTAAGATGTATCCCCTCATCCAATTTTTTTAATGTGAAATGTGTTCAAAAGCGAAATCCCTGCCACTTAATAAAAGCTAAACTACGTGTTAGCATAAAAAGAACTTAAAAAGGGGCAGGGCAGAAGATTAAAACACACACACACACACACACACACACACAAAAAAAAAAAAAAAAAAAACAAGGAAAGCTCTGTCACTTCCCCCATCAACTTTGAATACTTTCTTCCCTCTTTCCCTTCCTTCCTTCAAAAATGACCTACTGAACCCAGCATGGTAGCCACACCTATAACCCAGCAATTTGGGAGACTGAGGTAGGAGGATAGCAAGTTAGAGGCCAGCCTCAGCAACTTAGTGAGAACTTTTCTCAAAATATAAAATAATAAAAGGTTGAGGATGTAGCTCAGTGACAGAGTGCCCCTGGGTCCAATCCCCAGTACCTTAAAATAAAAATGACCTACTAACAAAGAATTCTTGCTAGGTGAATAACTGGATTCAGGACAATGTAAAAACTAAGCACTACAATAATGCACTCCCTACATATTTATTACACAAAAGCAATGCTAAGACATACTAAATGCTAAAAAGTATTGATAACATTTAAAACTGACTTATCATTTACAAGGGAAGGAAGTTAAGAAATCACACTATGATCAATTAATTTGGGACAGGCCAGGACTCAATGCTTCCCCTGCCAATGATATAAATTCTTTCTCTGCTGGTAATTGACTTAATCCAAGACTTTCCTGGCACATTAAGTTATTTATTAAATAAATAACAGTAAGAGAAATAGTTACCATATTATGAACTACTTAAAAGATTTTACATAAATACATTAAAGCTGATAAAACTGATCTAATCAAGGAACGACTGCATAATTCTCTTATGAGGCAGGTTTAAATTTCTCACAGAAAAAAATACCATATAATGATGTGTTCCTTGAGGACACACTATGCTCTGAGAACAGCATCCTCAGGTGACTTTGTGGTTGCGCATTTTTATTAGTTATGAGCTTAAAAGTACTTCTAACAGATGCATCCTGACTCCCTGGTTCTCCACACTGTGGGCTTACTCGGAGGGCAGATCACACTAGCCAGTATCATATTACCAGTTTCCATGTTACATCTTGTTTCCCCAATCAGATGTTAAGATCTGTGATGTTAGTGACAGCCCTGTTCTCTGCTGCATCCCAGCATCTGGGCACCTGGCACTTGGTTAATACTGAATGAGGGAACACAGGCTTGAAAAACTGAGCTAACCTGGGAGCAGGAAACAGCTAGAATAGATCACTGCCTTTTTACCTGCTACAGGTAGAACGTAAACTTTTTTATGCATAAAACTAAGGACAGAGAACATATATGAAAAAATTGGTAGACTTGATTCTGTAAAATGTCAAAATCCCCATGTCATAAGGCACTGCTGATGCATCGTGTTTTATAGATAAGAAGGATAAAGGCAAAAAAACTGCTAAAAAGTATGAAAACGGGAGAGATGACAGGCAGGGGGTAGCCACTTAATAAAAAGAGTTATTACAAATCAGCAAGAGAAACGCATCAGGAGAAAAGGCACTTTGCAAACTTGAACACAAATGGCAAATGAAACGTGAACAAAGAGCAAGCAGCTGGCAATGAGGGAAAGGCACCTGAGGATAAAAATGGGATCCCATATTTATATACTATAAATATACTTGTAAACAGAAAAAAAAAGAGTTTAAAATGAGATTTATAGTCTGCTTACAAAACTTGAGAGGGTAAAGTGAGTCAATGCCATTCAGAGACAGGTATCATAATCATTTCAGATGTGCCCACTTTACACCTAGAACTTGGAGTCCTGGCACCAGGGTTAAAGGAAATCAGCATAAACACACACAGGAATTTATGAGAAGAGGTCCAGCTTTTTGGAAAAGAGAAAACAGCCTACACATCAAAAATAACACATTACTTCAATAACGTGTAAAGCTTCCTTAGTATAAAATATCTTCTAAGCATAAAAGCTGCATGAAAATTGTTTAGTTCAAAAAGCAACTAAAATTTTAAAAACATCAGAGTGAACTGTATTATCCTTGACCACTGATCTAATTGCCTGTTTCTATGTGATTGTCACCTTAATTAGTGTAGCTTTTTAAGTTTTAATATTTGGTTGTCTAAATGAGTATCCTTTCATTAATCTTTTCTTTCACTTCAAAATCTTAGTGGCTAGTCTCATACATTTATTCTTGAAAATGAACTTTTAAATTATTTTGTCAAGATTGATGAAAAGAAAACTTCTGACTGAAAATGTGCTATAATTAATTATTGATTAATTTGGGGAGGTTTTACATCATTCAGTTTTAAACCTATCACAATGTCTGGATGTCTTATTTAGCCTACTCTGTGTTTCTTCTCTAGTCCATGGAAATTTTTTACTCAAGTTTAAATTCAGGGCCACACCTGTTCTTACTGTCTACAGCTTTTGACAACGTTAAACAACTTCCTCCAGAAACTTGAGAATATACAAAAATAAAACTGGTTTTTAAAAACTGCTATATTCAGACCACTGTGTATTTCTGATCACCTGCTAGTGCACTTCCTCACTGTGTATCGATACACAGTGAGGAAGTGCACTAGCAGGTGATTTCAGGAGCCTCAGAAGCACTCTGTTTAAACTTTATATTGAGTATGGTCTTTGCCATTGTTGCTTTACTTTCTTGCCTAACTCCACTGTCCTTTATTAGAGCAATTCTTATTTAGCTTAAAGATTGTCTAATAACTCTCAAGGGATTTAGCTCAAGCTAGTCCAGTGTGTAAGAAAGGAAAAAGTTATAAAATTAAGAATCCTGAAATCAAACAGCTATTATTAAAAAGTTAAACTTTAAAATTCTTACCTTTCCACATAAATACTCTTGCTGGTTCCCAGAGCATATAAGCTAGTCAGAATTCTGTAACAAGACACCTGCACATCTTCCACTAAGGAAAAAGAGAATCAAAACTTAAACAACAAAACAACTAAACATTTACACATTGTCCTGAGAAAGTTCAGGCTAAAACCCATATTCCTTATTTAAGACATTCTAATATTTTAACATTCGAAGAACAAAATAATAACAGATCTACAAAATGAAAAATAAAACTTTTTCTCAAAGTTCATTTTTTGAAGGGAACTGAAAATATTCTCAAGAACATAATGCAATTATCGAGAATATTCTCAGAAGCAATTTTTAATTTTTCTCTGGGTATGAGAAGAAAGGATTTCTCTAAGAATAAAATTAACCCCAAGAACATCTGTAAGGAGAAGGAATATAGGTAGAATTTGACGTTTGCTTCCAAAGTACATAAAGTCTATATCTTTTACCATGCTCTCAAATGATTGACAGTGAAAATACTGGAGGGAACTGTCTGTTATTTCTCAAATTACTTGATATTTAAGACATAACTATGTCACTCTGGTACTTTCTAATGCTAGAAAAGCAAAAGAAAGGGCTGGGATTGTGGCTCAGCGGTAGAGCACTCTCCTAGCATGTGCAAGGCCCTGAGTTCAATCCTCAGCACCACATAAAAATAAATAAATAAAATAAAGGTATTGCATCCAACTAATATATGTGTATGTATGTGTGTGTGTATATATATATATATATATATATATATATGTATATATATATATATATGATCTATTATCCCATAAGTTTAAAAGGCAAAGGAGTCTAAGAACTGTGACTTCCTCATTCAGATCCTGTTACTGTTTCCAGTGGGTTCCCTGCAGCCTGAAGTCATAATCGCTATCTTGGGCCTGCTTGCCCAGGCACACTGCTCTGCCAACGTTGCTCCTACCGATTAAGATCAAGGT
Source organism: Tamias sibiricus (assembly GCA_025594165.1). Lineage (NCBI taxonomy): Eukaryota > Metazoa > Chordata > Mammalia > Rodentia > Sciuridae > Tamias > Tamias sibiricus. The sequence goes on from CM046669.1 coordinate 98,352,942, forward strand.
TTTGCAGCAGGTGCCTGCAGCAGACTCTGAATAACTGGTTTCTACACAGCACTACCCATGGCCTGAGGAAGCTCCACGGGAGAGTGGGCGTAGGTGGTTGTGCTCCTCAGGGCTCGCTCTTGTCCCAGGTTCACGGCAGCAGAGCAAGAAGTTAGGCCAGCTCGCATGCTATGTTTTCCACTTACTCTTGGGAATTCTGTGGATTTTTTAAAACTACAAATTCCAGCCAAAACCAGTGATTACATCCCTCATGAACACTGACCAAGACCTAAAAACCAAAGCTGAGTCCCCCTAGTGCTGTACGATCTAGACAGGCTTGGTTTCAGGAGCTTCATGTGTGCTGGCAGTGCAGCCTGTGGAAACACTCCATGTCTACTCCCAACTAATTCAAAAGCAGTTAATGTGGCATGTCATGTGGTCCAACTGCACTAGAAAATTAACATGAAGACAGGCAATGCAGAAACAGAATTTGGAACCTTGTATTTCAACAATGTGGATGCTACTGTCCCTAACCAGTGCTATACTGGTTCTCTCTGCAAATCCATGTGATTCAGAGATATACCACTATAAAAAATGGTTCCTATAATGCAAATGTCAACCTATAATGATTTGAAAAAAAAAATAATTTAAATGTATAAGCAGTGTTTGAATGACGCAGATATGTCTTTTATAATTTCTGATTGTACTTTTTCAAAAATGAAACTCTAAATAATAGATATACATACATATTAGATCTTCTCCAAACTGATGCTGACCAATGTGTTCAAATAATGATGACAGCATGGGCAAGAGTGCCACCGTGGTGTAATTGATAATCTGCGTAACCCCTTTGGGCTGGTTCCGGGTGTGGGTGAACTGGCCCTGCTTAAGGTTTTCCATGGTCTTCTCCAGGTCCTCCGCGGCATTGTCCAGGAAGGCCCTGAGTGCGCTCTTCACACCCTCCAGGCCAGTCTTCATCACGGTCCTAGAGAGTCAAAAGGGGGGCTTGCACCTGCCCACAGCAGCAAACGCAGCACAGATAAAACACAGCCTAACTTCTCCACTAAGGCGTCCACCTATCAACCCAATTCTTAAAATCAACTCCAAAATGTTTTTTCAGTGTGCCTGAAGTGACAGGAATACTGCTCAGTGAACTGGCTTCATCAGCAGCTTCATGAAGGACCTCAGAGCAAAAGGCTATGTTGAGCTTGACACATTCCATCAGTGGTCTGCGTGGTTTTGTAACTAACACAATGAAGCTTCAGAGCCAGGTAGTTCAGCCCAAATCCAACCAAAGGAGAACACACCCTGAGTCAATAAGTGTGGAAGGAATGTTTAAAGGCAGCTAAGTCATATACTATAAATATCTTGTGCTTTCAGGGGTAGCACTGGAGTCTTTTCTAAGGAAGCCAGTGAAGGCTGACCTGGGTACACAGGTGACACCCTAACTGCACCATTTTTAGTAGGAAGTGGAGGTGCCTAAGGGTATTTCCTTTCTTTATTCATTACAGAAAGCAACCCAAGCAAAACCTGAAACATGGGAATGGATAAGAAAGGATACCATGGAACATTCTCTGCAGGTGACATTTAGGAACTTTTATTTAGATCCATCTGAGATACTATATGAACTAAATGCATGGTTGAATGGCAGGCTCAATCATGCTAAATAAACAGGTGCTACATTTGGTTCACATGTTGGATTTCAGTCAAGTTGATGGAAGGGCAGAGTAGGAAGCACTTGAATATGGGAATCTGTCTACCCACGTACTTACTGTGCAATCTTTAGCAGAACTTTACTCATTTGCAAATAGAAAAATAAAACTGTCCTGTTTTCTATAAAGCCAAATGTTGTTATAATTATAAGCACAAGCACCACATCTGGAGGTTCAGAGGCCTCTAAAATCCCAAGTTCACTGTTTTCCCCTCACATACATTCCCAGGTTGACCTTCAGTTACAATCCAAGCTGCTACAGAAATTACTTGAAATTTGAACAACCTGAGTATAGTCATAAACTACTACTACTATTAGTAATTTACAAAAAGGTTTCTCTTTACCTAAAGTCTTTATTACAATTCCGAAGAATAAAATCAAGACCCTGGGTCCTTTTTAACATTCTTATGTATCATTATTACATGGATTCTTTTAGACAAAAGTGTGTCCATTTACCTTGCATCCAAAGTCTGACCCAAAATATGGAGACAGTTGACGATAGACGTTGCATCATTTCCTAAGGGGAAACAAGACACTGTATGAACTGCCCTGAGAATCTCCCGACTTTCTATCAATGTTTGCACTGCAAAAATTAGTCAATGGCACAACTCACTAATAAAACTTAACTGAAGCCTTTAATAATCAAGTTTAAAATCATGCAGTTTTTCTGCTTAAAAGTGGTTATGCAAATGTAAGTAGGAAAGCAATAAAGCATGTCTCATCAAATAGCTGACATGCTCAGAAGCATTCAAAGCACTGCACGAAGCTGAAAGGGTTTCCAACTGAATTCTTCCAGAATGTTCCCTCCCCATGCTAGCTCATTTTATTTTTAAGTCATATTGTATGTGAACTTTTAAAGTCCGCTCATACCCTTTATGAAACGAGATGGGCTAAAAGTTTTAACATTTTAATTCTGTTTTAATGACCCAGGTGTCTCTCCTTTCTTATTTCATTCAATTGCTTTAAGAAGCATTAATATGTCTGAATTTGACTGAAGATGAATTTGTTTGAATTTTGTTGGTCTTTGGCAAAAAGGAAGCACCAAATCATTGCATAAACAACATCGGAGGTCAAAAAAGTTAAGTAATATTCCTAAAAGATGTTTGATATGGGACTGATTCTTCTTGTAAGTAATGGGAGAGTCCCATATTCTGACTATTTTATCAGGGGTACAGACTAGTAGTGATACAAACACTGCATATATTTTGCTTTGTGGCAGGTATACTAAAAAGTAAATAAATAAAACAATCCAAAGTAATTTGATTACTAAAATATAGTTAACATCTTTAGTTCCTCCTATACATTCATCATCACACACACACACACACACACACAATCAGCTCCTGGGTCCTGAGGGTGACAACTCCTATTTGAATTTTTTATAACATCTGAATGTGTTATATTCTTTATACAAAAAGCATCCTAAAATAAATTATGTAAATACACATGGAAATTAACAATTATATAAAATAAGGGTAAGCCAGTTTAGCGATGATTTAGTAACATGATGAATATATGAAAAAAGCAAGATGTTTATTACTGAGACTCTGAGTTTCCTAAGAAAATATCTCATTTACTCTGTGCTTCAAATCTCAGAATTTCTGGTACTAATGAAGAAAACTGAGCAGAAAGGCAGAATTTATTATCTCCCTATGTATTAGCAGATGCCAAACCTAGGACTTCTACTGCAGCTCTTAACTATTTCAACAAATAAACATTAAATATCAGGTACTCTTAAACTAATAAACAAAATAGTATTTATCATCTTGGATTTAGTGGAAGTATAGATAATGAACCATTAAGCCAAAAATCAGCATGTAACATAACAGCAAATCACAAAATATACATGTGTATATGTCTACTATATGTATATATGTGGGTGTGTATGTTTGTGTGTGTATATAAATAAAATCTCAATCAAGTCACAACATATGTGTATATGTGTCTTCATTAGTACCAGAAATTCTGAGACTTGAAGCACCGAGTAAATGAGATATTTTCTTAAGAAACTCAGTCTCAGTAATAAATACCTTACTTCTTTCATATTTTCATCATCATGTCACTAAATCATATCACTAAACTGGCTTAACTTTATTTTGTATCATTTTCCATGTGTATTTACATGTGTGTATGCTTATATATATATATAAAATCTCAACCCACAAAACATGTGTTTTATATACATACATATATGGGTATGTATACGTATAATCCAAATCAAGTCACACAATATGTGTGTACATATCTACATACTTATGAGTATGTGTGTGTATATATGTATGGTTAGATGTATGTCTGTATATATATAATTTCAGGGAGTAGGGATTAGAGTAACTGAACTCCTCCTCAAGGTAGCACTTGAGCAGTGACATGAATGACAAGAGGGGGAAAAAGCCACACACATATCCAGGAGGAGGCCCTAGGCATAGGTACAGCACATGCAAGGACATCAAAGTGGCCGAAGGGGGTGTGAGGTGGAGAGCTGGGAAGGCCTGGAGCTTTGCACCCACAGCAAGCATTGTGGTCTTCTAAAGGGGCAACAGGTAGATACTGTTAGGTTTTGAGCAAGACAGGAGCTAATAGGATTTATATTTTCCAGAGATGCAGCTTATGCAACTCCGGAAGAACAAGAGTGGAAGGCAGGAGCTACTGCAGGAGTTCAATCAGTTTCCCTGGCGGTGAACTTGAATATGGGAATTAATGGTGAAGACTTTAAGGACAAATTGCAAGGACTGGCATATGGATTGAATGTGACCTGAGAGGGAAAGGAGTCAGGGATAATACCCAAGCTTTTCCCTGAGCAACTGGGTGACTGGCAGTATCATATAATGCCCTGGAGGAGGAGAGGGGAAAGCAGAGTGGGGGGCATGCCCCCTGCCTGAGACACATAAAGCACAGTGACTCAGCAGAAGCCGCGGAATAGGCAGTTGATAAGAAACTCTGCAATTCCAGGAAGAGATCCAGCTGGAGCTGCACATCTGGACATCAGAAACAGACAACTTAAGAAAGCATGAGTCCAAGTGAGATTCATCAGCTAAGTCCAGAAGGAACAAGGTCCCAGGCCTCCCAGGGTTTGAGAGTATAGAAGACAAGAAGGATGCAGTATGAAAAGCGAGGAGGAGAGGGCAGCGAGGAGGAAGGGGACAAAGCTGTGCGCCAGCCTACGCAGCGGTCCCTCACTCTCTTCCTAAAACACACAGCTCTCTGTGTCCCATCCTCTCCGATCTACTGTGTGTTATTACAGATGGTCAGCGTGTGTGCCCTGTGCCGAGTTCAGCAGTGTCCTTTCCATAGAGTGCCCGGCAGGTGTTGCAGCCCCGCTCACACAAGCTTGAGGAGCGCAGTGAGCTGGGGCGGGGGGGTGCTGGGTTTCCTTGCATTTACGCACAGTGATTTCCTAATTGCTGAGTGGTAAAAAAACAAAAGTTTTGTCCATGTTTTTAAGATTGTGCGTGTATGTATAAACGTGTATATACAAATATGTGTGAGCACATATTGTACATAATTAAAATCACAACTCAGTTCTGATTCTAGTAACAACAAAAAACACTAGGTCTGAAACATAACAACTCTCATAATATAGCTCACTAAATGATGAAAATAACAAAGTTAAATATCTAATAAATAAGCATTGTTTGAATCCCAAACTGCATTTTGTCTTTAAGTGTCTGTAACTGAGGAGTTCTCAGGTCAAGCTGTCTCAAGTCCGACCTATCGTGAACCACTTCTGTCTTGTCACCTGATACATCGAGCGATTAAAGTTGTTCTAATTATTCCTTTCTATTCTTCTAACATGTCTCTTCAAATGGTATCTCATTATATTCTCTTCTTTGAAGGAATGGCTTATCTTGGCAGAACCCTTGTTAATAATGTGGAATAAAGTTATGCTAGCAGATATAAATTTCTATCAGAATTATGAGAGGATGGAAAGAAATTAAAGACTGTCAATGACCTTCACTTCTGAAGTCTGTGATACAGAGAAGAGTAAAATTACTGGTCCTCTAATTTAAAGAGAATCTCGCTTAAGCTGAGAATTTGGATAATTATGTATTCTATCCATTGGTCCAAAAGTCAGGAAATTCTCCAATAATTTTATGTTCAAAGGAAATAAACAAAATATCTATATTCCTTTAATACTATCTTCTGATACTAGTTTCGTTATCATTGATTCCAATGTTTCTGAACTTATTTCTCCATAAGAATAGACTATTTTCTTTTACAATATAGCTAACAAGTTAAATCTAGAACACTCTTAATTTTGTCATAGGACTAGAGAATTTAAAATTAGAGAAAAATATTTAATGATCCTCCAATTATGGAATAACAATGACCAGCAGATAGTAGCAGACTGTGTGTGCACAACTGATCCATTAAATGCTCAAAGTCAAGGCACATTTAATTCTCAGATAGGCACTGATCCTCAGAGATTCTCATTACTTCAAATGACTCTGTTTTCCTACCAAACAAGCAAGCAGAGTCTGCACATCACTAGGGACACTACAAACAGACTAATTCCCTAGTATCTCTGATATGGAATAGCAATCACCATTGAAACACATGTGGGGAAGAAGCATCAGAGTCATCATGGAAACCAAACCCACTAATGTATGGATGAGGGGAGGTAGCCATTGGAAGAATTCACTGTTTTACTTTACATATTTACTTTTAAAGCTTTTCCAAACCTAACAGTAAGATTAAGATGCACTAGTTTAAATCAAGAACTTGCCTGGGGGGGAAAAAAAAGAAAATTTTAATAATGATCCTGCTTCATCTTAAACATATATGTATCTTATTCAACATTCTTGCAGCTAATCGTGGCCTTTTTTGGTGTATTTATGATGTCATGCACTGAGGTCTAGGGTCGCTGTGAGGTCAGAAGAACTTCTTAAGTGATGGTCACTGCATACAAAGCGTAGCTTTGAGACAAGTTGTTCTGGAGGTCCCGTGTTCAAAAACGCTCCGTGGCCCCTGAGGGTCTGGAGGATTCAGCAACATTGAAAATTCACCAGAAAATTTGAAAATGGAAAGGTATCATAAATGATAAATATTTTGTGCTGGCCTTCTTAGGTCCTTGAACTGATAACTGTTGCTGGAATTTAATGAGCTTGTCATCTGGAGGGTCATTAATCACACGCTATTTCCTTGTCACTGTAAGTGCCCTAGCATTTTCATGTACCTCTTAAAGAAATAATAAATTTTAAAACTATGATCGTCATATATCATAGAATAATTGGATACTATGTTTTCCTTAATAACCTCTCAAGAAAAATAAACTGAAGCTTGGGTTATTTGTGAATGTAAGAACACTTGCCAAATTCACAGCACCCACTGTTGCGTCTGCTCTTTCTGCCTTCTCTATTGGAGTGCAGGCTTCTCGATGGCAGGATCTGAATGGCTCTTTCTCTCATTCCTCAGCTATTTAAAAGATCCCTAATGCAAGCCACACCTCCTGCCAGGCCCTGAGGAGACAACTGTGAGCCCTCGCAGAGAGGAAGGTCCTGTGCCAGTGATGTCAGTTCAGCAAGCAGACCATCAGCAAGACGAAGCCAAGGTGCATGGAGCAGGAGAGCGTTAGAGCAGGAGGCGGCCAGGGAAGGACTTCCAGAGAGCAACACGGCACCCCAGTCTGCAGGATGGGGAGCCCACTCCATTTCGAGTGCCAGGACTTCAGGGGACGTATGCCATGTGCAGGGATCACACCACAGGTGGTAATTACAGCACAAGCAGACCCTGGACGGAAGAAGTGCAACGCAGACACAGGGAGAGGCAGGGGGAAGGCCTGCCGAGCTCAAGCACAGAGGGAGCAAGGAAGGTGCTGGGAAGTGAGGATGGAGAAGGGGTCCGCCAGGAAGCCAGGGTGGAGTGGGCACAGACGAAGGAGGGGGAGCTGTGTTCTGAAGAAACAGAAACCCTGAATATACAGGAGTGTGACCAGAGAAGTCGGGAAGGTCAGTCTGTGGAGCACAGTACAGAGAGGCCAGCGGGCTTTCAGAGAGAAGCTACTGTGGCCTAGGAACTCTAACAGTGACAGCTGTCTACAGATGGGTCTCAGTGGAGCTCTGGGGAGAAAGAGAAATCCCTATTTCTCTCTGCTCACATCCCAAGAGAACGCCCTGAGCACTGTAGACCCACAGTGTTCATTGAACAAATGCATTTAAGGCATTAGATTTATCTTTGGGTGTACAAATAAAGCCCTTAAGGAGCCCTGAAAGGCACACCCTGTGCCACCATCACCGGCATTGCTAGAGCTGTAGTTATCATGTTCTGCTGCCTCTAAAGATGGCTGAAGGTTTGAACAGGCTGTAGCAGGAGGGCATGTGCCTCTTCCAACTGCCTGGAAATCAGTAGGCACAATTTCCACTTGGCAAAAGTGGAAAGAAATAGAAGGAAAGAAAGTCATATTGCTTCAGTCAACACTGGGTCCTTGAGGATGGCAAATGGGATCCTTATTACTAACCAACCTGCCTAGGTGCTGTTCATATCCCGAATCTCCAAAACACATCTGTGCTCCGACTTAGTCACCAGCGAGCATTTCAGATTCAACCGGGTGCCTGCATTTAAACATCATGATATTTCCTTTCTTATTCCCCCCTTCTAAAATAGTCTGTTTGACTCACCAGAAATCTATGGGTAACACAGCCTGTCCCCTCTTTTTAAAAAGTTACTTTTTTCCAATATAAAATAAAGTGATTTCAAAGCCTCCAAAAGAAGAGATGAGGCCTGAGAGCACTACGCATCGTTCTGTTCCTAGACAGGGCGCGGCGATGCTTAGCAAGTGCTCTCAAGCACAGCGAGGAAACACACAAACTTGGAGTCCAGATGGATCTGGTGGTCCTTCAGATGACAAAACTCTTTCAACTACAGATAACATTTGGGGTGTAGGAATAATTTGGGGGCCAACGCTGCCCGACAGATTCTGCTCACCACAGCTACCACCAGCAGGCATCAGTCTTCGTTCATCCTAACCGCCCCCCCTCTGGCTTCCAGGTCCTGATGTACTCAAGGTTAATGCGTACTTTTCCACACCTTCACCTTTGCTCATTCTCACCAAACTATTTCTTTGTTAACTTGACTTTCAATTGTGTCGATTTATTCTTAGGTTCTGTTAGGAAATTTTCCCTTAACTAAGACAGTGCAGGAAACACATTTTAGAAATAGTTTATTTCCTGCCAGAATGCAGGAAATGTAGAGCATAAAGGTAAGGTGAAGGGAAGGAATCGGAGTCATCCAGCCTGGTTACACAGACCACCACTACACCTGTCTGCTAGGTCCTCAGGAAGACCCACAATGCACAGCTGGAAAACCAGGAAGCAAGCACCTGGATTACACCAGTTCTGAGTCATTCTGGAGATGCAGACTCTAAGTGTGTCATTGTGCATGTATTTTGAATGGCCAACTCCCCTAGTACGGCTTGTACATAATTTATTTAAATAAGATCTCATAAAATATTTAAATAAATAAAGTCTAATAAATCAAATTGAAAACATGTTACATGTGAAAGCTGAAAGGTTATAATTCATACAGCACTTTAACATTATCTCAGATTTGATGCACATAATGGATATCTAAGATTAGTAGTGGTTTTAACCCACTAGGAAAATGAAATAGCAAATGTTTGGAAATTTTAAGTCCCTTTTCTAAATCATTCAGATGGATAGTTTACAAAGATGGAACTTATATCCAGGTTTTTTTGATTCAAAGTCCACTGTTCCCTCTATGACATCATATATTCTAAAGCCAGACTATACCTGTAATGTGTGGAGTTTACAGGATGAAGGCTTAAAAATCCTATTAATTGGTCAAGACTCTTTTAGGGTATGTTTGATTAATAAAGGTTCGATCCTCAGCACCACGTAAACATAAATGCATTGCATTGTATACAACTAAAGTAAATAAATAAATATTTAAAAAAAAAAAAAAAGGTCTCTTGAACTTTATGTAACCTAAAGGTAAATGCCAAAGCAAATTGGAAGCAATAATACCTACTTTAATGATATAAAGAATGTACAAAATTCTGTAAAACCACTTAAGAGGTCTCTAATAAAATTCCTGTTAAAAAAATAAAAGTAGCATTCAAAGGCTACGGGATTTACAACACAAAGTATAGGTATTCTCCCCAATAGAAACAACAAACTAAATTATCCATCTATCTTCAACTATCAAACTCTTGGATGATTTACTCAAAAAGAAAAATGAAAGTTTAAGGACAGATAAAGTTAATCTATGTAATGCAAGGCTATGCATGGTTCCTTTGTAGATGATTATAATTTAGAAAATGGTACAAGGGGGCTTCTGGGATATTGGAAATGTTCTGTCTTGACCTGAGAAATTTTCAAACAAATGGATATAAGAGATGTACATAAAATTTCATTTAGTTGTCGTCAAGATTTGTGTACTTGACTGTATGTGTAGAATACCTCAAAAAAGTTTTCTTAAAAAATAATAGTGAACTATAATAGAAAAACAAGAATATGTAGTATGTAGGAAGTTAGAACTAGCACTGCAGAGTATTATGCTTATGGATAAGAATGCAAAAACTGCACCTGCAAATAAGCTCCCCATCACAGCCATATGAAATCTCCCAGCACACTCAAGGGCAAATGGGCAATATCTGAATCCCCTGTTACTCTGAGAAGGCTAAGAGTACAGGAAACCCCTGTTAAAATGATTTTCATAGAAATTGTTATCTTTTGAGAAGCTAAACACAAGTCAGTCGACCAGAAATTATTCTGAAGATACTTGCCCCATTGATTTTAGATAACTGAAGCAATAATGAAAAATTCAGGCAATTTATGTGAAATTTAAATTTTAATTACTAAGTACCAAATATTGCAAATTCTAGAAGCCAGATAGTGCAACATTAACTAATTATACCAAAAAGCTATCATTTCTCAAAAATTGTAAAGAATGTAAAATTAGAATAAGTCATACTCCACGTATGCATGTCAAAATACACTCTACGACAGTGTGTGTGTGTGTATGTGTGTGTATACATATACACATATATATATACATAAACATATGTATATAGTATATGTCTAAAAAGAACAAATAAAAAAGTAAAATGTCTGTGTGTGTGTGTGCGTGTGCACACATCCAATTTCAGTTTATCCACTGTGGATTTTGTAGAAATGGTTAACCTTTTTATATCCTTAGATTTTTGTGGTTGAACTTAGAACATGTGTACAACACATCTTTATACGTCTTACTGCTAAAATCATTCAATACTATCTCAAACTCTGCACAGTGAAGGGCTCACATTTGGGCAGCTGATAAAATCAGAGGCAAAGATGTACAAAATGTGAGTTCTGCCAGCTGCTATAGAATCAACTGTAAGGTCCCACAGCATGGAAAAGCTGCAGAAAGTGAGTGCCACCCTGCATGGCTGGCTGGAAGCAAGTGTCCAGGAGCACGGACTTCAGCTATGTGAATTTTCAACACAAACAAAAACTGACTCTGGAGTGAGTGGTGCTAAAGAAGCCACTTTTGCCAAGTGAAGCTCCTGGCTCCACCATCTGTCCTATGGAGCTCCAAAGTTTGGAGTGCAGTACACATGCAAATCTGTAGTCAAAAGCATGGAAAACATCAGTGCAGTGTAAAATTTTGATTTGTAACAGCTCATTAAATAATCTAGCAAAGATAACCAAACAAAAACCTAAGGCCAGTTTTACTTTACCCCTCCAATAAAACATGGTAGAACTTGCCATTTTCATTCCTTTGCTCTTTAATAATAGACCCTTTGCATTTGCAATTATGCTTTGGACTGATATAAAAAAAGATAGTTTTCCATTTCACCAAAGATAACACTGCTTATAAACAACCCTGAGGACCTTGTCTTGGCCTACAACCATGCATGCAGCCATGCAAACGTGCATCCGTGCAACCTTGCAGCACACAACACAGTGCAGGAATGGCAAAGAAAACCAAGTGGTGGCCATGCTCGTAGGTTTTCAAGGGTCTCCTTACCAAATAGTGAAATCCTATGCCTGACAAGAACTCCAAGTTTGCAGAATAGGCTGAAGACAAAAGAAAAACAAAAGAGAAAAGGGAAGGGGGAGGGAAGGTAGAAAAGACAGGGGAAATTAAAAAAAAAAAAAAAAAAAGGAAAAGAAAGAAAAAAAAAAAAAAAACAGCTGATATGAGCCGGAAAAAAAGCAACATGATGTCACGCAGAAAGAATCAATTCTCTGAGCAGAATGTGGAGTAAAGGATTAAAGAAAGAGTCTTTGAGTGCATACCTTCAACAAACATGGTTAAAAAGCACATATTATAAGAAACAAAAAAAAAACTGAAAGCAAAGCTAATTAATATAAAAGCAATCTATATGAACCCACACAAACCTGAAAACCCATAAAGAAAAATTTAGTTTTATCTTCCGAAATGCACCACTGTATTTCTAGATTTCTTTTTATTATGGGCTTTATTTAACAGAAGAAATGTGGTGCTTTGGTACATGCTACTTGAAGCTTTAGTAAGCTTTATTACTTGAAATGCCCTTCTTTCCCATCCTTGACACATACCAAATAGCCAGTGGATTTAGAAACAGAACTTGAACAATGCTAATCATTCAGAGGAAATCATATGTGATAACTGAGAGGACTCCTGGTGCCAATGAATGAGTTGTGCCCTTCTCGTCTCCAAGCAGGCCCCTAGGAAGCCCTGCATACCATGAGTGGCAGGAGATTTTACATAGTGATCACTGTTAGCCTGTATGAGGACCCTGGTACCCACCACCTCTTAGATCAGACCCCACAACCTGGGAGAGCCTGCTGTCTGGTCTCTTCACCAAGCCTCAGTCCAACGGGCTCCTGCAAGTCTCCCCTTTCAGGAACACTCCTCACGTACCTTTGTGCTATGCGACCTTCTACCCATCACTCAGGACCAGCTCAGACTGTGTCCACTACAAAAGCCTTCCCTGACACCTACTGCCCCGTTACCACTCCCAACCTAAGCCCAGAGAGGTCGTCCCAGCTGCTCCCAGGGCATTTGCAAACCTCTGCCTTGGTACTGAACCTCGCAGATTACAACTAGCATTTTTCCCACAGCCACCTACACTCTCTGAGCTCCCAGGGAGCAGAGGCTTGACCTCCAGCACCTCCTGCAACTACAACTTGGAAGAATCCACCCACACTCTGCTGAATTTTCCCACAAGTAAGGATAGCTAGATCCTCCTGGACCACACTGCCCCAGAAAGCTCTCCTGCCACCAGCAACACCCAAACACACAGAGCACCTGGATTAAGGCTGCAGACCAGCCAGGAAGGAAAAGGATGGCAACTGATCCTGGCAGGAGGGGGAGAGGGGAGCGACGGTCAGGCTTGAGAGAGTGACTACATTAACAGTAAGCTCCAGTCACCGTACCTCTCTGCGGTATCAACGTGGACTACTTTACTGATGAAAATTAATTAAAGAGGGCATTTTACAGCTTTTTCCAAGAAAATGATCATCCACAAGTGTCTGAGTGAAGCTGAGATTTTGGAGAAATATCAGACCAAAATTTGGAAAAGTAATGACCTACTGAATTAGCTGTTAGATAATTACATATTAGATATTTGGTCTGCGTTTTTATGCTATAATTTTCTTCTGTAAGTTAAAAACAGACAACAAAATGAGAACAACTCTGTCCAGAGCCTCATCCGTCTACCAAGCTTTACCGATGACAGCTGTGCATGCTACTATGCCAGGAGGGTCTGTCTCTAACAAGAGCAATTGCATCTAAAACAGTTCACACAGGGTCCCTGTATTCCAATCCATTTTAGGTGATGTCTTTTGCTCAAGTCTCTGGTAGTCAATGTAAGACATTCTGAGGGGCTATTGGTGGTGTTGGGTTCATAGTGCTAGGATTAGGTTGTGACTCAATTAGGATGCTGTGTCTAGTGGAATCAACTGCTCAGCACCTCATCTCACTGGGTTCTATTCTGTGGCTGAGAATCTGTCAGAGAAAATACCTTCTTCACAATCCCTGCTGCCTCCTAATCACAAAGGCCACCAGGGAAAATCAGATGCAGACCTGGGCCCCGCTGAGAGATAAATGACATCCCTCTTGTGCCCTCCACCTAGGCCAGAGCTTCTGTACAGCCTACGATTGATTATGATAAGCTTTAGCCTGCACTTTCTCTAAAACTCCTTCTCCTGATGGCGCTGTCCCCTTGCTCTCTTCCTGTCACTGCCACTTCCTTGGCAATGTATGAGGAGCCCATGCTCTGTCTGCACTCGCGGCTGCCCCACTCCAGCACTCCCTGGGGCCCTCCAGTGACCTCACCAGCACCTCCAGGACCTTTTCTTACTCTCCTTCTTGGAGCCCTCTCTGCAGCACCTGGCACTGCTCAATACTTAACATCTCTGAAACTCTTGCCCCCCCCTCTGGATTTTGTTCGATAGCAGATTTTTCCACTTCCTCATTGATAATGCTCCATGTTTTGCAGAAATGGGCTCTGGAATTCTCCAAATGCAGCAACTCGCCAAGTGTGTGTGTCCCATCTTTTTGCTTCCCTCTCCACCCTCCTTCAGGTTCACCTGCTTCCACTGTGTTGAGCACTCCACGTGCACCTGCCATTTGCTGCCCTGATCCCTCCACAAGCACCATGGGCACATTTCCTGCTGGACACCTCCAGCTGAATGACCTGCCTCTACTCCAGTAGCTGCGGGTCTGTTTCCAAGATCTGTTGTTCTGAGGACACCAGGGACGCGCCAGCCAACCCCAGGCAGGAGCTCCTGCACTCCTCCTCTCTCCTGGACACGCTGCTCACGGTCAAGGCACACTGACAGTCCCTCTTCTGTACTTGCCACATCCAACTCCTGCCCACGGCTGACAGCGCCTCTGCACCCCAGCACTCTGACCCATCTCTCCACAGGTGCTCTCCATGCTCCGGACAGCTAGCCCTGCCTCATTCTGGCAGTTAGTGTCCAGCACAATCGACATAATCCACATGCCTCTAAATCACCGCATTCTACATTTTTTGATATGGTTATGTATATCTGTAAAATAGTCCCCTTTCTTAATTCTGACCTATACATTCTTTAAAATCAACTTTGTGGCATGACTTCCACCATCTCTGGACCCTGCAAGCCGATCTGACCTAGTCTGACTCTGAATCCCACTGCACGCTGCTTCCTCCCAGAGGCTGCATCCACGTTCACAGAGCAGCTACTGAAGGGCACCTTCCCGGAAGGCACAGGCCAAACCCTGCTTTTCTTTGTAGACATGATGGTGCTGATTTTAGATCCAGTAAATGCTCAGTACACAATTTAAAGCACCAGAAGCATATATCTAAACAGCTCACAGAAAAAAACGGTTTTGGATTGTGGAGAATTACACCCACAAAACTACTGCTACTCATGGCTGTTACATACACACTACAGCCACCACTATAGTGCTTATCATGTGTATAAATGCATACTAGTTTATTCACAGTAGCAGGGCCAGTTTTTTGCCTACTTTATCAGATTTTATCTATTTGACATTATTACCCATTTAATTCACTTAAGTTGTAATATTTAATTCAAGTGGTAAGATAAAAGACATTAGGTGGTATAGCTAGTAGTAGAACACCTGCCTACCATGTGTGAGGCACTGGGTTCAATCCTCAGCACAACATAAAAATAAATAAAGGTATTGAGTCCATCTACAAGTAAAAAACATTTTTTTTAAAGATGTTTATAAATTTCAGTAATCTCAAATAAATTATTCAGATGGTTTTGTTATTGTAATGTTGCTATTGGTTGTTTTAAAACATTTGTATAATGAAAGATTTTTTTCATCTTATAAACTTTTAAATAAAGAAAAAATCTGTAATATTCTGAAGAAAATAAAATTAAGTCTACTCATTACTAGTACTTTTCTAGGTATCTACGTATATAATTTTGGTATTTTTAAATTGGGTTAATACTATTTGAGCACATATTTCATTTTTTATCAAAATCATTTTCCTGTTATTAGATATCCATATAAAAACAATTTTTGTAATGCTATGGTTATACAGCATTACACATGTACCATGATTTATTTATTATTACAGTATTCATTTTTGCATCTATGAGTTTTTCTGAGGTTAAATTCCTATGTGTGAAACTAACATACTATCATGAAATAAATTACTTCTATTAGGCATCTCATATATATGTGTTAGAATTTTAAATAGCATACGTTCCTTCTTTGCAAATGTTAATGAGAGAAGTAAAAGTTACCAACCCTCCTTCTATTAGGTGAGGAAAGACTGAGGATGAAATCATTTAAACAATCCTGGTGCAGGGCATGAGAGAGACAAATAATCTAGAGTTAGTCTAGGGCCTCAAAATTACATCACCTGAGGCTACAACAGAATAGCAATGTTCTGATTTGTTCCATGAGGAATATGGAGTTGGTGATGAAAAATAAGCTCTTTTGTGTATAAATCTGACTTTTTTCAGACTTATTTAGGTATAAAAATCAACAAATAAAAATTGTGTATGTTAAAGGTATGCAACTTTTGATGTTTTGACGTATATGTATTTCATGGTCAGTGAATGTTTCTGAGGATAAGGCTGACACTGAATGGCAGCAGCAAAATATGAGAGGGGACAGGGAAAGAAAGCAGAATTTGCATCAGTGTGTGTATATTTTCCTGATTTTCTCTGACTGTATTTTCTTTTGACTTACGTAACTCAGTGATGTCTAAATTAACACCACCCTCCGGGAACAGTTTCTGTTACACAAAGCAACTGTCCCTGGGAGGAGGAGACCTTGCAGTGTCCTGGGTTTCAGGATGCCATCTCTGGGAACTTGGTGATTGTGGGGGTCTCAGTTGCTGGTGAGCAGTGACAGACCACAGTGATGCTGGCCCTGAGAAGTGGCTGAGGGTACTTAGGACATGCCCAGGGCCTCCACGCTCCCTCCTAGGGCTGAAAGGCCATTCCCACAGGGGAAGAGTGGGCATGAGCATCCTACAGAGGGTACTGCAGTGGTCCACCTGGGACCATGCGTGGGAAAAGCCTATTACTGGGATGGATGCCCCATCCCCACCTTCACCCCCGTTGCTTTCAGTATAGTTTCATCAGTCTCATAGGAAAACCATCATCTGAGGAGGTTTGAGGACATTTCTAACGCTGCCACAGTCCTACATCATGCGGCTGTCTACACTAGTCCTGAAAATGGAAGATTAATTAAAAAGCGGGGCTAACCCCCCCCTCCGAGCTGCATCCTCCAATGTATGCAGTGTGGGATCCTGTTTCTTCTCTGCCCTCTGGTGACAGTTTCACTCACTCTCATTTCACCTATCCAGTGGGCTGATACCACACTGTCACCCAGCAAAGCAGTAACATCAGGGCCCAGGAAAACCACAATTTCTCCAGTGTTCTACTTTATATCTTTCACTGCTGTTAAAGAAATCTCTTTCCAACACATTCTGATACGCGTTGAATCTGAAATGTCCCCCTAAGGCTCCTGTGCTGAAGACCTGGTGCCCAGAGCAGCAGGTGGAGCTTTGGGAAAGTGACTGGACCCTGAAGGCTCCGATCTCCTCAGTGGGTTCGTCCACTGATGGGTTCCCAACATGACATTGCTGGGAGGTGATAAAGACCGCAGGAGACATGTCCTTGCTGTAGGTCCCTGGGGCATACCTTGTCCTCAGGCCCCTGCCACTCACTGATCTTTCTGCTTCCTGGCTACCAGGAACTCAACACCTGTCCACTGCACACCCTGCTGCCATGCTGTTCTGCCCGTCTCAGGCCCAAACAATGGAGCCAGTCAACCACGGACCCCTGAAACTGTGAACTAAAACTGCCTTTCCCCGTTTTCCTCCGGTATGTGTCACAGCAACAAAGTTACACACATTGTAAAAGGTCATGATGAATTTTGAGCAATGAAATAATATAGAAGTGGACTTGCTTAGTTACCAATTCTCGTGTGTACTAAGTTCTAGCAGAATTTTGAGAAAAACAGATCCCAAATACCCAGCAAAATCACACTCACAAAATACCTAGAATGAACGCTTGTGTTTAAACATCAATGAGAAAGCATTTCTAAGAACAGGCCAGGAAGGGAGATGTTCAGGAAATAGATGTTTTTTATTTCATTACTTTTCAAAATTGGCCATTACTTTGAATTTTTCTGATTAAATTTGTGTAGGTAGGATTTGCTGTTCTCAAAAAATGCCAGCAAAAATATTAGATTTGTAGAAATATTAAAGAAACTAACGTTATAAGTATCATTTCTTAATAAATACAAACATGGTGATGCCTGCCCGGCCTTCTTTCTGAGGATTCTGTTTCATACCATGTTTTTTCCTCTTATTCAACTTATATTTAGCAGCAAAATATACAAAAACGCAACACCTACAACACTTATCTAAATTTGCAGAAACTGTTCTCATCTAGTATGGGATTCTAAGGGGACTGGGACCCAGGGCAGGGAGGAGACTCTGCTCACAGTCCCACCACAAGGTCCCCCAGTTCCTGGCCCCAAATGCAACCGTCTTTCTGGCCATGGCTGTTTACCTAGTCACCATCTCTTTCTCTTTGTTTGATGCATGTCCTCCAGAACAGAGAGGTCGGCTTGCTGCAGATAAGAAGTATAAACGGTGGTTTTTGAAATACTGATCAATTAAAGGAAGAACGACCTGAAAGAAAGGAAAAGAAAACAGGTCTGTGTGGTGGACTCTCTTGGGGGATGAGCAAGAGCCGAGGTTTGGGAGCAGTCAGAGTTCCGTTCACAGGCCAAGAGGCCGCCATACCTTGTAGTCGCCTCCGCCCCCTTGGGCATACCTCTCTAATCTACCCCGTGTCGCCAGTTCTTGTGCACAAGAGCTTGCATATGCAGGCCTGGGGTGGGGGGGCTCAGATGCAGGGGAATGTGACTATGGGGTGCACAGCAGGTTTTCAACAGTTTGGAATGGTTCTCAGTATTTTCAACATTTTCTCAAAATGAGATATTCTCAGTCTGTTCATATAATACAGTCCAAAGTTCAAAAGGCTTAAAAATTATTATGAGGGCCACATACTGAGTTTCTACCATGAGTGAGGCCTGCAGTGGACCTAGCCACCTCCCCTGTCCTGGTAACTGCACTGGGTGATGGGTGCTCTGGTCCCTGCCTTACAGGTAGCATACTGAGACGGAAAGCGAGCGACTGGCTCGTCACACTGCCACTGCTTGCCTACACAGCCCTCACCTTTCCTGGCCCTTCCCAAAGCCAACGTGCCATTTCCGCACACAACCCGTCCCACAGGCACTGTGCCCACACACACCACGTGCTCTGCACATGCCACCCCTCTGTCTGGAGTCCTCTCCTACTGCCCCTGCCTCCTGCAGACCTCAGCTTGGCAGCACATCCTCAGATCAGCCTTTGTTGACCGCCTGACTACATCAAACCCTGTATTCTCTGCTCTTCTAATACCTCCGGCGATTCTGCATTTTGTACATGGGACTGCGCTAAAGTCTCTCTTCCCATGAGCCTCCATGGTACCAAAGAGTGGGAGACATTTCTGGGTCTATTTCCCACTGTGTTCCTCTCCTGGCTTCTAGAACTGCTACTTGGTCTGTTTTGCTTACCACAGATTCTCCAGTGCACTGAGCTGTGTTGGGCCCATAGCAAGAACTAGGGAAATCATGGTTCAAAGAATAAATGTATAATTGATGATGGTTGCAAGTACCAGTATTCAAACTCAAGCCCATCTAAATACACTTCTTCGTACCATGTGGTACATCACAGTTATGTGTAAGGAATATACACGTTATATGTATCTTCCTTGAAAATTGTGCCATTGCCTGAATTGAGTGGTTGGCACACAATAGGTACTGGATAAGTACAGCCAATGAATGAATTATAGACTTGGTAGAAAGTAAGTTACATTTAAGCACCTGTAAATGAAATCACTAGGGGCACAGGCAGGTGGGAAAAAATAATGCATTTTAAGGGTGTGTTAGAAGCCACCAATACAGCTTTTTGAAAATTGGTTATGAAGGGGGATTATGATCTAGTGAAGATTGGAGATGGTGGGTCACCTGATTTATCTATCTGTCTTTCTATTTATCATTAGCAATGTGCACCCCAGGACAATCTGGGTGACTGGAACAGACTCTGAGTGCTCTATTGAGTGGAAAGGAAAGACAAAAATAATCTTTACAGTAGAGGGCACAATTCCAAAAACATCACAGAAGGCAAATATCAAATCAAAACTCATGCTATCTTAAAGTTGACAAAATGACGTATTTACAGCAAAAAATCTGTAGTAATCACCAAATGCAATTTCACTGAAGGAAAATTGACAGCACTGGTTAGGTCTTCAGGCTCGCTGCAAGGTGTCCTAGACAGGGACACCTACCCGAGGGCACTGGGCCTTCCCAACAGCACCCAGGCCAAGCTTACTGCCTGCCACACACCAGGACATAGTTAGTCCTGAGAAAGTGCATGAGCTCAGGATAGGAGCTCTCAAGCCTTCATCTCCTTCCTCTGTAGCTAGAAGGAAGTGATGAATGTCCCAGTAATGGAGCAAATCCTTGATCAATTCATATTAAATGGAATGAAGAATAATGGGACATGATTTGCATATGAACAACATATCCTCTTTGAGCCTGAGCTTCCTCATCTGTAAAGTGAGCGGGACAAAGGTGCCACAATAATGATTCTAAGGTTTTGCCCACGTACAAATTGGCCAGTGTTTTCCCTCCTTATAAAATAAAGGCTCATATAAAAATATTAAATCATAACAATATTCAAATGTTAATAAACTGACACTTTTCTTCTATGTCATAGGAGCAAACCAAAATACTAAAACTTTGACTTAAATTTCTGATAGCGCCAATTCATTAGAGGAACGTGGCAAGGGGAACTGGGCGAGTCTATGTGGCCAAGGATGCTGGCAGCAAATTTACCCCCACATGATTCATGCAGTTATTTTTGTGCCACAGAATATTTACAGTGAAATTAACATTACAGACAAGTACATTCTGAAAAACACCAATGATCTAATGAGTATATTTTGTAAACACACATATTGAAGCAAAAACAAGATGGATTGTATACTGTACTTTGGCAAAGAACTTGATTTCTTGTTCATAAGGGAAATGTTCTCCTTTGCTTCTGCTGCCACCATCTGTAGACAGGAAGAGTTTTTAGGTACGTGTTGCATTTCAAACATTCCAAGATATTCACCCCAAATGCAAAGTTCAGAATGCATTGCTGAATCCCACTAAAATACATATAAAAAGCCAACAAACAGCAAAAACTAACTTCATCAGTGCAATTTAAAAAGGGGATTATAATAAATACTCAAAATTTAAAAACTATAAAGGAAAGCCCACGTTTATGGTGAGGAGTAAAAATACATTTTGTGTAGCCTTCAGGCATTATTGACATGTTGTGGAATAAAGTAAAAATCCCACATTCTGGCTAGTTCTCAAGAAAAGGGGGGGGGGGCCCCAGGGTGAGGGCAGGTAGAATGCACATAGCTTGGTTGGGTTTTACCCCTGGCCCCTGAGAAAGATGGCTACCTCTTAGTGTGACAGAGTTAAGGCTTCAATTTTAAAATACCAACTGAAAATCTATAGGACGCCAGGACCTATGATGAGGAGGAGGATAATAATTTTAATATTAGGCTGCAAAATTAGCATTCTATAAAGAACAAAGGAGTTTTGACCTACGTCAAAATATAATTTCCATCAGTGAAGCAAAAACACTCACATTTTCCCCATGGTTTAGAAAATGATTCAAGATTAAGAATTGATTGACCTATTGCATTTAGCTTAGAACTTAGGCGGCCTTTCTTACCCGCTTCATGCATACAGAAGAGGTTTTATGCATATAGATGAGGTAATAATAAACTATAATGATCACAATGATATGCAGAATGTACTGGAGAGTTGGAAAAGCAGACCTGTATGTTTCAATAGAATTTGTAAGCAGAGCTTCCAGATTTTATGCAGATGTAACTGACTTCTACTTGAAAAAGTCATTTCGCAATTAGAAATAAAAATAACAAGACATACTTTCTCAAACCTTAGAGAGTATGTTAGGATAGAGCTTTGTCCACAACCGCATCTGCTAACATTTCAAGGAATTAAATAAGGAATCATCTTCCTTTCATTATACACTTTAACAAAAATGTTTATGTGCTGCACATGAAAAGGATTTGGAGAGAATCAGTCAGTAAAATCGAGGACAGAGAAGACAACGCAGCATTCTATTTACTGTGACCATGGAAGATGGGAATTAAAATGGATGGCAGCACCGACAACCTCAGCCCCACCTGTTCCTCTGAGTTCTTAGTACATCATTTGCTCTGTCACAGCCATGGGAAAAAAGGACATGCAACATCAGAAACTGTAAGGGACACCCTGTGCTGGCTGGGTCTTGGAGGCCTATGTTCCCAGCGTAGACCCTCACCCTGGGAAGGGAAGGAAGGGCTCCAAACTGTGACTCTGCCCACAGCAAGATCCTCATGGCTCTCCATACACACGCACTGTGCTAAGAGTTTTATTCAGAAACATGAGTAAGTGTGAACAAAACCTAAACTCACTGCCACCCTTCAAACATGTGTTTCTGCTCCCCATGTGAAGATGTAAAACACACACACACACATATACATACACATACATAAAATAAATATACATTCCCTTCTCCAAATTGTGTTCTTTCTCTCTCTCCTCTATCCTGCTTCCTAGAAAGAACACTGGACCTTGGACTTGTTACCCTCATCACAGCCTTCTAAATGGAAGCCAGAAATTTCAGTATTTTAACTCTGTGTGTGAAGGCTTCAAACACTCAACTCTGTCTCATTTTTGTGCTTGGGTTAAATTTCATTATTTCACACTAATTTAGCTACTTGTTAGGATGGATAAGGAATCCTGTTTTTAAAAATTGTAGTTGTATGAGCTACAGAGAGATTATGTACCTTAAATTGGTTTGTATTATCGGTTCACATAAAACACTAATTAAGCAGAGAGCAATAATACAGTATTTGGACTATAAAGAAGGAGGCAGGTTGAAATAGAGTTCAGCTGTTTATAAGAACAATGCTGGACTCAGAATTTTTAATCACATTTAGGATGCAGGAGGCCAGTAACAACAAAATACCAGAGCTCAGATTTCCATAAAGTAAGCTCATGCTATGCTGGAAACTAAAGTTAAATTCTTGGGGAAAAAAAATCAGCAGCTAAGGAACGGAGAATGACAAGTCCCCAAAAAAAGGCAATAAAAGACAGAGGAATGAGCACCGATAACAAAACCTGAGAGTGAAGAGGAAACCACAAGAGCCTAATAAATTAGCTGCACTGTAGATACTTGAGAATAACTGGGTGTTATGGTTTAGATAGGAAGTGTCCCCCAAAAGCTCATGTGTGAGATAATGCAAGAATTTTCAGAGGTGAAATGATTAGATTATGAGGTATAACCTTATCAGTGGATTAATCCACATATGGAATGAGTCAGTGGTAACCTTAGGCAGGTAGGGTGTGGCTAGAGGAAGTAGGTCATTGGTGGCTGCCTGTAGGGTTTATATTTTGACTTTAATGAACGAGCTCTCTCTGCTTCCTTGGTGTCATGTCCTGGGGTGCCTTCCTTCTTCATGGCCTTCTGCCAGGTTCTTCTGCCTCACCTCCAGCCCAAAGGTATAGAGTCAGCCAACCATGGACTAAATCTCTGAAACCATGAGCCAGAATTAACTTTTCCTCCTCTACGTTGTTCTTGTCTTGTCTTTTGGTCACAGTGACTAAAAGCTGACTAAAACACTGGGTGCCCCTTTAAAACTACACTCAAGGTCTTCATAACATTTACAAATTTTGACAATCTATCATTTTGGAACTTTCCCCCTAATGAGTACAGCAATTAAGTGAATAGATTTTACTCTACCTTAGAATTTTGGTGTCCTCCCAATGTATCTTTAAAAATGAAATGGAAAGGCCAATGGACATTGTAAGGAGAAAAGGATCACTTATGTGAGATTTTTCATTCTCAACGTTCACCCACTCACTAACCACCTGTCTACTGGCTGTTGTATTCCACATGGTGCTCTATCGTGTTTGCAGCATCAGGAGATGGCCCTGCAGTCTGTGCTCTTCCATACCTGATGTGATGATCAACACCACAATCTGGACCTCAGTACCTACCAAACTCCAGAATATACTGATGGGCCTCGTCCACATAGCGAATGAGCTGCTGGAGGAAACTGTAAGCAAATCGTTTCTCGATAGAAGGCGTGTCCAATTCCAGGTCCTTGAATCCTCTAGGACAGCAAAAGGGAAATGAGGAAACCAATATAGGCAGTTCTTCCTTCGAAGGTAAAATTTTGGTCAAAAATTACATATAAAGTCTGAGGGTTATCTAATATTCTTGTAGCTCCAAGCAAAAGTGAGACTTACAAGGAGTACTCTGCATCTGTCATCAAACCATAGTAAATAACTTCATTACTGTGCAAATAAAATGCTGCATTTATGAATATAGGGTGTGATGTACTGCCTCAAGATCTTGCCTACATGATGGATGGCAACTGAACACACGCATCAAAAGGCACTCAGACATGTGGCCGGCAGCTGAGGGTGCTGACGTTTCTGACATGTTTACATAGTGAATATATTAAGTAACACCCCCAAGGTTTAAGCAGAACACTGAATTCACTTTCAGCTTTAAATCTGATGGGGTATTTGAATATTCAATCTCACAGAAAGGACAACAAGGACATGGACTAGGTGCACTCGTACCTGGATACAGCATAGCCATTGATCTGCAAGAACTTGAGGATGTCCTGCGCCTTCTCCCGATCCTTGGCTTTCTCCTTGGCTGTCAGGGTATCATAGGGCACCAGCAGGGGATGGTTTCCACCACCTGAGAGAAGGTCAAGACAGGAGTCAGCACAGCAACCCGGACACAGCCTGAGATGAGCAGCAGCGTGCAGGAAACAGGACTCCACGGTGGAACATGACATTCTCTGATGGCACCAGCAGCAGGGGGTCTCCCCTGATTGCCTCCACATTCCAATCAGCTCAGGAGACCTACTCAAAGAAAGACCGTGCCCAGCCTTCTATCAGGGAGTTGAGACATGAACATACACGCCTCCGTAATATCAAGTGCTAATAACATCTGCAATCACCAAGGAGGAAGGAACACCAGATTCTGAAAGTGGGGAGTAGAAAGAGACAACAAATCATGTACAGCTGTATCTAGTGAAATTAAAAGGCAAGATTCATGGGTTATGTTTCATTATTCTGCCCCACAGAGAGAAGAGAAAGAATGTCTAAATTAAATAATTTTTATTATAACTCCCAGAGAATATTTTATAGTCACATTATGTATAAATACACAAAACCATATGCAGCTGTGTACTAAGTTAAAAGTTGATCACTTTTAAGTATCTACTACTTGACTGATTAAAAAGCTTTGGCCAATAACCTCTAGCAAGAGTCTAGATTTTGAGTATATCTGTTCTGTTGAGAAATAGAAAGAATGGAATGTTTTAGATTTAAAAATTCTAGAAAGCATTTAATTAAAAAAGAATCAGGAGAAAAACAAAGTTATAACTTTAAAAAATAAATTTTGTCAAAGTTATAAAAATATTATAAATACACTATTGATTTCAGATGTAAAGAAAGCTATTAAAGTAGCAGCAAACTGAAGAGCTTGGTATGCCCAAGTTTCAAGTTTACAAAACATGTATGGAAACATTCACTGGATGTTGAATTGCCCTGAAACACAACTGCCAAAGAATCTGAAAAAGAAAAATCCAAAGTATTTTGCCTGAATTATGATCACAAATTAGAGTCTGTTATTTTTCAAAAGAGTTTAGCCTGGGGCTACTAAAATAATCCTAAATGCTGACTGTGCCTTTCACCACAGGTGCAGAGGAATCTCCTCTGTTTCCACAACTGGCTCTGCCTGAGACCACCACCTACAGAGAGGCACCTACCCACTGAGCCCAGGGCCGTCAGGTGAGGCTGCACTGTCATAAATGCAGGAGATCAGGTGAGGGCGACTCGGCTGACCAACCAGCACTACTTCATAGTGCAATAGTAATAGCAGGTGTAACACAATTGTCAGAAGACAACGCTACCAAGATGTTGTTAACAGTCAAAGGATATGGGAGGTGTTACTAAGTGCACTGGAAACCAAATCTGGCTGTCGGAATTAACGATGTGATTTATAACAGGATACTTTATGAGAAAAAGAATCTCATCAAACATCCAACTTAGTCAATACCACCCATTTCTAACTCTGTTATTGCATTTAGTTCTACAGAATTATATTTGGCAACCCAGTATGTAATCCATGAGGATTCTGGAGTTGAATGTCAAAGGGTTACTCTGGGGGAGGTGGGAACAGAGACACAAATAGCAAGAGTGAGAATAAAAAAATAAAAACTGTAATTTTAAAACCCCAAGAACACAAAGTACCTCTGACTCTGAAACTCTTCTCACCTTAGACCTCCACTCGCAGGGCAGGTGGGTACCTCATAGTCAGCCACAGAACAAAGCTGTGGTCTGCACTGACCTCTTGACAGCAGCATGACTGTTGGAACTCCCTTGCTCATCAGCCCTCACTTTTTCCCCAAATGACTTGGGCACAGGTAGGTGCTCCGTGTGGAGGGGAGCTGTCTAAGTGGAGAGGTAAATGCGTCCACAGTGGTTGTGTGACTCCTAGGTTACCGCCCAGAGCCCGCTAATACTGGCTCAGGGACTCCTCCAGGTCAGAATGCTTGGCCCCAGAGCTGTCCCTGGCCTCAGGACACACTGCCTCAGCCAGTGAAGAGGGGGGGGGGGAGAAGGGAGGGCGGGATGGTAGCCCTTTGTGTTTTGCACTGACTTGGGAGCCCTGGTGATGCTTGTGAGACTGTCACTCCTTCATCTCTATTACTGAGGTGTGTTCTCGTGATGGCACTTGATTTTCCCCCAACCCTTCCTAGATCCTCAAGGAATTGAGAAAGTGAAGAGGACCAAATAACCAGAGCAAGCAAAGCAGGAACTTTTACCCAGCGTTTTCTATAGCAGATCCATCTTCTGCAAACAGATGTGGGGATGACAAAAGAGATCAGAGTGGTTGGGAAGGAAACTGCAGATCGGCACTGATTCTTTCAATGTCTCTGATTTTCACACACACATAATTAACACTGTGTAGAGACTAAAACCAAACAAGTGGCACAGAAGGGTCTTCAGTGCAGGATGCATACAACTGAAGAAAAATATTTATGCAAATAAGAAATTCATAAATAACCAAGAGGATATCATTTTAATATTTAAAAAGTAAGGAGAAAAGAGCAAGCACAGGCATTTTCTAGTAACAACTGGACTAGACAAGAGAAAGAGGTGAAGACAGGAAATAAAAACAGTGTGAGAGAAGGACCAGGAAGGCAGATCTAATTAACTTTTATCCAAATCTCTGTTACAATGGGTCAAAGACAGCCATCAAAATTCTTAAACACTAGTAATCAGGAAATTACAGAATTTCCATCCTTAATCTGGTAGTGGTGCATATGAAACAGTCCAGGATAAGCCTTACGCGTATGCTGAGAGAACAACTCTTCCTTCCATATCATACACTCCTCTCTGCTGACTGATAGGTTAATTTTCTTGGTACCAGGGATGGAACCCAAGGGCACTTAGCCACCAAGCTACATCCCTAGCCCTATTTTGTATTTTATTTAGAGACAGTGTCTCATTGAGTTATTTAGCACCTCGCCATTGCTGAGCTGGCTTTGAACTCGAGATCCTCCTGCCTCAGCCTCCCAGCCCTTTTTTATATTTTATTGAGAGACAGGGTGTCAATGAGTTGCTTAGGTCCTTGCTTAGCTGCTGAGGCTGGCTTCGAACTCATGATCCTTCTGCCTTAGCCTCCTCCTGAGCCACCAGGATTATAGGCATGCCCCACCACTGGCTCTGATTGTTTTTTAATAAAGGTTTTAGAAAATACTACCTTTGGACTCCAACTCCATTTTCTTCTTCTTTGCCCATATGTTATGGTAGTTCTCAGCCATCATTTCTGCCATTGCCTGAAATGAACCAAACACTCCTGAGCTAACTTATACTTCAGTGGGCAAAACAGACAACTTGGATTTCCAATATGCAATATCAAAACATGCCCTAAATGAACGAAAGAGCATTAATGCCAAAATACTTTTAAAAGATTGAAACACACTCTCTCATTTGGAACTGAAATTCCAAAGAATTCTAATGTACTGTGAAATTACACAGTAAGTACATAGCATAGGAGATGTGACAGAAAGCTACTGAAATGCATGTTGCATAAACACATATTTTTGATAATTCAGTAATGATGTAAACGAAAGTTCAGTTCCCGTCCCCAATGCCAATCAATGCCAATTTAATGAGGACGTGGTTTTGAGAAAAAGGAAAAAGAAGGTTTATTGCTTTGCTAGCAAAAAAGAAAGAAACACAGGGGACTCCTTTTCTAAAGGCTGTGACTCTATCAGAAGGGACAGGGGGGGTTTAAAGGAACTCTTTAAGGGTCACATTCTAGGTGTGCTCTGGAAGGGGGCCTCAGGGCACCCTGATAGCATGTTAGGGTTTACTTGTTAATGTGGGAAATATTCACTTCCCAGATCCTCAGCCTGCATCTCCTTCCTGTAGTGGGTGTGTTCAAGGGCAGCTAACTAGGGGAAGAAAAGATAACACTGTCTCTCTAATCTTGTTAGGAAAGAGGAGAGGAGAGAAGAGGAAAAAAAAAATTTAAATAAACCTTAGAGAGATGAAGGCTATATGCAGAAGGTGAAGGGACCACTATTACAATGAAAGGTCAAAGCAACTATAGACTTCCACAGAAAATGTGCTTATTTGCAAGTTATTATTTTAATTTCCATAGCTATAAAGGACAACAAACCTTTTTAAACATTGAATGGAAAGAAAATGAGAAGGACAGAGATTTGACTTCAAGATCATTCTCTGTTCAAACTGGTAAGAAAGAGATCTTGGATAAGCTACATTGTTTACTCTGTGGCCTATTGGATTTTGATATAATTACCTCTAAGTTTCTTTTAACTTTTGATACTCAACATCTTACATCATTTTAATATATTCCTACAGGAACAATAACAATTGGTAGACCAAACAACTTAACTGTATATAAATCTTATATTTAGATCCTTATTTCTCTTGGAAGAATACCAACAATGGCCATATAATTACATCATATAGACCAATTAACCTTCAGTTAAAATCAGTCATTTCCAAGTTGGATCTTTAGTGACAGAGGAGATATGACTATGTCTGGAGAAAGAAAAAAGCCACCAATTTCTCTGGATCCAAACAACCAAAAAAAATTCTTTACTGAATAATTAAGGTGGTCCTTGAACAGAGGATTACTAATTACTTATTTTCATACATAGCTAGTTACATCGGGATTTTTAATGCATATTATCTTTAAGGAAAATACATTAAGTGAAAGAGATACCCTAGAAAAACATTGTACAGTAGTCCCCCTAATCCTGGGAATTCATTCTAAGACCTCCAGTGAATGCTGAACCATCAGATAGTAAGAATCCTCTGTATATAATGCCCTGCAGAGTTGCAGTGCTGTAGCAGAGTTAATCTGTCCTTCCATGCTTGATGCTCTGATGCTTCCTTTGCATCACTACTGTTTCTTAAACACAGTGGTGCAATATCAGACAGCTGATCTGAAGGCCAGACAGCCATTAAGTGATTAAGGGCAGGTAGTATATACAGCGCGGATACGCTGGACAAAGGCAGGATTCACATTCTAGGTGATATAGCAGGATGGCAAGAGATGTCATTACGCTACTTAGAATGGAATGTGATTTAAGACTTATAAATCTTTTGCTTCTGAAAATCCACATATCAGACGACAGTTCACCATGAGTAAGCAAAACCTTGGAAGGTGAAACCACCCATCAGGGAGTCCACTGCAGCATTTTCTAGAGCACTAAAAAAATTAGGGACATAACAGCTATAAACTACATGGGCCCATTACATATGATCACCACATTCAAATAAGTCATGACAGTCTTGTTAAAAATAAATTCAGAGAATATTTTAAACACTTAATACTTACGTGCAGGTCTCTAGAGAGTGTAACATTGCTCATATCAATGGCTCGGGGACTGTAACCATGGGCAGCATCTACAGAAACCTAGATCATTTATGTAAAAGAAAAAAATTGGCAAAGCCTCATTTAAAACCCTATGCAAACACACTTAAATGATTCTTTAGAAATGTAAGTCAAACAATGTTTTCTCAGATGAAAACAGCAAATATCTACACAAAATGATTTGACAAACATTTAATGCATTTAATTATATTGAGTGTCTGACAATTATTGATGATTAAATAATTCATCTTAATATCTTATATCTTAGGGG
The DNA here is from genome assembly GCA_025594165.1 of Tamias sibiricus. Classification (NCBI taxonomy): domain Eukaryota; kingdom Metazoa; phylum Chordata; class Mammalia; order Rodentia; family Sciuridae; genus Tamias; species Tamias sibiricus. The sequence continues at coordinate 98,382,921 of CM046669.1, forward strand.
CTGAAAATCCCCAAATTTAGTAGAATAATAGGATTCCATTATTCTAATTAGAATTCTAGTATTCTATTATTCTATTAAATTTGTGCAGTGAATGAGTGAATCACAAATTCTGAAATGCTAACTCATGCAAAGAGTCACTGTATTTCTGGGCTTCTTATAAAATCCTATTTAGTTGCAATGAAATTTACTCTTCTTCACCCAAGCAATAATGAACCAAAGGGGGAAATAATTACAAATGTCCTTATGGGCCAAATGTTAAGACAAAATATAATTCAATTTTTAATTATAAAAGTATGTCATATGGTATTCAGTGGTTTATGAGAAATCCCGAAAACCAAAAGACTTTCTTAATTTCTAAATTTTGGCTTTTTAAAAATGAGAGCTATCTCCTCATCAGTTTTAAGAATGTTTCGCTATCATCCTGTGCCCATGCTCCACTCCACCCAGTGGGTAAAAATGAGCTCTCGGTCCTGCTCAGAAATCTGAAATTCTATCTCGATGTATTCCATGGTTGTATATCTTCTCTTACTAGAAATGGAACAAAATACAGAAAAGTATACTCTAGCATAAATTCATGTTGGTAAATGACAAGTGAGGCTAACATATGCTATAATTAGTGCTGGGATCATAAGTGACACCCAGTCTCCTGGTGACTTCTGACAAAAGCCTGGCATCTGCGCCTTCGCCATGGCTCAGGAGCGCCCAATGTGGAAAGTGCCAACAAGTGCGACACCACAATCCTGCTAGGTTTTGCTCAGCCCAAGCAATCTTGGGGTGCAATGTAAAACTGAATTCCTGAACTAGCTCTGTGTTTATTATAGAGGCTTATATGATTTTAAAGGAAATTGTATACTGATATTAAATGAACCCTGAATTTTGAAGGCATCAGTTTTGCTATCTGCAGCATTCACAGGTTAGTCAGATAGTTATTTCTACTCCTTGCAGAAAAGGGAATTATAAAAATTATAAATTCCACTCCAAAAGAACCCTCACATCAGCAGTATCTCCAGTTACTCCTTATTGGTTCACATCCTTTTCACCGATGACTAGTGCCAGCCTCAGTAGTTTCTAGTCTTCAAGCCCTTGGTTATGTTTTGGGTATGATTGTCCCCCAAGCTCCTGCATTAATAATGCACATATATTCAGAGGTGAAATGACTGGATTGTGAGAGCTGTGACCGCATCAGTTCATCCTGGTTTGAATGGAGCGACTGGGTGGTAATTACAGCAGGTGGGGTGTGGCTGGAGAGGGTAGGCTGCTGGGGGCATGGGGGCACCTGGAAGGGTGCTTCTGCCCTGTGGTCTCTTCTCTCCTTTCTGGCTGCCATGAACGAATGGAGCAGAGCTTCCACCACGAGGTTCTGCCTCACCTTGGGCCCAGAGCAAGGGACCTTCTACCCATGCACTAAGCCTCTGCAAACATGAACCAAAGTAAACCTTTTCTCCTAAGTTGTTCAGATTGGGTATTTTTGTTAGAGCAATGCAAAGCTGCCTAACACACCCTCTTTCTTCTCATGACATTTAACTGATAAAGACACCTACCTCTTACTTTGATGAAAAAATAAAAAGAAGATTAAATGGGCATTAGTGGCCTAAAACTCACTGCCCTCCACTTAAAAAATTACCTGTTAGGTTATCATTACCTCCAGCTGTCAGCCCTTGCCATTGCCATTACATCCTGTGACATGACAGCTTTCATATACTTTAGGTTCTAAAATGACTCCCAATCTCACAGGTAAAATAATGGCAAATGTGTATTTTATACCTAGCAAGAATCAGTATCAGGCTCTTTGTAAATTTTGTTAATAAAACAGAGATATCAAGACTCTGTTTTTAAAAGTCTTCCCCGTATTTCATTTCCTCTTAGACCATGTTCCTTGTGTACCCTATATAACTGAAACTTATATCCTTTTAGCTTTAGGTTAAGTTCTTGAAGCCATTTTTAAGAATGAAAGCAAATATTTGTTTATTCAGGGACAAGGTTTTTTTTTATGTTTTCTATCAAATGTTTCTGAAGGAGCCCCAATTAGGAAGGGCTATTGCGGCTAGCTGGAAACCATAAGTTCCACCTGATATGTATGTGACGCACCTGTAAATGCACGTGAGGCACCCGCAAAGCTAAAGGTATATAACCGGGTGAAAGCGGTTGGAGTTAGGAGAACGAAGAATGAATTCATTCAATCAGTCGTGCAGTCGCTCGGTCGGTCAGAAGAAGAGTTCGGGTCGGAGAAGAAGAAAAGAATCAGAGCGGCCAGAACGGTTACAGAAGAAAACCAGATAGAAGAAGTAATTGCTGGTCAGAGTCAGGCCGAGGCTCCAGGGGAAGGAGGAAGAAAGAAGAAAGAAGAAAGAAGCTCTAAAAAATAATCTTTCTCTAAGCTAAGCTCTATCTTTCTTTCTCTCTCTCTAAGCTAAGAAGAAAAGAAGAAAGAAGAAAGAAGAAAGCTCTCTCTAATCTTTCTCTCTAATCTTTCTCTCTAATCTTTCTCTCTAAGCTCTTTCTAAGAAGATCTTTCTTTCTCTCTAAGCTAAGAAGAAAAGAAGAAAGAAGAAAGCTCTCTCTAATCTTTCTCTCTAAGCTCTTTCTAAGAAGAAGAAAAATCTTTCTTTCTCTCTCTAAGCTCTCTCTAAGAAAGTAGAAGTAAAAGTAGTAATAGCTTTACTCTGCCTCCGAGTTTTCCTCCCGGGTTTCGGTACCAGGTAGCTTACAAATGGTGGTCCATCCGGGGCTCGGCAGGCAGAAGAAAAGATAAGAAATAAGAACAAGAAGCTAAGATAGTGAGGAGAGCGAAGAAAAAGCATAGCCTCAGACTCAGTTGAGACCAGCAAGAAGAGTAGTAAACAAGAGAGCATAGCCTCTGACTCAGTTGAGGCCAGTTAAGAAGCCGAAGCAGAGCAGCCAGCAAAAAGCCGAAGCAGAGTAGCCAGCGAAAAGCCATAAAGAAGTAATAGCATGGTAAAAGCCATGCAGAGAAAAAGCCATTGAGCTTTGGCAAGAAAGCCATAAAGAAAAAAGCCATGAGCTTAAAAAGCACGGTGAAATATGCAGAGAAAAAGCCATTGAGCTTTGGCAAAAAAAGCCATAAAGAAAAAAGCCACAGAGAAGCTGCAAAACTCATCAAACTGCAGCTTAGTGAGTCAAAGCTGCTCATGCAGTTGTGCTTAAGTGCATTAGCTGCTCATCAGCAGTAGGCTTCCTTAAAGCCGCAGCACCTCCTCAAAAAGGGCTCAAATATCCACCCTTTTAAAAACAAAAGGTGAAAAGCTAGGTAGGGACAAGAAAATAAAATAAAATAGAGAAAATAGAATTAAAGCACCTTTTTTAAACTAAAGGGGAGGAATATGAAGGAGCCCCAATTAGGAAGGGCTATTGCGGCTAGCTGGAAGCCTTAAGTTCCACCTGATATGTATGTGACGCACCTGTAAATGCACGTGAGGCACCCGCAAAGCTAAAGGTATATAACCGGGTGAAAGCGGTCGGAGTCAGGAGAACGAAGAATGAATTCATTCAGTCAGTCGTGCAGTCGTCGCTCGGTCGGTCAGAAGAAGAGTTCGGGTCGGAGAAGAAGAAAAGAATCAGAGCGGCCAGAACGTAGGCAGAGTGGTTACAGAAGAGAAACCAGATAGAAGAAGTAATTGCTGGTCAGAGTCAGGCCGAGGCTCCCGAGGAAGAAAGAAGAAAGAAGAAAGAAGCTCTAAAAAATAATCTTTCTCTAAGCTAAGCTCTCTCCATCTTTCTTTCTCTCTAAGCTAAGAAGAAACGAAGAAAGAAGAAAGAAGAAAGCTCTCTCTAATCTTTCTCTCTAAGCTCTTTCTAAGAAGAAGATCTTTCTTTCTCTCTCTCTAAGCTAAGAAGAAGAAAGAAGAAAGAAGAAAGCTCTCTCTAATCTTTCTCTCTAATCTTTCTCTCTAAGCTCTTTCTAAGAAGAAGAAAAATCTTTCTTTCTCTCTCTAAGCTCTCTCTAAGAAAGTAGAAGTAAAAGTAGTAATAGCTTTACTCTGCCTCCGAGTTTTTCTCCCGCGGCGCTGTGGCTGGCCATGACAGGCAGCTTACATGTTTCTTTATTCATATACACAGAAATCAGAAGACTGTCCAGGTCTTATGTGATTTTAGGTGGTCTGGAATAGGATCCCATCTTCAAATCAAGAGCTTCACCATTAACTCAAAACCAATCAGCAGTACTGAAAACAATGGCAACTCCCGAGTGAGGGAGTGGTACCCATCTATAAGTGGGCAAAACCCAGATTATTCCATTCAACTGTCAGAACATCTTGGAAAAGTAGTATTACTTTTTATCACTTTAAAATGAGACAAAGAGCCGGGCGCGGTGGCACACGCCTGTAATCCCAGCACTTGGGAGGCTGAGGCAGGAGGATCCCGAGTTCAAAGCCAGCCTCAGCAATGGCGAGGCACTTAGCAACTCAGTGAGACCCTGTTTCTAAAAAAAAAAAAAAAAAAAAAAAAAATACAAAAAAAAAAAAGGGCTGGGGATGTGGCCCAGTGGTCGAGTGCCCCTGAGTTCAATCCCCAGTACCAAAAAAAAAAAAAGAGACAAAGAAGCTGGAGAAATAATTTAAAACACTATATGTGGCACCATATCATGTAAACAGTAAACAGTAGAATTAAGTTTAATTCTAAAGCACTCATCAAAGTCCTTCCAATGGCCCCTAATGTCCTGCACCACTGGGCCCCAGAGGCTCCTGAGTGTGGCCATGCACTGCTCACTGGGCTCCAACCTCACTGGCTTCCTCATCTCCCTCACACATACCAGGGCCCCCTCCCACCTAGCACTCGTACTCTGCTTGGAAGAATCTTGCTCAAACCCCTCCAGAGACCTCTCTCTTGGGTCTGTATTCAACTATCTTCTCAAGAAGGTCTACCTCAAAAACTCCATAGTACAAATGCAGCTCACCCCAAACACCACCCGACCTCGTCCTCTGCATACCCAGCCTGCCTTTCTCCCTAATGTTTTCTTCTTTCCCTGGTCCGCGTCCTACTCTAACATTGCTTCATCTGCCATTAAAATGTGAGCTCCATGAAGCAGAGAATTTTGATGACTGTTCACTGATTTGAGAAGCCTAAAATAATGCCCGAAAACTAAAAGGTGTTCAAAAATATTCGTTGGAGAAATGGGGGGATCACCCCTCCAAGTTGGCCTGTGTTTTTGTTCTAGATAGGAAACACTCTCCTAAAGTTTCATTCTCTTCTCCCTCTTCATCCCAGATTATAAATTTATTTTAATTTTCATTTGTTTAAATGATTTCCATCCTACGTGTGTAATGCAAAAAAACAAAAAAGTAAGAGATAAGAAATTGGAATAGGTAGACAAATAAAGCAGTTTCTATGATGCACCCGAGATGGCCAGAAGATGGTTTTGAGCTGATTGCAGTGCTGGCTCACAAGCAGGTGGACAAAAGCCAGTCCTGCAACCCCTCTCTGTGAACTTCTAATTGGTCAGCCTCCACACACCATTACATAGGCTATCAAGTTGATTTGACATCATTCATGCCCTCAAATATGCAAATTACAGAACCCTAATTAAGTTTCCTGAAATCAGAATTCCCCTTCCAGTGGTGAAGGGGGCTAAGAATGCTGTTCATCTACATAACAGTAAGGACAATAAAAGTTGCAGCAGACTGTGCTGCCATGTGCCAGTCATTCTTACAACTGTCATTGGCATCACAACAGGAACCCCCACAAACATCCTCTGAAAGCAGATGCTCTTTTCAGTTTCATTTGCGGGGGCAGGGATTGAACTCAGGGGCACTGGACCACTGAGCCACACACCCCCAGCCCTATTTTCTATTTTATTTAGAGATGGGGTCTCACTGAGTTGCTTAGTGCCTTCCTGTTGCTGAGGCTGGCTCTGAACTCACGATCCTCCTTCTCATCCTCCAAACCTCTGGGATTACAGGTGTGCACCATGCCTGGCTCCATTTCATATTAAAGGTTAGAAAACCAAAGCGTAGAGAGGTTGAGCAGTTTGCCTGCGATCACACAGCCAGCTACTCAGCTGGCCGAGTTCACCACAGGCCTCTTGTGCTTCCTAGAGGCCTGGTGGGTGGAGCAACCTGAGAAGATGAGGCTCCAGAATTGATGAACACATGAAAAGTAGGTAAGATGTAGGTAAGATATGCTTTTATGGTCTTCACCCATATGGTATGAACCTAAAAGAATCTCACATAAAATATGCCCAAATCTGAACTTCATTTATTTAAAGGCATTTTTCAAATATGCTTTTAGTACCCTCATTTTGCTTATTCAGAAATAAAACAATTAGTAATATAAAGCAATATTTTGTGTAAACCAAGTTCATAGCAGTCTGAGGAGTCAGGAAAGGGACCAAGACAGGGTCAGCTCCCAAAAGAAGCAAAGGGCCAGATGTGAGCGGCGCAGGGAGTCTTGTGACCCTCTTACTGTCTGGCGCCTGGCTCCCGCTGGGGTCCCTAGCTTCTCCAGGTCTGGCTCTGCCTGCAGCATGACGCCCCGCTGGAGTCCAGTGAGGCTGGTGTGTCCCACCAGCCACAGCCCTGAGCTCTGCGTGCCCGGCTGCCTGCACACCTTCCCTCTGCAGCAGGACAGGGCACCCTATGCGCTGGATCTGGGTCCCCAGTGCCCCCTAAGAACCAGCCCTCCATTATCTGGCTGGATGAGAACTATGTTCCACAAGCAGCTCTGCTCCAGGCGGGAGCAGCCGTGAGCCTGCACGGTGAGGTGTGTGCGCCTCCAGCACTAGCCAGGAAATTTGGCCTTGATGCAAAAACTCCAGTACTCAACCCATGATTTGACCCCACTTAAAACAAAAAGGAAAGCAATATCGTCTTTTCCTCTCCTTTCTAATTGTGTTGGTCTTCAGAACTTTCAAATTATTTATTTTAAAGACAATAATTAAATAAAAGATTAAAATTCCCATTGTGGTTATTATTTTAAGTCAGTGTCTTTCTCCTGAGCCCAAGTGATCCTCCTGCATTAGCCTCCCAAGCAGCTGGCACCACAGACATGTCCCATGGCATGAGCTTGAAATTTTTTTAAGTAACTTATTTTACAATGACTGGTCACTGTGACTCTTACCTGGCTTGTCTGAGAAATACGACGAGTCCGGTTGTAAAGGGCCATGCTGTCTCCCTCCCGGGTTCTTTCAATTCTCCAACCCCAAGCCAACATAGTCTTTAAAGATTCTTTGATTGGCCATCGATAAATTTCTTTTTCCTAGAGAGAAAAAATAAAAAAGTGATATCATTGCGAACTGAAATAGAAATATAAAATATTTAGTGTTTTCTTCTGAAACAGACTGGACCTTTTAAAAAATCTGACTAGCTTAGTTTACTTAAAAATAAAATCAGAAAGCTCAAGCGCTACAGGGCCGAGTGTGAGCGAGATCTAGTGGGAGCCTGTGGGAAGAGGGCCCTGGCCCACTGCGCGGCATGGCAGCTGTCTCCTAGGCTCCCCTGCTCCTGAGCCCTCAGAGACCAGAGTGTGGACACAGGAAGGGTGAAGAAGAGGCTGTGGTCCAGCGTGAAGGCCGCCTGCCCCCTGAATAGGGGAGGGACTATTGCCGCCTGAAGCGATGGCCGCTTGGAGCAACAAAGCCGCGGGAAGAAGTTCAGAGGCGAACTGGAAACAAATGGCCTTTTCATTCTGATAACTTCTCTCTCTGGCTCTAACAACGACTTTAACACGCACCACACACACCACCAAAACCAACACACCAAAATGGCGCAGACCGGATCAGCAATCTCGCTCAAGTCTCTCGAGATCTCAGTCCAGGTCCCGTGAGACTACGGAAGGCGGCGATGCCCAAACATCTCCATGGCCTGTAGTCAACTGCAATCTTAGCCAACTCCCCAAACAGGGCTCCTGCAAGGGACCCCCTGCGTCACCCGCCAGGCCAAAGTCCTCTGCGCTCCTTGGTCAAGCACACCTTTCCCTCGCAGCAGAAACAGCCGTGGAGACCCCCCTTGGAGCATGTTAAAACACCACTCTCCCATTCATCACCGAGAAAGGCTGAGGCACAGACTGTTTAGTTCTAGAGTCCTTAAAAATATAGGAGAGGAATAAAAAACAAAATGGAAATGAAAAGTATTAAGGAGACAAGATAATAAGCAATGAAATCCTGACAGAAAATGAGATGGGAGAGCAAACGATGAAATATAAGAAGATAAAAAATATGACTTTTGAATAAAGGCAAAAGCGTAAGTGGAAAATAAAGAGGATATTTCAATAGGAAAAAATATAACAAAGACAGAAATTCCCACAAATCAAAACTTTATAAACTTTAAAAACCTCACCTTTTCAGATAACAGCTTATATGGCTTCATCAATGGCTGCACTTTAGAAGAGTCTGAATATATTTCTCCATAAATCCATCCATTTGCCAACTATAAAAATACATCAAAATCTGTTTTACATGTGTGATTTTAGACAGTGCAGGTGTGTGTGTTTGAGAGTGTACTAGACCAAGTGTAACATGAACCAAGATAAAGATTAAGGTTTAAATTTTATCTAGCATAAATCCTATAAAGATTTCCAACTTATTGCTATTTTCAGTCATCATTTGGAACAAGTCTTCTTGTCAGAGATTGAAACATCCTGTCTTCCTTAAAGAGACACAGGTCTGTGACTGTGCCAATAAGCAGTCCCTAGAGGAGGCTCCAGGATGCACACCCTGATGATATTTATTCTGACACATCGTGGGGCCCCACCTGTGGCTTGTGCCCATGAAATGCTCATTTTAAACAGGAAAACAAGAGCATGCGCCTCAGGAGGTTCCCAGGACAGTGCTGCCTGTCTTGCCCATCACTATATTCCAACATCTTTCAACAGATCTGCCCCACGTTCTTCTGCCCATCTGCACACATCAGCACTTCCCTACACCAGCTGGCACTGGACCACAAGGGACCGAGTCCTGGCCATCACCAACTCCACCCACATGGTGGTGATGGAGCCATTATGTCAAAATGGCCTTTAACTGACTTACCTCATCAATCAATGAACTGATGAACAGTCAAACATTCATCATACAAACAAACAAAAAGTGCTTCTTTTGAGTGGGAAAGGCTTGTCTTGCCAGAGCAAAGTGTCTCGCTGAACATGAAATCTAGAACCCTCACCCTGAGTCACCAGGTGACCCAGCATCCTGGGAACCCCTCCACAGCTTTCATTCAACAAATCTGCATGTGGGCATTTTAGGTTCTTGCACCTTCTGAACTCTGACATGTCTGTTTAATCATTCTCTTTCAAGTTTAAACTAAGCTCAACTTAATCCTCAGGCATAACCTTTCCTTTAGAACATCTCTTGATTAGTGACAATAATCTCACAGATTGCAACCGCTTTACTTTTCTCATTCAGGTTGTTTTCTTGAAAACACCAAACGAGTGTCATCTGGCCACTATGATCTATTTTTAGTGAACTACAGATCTATTCGATAGTAGGAAATATAATGGGGGACTAGAAGGGATAAACTATTACTGAATCTTGATGAAGAATTTTCACAATTTTTAATCTATTATGACACTACATCCAAAACCAAGATGGATTTTGAACGTGGGGCCTCCAATTCTTCCTGAAGCCCCTCGTGATTGTTACGTTTTACCCCCATAAACAACATGTATTTAGAAATTACACTCATGATTTCATTAAGATCTTTCTGGAATCTTGAACTTGTGCTTTCTATGAACACAAATATTCTACGTGCATCATAATTGTGTTAACGTGGCAGAACTAGTAAATACTATACTAGCAAATTGAAATTCGATGTTCTTTCCTAAATTATTTTTTGGGGGGTGCTACTGAGGATTGAACCCAGGGAAACTTTATCCAGCTCTTTTTACTTTTTGAGACATGGCCTCACTCAGTTGCTGATTCTGGCCTTGAACTAGTGATCCTCCCACCTCAGCCTCCAGAGTGCTGGGATTACAGGCATGTGCCACCATGCCTGGCATTCTTGCCTAATTTTAAAAAAGTTCTCCCTTTGAAAGAGGAAAAACAGTCAGGCCAGGCATGTGAGAATGTGATGGCTATGAACAACAACAGCCTGGACCAGAAGGCAGGTGTGTGGAAAGCCGTCCATGGGCTGTGTGTGGGCTGTGTTGCACATCGTAGCCTAGTGAACAGGATGGCCGGGTGTGAGGGATCTTCCAGTGGACCTCTCCTCTGGCTGACTGCCCAGAGACACCGTGAGCTCCTGTTCCACTCTGCCATGTCCCACACAGCACCCAAGATGGGGTGACCTGCTGTAGTCGCACAGCCTCTCTGAGATGGGTGTGACCTGCCAAGATGCCAGTCAACCTGGTGACTGCAAGATATGGCAGAGCAAGACTCCACCCTGGAAACCTTACCCCTGCCTTTGATGAAACCCCTTAAATAAACAACAGGAGCCATTTTCTAATTGTTAAGCTCCAGCGTCTGTGTGGGCTGGACCTATCAGAAGCTCCCTTTTAAAACTATCTTTCTGACTCTGACTCTGTCTTTTGTTATTCACTAATTACTCTAGACTTTAATTTCTGACTCTGACTCTGTCTTTTGTTATTCACTAATTACTCTAGACTTACACCCTCCTTGGCAGGAGGAACCCCCAAACAAGGCACTGGCCATCTCCCCACAGTAGTGCTCCGACTTTTACCTTGTCCATTGACCATTTGTCGTGGGAATGTTCTGCGTATTTGTTAATGAAGTATTCCAACTTCTCAGGAATTGTAATACTATAAGAAAAATAAAGAAAAAAAGCTTGATTATCACAGAATTTACGAGACTCATTTGTAAATTACAACTCACAAATACTTAGATTCTATTCAATGCATAAAGGTTAAAAACAGTTTTAACAAAGTATCACATCTTTCAGAACAGTAAAAGTCAAGCAGATGATGTTCCCTCTGCTCATCTTAAGTTGATACACCTTTTATTATGTTAATATAGCAAATTAGGTATAATAAAATGTGCATAACATTAATTAACACATATTCAAAGATGAGGACAACAGATTATATGAAAAGGAAAACAAACCCTACATCAAGATATGGCTAGATTCAACACACTTGTCTCCCATACTCTTTGAAGCTGCACTCTGACTCATCTCCTCTGCAACACTTGTAATTGGAGAAAAGACTGCTGAAAGTGAATGTGTTAAGAGTTTTAATTGAACCCAAGTGATGTGTTAATAATTTTAAATATTAAGGGTCTACAGATAACATCATAGGTGTTACTGATATTGACCACAGGAAAAAGTGATTAACCACCTCCTGCTTTATGGTTTTGATAACACTCATTCCTGACTCCTTCTGTGCTTAAATACACATATAATCCCTTGAAGGGGGAAAGGAAAAAAATTGGTGGTTGAATGAGATGGATATTATTATCCTAAATGCATGATTGAAGATCTGAATGGTACTTATATACTTTGTATACAAGCAGTTGTATGTAAAAAAGACGCTATACTTGTGCATTATGAATAAGTAAATAAATAATTTTTTTAAAAAAGAAAATTGTAAATACCCAATAAATAAATAAATAATCCCTTGTACAGATGTCAAGCACATGCAATTGATGACCAAGTCTGACTTGGGAGTATCAAATACATCTATGAATGGAAAACTAATGTATAATTCCATTCATTAATGAATGTAACATTAAAGCAATTAATTTTGAGAATAGGTTCTAAATAAAACTTAGTATAATAAAATGATTTCCATTCTTTTCCACAAAATAATCAGTTAGTAACTGACATACATGCACTTAAGAAGCAACATACAAAAATCACAAGCAATTACCTCTATCACAATATAGACCTGTATCTGTTAAGAAGTCCCCAAAGGATCAAGACTAAGTAAATTAATATACATGCCCAATACTTGTTAATTAATTGGATTAAATTAATCAACACCAAAACCATGACAATGTCCTAATGGTATTTTAAAATCCTGAAGTATATAGTACGTTAACAAACCACAAACTTACCCAGGTAGAAATATGAACCTGTGATGTTTGGTTACTTACTTTGGAAGAAATACAAAGGATCAATCATATAAGCCAAATACTGGGTAGACTCTTCCCTCATAGAACTGTCATCAAATACCAAACATGCAAATTTAAGGCATTAACTGACTAACGTCATACCACTTGGGTTGAAATTTTGATTTGGTTATGGAGGATAAACCATAATGTGGGAGCTGCCAAGAAGCCTCAAAAATTGAATTTCCAAGCAAATTCAGCATCAGTGCACAGAACTACCAAGTAAATGCCCTGCCAAACTGATCTTGCTGAACCATGGTGGAATCAATAAGATCCTACAGCAGGAAGAGGCAGCTTTCCTTGCAAACAGGGAACCCGGGTTCTATTTGAAGAAGGGGACAAGACAAAGTCTGAGACTTGGGACACTTGAGGATCTTAAGCATCCTATTCATAGAACAATTCATGTAGTTAATCACAAATAAGGAGTCTTGTCATGTTGATTGATGTTTTATCTTTGGTTAAGGTTGTCAAGCTGCATTCTAACTGCATGCTAGATCTTCCACTAAAAAACACATCTTATTTGGTATTTCCTTCCATCTTATGATGTGCTTTATAATGCCAAACATTGGCCACTTGCTCTGGACTTCAGTGATGGAGTAGGGGGTGAAGCAATTCCCTGACTCTCACAGAGACAGCTTTGCAGCACATGATGGGGTCACTGCAAGTATAAGATGCCAGAGAGAGGTTGACTGTAGTCATTTATAAACATCTTGGGTCAAGCAAAAATAGAGCTAATATACTTTCTTGACTCTCATCATCACAGATACTACCACATGGTTATATTCATGGAATCCTGGTTATGTTAAGAGTATCCTACAAGGCACATCTTATTTATTTCTGATGGTGGTATAATCACCATTATTCCTACTATCATTTGATAAATGAAAGGGACTCCTATTAAAAGGATACCAATTCAAAGGGGGCATGTATTAGAGAAAGTTCACTTCAGTACCTTATTCAATTTCAGACTTCACACATCATTTACAATAAAAATCTGCTGCAATAGAAAGAGTCCATACTTGGAGGTATCAACAGGTTGTGGGTTAAAGTTCCCTTCAGAATCCATGGATGACTGTTTTTTCCATCATACTGACATAGTTTGACTCCATGTAGTCTGGAGGTAAAGCTCCTGCGACTGCACTCAGGCAAGGCAGTGCCAGCTTGAAAAGTTCTTGTTCATATTTCTAGGAATAAAAGAAGGGCCAAAAATTGACTAAGTGACTTCAAAGGAAATGCTGTCAGCATGATCACTGTGACAGAGAAGATGACTCAGGAGAAGATCTGAACTGCCCACGCTAACCCCACTCCCTGAGGATTCTCTCTAGCCAATGGAATGCAAGCGTCATTCCGAGAAGCAGCAGCCAGGCGTCCTGCTGCCAGCTGAAGGCATAGTCTCTGCTCCTTGAAAGTGCATTCTCCGGAGATGACACAAGCCTGAATATTCTAAATTCATCACATCTTCTCAAGATGAATGTGTGATTTCCGTCCACCAGGACTGCGTTCCTAGCAGTCAGTTATGGATTACTCTGCACTGCTTTACAATGACCATACGTGAAATTGTATGCAATATATTCCAGACAGTGAACATTTTACCGCTCCATGTTGCATTTCAAAGGGATAGAAAATATAATCTGAACTGGGAAAGAAGTTCTACAGGAAGTGTGCGTAATAAAAATTTCTGGGAAGATATATTTTTCAATTGGTTATAAAATTAGTTAAAATTTGTAGTTGTAAATGTTTTTTTTTAAAAAATCAAAAATAATTAAAATATTTCACTTAGAATTTCCAAGTTTAAATTGATGTTGTAAATGTTTCTAGAAATACTGAAACATTATTTTAGAAGGGCTCTCAGACTACCAATGGAAACTCAGTAAAAAAAAAAAAAAAAAAGCATCACGTGTAGCCACCGAAAGTAATCACAGATAAACTTTTCCCTATTATATAGCACACCTGCTGTTAGGCTGCTCCGTTCACTCATGGTACTGACCAGAATTCAAGCAGATTTTGATAAAACATGAGCCTACCAAATGTGGTGTTCTGACTGCCTTCGAAATCACTCCTGTCTGTCATCTGAGCATACTTGAATCACATTCATTATAAACACAGCGTTATAAGATCAATCCACATAGACAGCGCCACAGAGGGACTTAAACCTCCAGAGAAGCAAGGAAGAGATGTCAGTAGACCACTGGAATACTACAGTTTTATATAAATATGTAAGTATTTCTGTAAGGTTTTATGTTTGATATTCTTACATTGACACAATTTCTTGAGGTTTTATAAGCTTGAAAGATAACTAGGGAGAATTTTAGTCCAAATTAAGTCCAATGCACCAGAAACTTGATTATGTGCCCAATCTCCTGAAATGCTCAGCTATTATTTTAGAGTCAGGAACAGTGTCACCATCACAAGCTACATGCTACCACAATGACTGTGAAAAATCAACATAAACAGCACTCTCTGTGTGTCATGAGTTTGAAAATGAGGGGAAAAAAAATCTGCGTAAGGCTTGATAGCACAGCCATCACACCATTGGAAATACTGCTTTCTCAGAAACTTACAGCTTTTTGTCGTTTTATCAATACAGATAAATCCACTAAACGTTAAATCACCTTTTGAGACAGGGCATCAAAAATGCCCCAGAACAACTTCCTTGATAAGTGAAGCTCCTCTTCGGAGGCGGCGCCAAAGCTGCCCCAGCCGCTGGGCAGGCAGTAGTACTTCCAGCACCTCTCGTAGTGATTGGTCAGCAGCTGCAGGGAGCCAGGCAGAGGCAGTGAGCTGTCACCCTCTTGTCCCCATCTCCCCTCCCAGGGCATTTTAAGGCCACACAACAAGGTTGACTGCTCAACCCCACGAGCCCTTTGGAGAACACAATTGCTACATCTCTTCAAACTCTAACACTGGTCACAGTATGAGGACCGAATGTTCCATTTTACAGGTGACCGTATCTTGAACAGAATTCTTTATGAGGTTGTCCGAATACCTAAGTAAGCTTCCAAATCTATTCTACTTGGATTATTTCTTTGGTTGTAGATGTGACTTATTACCTTTCTGATTTTTCACTTATGTGAAAGACAAAAGTAGACTATTTGGTAGATTTTTGGAAAGATGTTTCCTGATCTAAACTTGCCAATTTATAGACTGGTCGGTATGAATCAACTATAATTATATGGATTCTCTTTATCTAATTTTTTGTTTGTTTTTTTTGTTTTGGGATTTTTGTTTTTGTACCCCAGCCCTTTTTAAATTTTTGTTTGTTTGCTTTGAGACAGTGTCTTGCTATGTTGTTAAAGCTGGACTCAAAGTCATGATCTTTCTCTTTCAGCCTCCCGAGTGGCTGGGATTATAGGCGTGTGCCACTGCTTCTGGCTAAGATTACTGTTATTAAAGCTAATACAACCCGTACTATTGAAATATTTCTTCCCATTTTGTAACAGAGGTCAAGGGGTGCATTTCAGGCTTGCTGCTTGACCAGTGGCAGCTTATTTCAAAATTGACATGCTTTTTCCCTTCTTTTCTCCCTCTCCTACTCCTTCACCACGGGGGAAACAAGATTATCTTTAATCCATTTCTAGGCCAAGTTATCTGTCCTTTGGATCGCTGACCACAGGAATAAAGAAATACAGACTTTGAGACTGGCACCAGTGAATCTCTCTTTCGAGGCTACCACTTGGATGTGAATGATGACTCCTGTCACACACACCTGGAGTTCAGCCATTGTGTCCTCTTTTTAAAAGCCCACTGCACTATCTAGCAGTGAGAATCGCAGCCTCTGAGACAGGAGTCCCCTGCGTGTTCTCCTTTGCTAGAAAATCAATAGATATCCTTCTCCTTTCCCCCCAAACCTTGTCCTTGTTATTGGATTGGCTTTGGGGATAAGAACAGAACTTTCAGTATCACAGTCTCCCCTTCAGTTATATCTAATTTGTCTAGATAGAAGTATCTGCAACATAACTTTTATTACATGAAGAAAAGAAAGGTACACTGTACCTTTTATCAGCTATCTTTCAGCTTATTTGCAATAAGTAAGTTTTTCTTGACAAGGCCTAATCTACATGACAGAAACTATAAAAATGAGATTTTGAGCAAGGACATAATCTACTTAATTCATTAATTTATCTAGATTTATTATCCCAAAATCAATTGTCATAGATAAAAGTTGTTTCTGCTAAATATCCAGAGGTCCTTCGTGTCCCAGATTTAAAAAAAAAACTCATGCATCTCCCCAACCTTCTCTACACTGCTGTTCCTGGATGGCCCCAGGGAAGACAAGACACCTGCTAGATGTTACTCACAAGTGGTCACCTGGAAAAGTACATCTCTTTACCATGTAACTGTGACACACAGAGACTCTCCTGAGTCTACACCATAATACCAAAGGACCAGAAAATATTCAGAAAGTTGGTAGGACAGAATGGGACCTGATCATGTATTGTCAGTGACTTTCCTATACCGTGTGATAAACTATCTGTACACACACACACACACACACACACACACACACAGATGTTATCTTCCAACCCTGTGAAATGATATGTGGAAACTTGTCAGGACCTTACACTGCTTTCTGGCTGCTTGCCACATTACCACGCCCTGTTACAGGACCTAGGCTAAGCAGGGGGCGTGGCTGTGAGAACTGAAACCACCCCAAAGATAGGCCAATGGCTCCGCCAATGGCATCTGCCCATGATCCTTATGTGTCCCTATGATCTTTCTGTTGATTGGCCTATGTCCTATATAAGACCGTCCAACTTCCTCAATAAACCGAGTTTTTGGCATTGCTTTCTACCAAAACTCCCCGGGGGTGGTTTGGTGTCCGTCAATCAGGCAGGGGTAGAGACACTCGGCGACTTTTGCCCGTTAAGCCTACCTTCGCCAGGTAAGCTACTTTAACTCTTTCTTCTGGCAGAAGGAGCCCCCTTTTAGGGCCCAAAAAGGGGGGTAGCTTTAGACCTCGGCCCCATTAAGAAGTAACGCAGCAATCCCGACAGAAACTATGGTGTGATTACTAAGTTTAAAAAGTTTCTTTGTGAAGTCCACTCATCATCTCTGAGAGCCACTCATGACTCTCTAGGCCAGGCCTATGACTATGCCTTCCAGCCTGAGAACATCTTGGCTTATCTTTTCCTTGCAGTCCTTTTCCCCCACAGAATCTCATAAGGATCAATATTAAGAATTCTGATTCTTTTATTGTTTATTTCAGGATGATGCACACACTTCTTTAACTTATGTGGCCATTACAATAATTGGGAGAAACTTCCTAGCATCAAAGTTCAAAGAGGCTAACAATGGGAAACAAAATCAGAGGCATAAGCAATCGAATAACCACATGCTCACCTTGAGAGGCATCTTTGCATGTTCATTTAATAAGGGGACATCAAACACCAATCTTCTCAGCAAGTGCTGCATCATAGAAGGCCTCAACTGGCTGTTGGAACAAAAAGAATTTTAATAATGGACACAAATAAGTTTCAACTCAGTAGCTGATTCATTAGACCAAACCTTTTTAACCAAGAATCTCCACCTATATCCCCCTTCAGATGGCATCATTAGGTGTTCCTGACCCTCACACCAACCAGCAGTGACTCTGCACCACACACGGTCCACTCAATGACAGAGCACACACACAACAGTGGTCCTGTAAGACTGGAGCGGGGCTGACAACCACTACTGCCTAGCGGCACATCCCAGTAACACAAGGCTCTGTGTGCATTTGAACAAACCTACTGTGCTTTACACAAATCATGTCCTGTGTGTGACAGTGATGAGGGTGACAAACGCTCTTCCACTGGTTTTGCGGTTACAACGCTTCCCCCCATTATTTTAGAGTGCACCTCCTCTACTTCATGTCAACAGCAGCGAGGGGACTGAATGTTGTGCTGGCAACTGCCTCATCCAGCTCACGTGGACTGGGTCTCTGGACCGCATCAGGAGGCCACACAGGGTGACAGGCCTACAGCATTCTAGGCTAGCACAAGCACGAACTTCACAGAGCACGGGGTCCCCAGCAAGCTACTGCTCAGGATGTGCCCCAGTCACTGCGCAAGGCCTGCCTGTAGTCCACCCTAGGTAGGCCACATTTCCCAGCCCAGCTCCAGATCTGAAGACCAGCCCTCGCTGCTAGAGGAGGTACTGCTCCTCCTTCCCTCTCTTCCCAACTGCAGCCCACAGAAAGAAGAGGGTGTGCAGGAATAAGAGTGAGAAAAAACCACTGAGACAGCAACTCAACAGCGGCAGAGGGAGGAAGAACCAATGAGCAGTGAACAGCCCTGAGCTGGCCAGCACCAAGCACCCCGCTTTGCTTGCTGGTTAGGAAAACCCTGTGAGGAGTGGGAAATATCTTTGCCAGCTACTCTTCTGACACAGGATTAGTATCTAGAATATAAAAAGAGCTCAAACAATACCAAAATACTAAATAACTCAATTGATAAATGGGCAAGTAAATTAAACACATACTTCTCGAAAGAAGAAATACAAAAGCCCAACAAATGCATGAAATGCAAATCAAAACTACACTGAGATTTCATCTCACACCAGTTGTAACAGCAGTCATCAAGAATACAAACAATAATAAATGCTGGAGAGGATATGGAGAAAAATAAACACTTTCACACTTTTGGGATTATAATTAGTGTAACCACTATAGAAATCAGTATGGAGGCTCCTCAAAAGACTATAGACATATAACCACCACATGACCCGGCTGTACCACTCCTCAGTATTCACTCTGAAGAATGAAAGTCATCATAGTACAGTGATACATGCATACCCATGTTCATAGTAGCACAGTTCAAAATAGCCAAACTATAGAACCAGCCTAGGAGTCCATCAGTGGATGAATGGATAAAGAAAATATGGTATAAATACACAATGGGTTTTGTTCAGTCATAATCAAAAGTGAAATTATGTCATTTGCGGGAGGATGGATGGAACTAGAGACCAGTATGGTAAGTAATCTAAGTCAAAGCTAAAGGTCAAGGGTCATATGCTTTCCCTCATACATAAAAGGTAAAGAGGAAGACGGAAAAGAAAGTGGTGGGAGGGTCTCACGAAAATCAAAGGCAGATCAGTAGAGGAACGAGACCAAGGGATGGGAGGTGAAGAGGGAGGAAGGAAGGTCTGGGGAGTGATACTGGCCAAATTATACTACGTACCGTGTGCACATATGAATATGTAACAACAAACATCATCAGTAAATACAACTATAATGCACCAATTAATAAAATAAGAAAAAAACCCGTGTGGTCAGTATCTTGATCCCATCCTACAGAATGAAGGAAGAAGGAAGTTAGTTTTTGTTTGTTTGTTTGTTTGTTTTAACTAGTTACACATGACAATAGAATGCATTTATGTGCTGTGATCTGTCAATCATAGATGGGACATAGGAAGTTAGTTTTAAATAAATGGAGTTAGTTGCCCACTTACCCACAGATGGAGAGCAAGCACACTTCTATGGAGTCCCGCTGCGCTTTGGTGAGCGAGCAGCCCTTAGACAGTCTGTACACAGTGTGCAGCAATGAGTCGATGAGGGACGCATGGTGCTCTGTCCCAGCAAAGAGGGGAGCACACCTTGTCAGCAAAGGCAAGACGGCTGTGCAAAGGTACCGATTGAGGGCCAAGGCCATGTCTGTTGCACTCAGAGCGGCCTGAAAAGGAAGCAGAGAGCACACAGCCATTTGTGCTTTCTATCAGGAGACACCTTTCAAAGGAATCCACATGTGGGCTTTCAGTCCACTGTCTGGAAAATGGCTACATCATGAAAACCAGAAACGCATTCAGGTGTATCATGAAATGTGGTTCACATGATCTTGGTCACTAAAGCCAATCAACTGATAAGTAGATACAAGTGAATGAAATGACACCCATCTTCTCCAAAACCCAGGAGGTCCAGGTTCTATCACAGAACATCCACATGGCCTCAGACGTGAGCACTTTCCTGGGCTAGGGAGGGGAAAGGAAGCTCATTCTCACATAGATCTTCCATTCAGACTCTTTCTGAATCCTGTTTATTAATGATATTCATATTTCTGCTTTGTCCATCAGCATCAATAATCAAAACTTATCTACTCTTCAGGGCAGAATGTTGTGTGAACACTCAAGAAAGAAAAAGGAAATTCCCTTTTCATTTTTGATTCCACAGGCACAATTTCATTGAAGGGCTATTGTCAACTGGAGGTCCAAATTCCCCCAAGATCAAGATGACCCATTTAATTGATTAATAGATAAAAGGTACACTAGGATAACATTTGAAACTTCAGCTTATTCCACCACATTTAGACGGAGATGTGTTTACACTGGTAACAGCAGGTCCTCTGTGTGGGGCCCACGATATTCAGGCCAGATTTTAGCTAAACTGCACCTCAGCAGATGAAAACATCAGGATGCTGTTACAACTGCCAAGACTCAACAATGCCCATTAAATCCTCTTAATACTTTGTTTCCATTCAGAAGCATAATTGGGCCAGTTTAGAGGTCAGCACTCAACAAAAGTCAACAGGAGTCATTGTGACCTCTCCCAAAGTCAGGTTAACAGGTTAATGCGAACCTCTTAGGCTTCCCACAGCACTAATCAAAATTCCTATGACACTTTCAAGGCCGTCAGTTTCACTACTCAGTGAAATGCTTCCTAAAAATAAAGCAGGCGTGCAGTAAACTCTTTGCCAATGAGAGAGTGAGCGAATGTGTAAGGCAGCCGCTGCAGAGCGGAGAGGGAGCCGCCAACGCTCCAGGACCAGGACGTACCGTGTCTAGAGAAGCAGCAGCCCGGAGATCTGGCAGAAAGCCAACCTCGAGAAGGTGGAGGAGGAAATCTTGCACCTCAATCCCATAGACCCTGTCAAGGAACAAAACCATGGCTGCCTTGTGATCTGGGCAAAACCCCGCAGACATGTCAGGTTCCACCACATTCCCATCTAAAAGAGAGAAGGCGACACGCAGGTGTCAATGGCTGGGCGGCTCATGTTTTAAGTAAAGTTAGCAATGAAATAGTTCCCTGATCTACTGCCCTCAAGTAGGCATGCAGCAACCCAGGGAACAGGCAGTACAACCAAAACCCGGGGTCAGGGAACCGTCGCTAAGGTTTCCGTTCGCTAAGTGCATGTTCAGTAAAGACCACCCTACGCTACAGACGGAGGAGGGAATGGAAGGCATCTGTGAGGCCCTTGGGAAACCCAGAGCAAAAGCCAGAAAAGCTGAAATACAAAGCAGGCTTCCGCTCTTGCCAAGGAGAGACTTTTAAACATCAATAAAGCTTAGGCACCCTTTTGTGATAGTTTTGGCATAGCTATGTTGTCCTGGCTTAGAATAACCACCTAAGGATAAACCAACACCATGAAACCAGCTGGCTGCCAACGGTAACTGGTGATGCCTACCCACAGGAGCAAGTCCTGCAGGCACACATGTCGGGTACCACTCCTGCAGGTGCACGGGGTGGGGACTGTGTGTCAGTTAACATACTGGAGAATTAATCTGCTTCCTGTCTGACCCTATGATAATTATGCCACCCTGGTATGCTATAAGATTCTGGAAATAATATCACAGGATTTTGAGCAGGGAAACAAGGTTGAAGGAAAAAGAGCTCAGGCAAAGACCACACAAGACCAGAATCATTCTGAAAGGATAAAATGAAACCTGTTTTTTTTTTTTTTTTTTTTTTTCTGTTTTCACTTGTGATTGATGAATGAATTTTACATCTGGATCAGAAAAATGAACAAATAATGTCTTAAAGGAAATTAAAGAGTAATACTGAACAGCTTCTCTCCTTACAATGGCACTAATCTCTAATACAAATACTACTTTCCTTGCCTTAGAAGTACAGCAGTTCTGGTTGGTGCTGTTTCAAACATGAAGCTGGCAATGCTACCAGCATGACCACACACCACTTCCACAATCCAACTACCACGCTGGTATTGTGCTCCTGTAACAGGAGATGAAAATGACCTTCAGGGAAGTTAAGCACTTGTCCAATGTCATACACTAGGTAATTGGCAGAGTTCCGACGAAAGCCCATTTAACCCTCAGTTTACATCTGTATACTCTCATTTTCAAATAAAAATGTATATAAAATTCCAATTAGATTTTCCTAAAAATCACATTATGGGTAATTTAAATTTAAATAGAATTCTACTGTTTATAGACAGTTGTGCCTAAAGGAGAAAAGGAGCCACTCAATGATCCTACTGTCAGCCTTGCCTTCAGACTCTTCTTCAAGTAGACATTCAGCCTAACGAACACCACAGCTATACCTCCTGGGGCTCCAAGTGCATCGATTTGTGTCACCTGCTGTTTTGTTTTCACCATTTCCTCAAACCCACTGCAGACAACAGTGTGATTCTCACACTTGGGGGATGTCTGACCTGGAAGGAGGTGGACCTGTGTGCTGGCTTTCCTGGGGCACCTGCTGCACCTGAGCTCTTCATCTATCTGAAATTACGGCCTCAGAGAGGCTGCCCAGAGCTGGGACAAGAGCTGCAGGTAGCGGATCTGTCCATCAAGTCTTCTAGACCCCCCTTTCTTCATGATCATTCTGGGGCACTCTCTGTTTCTAGAATGAATGGGATAAAAATGTTTGAGGAATGCCTTAGCTAATACTACAAGGTGAAGAAACCCTTAGAGGTGAAGCTCACACACTAGGTGCAGAGCATAGAAGAACCTAAATTACTAATGCCCAGAGGTTCATCAGAGCCCACTGACAGATGAGGGGAGATTGATGGCTTAAGGCTTGCAGGGGAAAGCATGGGCACTGTGACTCACGACTGTACAAGTCTGTCAGCATTCCCACCAAAGCAGGCAGGAAAAGGAAAATCATCAGTGACCAATGGACTGCAGCTGTAAAATCAGCTTCCACTGGGACTGTGAGAGCTTTTTCCATATAAACCGCACACTGTACATCCACGAAGACAAACACGACTGAAGAGTAAGATTAGAGTGGGGATAACAGTGACCCTAAAGCTCCCAGGGGTGGTGAAGGCATATGCCCGGAGGACCCAGGAGGGACGAGGATGTGGGCCATGTGAAGAGTTCACAGCCACCATATCGACACCTGGTTCCCACAAACGCTGTCACAGAGTCCAACCCTCCCCATCTCCTGACCTGTGGCCACTGACTGTTCTTCTTCCTGTCAGTATCAAATACAAGGCTTGCAATGTGGGGAAGAAAATCATCTCTTATGAAAGCAAATGAGCATGAGTCAGAAGTGCCAGGAAGGCAGGTGGGGATGATCTAGAGATACAGGGAAGACACTGTCCCCCAAGCAGGAACAGGTAAAGCAAGGGGACAATTTTAAGTCCCAGATTTCCCTACAGTTCTAACGTGTACAGATTTACAGTGGCAGTTTGTGACTTCTGTAGGTTTGTAAGGTGAGTACACAGGAAGCTTCCCCATCTTGCAACCTCATGGCTGACAAGCAGGGTGAATTCCCTGTGGCTGTATAGTGATTTCCTCCCTCTAGTCTTGGGGCACAAACAGCCTGCCTTCTTTAGGATTAATCTTTAGACAAAGATTATAGGATGCACTTCCTACACAATTACATTTTTATTCTAAAACTAAAAGTTTTGATAAAAAGTGATTTATATGTAAATATTCCATGATACTAACTATTATGTGCAAATTATATATACCATGATTTACGCCAACTTGTTTACACACTAGAACCACAGTTTTTATCCTCTTTGGGTACTGAAAAATACTGAAAATCTGATAGGTCTAGGCCTACTTAGTCCCCCACCCCATTACACATAAATACATACCCACTGAAAACTGAGTAGTGGAGTTTCAGAAGAGTGAAAAGCAAAGTACAACTGGAGATGTAGCCTTTTAGATGTCCCCAATAATACCTGCAATCTTTCTAAAGTCTTCTCCTTCGTCTTGAAAAGAACTCATTTCACAACACACAGGAAGTTTTTAAATCTCAAAGTTAAAAGCTATGATCACTGCTTTGAAAAGAGCAGCACTACAAGAAAGCGATCATGAGAACTAAGAGGAAGCATGACTAAAGGAACTGAGGTCTGGAAGGACAGAATGAGAACAAGGAACAGGATCAGGGACAGAAGACGGGAGAAGGAGGGGTGCCTGTGCCCTCTTCTCTGGAAAGCACCTGAGACCTCAGGTAAGAGAATGTGGATACCTTTGG
Source organism: Tamias sibiricus (assembly GCA_025594165.1). Taxonomy (NCBI): domain Eukaryota; kingdom Metazoa; phylum Chordata; class Mammalia; order Rodentia; family Sciuridae; genus Tamias; species Tamias sibiricus. The sequence continues at coordinate 98,407,061 of CM046669.1, forward strand.
GAAGACAGTTGTTTAAAAACAATGAGAATGGAAAATATTTCATAAAAAAAAAAAAATACAGGATACAGTTCTTTCTTTCTAAAGGAATCCCCAGCAAGGCAGCCAGGCTGTGTCAACAGGGAGGGGATGCTGACGCCGTCTAGCCAGGTCCCCCCAAGTCTCACAGAAGGGAAGGTGGCCTTACCTTTGGCTATTGTCGGCATCTGGAAAGCGATGCTAATGACTCCCACCAAGTCTCCCAGGGGAATCAGGGATCTCAGGATAGACCTGATTCTGATGGCTTCTCCCTTACCAGCATGAATCAACTGGGCAGGAAGAAAGACAAAGGGACATTAGAGTGAGTTTGTGAAGTTGACACTATAGTTTTGTCTAGGAAACTTCTAAGTATGGGCATTGGGGCCTAAGATAATTTTCTGTCAGGTACACATGTAAAATCAGACCTTCCTCAGAAACTGTTTCAGGCTTACAGAAAGGTATTTCCTTGCTCCCAGTTTTCACTGACTTTAGCATATACCAAATTGTGTACACTGTGGTCTAGGCCAACTGGTTTACCCATTAGAAGCACAGTTTTTATCCTCTTTGGGTGTGAAAACACTCTGGAAATACAATAGGTCTAGGAATGCTTACTCCCCATTACATATAAATATTTCCCCATAACATGATCAATAACATAAAGCAATAATCATTACCTTAGTCACTGAGCATACACTAACATTTAAGACTGATTTAGCCCCTTTCTTGTCTGATAATAAGAAATTAATCGAACCTCCATCCATAGTCCACCTGACTTTTCTCCAGCGTGTAGGGGATGGTGGCCACAAATCCTAGGGGGTCTCTTAGGCTGTCAGTGGCAGGCAATGTAGGCCCTAGGGTCCCAGACCCAGGACAGGCATCTGCTTCCTGCACCACAGGGTGGGACTTCTAACATACAGGATGACTACTGGTGGCCAAGATAAATTACTTTCAGAATCACCAAAGTGATTGTTTATTAGTTCACTCAGTGCCCCATACCACAGATGTGACAACAGAACATTAGTATGAATTCTCTTTGGTTCCTCTGATCTTTTCCACTGATATGGGAAATAAATGAATATTGTGAGCATTAGCTTTTGGCCTGTGATAACCTTGACAGCTTCTGGTAGACTTTTTTTTTTTAGTGCTACAGATAGAACCCAGGACCTCTCATATCCTAAACAAATGCTCTACCACTGAACATTACACCCACAGCCTCAAATTTTGAATAATCTGTTCTTATTTACTAAAATTAAAAATATCCTTAGCACAACCTGTTTCTACAAAAATCAGACAAAGATTGGAACTTTCTAACATTTCTCTATGCTGTGATTCCTCTCTGCTCACAACAGAAGAGTACACCGAGTAAGTGTGAACCTACAAGTGTGAAAGAGACACAAAACCAAAACCAAACCTAAGAGATGCTAAGAGCAGGGTAGAGAAGTGGCGTGCCAGCCAGCCCCTCTGGCTTGGTGTGCACTGGTTTAAAAGTGAACCTGGAGTTGTGAGCCGTTCTGCCCCAGCCCTGGACGTGTGGTTCAAACTCTAGGTCGTTCCCTTCACAGATCAGGAAGGTAGTTTTTATTGCCACTGAGTAGTATTTTTTTAAAACATCACCAAGAAACTAAAACAGAATGGATTAAAGTAAAATAAAGCAGAAAATAGCAGAATGTGTTGCAGAGTAAAAGTCTTATTCCAAGAAGCTCCAATGCCACCTTGGACAGAGAGTTTTGGAGAACGCTCATCTCTGAGGGTCTGAATTCCACTTCCCTCACTGCAAGCACCAGGAGCTAAATATCGTACTAAGAAATCAACTCAGTGGAAAGGTATTTCCTCTAAGAGAAAAGGAAATTGTGAGGTGAAAATGTACTCTTTTCTTCTTAAAACTGAGGGAGGAACTCTTGAGTTTTAAGATGTAGGAGTGACTAAGCACTCTATTAACTGAAATCTTATCACTGATTTTTACAGCCAATAAGACGTTTCCAACTGAACACTCGCTCAGCAATCAGGCTGTAGCCATTACTCTCCGTGAGCGTGGACACTGTAGGTTTTGGGTGCCGTGGTGAGCTTTACCAGTCGTGGCTGTCCTAACATAGATCAAGCAGGATTGCTGCCCCCGAGTCCCCAGGCACTCACATGCATCTCAGGGGCACAGCGCCCCAGGAGGTCAATCAAAGCTGCATAAAAGGTCATGATGGCGTTCCCCATGTGGATGGTGTCATCTTCCTCCTCTTCAGTATCACTTTCATGGGTTTTCCAAAAGAAACAAAAAGCAAATGGGGTGATTGACATTTCCTGCTTATCACACATCTCTCAGAGGAAGGCACCTGTGTGGCAGTGCATTCTTGTTCCTCTGAAACTTTTTATAGATGTTTCTAAATTTACAGGTTGACATTTTTCAAGGAAAAGCGAAATGAGTTCAGAGGTGAGATTCTACTGCCAAGAACACACCTGCAGGAATGTTTGTATTAACGTTCCTTCAAAAGGGAAAAGAATTGCTAGTTTGATGGATTCTGCTCAGTTTTTCGTGGCAACGTGATAACAAAGAGAACAGCTGATGGAAGGACTGATCCCGAGACCACTTTTATAAGTCACATACACGTAGAGATAGGGAGACAGAGGCGTCACACAAGGTAGCACATGCAAGCCACCCAGAACAGTGCTCAGTCCAAAATGAGTACTTCAGCAACTTTGTTTCATGCACTCTCCCACCCCTATGCTGATGACCCTCCCCCTCCCCTCCCCCAAATAATCCAACATTCTCCCTCCTCATATCTGTGAAGAAAATGCAAATATTTCATTATTCTGATGAAGAGGGCCCTAAAGGTTCCCAGCCCTCCGCCTTCGGGACTCAGCAGAGGCAGCCTCAGCAGGATGTGGCAGTCTGCAGAGTGACATGAGGCCTCTGTTGATACCTCATTCCTCATGTGCACTCAGTGTGGTCCTGAGCCTTGGGCCTCTGGGTGTGTTACCTACTGTGAGAGGATCTTAGGGCTCCCTATTCCTCCACAGCTAATAAACACGCAGCACGGGGTAGGGGCAGGTGCTCATTCCTGCTCTTGGAACAATTTTAGTCTGGAAAATCCAGCCATGGTGTAAACAGAACATCTGGGCTCAGTCTACATGTGGAAGAATATGGGTGTGCAGAACTGCATGCACTCTACCACGCCTCTGCTTGAAAATCTGCCCCTATGAGCCATGTGTTTTGTCTTTACCATTGGGGCTAGAGTACTTGAAGGGGGACATTCACCTCCACAATATAAAAGCATAAAGTCCCTGATAAACAGCATGCCTGGCACACCTTCATCCATGCTGGAATCAAGTATTAGCACTGTCTAATGGGGAGAGATGTAAGACAGGGACCACTGCCCAGCTCTGTCTCCAATACCTTGACCAGCATTCCACTCATCAGAGTGACATCTTTTCTCTTTGCCACTATATCCCTTTGGTCCAATCCCCACTCTCTTACTAAAGGTCTTTTTTTCCTCCTTTGGGCATCCTAAGAGTTCATTTGAAGTACCTTGCCACTGAATCCCAGTCCATCCCCACATGCTCACCTCCCAGCACGTGTAGCAAACCCACCTTCCCAGGAACATCTGCAAGGGGCATCATCCACCCCCTACAACATCAGCTTCTCCACTAAATCCACACAGTCTTCCCAGCAATCACTGCTCATTCAACCTCATCGAGCAGTAAACTCCTTCTATTCTTACCTACATGGGACATTTTATTTTCAAGGGGAGAAGTTGTCAGTATCAGAAACGATACTGCAATAGACAGAATGCCAAATACATTTTGTGAACTTCACCAAGTAGCATGACGTACACATGCAGGTGCACGTGAGACCTACAGGGTTTTGCTGGATCCGCTTGTTGGAGAGGGGCCATCTCGGGAAGGATCCTCAGCTATTTTTATGGCTTCTTCCATGGCTGCAAGAAGACCATTCCCACCTTCCCCTCTCAAAGCAGGACCGAAGCACTCAGGCCTCCTAATGAGCAATCTCACCACAACATTTGCATTTTCTTCCACACTCTCCCCTGAAGTCAAAAGAGGAACATAAACAATGATAGGTTATATAGAAGCTCTGAGCAAATAAATTTTAAAACAATCATTACTTATTCAAAGCAATGAGTTAAACTAAATAATGAACTAGCAAAACCAAAACTTAACCCAAACTACTAGCTTTATAATACAAAGCACAGTTAATCTCTTTTCTTTACTTAATAGATAAGATTATTTAAGAAAAGCACTAAAGAGGCACAAACTACTCATTCTCATTGACTTATTATGGGTAAAGATATCTTAATCCTAATTATAAGAATCCAATTTGAAATTTTATAAGAATTTTGGTACCTAAAGAGATTAATTTAAATAATGAAAGCATTATCTGTGCAAATTTTGTACAATAAATGATCACTATGAAAAACTCTGCTGATAATAAAATGAGCAATTTCTTTACTAATATTCACTTTCTTCATGAAAATACAGGGATATATTCTTATTTTCATGCACTTTGAATAAAAAGAGCTCAAGCGGCCTGGTCCTACCATTACAGAAGACAGCGAATCTGAGGAAGTCCAGGTATCTCTCTCCCTCCACTGGATTCCACCCGATGTCGGGATAGCCCTTCGACACCAGCATTTGGCAGCTCTGCAGGCCACAGCCAGCCAAATAGCGCACGACCTAGAAACAAGGTGACGGGCAAAGATTGCCTCTGGATGGAAGCATCAGAACTTATACTGGGCATGGCATGTGACACTTTCGGAGCATGGTTTCAACAAACGCAGCTTCGCAAAGTCTCTTTATTCTCATGATAATCCATGAATCCCCTTAGCAAAATCTTACACTTAAGAAATCTTTAAATATAATAAAATATGGTCATAAAAAATTTACAAACCTACTCTATGGAAGAACAATATTCTTAACCTTCATATCATTTGAGACCCTGACCTATAGCAAGTATATTTCTTAAGCTTTAAAATGTTGAATAGCCTCTGGCCCAATATAGAAACAAAACCCAAGATATGGAAAGACCTCTCTAAAATGCACAGATCTTTTAAAGAGGTGGTTTATTTCCAAAACGATGCATCCGTGAGTGAATGGGGGGGGGGGGTGAACGTGAGGCGGTGCATAGAGAAGGAGGAAAGCCCGATATGGAGTCGAGCACCCCACTTAAAATCAGAACTGCACTGCTCACCAGATTCCTCACTGGAAACAAGCTATTCATGCATTTTAGGCACTGTTTCAGTGTCTAGAAAACTTGAGACAGGTTAAGATCTTTTATTCATCAATAAAAATGCTCCAAAATTCAGAACTTTAAGTGTCAACATGATGCCACATATGGAAAAGTGTACACCTGACCTCAAATGACAGGTTGCAGTCAAAACTCAGGTGGCACTCAAAGCAGAGTAGGAAATCACCTCCAGGCTGTGTGCATAAAGTGTTTAGACTTGGGTCTCTTCCCAAGAGATCCCATTCTATTAATATGTAATATAGCAATAGAAAGAAAATGATTATCAATAGAAAGGATTATTCTATAATCCCCAAACCCCAAAGCCTGAAACACTTCCAGTTCCAAGAATTTTAGGGAAGCGATATTCAACCTATATACTACCTAGTTTTCAGTACTGTTGAAAGTAGTGCATCATCCAAAATTTCTACCCAGCTTTTACCTTTTAGAGTATTTTGTTTTATATGAATGTTGGTTCCTTTATAGTATTTCATAAGAGATTCAGTTTTAAAAGAAATCCCCACAAAAGTCAACATCAATGGTAACACTGTTAGAGGAGCAATTTAACATGCAGAATTATGTACAGCTGAGGGTAAACTGGTTTTGAAAAGAAACAATATAGCTAAAAATGTGCATCAACAATGTGGAGGTATAAGTGAGATACAAAAGAGCCCTCTATTTAAAGCATGAATCCAATGAGCTCTGAGAGCTGCATGCAGCTGTAAATACACCCTACAGCCAGGACGCAGACCATGTCTGTCATTCTCCCAGGGCCCCCTGTGCCCTCACAGTCCCCTCCTCTCTATACATCCAGCCCCAGATGAACTGCTTCCTCTCACTACAAATAGGTTTGGGTTTTCTAGAACTTTTATACACACAACCGTGCATCATGTAGCTTTCTGTACCTGGCTTCTGAGGTTCCTTCACATGGTAGCATTGTCAGTCCTTACTTCCTTTCCCTGATGTGTAGCATTCCATGTACAGGTGTGTCACCATTTTGTCAACTCCTAAACTGGTGGACAGTTCTGCTGCTTGCAATTTGGGGCTATGATGAATAAAACCGCTACAAACACTCTTGTCCACGTGTTGTGTGTGGACGTCTATTTTCCTTTCTATTGACTGGATTCCTAGTAGTGGAGAGGCTGGATGGTTTATGCTGGGGTACGTGTTTACATTGATAAACCACCCAGCTGCTTTTCAAATTGTACCATTATTCACTCCAGCATCAGAATGGGGGATAAACTACTCATATCCCCCTCTAAATTTGGTATTATCCAGCTTTCTAATATTAGCCACTTTAAGAGGTGTACAGAGGTGGCTCAGAGATACAAAGCTCTGGACGGGGGAGTCAGGAAGGTCTGGGGAGGAGCTTTCTCCTTCATGGAAGGCCACACGCTGAGCATCACCTGTGAAGACTGACTTAAGGACAGAGGAAAATCTCTCTGACCTGACAGGCCTAATGGTGTGATTTTTAAAATCCTGAGGGAATTTTAAAGAACACATTAACATTTATAGATTTTAAACTATAGTCATGTTCTGCATAACAGTGTTAGGTCAACAATAGACCACATATGCAGGAGCCCTGTTTGGGGAGATGGCTTGAATTGCGGTTGACTATGAGCCATGGAGATTTGGGCATTGTCGCCTTCCGTAGTCTCACGGGACTTGGCCCGGGATCTCGAGTGACTTGGCCGAGATTGCTGATCGGGTCAGCGCCATTTTGGTGGTGTGTGCGGCGCGTGTTAGTCGTTGTTAGAGCCAGAGAGAAAAGTTATCAGAATAAAAAGCTGTTTGTCTTCAGTTTGCCTCTGAACTTCTTCCCGCGGCTTCGTTGCTCCAAGCGGCCATCGCTTCAGGCAGCAACAGGAGGGGGACCCGTACGGGGACTTCGGAGCGAACAGGTAAGAACTGAAAGGTCTCTAAAGATGGGTTCAAATATAACTGAATCCCAAGTGATAGAGGTTATGCAAAGACTCCTTGATATACCTGACTCTGTTCTCAGTGAGGAGGATATAGAAAAAAGTGAAAGTGATCAAAAAAGCGTAGCTTCCACTGGGCCAACTGAGACCAGTAAAGAGAGTATTAGAAGAGTCCCAAAAATGACAAAAATCCAAGCTATTAGAGCTATTCGGGAGTTATTGGTGATAGCTGAAGGATACTTGCTCTCACTGGAACCTGGGCCTCAGGATATTGCTGTCAGTGAAATTAGCAGTGGTGAGGAATCTAGTAAAAGTGATCCTGAGAAAATGAGGAAAAAGAAACTAAAAAAGACCGAGAAAAAGGACCGTCAAGTAGAGGAACCACTTGTGTCCTCTACTCCCCCATGGGTGGAATCCATTACAGAAAATATGAAGGGTATTACTAGGCATTTGCATACCCTAGAAACAGAAATAAAAAGTCTTTCTGATCGCTTATGCGCTCTCGAGGGCAACTCACAGATACATTGGGAACCGCCAGCATTTGAAAAGAAAAATGGACAGAGGGTCCATCAGTCAGTAGATTTCAAAACAATAAAAAATCTCAAAGAGGCAGTAATGACTTATGGGCCCCAAGCTCCTTTCACGTTGAGTATGCTGGAGTCCCTTAACACCTTTAGCTTAACCCCCTCAGACTGGAAAAGTCTATGTAAAGCAACATTAACGGGGGGCAATTCTTGGTTTGGCGATCGCAATTCCAAGAACTTTGTATAGAAACGGCTAAAAGAAACGCGGCTGCAGGGTTTGAAAACTATGATATAGACATGCTCACAGGAGAAGGGCAATTCGCAGACTTACAGGCTCAAACAGATTATGACCCAGATGTATATGCTCAGATAAACACAGCTGCCTTAGAGGCATGGAAAACTGTACAAGGACCTGGGGATCTACAAGGTAGCTTGTCAAAAGTGATTCAAGGACCTAATGAGCCATAAGCTGATTTTGCTGATCGACTTTTGAGAACTGCAGGTAGTGTGTTTGCAGATGTTGATCAAGCTATGCCATTAGTTGTTCAATTAGCTTACGAAAATGCTAATAAATGGTGCCAAGCAGCCATCAGGCCATGGAGAACTAAAAAGGATCTTTCCGTATATATACAACTATGTAAAGATATAAATGACGCCTTTGTCACAGGAAATGTGATTGCAGCCTCAATGAGAGGTGCTTCCCCTCGAAATTTCACAAAGGCTCAACCTAGACATTATAATCAATCAGGATATTCCAGAAAAAATTATCATAATCAATCAGGCTATTCTAGGCAAAATCCCAAAAGAGAAATAAGACCAAGCTCATACCGTGCCCCAGGACGCTGCCCCAGGGGTAAAAAGGGAAATCATTGGGCCAATAAATGCCATTCAAAATTTGACATCCATGGAAATCCTTTGTTCAGGAATTCAAAAAACGGGGCACGGAGCACGGGGCCCAATACCCCGGGGCCCACAAATGTACGGGGCATTGCAGGATGAGTATCCTCAAGCATCCACTCAGATGCTTCCCCAACACAATCCCTACTACCCATCCACTCCCTCGCCAGAGGAACAAGAGAAAATGCAGGATTAGACCTCTGTTCCACCGCCCGAATAGTGTTAACACCTGAAATGGGGGTTCAACTGATTCCCACAGGAGTCAGGGGACCTCTTCCCTCAGGGACTGTAAGACTATTATATCGGGCGTAGTCCTAAAAGCTTATTAGGTTTGCAAGTGACCCCAGGTGTAATAAACTCAGACTACAAAGGGGAAATAAAAATAATGCTTAGCTCACCCCAAAGTATAAGTTCTGTTAATCAAGGAGATAGAATTGCTCAGTTGCTTCTCCTTCCCAATTTACATAATTCATTTAAAATGGGTATGCCCAAGAAGGGAACAATAGAGGATTTTGTTCCACTGACTCAAGACCCATGGCTTGCTGGGTTCGAGACTGTTCAAGGAGGCCTATGTGTAAAATAAAAATCCAAGGAATAGAAATGGAGGGATTACTAGATACTGGAGCTGACTCTTCCATTATTAATTTACACCAATGGCCCAAGCACTGGCCTCTGCAAAAAGCTTCAACCAGTTTAAGAGGCTTGGGATATAATAACCTCCCAGATAAAAGTGCGGTAATTTTAAAATGGGAGGATGATGAAGGCCATAAAGGAACATTTCAGCCTTATGTTTTACCTAATCTACCGGTTACTTTATGGGGAAGAGATATTTTGCAACAAATGGGAGTACACCTTGCAACCAAGCCTGCAGATGTTAAATGTGAAAACCTACAGGGTAATCTTAACCATAAAAGAACTCATTATCAAAAAGTACAGAGTAATCTTAACCCTAAAAGTAATCATTATCATAAAGGAAAAAGATATTTTTTTTCGGGGCCACTGAGAAAATAATTTTGAAAATACCATGGCTTTCTGATAAGCCAGTGTGGGTCCCTCAGTGGCCCCTATCTAAAGAGAAATTACAAGCGGCCCACCTACTAGTTCAGGAACAATTAGAAGCAGGTCATATAGAACCTTCCACCTCTCCCTGGAATTCCCCCATATTTGTGATCAAGAAAAAGTCAGGAAAATGGCGATTGTTACATGATCTTAGACAAATTAATAAAACCATGCAAGTTATGGGCCCTACTCAACCTGGACTTCCTAGTCCCGTAGCTATTCCAAAAAATTTCCATCTTATTACTCTTGATATAAAGGATTGCTTCTTTTCTATTCCCCTACATCCTCTGGATGCCCCCAGGTTTGCTTTTTCACTTCCTTCTATAACAATAATGGCCCTGATCAGAGATATCAATGGAAGGTTTTACCACAGGGAATGGCTAATAGCCCCACCATATGCCAAATATATGTGGACAAGGCTATCCAACCCATTAAAAATAAATATCCAAACCTCATGTGTCTACATTACATGGATGATATTTTATTGGCCCACCCTAATCAAAAGATCTTATTTAATATATTCAGTGATGTGGTAGAAAATTTAAAAAAATATGGATTATATATAGCAGAAGAAAAAGTTCAAACCAGATCTCCCATATTATATTTAGGATTTAAAATCATGGATACTTTTGTTAGACCCCCAAAAAATTCTAATAAATAAAGAACATTTGACCACCCTCAATGATTTCCAAAAACTACTGGGAGACATTAATTGGCTTCGCCCTACACTAAATCTCACTACTGGCCAACTAAAACCTTTATTTGACATCCTTCGCGGAGACCCTGATCCATCTTCACCGCGAACATTGACTCCTGATGCTAGGAAAGCTTTAAAGTTAGTAGAAAAAGCCATCGAAGGAGCTCATTGTGATAGATCTGATTTAACTCAACCGCTGATGTTGATTATTATTTCTTCACAATATACACCCACAGGAGTATTTTGGCAACAAGGGCCTTTATTATGGATACATTTGCCCGTCTCTCCTAAAAGTATAATTGAATCTTATACCTCCATGGTGGCTAAACTTATTCTTCAAGGACTTAAGACTTCTACTAAAATATTTGGCATTCACCCTGCTACTATTATTACTCCCTATTCATCATCACAGATTGAATATTTATGCTTCAATGATAATGATTGGGCTATAGCTAAATGCTCTACTTCTGCAAATTTTGATAATCATCTTCCTAAGTCCCCTATATTATCTTTTTGTATTAATCATCCTATTATATTTCCACAGGTAAATAAAAAATCAACCTATTCCTAAGGCATTTAATGTATTTACAGATGGGTCCTCAAATGGTACTGCTACAGTAGTCACTAAAAAAAAAAAATATGACTTACATAACTGCACACAAATCAGCTCAACTAGTGGAATTGGAAGCTGTGGTAAGAGCTCTGGAAAATTTTAGGGACCAGCCCGTAAACATTTTTTCAGATAGCCACTATATTGTACAAGCTGTCCCAAAATTAGAGTTAGCAGGACCAATAGCACCTCATACTCCAGCCTTTAAATTGTTTTATCAAATACAAAAACTTTTGTGGGCAAGAAAAGAACCTCTATTCGTAGGCCATATTAGAGCACATACTAATTTGCCTGGTCCCTTCCATGAAGGTAACCAAAAGGCTGATGAACTTACAAAAACAATATTTATACTTTCAGTGGTACAACAAGCTACTTTATTTCACTCCCAGTTTCATGTCAACAGTACCACCTTGCAACGTAGGTTTAAAATCACAAGGAGCAAGACAGAACAATTGCAAAAGATTGTAAATTTGTATGACACATTTGCCCAATCCTCATTTTGGCGTTAACCCTAGAGGGTTAATGCCCAATCATTTGTGGCAGATGGATGTTACCCATGAGCCAAGTTTTGGAAAATTGCGATTTATTCATGTGACCATAGATACATGCTCAGGCATGATTTTTGCTTCCTTACATTCTGGAGAAAAAAGTTAAAGATGTTACATCTCATTGTTTGCAAGCTTTTGCTGCATTGGGCATCCCCAAAATGCTTAAAACAGATAATGGCCCCGCATATACGTCCTAATCTTTTAAACAGTTTTGCGCAAAATTCAATATATCCCATAAAACAGGCATCCCATACAATCCTCAGGGTCAGGGCATTATTGAAAGAGCAAACCGAACACTGAAAATTATGTTATTAAAACAAAAAGAAGGAAATTGGAAAAGTCCTAAGGATAGATTGGCAGTTGCCCTGTTTACCTTAAATTTTTTAACTTTTAGACTCTAATGGTTATTCTGCTGGAGACAGACATTGGAATCCACACCAACAACATAAACCTTTGGTTTACTGGAAGGATGTTCTTTCAGGTACATGGAAGGGTCCAGATCCAGTATTAATTTGGGGAAGAGGATCTGTTTGTGTTTTTCCAAAACACGAATCCTCTCCAATATGGATACCATCTAGATGAATAAAACAGGTACCACATCAAAATGATCAACATGAAGTTATTGAAGAATCAAGATTAATTAAAAAACGTACAAAATCAAGAGGACCAAAATGAAGGCATAGAATGATTCCCCAAAAGAGTCCTTCAAAATATTTCACAACTTAAGTGTCATTCCTCCCGGCCAGGATGAGGAGATCTCTCTTTAGTGTGCACACAATTGTATTTTTTTTTTCTTTTTATACATGTCTTTATGTCTGTACATTTGTCTACATTTCATGTTAATGTGACGTCACAAATATATGTTTGTATTTTTGTGCATCTGTCCAGTGTGACGTCACAAATAACAAAGCACTTATGAAAAAAATATATATATATAAATGAATCCAAATAACTTTAATTCATTTTAGGTTAAGAGTATTCAATTAAGAGTAAATAATTTTATAAATGAAGGTATTTTCAATTTTGATTTATAGGTGTCCCTGGGACTTCTCTTTAGCAAACAATATGACTAGTGCTATATAACCTGATATTTTGGTGTTTTGACATAAGATTGTTTATTTGTTATTAACTTCATTTGTTTAATAGCTCATTAATTTCAATTATCTCAACAGGTAAAAGATTGCTCTGTATACAGAGACTCAAGGGTTCCAGCTAACAAATTATTTCTCCAAAGTGCCTTTACCTTTTCTTTAACCTATCTTTAATGCAGTAATTACCCTCAGTCTTTCTTTGTTTTGTTCTAAATATGATATTTTTCCAACTTATGTTTGTAGAAGCTCAACCAGCGATGTGTATGAACAAAAATCAACTTTAATTTTCTAATCTAATTATTCTATTTTGTAGTTTGACAACTCGCCTCTTGACTCAGTGCTGCAATAGCACTGCCTTTCCTTTAATAATTGATGCTTGAGTTTCTAGGTAGCGGGCCCTGAAGATTTGCCGGTGGCATTGTCTAGACATAAAAAAGACGTCTGCTGCTACAGGTGCAGGGATCGCGGCCGCCGCAAGCATCCCTGCTGCTCAAGCATCAAACAACTTCACCAACAGTGTGGCCTCTGCTCTACATGCATGGGGCCTCCTACATCAACGTGTTATAACAAATGGACATTTTGATCTTTCATTGTTTGGGACTTTACGGGACAATGCCTTGCAGGTATTTGTCTAGAGAATTCAGTGTGTTACTTAATGGAACTTAGGGCAGCTGATTTGTTTAAATAATTTGATATGCTATGCAATTTGGCTCATCACCAAAAGGCTTGTCGCCTTAAAGCCACAACATCTCCTCACAATTGGACCGCTGTTAGTCATCATACACAGTCGATCCTAAAGGGCTCCATTGGATGGCTGGTTAGCCAATGACGGGTAAGATCCCCAGAGGGGGACAACCTAAGACAGGCACAGTCGCATGGGACAGTCTCATGTGGCCGACATATCAACCTAAGACAGGAGTCAAGGGCACAGCCTTGATTATCCGATGACGGGTAAGAATGTTGGTTGCACATAGACGTCCTAGAGCATCCCCTCTTTTAAAACAAAAGGGGGGAAATGCAGGAGCCCTGTTTGTTTGGGGAGATGGCTTGAATTGCGGTTGACTATGAGCCATGGAGATTTGGGCATTGTCGCCTTCCGTAGTCTCACGGGACTTGGCCCGGGATCTCGAGTGACTCGGCCGAGATTGCTGATCGGGTCAGCGCCATTTTGGTGGTGTGTGCAGCGCGTGTTAGTCGTTGTTAGAGCCAGAGAGAAAAGTTATCAGAATAAAAAGCTGTTTGTCTCCAGTTTGCCTCTGAACTTCTTTCCGCGGCTTCGTTGCTCCAAGCGGCCATCGCTTCAGGCAGCAACACACATACACATCCGTGATCCCATAAGACTATATCCCTAGTGATGCTGAGCCATCACAGTTTGTGTGAGCACACTTTAATGCCAGGCACAGTGGCACACACCTGTAATCCCAGCAGCTCAGGAGGCTGAGGCACGCTGATTCTGAATTTAACACCAGCTTCAGCAACTTAGTGAGACCCTAAGCAACTTAATGTGACCCTGTCTCAAAATAAAAATAAGAAGGGCTGGGGATGTGGCTCAGTGGTTAAACAACCCTGGGTTCAATCCCACCATCAAAAAAAAAAAAAACCCACATAAATTGTAAGTATTTGCATATATGCAAATCAAATAAAAATGGGCATTTACATGTATGGGTATGTATGTATACATGTAATATACAAACATGGTTTCAACTGTGGAGATAAAGTAGTAAGGGAGATAGGAAGAGCTTTAGGAAGGAGGACAGAAATTCAACTTAAAAAGCAGGGACATGGCTGGGCGCAGTGGCGCACGCCTGTCATCCCAACACTTGGGAGGCTGAGGCAGGAGGATCGCGAGTTCAAAGCCAGCCTCAGCAATGGCGAGGCACTTAGCAACTCAGTGAGACCCTGTCTCTAATAAAATACAAAAAGGGCTGGGGATGCAGCCCAGTGGTCCAGTGCCCTGAGTTCAATCCCCGGTACCAAAAAAAAAAAAAAAAAAAATGCAGGTACATGGAGGAGCTGATCAAGAAGGTGACAATGAAGCTACAACTGGAAGGACATCTGTAAAAGAGCCACAGGCCCCTGGGGTGATGATATAGCACACAGAATACAGAACAGCAAGTAAGTGCAAAGGCCAGGAGACAGGGCTCGGCAGCTACGAGGAGAAGGGATGGCTGGAGTAGAGGGCAGGGGGAGAACTGCAGGGCATGACGTCACACTGGTGTAGGGTCAGACAGCAGAGGAGCTGGAGCACACCTGTGGTTTTACTTAGAGGGACAAAGGAAGTCTTCACAGTGCCTTTTTAAGTGGAACACTTTGGTTGCAAAGGTAAGAACAGACTCTAGGGGGACAAGGCTAAGGTAACACTTGGGATACTACTGCAAGTACACTAGAGGGACAATTCTCTACACACTGGTTAGCAAACATATGGCAAAACATACTTAGCATGGGCAGAGTATGCACTCTGATGCCTTGTGCTAGAATACACAAACACAGGCCTGAGTCACAATCATGTATGACAGGTTTAAACAACCTTTTAAAACATTGAAACTGTCGGGAGGCTAAGGCATGAGTGTCCCTAGGTCAAAGCCAGCCTCAGCAAAAGTGAGGGGCTAAGTGACTCAGTGAGACCTGTCTCTAAATAAAATACAAAATAGGGCTGGGGATGTGGCTCAGTGGCTGAGTGCTCCTGAGTTCAATCCCCAGTACCCACCCGCCCCCACCCCCCCCCAAAAAAAAAAAAAAAAACTAAAGCTGTGTCATTCAAGCAAAAGTCACAGCAGACACCATGAAAAGGCATAAACATCCAAGAACATCGATGAAGTTGACTCCTGTTCATAGAAAACACTGGTCATCAGAGGAGAGAGCACATCTCCAACTTTTTGATCTTCACGACTAACCATAAAATAATGTGCAGTAGAATTAAAACACAATACATACTACATAGCAAGACTACACCCTACCCTTACTAGAACTGTGACACCGTCGCTCGTATGTAAGCAGTCCTGAGGAAGAGCTGTGGAGAAGCCCCGTTCCCTCAGACACGCGGGGCAGGAGGGTGGCTCACCTTCTCCAGATCCGGCTCCCGCAGTGCGAGGGCAAGCTCGTTGTTATCCATCACTGAGGCGGCTGCCACGTCCAGGGGCGTTGAGCCTCTCATAGCTGGTGAGGCTGGTGCAAACAAAGGTGAAAGGAAACCTGGCTTGTGCTGGAATTATGAATTCTACATAAAATACTCTAACTTTTAAAGTCTAATTTCCATTCAGAATGCACTAATCTAAAACACTCTACAAAGTTTTATTTATTTACTTTTGACAAATACAATTATATGTATTTATTGTGTACATGTTCTGAAATACATATGCATGGTGGGATGGCCCAATTGGACTAATTAAAATATACATCCCCTCAGACACTTCTCAATCTTTGTGATGAGAATACTTAAAATCTGCTCTTAATGACGTTTGAGATTACAATACATTGTTACTAACTACAGTCACCGTGTTGTACCCAGATCTCTTGAACATGTTCCTCCTATGTGAAATGTGGCCTTCAGCCAATAAACATCTCCCCAACTCCTTCTTATGCCCTGGGGACCAGCATTCTACTCTGCTTCTATAAACTTGACTTGTTCAGATTCTACATGTAAGTGAGGTTCTACAGCATTGATCCTTCTGTGCCTGGCTTTTTTCACTTAACCCAATGTCCTCCAGGCTCATTCACTGTCACAATTTATAGGATTCCCCTCTGTTTAAGGAGGCATGGTATTACATTGTGTTTATATCCCACTTTTCCTTTACCCACTCATCTGCTGACGGACACTGAGGCTGATTCTTGGCTACTGTGAAGACAGAAGCACAGACACTGCCTCAAATAATGACTTCCCCATACTGGATACAGAGTTAGAAGTGGAAGTGTTAGAGCATGGGGTAGCAATAGTCTTAACTTCCTGCAGACCCAACAAACTCTTTTCCAAAATGACTGTTCTAATTTAGACTTCCTCCAACAGTGTACCCGGGTTCCCTTTTCTTCTCATCCTCTCCAACACTTATTGTTTTCTTTTCTATAACAGCCCTTCTAACAGGTGTGAGGTAATATCTCATTATGGTTTTAATTTACATTTCACTCATCATTAGTGAGGCTGAACATTTTTTCATATACCCATCGGCCATATCTTCTTTTGAGAAGCATCTATTCAGATCCCGTGCCATATTAACATGAAGTTGTATTTTTAAATGAGATCTGCACACGAATTTTATCTTAAAGATTAAATAAAATTCATACAGTTGCTTACCAAGACCAACACTGCTGTTCTCCAGTAAATAACTGAGATGATCAAACATGGCTTTTTGATTCTGCCGACTTATACGACAGAAGTAACAGAGAAAGCGACAACAGTTGGCCACCATCTTGGGAAAGGTGATCTCCTACAGAAAGTATGTTTCATTAGTCACTGAAAGCAAGGGATCTCCATAAAACTGAGTTCAGAAGTGGGGGTCTCAGTCACATTGTCCATCCAGCTATCTTCGTGCGCCAAACATCAGATATAGGTGGCCTTCAAATACACAGCCTACCAGTCACCTAGTCCTTGGGCCAATGAAAATCAAGCCTAGCACCAACTCAGAAACCTCCTTACCACCATCAGGTTGGATCTAGAATTCATCTATATCACTGACAGCTGCCTGAGCCTCATTTAGGAATCAGCTGTGGCTCCTGACTATTACCGATAGCTATGACTCCCTGGGAAATTAAACAATCTCTTTGATTCTGTTTAGTAAAATTGGGACAATATGGATACTAATATTCTAGGGAGGGAAGGAGAGAGAATACATTGAGAAAATTTCTGAAAAATACATAGTTCAGAACTTGGCACCTCGTAACAGGGTTATTATTACCATTATGACTACTATCATTATTATTATTACTGAGAATCTGGGGATTCACAAGCTCCCTGACTTGCACACCACATGCCTGCAGAGAGGAGCCCACTGATCGAAAGGCCTGCCTTGGGGGCCCCATCAAACATGCACTCCTCCCCCCAGATGATCCCTGGAGTCCTTCCTTAACAGAAAATACATGACCACCTTTATAAGCCCAACTGGTAACTGATCATGAGAAATATGGCTTTTTCCCATATGTATAAGATACATCCTGAAGTTTATAATATATAAATGTACTGTACATAACAGGAGTTATAAAATTATACTGATTTACATCAAGTTATGTATTACTCTATCAATTTGACTTTCAAGAACTTTGTTTTGAATTTTAGACACTTAGAAGTTCACTTTTCTGTCTTACAACACATACTTTCCAGAGGATCACTGTCCAGTCCTGATTTGGTTCAGGAGTTTAGTGGACCCAACCATGATCCAGGCCAGGAACAATGGCAGGGTCTGAAGGACATGCTGTGTCACAGACTTGTAATGTGATGGGACTGGACTTAAAATTAAAGGACAAATTAACATAGGATTAACTTTTGGCATTTCTAAATATCCCCCAAATGAGAATGATTTAGAGGATAACAAGTTATAAAGTATAAGATAGAAACTTTTATCAACATTAAGGAAAATATCAGTAATACATCCAACTGTCAATCTCTAAAGTTTCTATGTATTTTCCAAAGGTGTTTTTTTTAAAAAGCAGTCTTCCAAAGAGGATTTAAGAAATTCTTATTCTCGTGAATTCTCTGGAATCCATGTACTCTAGGTTATGCTAATTAACACTCCAAGAACAAAGATCTTCCTTTACCTTGGACTCCCCACCTCCGAGGACATTGACCATGACCTCCATCACTGTCTCATGCATCCCGAGGGCCCTCATGAGATTGGGGTGCTGGTAAAACACTTTATTGTTCATGATATCCCTGGAAAGGACAGCAGAGGCATGGGAGAGAGCAGAGTGCTTAGAGAAAGCTTAAAAGAACACTGCTCTGAGATTTTGATGTCTTTAGAAATAGCATATATGTATGAAAAGCAAGAGTGATCATAGTAGCACCACGAACATTAATGAGGGCAATTGAGTTTTCCTTAAAAATATTGATAGCCTACCCAAAGTGCCATACGAGTTGTCTATTCTTTTCAGTGACAATAAATGTACTAAATATGTAAACTTTAGTTCTATGAAACATATTTCAGACACTTATTCCTAACCTTATGGATATCCAATCATGTATTTGACTTTATTTTGTATAGAAACAATAATCAATGTTGCAGATTTTATGTGAAAATTCCTGTATAAATTCCAATATAGGTATCTCTGATTTTCATATACATGCTATTTTTAGTACTAAATTCAGTATTTGCATGTATAATCACAGTAGTGTTGATTTTTGCTATATTCATGTTATCATTCTGGTGAAATGCTTGAAAGTAAGCATATTCTTCAAGAAAACCTGAATATGTATGAATTCCAGGTTCAAGTAACCCAGCTCATTAAAATGGGCCTTTGGTTTAAAGAAGTAGAGTCAGATGATATTTAAAGTGATTTATGTCATCGTTACTGCATTAAATATTATCGCAATGTGTGTGTCAAGGTGTTTGTCAAGATCATAAAGCTCATCAAGAAGTATCTAGGATACTTCTGTTCACTAAGTTCTGTACAGAATTTCTCATTTACAATTTCATAAAAAAATCAAACCAATGCATTTTCCAGAACAGACATTTGCTAGCAAGAAAATAACACATAGCCTTCAAGACAACAAACAGCTCTTCACAACACCCTTAACTGAATGGCTCACTTGCTCATTTTGTCATATGATAAATATTAGTTACCAAGTTTTAAGTAGATGTACAATTCCACTGCCCAGTGGGCAGATTGTCCTTTGAGTGAAACATTTCTAATACCACAAAAGTTAGAATTTTATTTAATTTTTTATTGGTGTAAAATTGTGGTTTTAGTATCATTTTGAGTCTGGTCACTAATGGCACATGTTTATTCTATGCATTCATTGAAGAAAAATAGTGGTCTCCACTTCCTGGAAGACTTTCCTGTTTCTTTGGTTGAGATGACTTACAAAGGAGGCCTTTTCTCCAGATGGATTTAAATATTAAGACTCACACTCATGCAGCTGCACAGAGGACCATAACCTGCCTCTGGGTGTAAACTCTCCTGGCCCCCTTTTATCCTATTAGTACACTTAGAAAATTCTCAGTGTGGAACCTTTATGGTGAGTTTGGAATATGATCTTCCAGTCCATTTTCATCATTGTTAAATACTCAGTGGGTTCACAAGCACCACAGTTTTGCTTTCCAAATTGAAAATGTATATAAAAGGTATTTAGCAATCTGCACTTTTACACCCTGTTTTCTTCCCTAGGGATTATTTCTGAGTTCTGTCAAAGAATAACCTGGTTATTCTATTTCACTATTTGCTTTTCCCCCAGAGAGCCTACTCTAGGCTTCCTTGACTGGTTTCAGTGTTTCTTTGGTTCTACATCATGCAGTCAGCAGTTTCTCTCTTCTGCCTGGTAATTATGTGATTCTAGTGTTTTGTATTTTGTTTGTTTAGCTGAAATATTTGTTTAATCACTTTTTAACACTTCTACAGTCCATATTTTTACCTTGTTAGGTATGTTCCTCAGAAATATCACATGACTGCACATATGGTTCAATTTTTGCTATTATTTGGATTTCATCTTATATTCACATCCCTGAACTACACACGTGTCTTAATGACTGCTCGGATACACATGTTCATACTGCAGCACTGCACTCATTAAACCTTCCTGTATCCTGCTCTTTCCCTCGGAATTCCATGCTCTGTCCCCTAACGTACACCCTTTGGGATAAAAACTTCAGGAGGTCTTCCAATGACAGGCTGGAAAGGAATATTCTGAAGTACCTTTCTTTTGTCCTCACTCTTAAATATGCAGGATAAACTTCAACTCCCCAACCACAAGAAATACAGCACGTGCCACTGAGCCCTCAGAAGTGGGCCCCTCTCCTCTTTCTCAAGGAGCAGGGGACGCTGGCAGACCTCCTCATTATTTCCCACTGCCAAGTGTTTCCTTGAACCTGCCTCAGATTTTAATGTGGTTTTATTATCCCATATATATTACACACACACACACACACACACATAAATAAAATAACTGCACACTACTGAGGAATTTTAAAAAATACATTCTAAGCTAATTGCTGCATGCCATGCTACCCAGCATCTAGCTGTAAAAGTAGGCTTCTTTTGTCATTGAGCAACTTTCATATTTAGCCTAAAAACATAATCTCTAGATAAAACTACCACCTAATAAAATCATCATGTAAGCCAGACAGTACGTTTACATCCACACACCCACTGACCGAGCACTGTAAAAGTTAACTAACTCACCCCAATCCACGAATCATGAGCTTCTCCTCCTCTTTGCCCATTCGCACACTCAGCAGAGAACGAATCTGACCGAGAGAGGCCAGCAGGCTGATGGTGTCCTCCACAGAGACGCCATTGATGGTGTAGGTCTTTGGCAGAGCACGGACCAGACCCCCAATTCCATCATATTGACGATGCAGCAACACAAACATGGCCCTCACCAGCTCAGGGTCCTCAATGACCGACTCCTGGGCCCACCTAACCATGGTCTCAGATATCAACTGCTGGAGAGTGGCTGCAGAATCGTGTTGGCAATGTTCCAGGGGAAACCAAAGAGAAGACATTAGTTGGACCTTTCAGCTCCACATGCCGCAGCCCCAAGCTGCCACCTCTATTTGTACTAGACTCAAAAAGGCTAGGGATATTCTTCAAAGAAAATGAACTTCATTTAAATATTACCTGCACTTCAAAAAGATCAGTTGTAGTCAAGCAAGGACAAAAATAATAAACGCTTCTTTTAAAAACCATTTTTATAATTGAACAAGCCATTTCAAAGTTGCAACTAATCTTCCAAACTGGCAGTTTACCAATAATTAAAAGTGTGGCAACCGACACAAGGGGCCTGAACTTCCATTTCCTTTGTTCCACTGTTTTCCTTTCAGAAGGTCTGATACCGACATCCTACAAATGTCTGTCAGGCACAGACATCCAGGAGGAATGTGTTCACCCACTGTCTCCTTGGTTATGTCATCTGCAATACTGACCACATTGGATCTAATATTTGTCACTTAAAATGTCTTTAAGAGGATTTGATCATGAAGTTATATCAAAGTAAAAAGTTTATTTCATACACAGATCACTTGCAAAATAACATGCAAAACAGTTCATTTAAAATAGAAATTTCTTAACCTCTAAAATAAATAATAAAATTATCAAAATTAAGTGGGGTTGATGTGACTAATCCATACATAGTAAGGTAGTACTAATTCCCATCACTAATACATTGGCTGATTTTTTTTTAAGATGATGTTTATCTGGAACCTAGGTATTATATAAGGAAAACCAAAAACTATCAATTTTATTCAAATACAAAATGTCAACAAATTTCCATATATCTCAAAAACATTTTGCCATTTTAATAGAGTAAGACTGCAAATCTGCTAACAACAAAAAGTGACTTAGAAGACACTTTGAACTCTGATTTTTAAGATGACCTGACTCAAATTTCATTCTGACTGAAGAATAAATTTAGAAATAACTATATAAATGTTTTCCATTGTAAGTTAAAGATTTAAAAGTGTAAAAATTGTAGTATGGGTTTTTTTCTTTCAGGAAAAAAAAAAAAACTTAGTAAGACAATACTGCCTCTTAAAATCAAGGGAGTCCCAGAGGTGGGGTAATGTGCAAGTGGCTCCCTCAGACCTGCTCCCGGACCCCTCGGGACCAGGGCAGAAAGACTCAAAGCCCAAGGGTGCTTCCAGAGTTTCAACAAGGCAGCCATTGTTCCTGGTTAAATGGGATACGGATGAACCAGAAATGCATACTGTTTGAGCGACTGTTTCAGAATCACATATAATTATAGGCAATATACATTTACCTTCTAAGATACATGTTTAATTTGATGTGATAGCTGAAATCAACTGTATGTGTAATATTTGGATATGAAGGCTATACTGCTCTCTTTATACTTTCTCTTGATGGTTTCTGGTCACAAACCTAAGTGTGGAGTTCTCTAGATAACCCATCCACCCTGCTACCTCTCTACCTGGCCCTCCACACAGGTGGATGCCACCATCTGCTTCTGGGAACTGCAGACATGGACTTAAGCATCAAATTCTTGGAAGTTGCAAACTCATGACCTTACAGGCTTATCTACTATGATAAGCATTCAAAGGATGAATAAATGTCAGCGGTCGGGTCACTGTGCCAATGCCCTTTCAAACTGCTTACAGGACTTCTTGGAGTCACTCTCCACTGGCTTTTCTGCTTGCTTCTTCTTCAGGTATGTCACCTTTTCTACCAGGGACAGCAGACGCCCTCTAATGGTTAAGTCACTGTTTCCATCCAGAGACCCATCTTCATCCAGCTCAATTCCTAGCATGAGAAAAGAGGAGAAAGCAGAAAAGGAAAATTTATTTGAAAACAATACATTTAGGAAAATAATCTCAGTCTTTGCAACCTTTTCCATTTACAACTTTGAGCAAGGTCTAAGACATTCAAGAGTGTTAGTTAAGTGACTTGCCCACCAGCAGTCAAATAAGATCCACCTGTCAGCTGCTCCTCCTCCTCCTCCTCCTCCTCCTCCTCCTCTTCCTCCTCCTCCTCCTCCTTTTCCCCGGTTCCTGTGAGCTCAGGGCTATTGACAATCAGTACAAAATGAAAACTGAGCATAAACCACAAAGATGCTCTTAGAAGCCAAGATCAGTTCTACTCTTCGGGTGACCCTTGGGCATCTCCAAGTCGGGATGCTAACCACAGGGGCCCACAGTGCTGCTCCGCTACCCCTCAACCCACCCTGCCCAGCTTCCATCCTCCACTGCCCCTCCCAAAGCATCAGTGATGTGGTGACTGGCACGACAGAACAGGCGCAATCAGATGCCCTAAGTCAGAGAGCACTTCTACCTGTACCAACAATTCCACTGCTTTAGAGTCGCCTTTGGTGACAGAATCTACATGCTGCAATTTTCAGATGGTCTTCTAGAGGCTTTTCATTCATAAAATGAATTAAAATGTATGGCAGTGTTTTTATTCTCTTCATTTCAATAAGATAAACATCACCTCACTGGTGATGTGAGACCCATCTGCATCAGATGTGTATCTACATATATTCTCCTTTATTACAATGATTTCTACATTGTTTCATAAAGGAATGAGTACACATCCAGCTAATCAATTCCATTTTTAAAGTTCTTAGAAGACAAGGCAAGGCGAGTCCCCTAACAGATTATGGCTACTGACACTCACCAATAGAGGGCTTCCATAAGTGCTCATTATTTTCAAAAAGACTCACTGGATTTCCCAGGCCTCTCCTGAATGATGGCCCTTTGATAGGAATGGGAGAGCAGTGACTGAGATTTGGGGTCTCTGATGACCTCATGGCTATGGCGTGCCTTGTGCCTGGGAATGTCCCTGTGCAAGGGCACAGGATGCCCACTCCTTCAGTAATGCCCTGCACGAGGAGGCTCTGTGCAGGAGTCTGATCACCTTCGACCTTGATCTCAGGCACATAGCTCCTGGGAATAGAGGAATTCTCTTCCTAGACAACCACAATGTTTCACCAGCTCTGCTGGTCCTGAGCCTCTCCACTTAACAGTAACTTTAAACAGTGGATCTTCTTGAACACTACACAAAGCTCCTAACATTGCACATTGCAACTGTGGAAAAGCTGCATAGATGTTTCTAATTTCTATAACTTTCCTGAATACAAAGAATAATGCTTGCATAGTCTTTAACCTGATGAGATGTATAGAAATAAAGATTGCTGGCATGATTCTTTAGATCTGCTCTTCCATCAGAGAGCAGCACTCTGCCTGACCCCCAGCTTTACCTTCAAAATCATCTGCATGTATGAGACTTCACGTTTCTTATCTCCCATGCTGGTCATAGTAGACAAACATAAATGTTGTAACTGTTTGCCATAAAATAACTTACTTTTTTAAAAATTAACTTCATTAGGGCACAACTGATAGACAAAAAGGCACATGCTTAATGTATACAATTTGATCAGTTTGAACACAGATGTACAACCATGAAACCATTACGACAATCAAGCTATCGATATAAATCCATCCCCTCTAAGTTTCCTTGTGCTTCTTTTTTGCTGTTTTTGTTAGAATGATTAACATGAGACATACCCTCTTAAAGTTTCAAGTTCACAGCTCAGTGCTGCTACCTGCAGGCATATGCACCACAGATCTCTAGGGCTTGTTCATCTTCTTTAACAGAAACTTCGCAGCCACTGACTCAACCAACTCCACACAGATCTCTCTGCCAGAAGTCCTGCCTGAAGTCCCCACCCTCCTTCTGATTCCCCGAGGCTGAAGAAAGGAAGGTGAGTGAGAGAGGCTCTCAGCCATCTTCAGCTCAGGCTTATTGCCTCTGGACTTTTCTAACCCTTCACACTTGCCACAGAGGGACAGTTAGCCGTGCTACCATAATAAATACCATTATATGAACTTGTAACAGAGCTAGAGCTATTCACCTAGATACTTAATTGTGAACCAGGATGTATGGATTAGGAATGTCCATTTAATAATAATTACAAATCAAGAAGGTCCTACCACAGTGTGTCATCAAATCTTCATGGAAATCCAATAGTTGGTCACGAATTTCTTCAGGACATGGACATTCATTTTTGTCATCTTTAAAATTGAGAAGCATATTGATCTGGAAGGGAAAACAGGTAGGAGGAGGAACCAGGGAGAAAAGGGTGAATTCCGGAAAGATACAGCAAAGATAAAAGCAAAGTTGTATGAATCAGCCCTTGAAGGTACACAAACCGCTAGCCAATCAGGCAAGTCACCCTGTATTACTCAATCCAACAAATACCAAGAAAGAAGTCAAATCATCCCAAGCTACACATGCTGGAAAATTCAGGCAGTGTCCATTCCTCCTCCCTCCTACAGTCAGACTCCTGCACATGCTTAAAATCCTTAACTAAGGATCTACATGCTAGTTCTTAGAGATCATTTACTATGCTTCACCTACAGTGCCATTATTTTCTAACTGGCATGTATAATTTTTGATGATTTTTCTTTTTCTTCTTTCTTAACTTTGTAAAAAATACTTTTTAATCATTTTAAAGTATTTGTTGAGGATACAGCTGCAAAGAAGGAAAAGTCAAAATATAATAAAATGGATAACAACATTGCTGCTATATTAATGATTAAATGAAACAAACGGTGGGACACTATCTTTCATTTCATTTAGTTTATACACATTGATATTAAACTTATGAAGGAAAGACAGGTTAGATGCAATTCCATGTTTTTCTTTTTAAAATTAGAGTTTTGTGTGATTTTTTTGTTGTTGTTGAACTTATTCTGAGATAACTGTAGATGCCATTGTTAATCACAGTGCATAAATGCATTCTAATGTCATGTATAATTAATTAAAACAAATAAAAAATTAATTAAAAAAATAATAATACAAAGGGCTCCTATACCTTTCACCCATTCCTCCCATGGTAACACTGTAGACCTGCAGCACAGCAGGCTGTCAACAATGACAGGGTCAAAACACAGGAGGATTCCTTTACCTGCAGGCCCCAATGCCTGCCTTCATGACCACATCCACTTCCCCGCCTTACCTGCCCTCAGACTTAACTCAGGCACAACTGACCTGTTTTCCATCTCTTTGTCAGTTCCAGAATGTTATTTTTAAAAGCAAAATACAACATTTATGTGTGTATTCCCCTATGATCCACTTTTTTAAAAAGTTATTTATTTGCCAAGTATATATATGTGAGATACACCATTATGCTTTAATAAATGTGTACACTATTCTTGAAAGAGTAAATCAAGTTTATTGATACCACTTTGTGGTGACAGAAATATCCCACATGATCCTTCCAATGTCACTGGGTCTGTAGTGATATCTCATTTCAACCCTGATGTTGGGAAGTTGTATCTTCCCACACCTTTTTTTTTTTTGGTCTTTTCAGAGGTTTGTCAATTTTATTAAATCTTTTAAAAGTAACTGGTTTTTTGATTCATTTTCTCCACAACTGTCTTGTTTTCAATTTCACTGACTTAAGTCCTGGTCCATATTCATGCCTTTCTGGGTTCTGCCTGCTTTGTTTATTTTACTTGCTATTTTCTAAATTCTTAAGGTGGCAGCCTAATCTATGTGTTTTCAAAGTAAGCATATATGCCACTGAGTGGCATATATTTCCCTCTGGGCACTGCTTTAGCTTGTCACAGGATTTCTATGTGATATGCTATTTTCTTTCAGTTCACTGTATTTTTAAATGTTCCTTGACTCATCATCCTCAACTCATTGAGTATTTAGAAGTGAACTGTTCATTTCTAAGGATTTGTAGGTGTACCTGAAATATTTGTGCTATTGATCTCTAATTGGACTCCAACACTGTCAAACAATATTCTATATGATTCCATGTGGTTTGGTTTTGTTTTCTAAGTTGAGGTTATTTGATAGCCCAGGATGTTGTCTGTCATTGCAAATGTTTTATGGGCCCCTGAAAAGGGCCTGGCTTCTGTGGCTAGGTGGATGTTCCACCAAGGTCAGCATTCACAAGTGAGGTCAACTTCCTGGGCGCTGACATGATGAGGTTCAGTCCTGGCTGCTCTTCCTGCTCAGGTGCGAAGGCTGCTGGGGTCCCTGTGGTAACTGGGCTGGGCCCCTTTTCCTTGCAGTTCCGTCAGTTCTGCCTCCACCTTCTCTGGGGGTCTGCAATTCAGTGCAGACCCCCCCCTCTCCCTGGCGAGCGCCCCTTCATCACTGATGACGTTTCTGTCTCCAGTGATTCTCTTTACGCTGAAGTCTATTTTACAGAGTGCGGCCACCTGCTTTCATTTAATTAATATTTTTCATCTTATATCTTTTTTCATTATTTTCCTTTCAACCTATCCACATGATTATATTTGAAGTGAGTTTAGACATCGTAGACTTGGACTGACCTTTTAAAATTCACTCTGCTAATTCCTTTTAAATTGTATGGATAGTTTATATTCACATCATTATCATCAGGATATGACTTAAGACTATCATTTTCCTTGCTGTTGTTTCTTGTCTGTGATTTATTTACCCCAACAGGCTGTGAGTAACTTGAACAGTTTTTAGGATCCCTTTTGATTCATCCATATTATTTCTTAGTATAGGTTCTATACGGCTTTTTTGGAGGTTGTCAAGGGTAGTATTTATGCATAATTTATACAGACTACTAATATTTACACTTGACCAGTTTGAGGTATAGAAATTATCTTTTAATGTCCTTTTATTCTCCCCCACTTACATATGTATCTTAAAATTTTCCGACACACATATTGCGAACCACATCCAACAGCTTCAGAACACCAGCTTCAACCCCAAATATAATTCAGAGAATTCCAGAGGAGAAAGAAGGGGCATTTTTTACCCAGATGTTACCACTGTCCATTGTTCTTTCTTCCTGATTTTCCAGGTTTTCTTCCTTTGTCACTTCTGTTAAAGACCCTCTTAGCCTTCTGCAGTCACATCCCACCACTTCTCCTCATTTGGGACTGTCCCTGTTTCCCTTTACTCCTGAGGATCTTCACACACAAATTTGGGCTGACAACTCTCCTCTAGCACATGACAAACAGCACTGTGCCACCTCCCACTGGCCTGTGTGCTTCCCGATGACAAGCCCGCTGTCACTAGAATTATTTTTCCAACTGTAGGCAAAGTGCCATTTCTTTCAAGATCTTTCATTTACTTTCCTGAAATCTGGTTACAAAGAATCTTGATGTAGAATTCTCCGGCTTTTCCTGCTGGGGGTTTGACCAACTTCTTGAATCTCCAGGTTCCTATCTTCTAGTGAATCTGGAAGTTCCCATACTTACCTCTTCAGTTATTTTTTGTGGTTCACCTTCTTTCTGTCCTTCAGCAACTCCAGCACCTTGGTGGTAGGCCTGCAGTCTCTCTCCTTGGCCTCCGAGGTTCTGTTTCCTCCCTCTTCCTCAGATGGAGCCCTTTCCACTGGCCCCTCCTCTGTCCACTACCTCTTTCCTCTGCCTTTTCCTGTCCACCGCTAAGCCCTGTCAGTGAGGTTTTTATTTCAGCTGCTGTATGTTTCAGATCTGAAGTTTCCATTGGGTTCTTCTTAGTATCTTTTGTTTCTTTGCTAAGAGTCCCATTGGTTTTTTTTTTTTTTTTTTTTTTTTCATTTGAAGCAATCTTGGGATAATTGCTCTCAAAGCTTTGTCATGACCTTGACATCTCTCTCATCTCAGTGTTGGTGTTTATTGTCTTTCTCACATAGATTCTTCTGGTTCTTGGCATAATCATTTCAATTGTCATCCAAAGAAGACCAGGTGTGCTGCAAGTTCCGGGGCTCACTTAAGGCCGCCATAGCTGCCTTCCTCTGACACTATTCAGCCGGAAAACAGAGACGGGCCCCTGGTGCTGTGGGGCAGGGGGAGGAGTTCTAGTGCCCCCTCTCCCTGTGAGGACACCAGCCCTGGAAAGGGTCAGGGGCGGCTGCCTGTCCTCCCTTGGCCTCTGCTGACACTCTAAGAGGGGGAGGCCCTGCTTCCACTTGGCAGGGATGGCAGTCCAGCTCTCTCCTCTCGGGCACCTCGTGACTGCCCTGCAAGTGGACGTTAGGGCTCCCCACGCTGCTGGTCTGCTGAGCAGGGGTGGAGCGGGGGAGGCTTCTCTGTGGCTTTTGGCTACAGTGGGACAGCTCTTATCTGAAGCTTTTCGTCTTGCTCAGCTGCCCCTTTCCTGGTCCTTTGGCAAGAGGGAGCAGGCTTTTGTCAGGCGTTTCCTGTCTCTGCCCACTGGTGTTCGTGGTTGGAAGCTTCTTCAGCTCCATATCTGGAACCGATGAGGCAGAAGAAAACCCTGGGGACTCAGCGCCACACTGCTCCTGGGTCCCGGGTCCTGTAGCCAGTGCCCTTCTTCTGCCTTGCATAGTCTTCTTGGATGCCCCATCCAGGGTTTTAGTTGTACTTAAAGGAAGAATAAGGAAAGGCACACAGAGCCCACCTTCCAGAAGCAGAAGTCTCCCAACAGCCCTTTAGTAGACAGCTCATCTGTGAGAGGGAGGACTTGCTCTCTGCTCAATAAATGCTGTTTACAGTAATAAACAAAAGTCCATGCTCTTCCCTCAAAGAAAATTGCATTCTGTTGTGAAAGGAATGAATTCTGTCGTTAGTCGCCAAACACCTTTGCTCTGAGCTAACTTGGAGACAGAAGGAGACAGCAGGTGTAAGACGTGGAAGCCGACATCCCTGTGCTGTACTTTTTAGCCAGCCCGCCTCCATCCTGGCAACTTCCCACACCGGGAGTCTGTCCTAAGGTAGACTCCAGAGAACCCACACCCCAGCCCACTTGCTCTGTGAATCAGGAGTGCGCCCAGGATTCTGCAGCATAAACAGAGAGCTGGATTTGGAGACGAGTCATCTGAGAAAGAACCACAAATTGGGTGATGGAGCCTCCAGGAAGCAATGTGGACAGACATTTGGCTCTTCTACAGAAGCCACTTGGAAAGCACCTTGCCTGGAGTCCTGGCAGTCACAGGTTCCTGGTAGTGGGTTCCATGCCCACCAAGGTGCCCTCTGTGCTTGGACAGTGCCACTATCTGCAGAGCTTCAGACTCTGGCATACTTGCTTCTCAAAGAGTCTGTGGCCTGCCTGGTATCTGTCAACAAGTCCCTTTTCTGTTTAAACTATCAAGTAGGTTCTTTTGGCAAAATTAAGAATATTGATTATTAAGAATATTGATTAAATTAACTTGGCTAGTTTGAAAAGAAAACAATAACAAAATAAATCCTCTTGCAACTGATGATACAATTTTGCAATGCACAGATCCTGAATGCACTAAACTCCCAAGGAAAAAGGAAGCACGTGCACTGCCTTCCGGTACCTGCTCTTGAGGCGGTGACCTAAATTCCTTGGTTTTCCTGGCGGTGAGCGCTGCTGACATGTTTAGGGCTTGCATGACTTCGTTATATCGGAAACGCTGATTGTCTTGCAGCTTAGCCACAAAGTCATCTGAAAAGGCTACAATGGCTTCTATCCGGTGCCGGACCTGGCAATCACAAAGGTACTGGAGCAACAGGCACATCTGAGAAGACAATTAAAAAGGCACATGTTTAACTCTGAGTCCTTCAAGAGTTGGTGCAGCCCAAGTCGCAGCCTGTTAAACATGCTCAGCTGCCCCCTCTTCTCCCTTAAAGAAAGAATCCTAATTTTGTGTAGGTGGCAACATGCTCAGTCCTGGGGAAAACCATAATTTATTTAGGCCAAAACAGCAAATACATCCCTGTGGTGGACACTCTCTGAGCCCCCCTTGCAGTCACAGGTGGTATGGCCAGTGGACACAGACAGAGTGGCAGGGGAGGGGCCTTCCGAGAAAGTCTTCCTGACGAGTAACAGACCTGAACGCTTCCCATAACTGGGGTCTGACTTGAACACTGGAGAAGGCAGGTAGTAGCTAACGCACCTTAGAAGAAAACCACAGGCTGAGGGTCACAGAGCAGAGACACCACAGTCTGGGGGCCTGACTACATCCCTGAACACCAGTTCTGGAACTCCAGGCCTGGCATGGAAGTTAACAGACTGTGAGGGCCTGCTCACTCAATGTTAGCTGCGTGTTTCCTTATGGAAGCAAAAGGATGTGCAACTGGTAGCATGTGGTAGGTGGAAGCGTGCCTAGGAGACTCCTGCGAACTTTAGGAAGACAGCTGCATACATTCATGCCAACTGGGACCTGCACAGGTGGTGCCTAAGAGGACTTCAGACCCCTGCACGTCACTATCCACCATGTAACCATTTCTGTCAACTTTGTAAAGAGAACTCTCCGTCAGTCTCTGAAGCTGCCCCAGGGTCCACCCCTTCTTCCCTTGCAGGGGCAACTTGCCCTCAGGTCTACACCAGCGGGAACTGCTGCTGCGAGCGCTTTCTCCTGCATCAGCTTTCCTCCCAGGAGCTGCCTTGGCCCCCTGCCTCGGGACCTGCTGGGCTTCTGCTCCTGAGGCTCCCTGCGGCTCCCTCACTTGGCCCTGCTCAACTCCAGCTCCTCCGTCTCCCCTAAGTCTAAAAGTCACCATCCCCAGGAGACCTGCCCTACACCCTTTCCAAAGTAATCCAAATTTTCTTCTTCTAGCAATCCATTCTTCTACTTCAGAGTATTTAGGGACTGAGCTTCTGGAAGCAGGGCTCAAGCCTATGTCCTGCTTCGAGGATCAGGTGCGTAGCCCAGAATAAGACTCCAATTGATGACGACCTGCTGAGTCCAGACCCCAGCAATTGGATGTCAGTGAAGCAAACGTCAAACTGACTCCAATGAACCACACAGGCCTAAAGAAAAGACCCTTCAAAAAAATTTTTAAAAAGACAAGACCCTTCATTCATCTTGATCAGTGCAAGACAGGCTGAGTGGACTCCTTTGTAACATGACAGTCAGGGGGTTAAAGCCTTGCTATGTAAGAATGGCCACATCTACTGATGACCTCATCTTCTAAGGTGGGCCAGAAAGGAAGTGGGGAGAGGGGAGTTGAGTGAATCTGATTTCAGGTATCCCAACATAAGTGAAATTCGTCTACAGAAATGAGAGATACAAGAAACTGCTAACGAATTAGAGGGAGAAGAATGAGAAGTTATTTAACTTTATGAAGAACTATGTATATGCACACAGAGGCACATCTCAACAATACGTGGCAATTCTGAAATTCACGGAGTCCTTCTTCTGGTTACCTGCAGTTTGACTGGCTCGGGCAGCTTCATTTGGAGCAGGCCTTCCTGGGGTCTCTTGCCCCCTTCTTCGCCTGCTCCTTCCAGCTTCGAGTCTTCTGCACTGAGCTCTTTCTCCAGGGGGTGGCCCTCCTCCTCTGGAGTCGCAGCTTCCTTGAACACCCTGGGCTCGATCAGCTGCAGGATGTGCTTCAGGTCCTCGTTGTGGAAGACGCCCATGATCAGCAGGGTATAGAACAACTTGATGAGAGGCACGAAGAGGAACTCCGTGGTCCCCCCCACCGGGTCCCGGGCGTGCAGGCTGCCCTCCCTCACGGCTTCCGTCAGCATCTGTATGGTTTTGGCCTTCAGGATGTCCAGCGGGAACTCGGGGCTGTACTGGTAACAGTCGTTATTGATGCTGACGAAACTGGGGGAGGAGAACTGCATCCGGGGCCTGAGGGAGGTGCTGAGGCCGATCCCAGGGAGGCCGTGCTTCTTGTTCTCGTCCGGGAAGAGAGTGATGCTCTTGGTCTCCTCGGTCATGGGGACGATGAACTCGTTGTTCATCATGAGCCTGGCCGTGGCATAGGAGCTCAGGTGGATGTCGATCAGCAGGTCGTAGTAGCCGGTGCGCAGCAGCCCGGGCATGTACTTGTTCTCGATGGCGTAGAGCAGCTGCGGCTCGTCCACGTGGCTGCACAGGGCGTGGGCCACCCGGTGGTTCCCGAGGGCACACACGGCCGAGTACAGCCGCAGGGGTGTGGTAGTGGAACTTCAGCAGCTCCTCCTGCTCCGTCAGCTCCAGGATGTCCACAGACCTGAGGGAGGGGAGAGGAGGGCAGCGGGGTTAGGCGCGGGCCACTGAGAGAGCCCCTAGGAGAAGCAGAAATCACTGAACGGACGCCGTTTTCTTTTTTTCCTTTTTTAAATTATTTTGTATTCTAAAATGTTATAAGTGACAGAATGCATTACATTTCATATTACACATAAAGAGCACTTTTTTACAAATCTCTGGTTGTATGCAAAGTATATTCACACCATTCGTGACTTCATACATGCACTTAGGGTAATGATATCCATCTCATTCTACCATCTATTCCATTTTTTTTTTTTTTCCTTCACCCTTTTGCCCCCTCCCTTCCCCTCCCTCCCCACTGGCCATTCTAGTGTTCCTCTAATCCTCCTATGCTCCCCATCCCAACCCAACTGTGAATTGGCCTCCTTATATCAGAGAAAACATTTGGCATTTGGCTTTTTGGGATTGGCTGACTTCACTTAGCATTATATGGCGTGATTAGCGGTTGCATAGGCTTTTAGAGATCACTTCTGGATGTTTTCCAAGTTTTCTTCTGCCCAAAATTTGACACTGAAAATTGCCACATGCTACTGCATCTAGGACCTTCTCTGTCCTCCACGGGGCATCCGGGCACTGGGCACCTCTTTTAGGCATGTGGGTTTCAACCTACACCTGGAGCCTGCTCCTTTCAGAATCTGAGCACTCTCTGGAAAATCCTGAATCTCCTTTTCCAATAGGCTAACCTAGAAAGAAGCCAGAAGGCTTTGCCTGGGCCATGCTGCCCTCCTCTCGGCCCTACCATTAGGCTGTTAGCCTGACCAGTCAGATGCGAAGTGGACGGCCTGCTAATTCCACTGGCATGAGCTACCCCCACAGGCATCAGAGACCCACATAGCTTCTCAGCTGCCCATGTTTCCGCCCAGGTCTCTGTAGCTCAAGAAACAAGCACTATGCATGGAGTTTTCTACTTGGCAAAACAAGAGGGCACCTCCAACTTCCACTGGAGTGAGAGTTCACACTGAGCTCATGATCCAGGTCACTTTGCTTCCATTAACGCTTATGGCCAGGCTACTCCTTTCAGAACACCTAGCTTCTTTAGATGTGCTGGTGTGTTCAAAGCTACTTAATTATACAAATTACTCATGGGTGACACTGCAGCACTAAGAGTAGAAATTTGAGGGGCTGGGGTTGTGGCTCAGTGGGAGAGCACTGGCCTAGCACATGTGAGGCACTGGGTTCAATACTCAGCACCACATAAAAATAAATAACGGTATTGTGTCCATCTACTACTTAAAAAATAAAAACAAGTAGAAATGTGATATAATCAAAGGAATTCCATCCATCTAGCAAGGTGTTCTGAGTACTTCCCTCCCTGAGAGCAGATATGTATGTGTGCTGTTGACTGTTTAGGATTAAAAAAGGAGGGTAAGAAATATAAGAAGTTCCAGGTATTGGAATATAAAAAGTAGAAGGAAAAAAGTAATGTTTCTAGATACAAAAAGTCTTCGGTAAAATGAAAAGTTGCAGAATGTCTAAGTAAATTGCAGAAGATTTGTTTTAAAAAGTTGCAGGAGGTTTGTGAAGGGTAAATTTTAAAAAGTTTGTAAGTAAATTGGTTATATATAATTAGCACAATCAGTTAAAGTTATTCAAGGCTTCCCCTAAGATAAAATATTAATGTGCTGATATAAACCAAAGTTTAAACCTCTTTGTGTTAAAGTAACAAGGATTTCTTTAAACATCAATCTGCTCTTATCTATCAATACAATTTAATTTTTTGAGGAACTGACAGGTTAAATGCTGTTGTTGTTTCTGGTGATGCTGGGGATCAAGCCCAGGGGCTCAATTAGTTAGGGGAACACTTCACCACTGAGCTCCACCCTTGGCCACCAGGGTGAATGTTAAAGCTTAAAATCAAATGGAAATGCACACACAGAGATACAGAAATGGACACAGCTCCTACCACCATTTTCAGACTACAGATTTAGGAGAACAAGTATATTGGTCTTTGTATTGTTTTCATGCCTTATTTTCAGTCAGCTTGTGACTAAACTTTTCATGGTAGTTTGGGAGGGAAATCTTGGTTAAAAGCAGAGATTTAGATCCTTATTCATAATATGGCTACTGAGGTG
Organism: Tamias sibiricus; assembly: GCA_025594165.1. Classification (NCBI taxonomy): domain Eukaryota; kingdom Metazoa; phylum Chordata; class Mammalia; order Rodentia; family Sciuridae; genus Tamias; species Tamias sibiricus. Next base: position 98,442,256 of record CM046669.1, read on the forward strand.
AAATCTCTACAATTAACTCACAATTGTATGGGAAACTTAAGAATCATAAATGAAGCTTTGAGTTTTTATTATGCTTTAGGTTATTACCATTCCTGCCTAGAACACACATAATTGTTTTTTTGAAAGGGCTCACAACACTGTCACACTTTCCTTTCATTAACAACTCTCAGCCTCAGCTCTTCACATCTATAAATTGAAGAGCTGAACTAAGTGATTCCTGTGATTCCACCTTCAATTTTTTTTTTTTTTTTTTTTTGTACCAGGGATTGAACTCAGGGGCACTCAACCACTGGGCCCCGTCCCCAGCCCTTTTTTTGTATTTTATTAGAGACAGAGTCTCACTGAGTTGCTAAGTGCCTCGCCATTGCTGAGGCTGGCTTTGAACTCAAGATCCTCCTGCCTCAGCCTCCCAAGTGCTGGGATTACAGGCGTGCGCCACCGCAGCCAGCCAATTATTTTATATATATAACAAAGTGAGCAGGAAACAGATTTAAACCTGGAACATGCAGAATCATGATTTCAATGCCAACCAGGCTTTTCAAACCTCAGTCTGTCTCCCCGCGCCCGCTCTGAACCCTGGGCTAAAGTCTGATGGCAGCCTCCCAATAGGACGGTAAAGACCGTGCAGGGCTGACCTGTTCTCCTCGGGGATGTGCAGCGACATGAACTGCAGAGGGTCCAGACACTGCACCAGCCAGCCTTGGCGCTCACTTATCCGCGAGACGTCCACCTTCAAAAACTGGTTGGGCATCCTGCTCCACAGGACGTGTGACAGGAACTGCACGTGGAGACGTGGCGGGCACTGGGGCACCGGGTTCTTGTGCTCACTCTTGAACAATCCGGCAGAGAGAGGCATCACATTCTAGGGGATGGGGAGGCAGAGAGGGATGGATTTACAATATTCCTTGGAGCAGCAAAAGCAAGGCCTCTTACCCTCTGTCCCCCATCACCCTCTCTACCCTTAACCCACTCCCTCTTATCAGCTGTATACCAGTGACAGCTCAACAGATAAACCCAGCTATCGACCAAGAAAATGGAATTAATTTGGTATTAACCAAGACAAATTATTTCTCATCCACCTCCAAAATGCAGCTTTGGACAGTCTTAGGGAAAGAGGTCTTGTCTTTGCTCAAAGCTCATTTCTCCACTTAGATCCTGACACATCCCTGCTAGTCTCTTCTGGGACTACTTACAAATATGGACCTCCCCTCTCCACAGGGCTTCTACCTATTCCTCTCTAGAGAGCTCCTCCCACGTGCTCTAAGTGCCTTGTCTTTAAATTTCTTTCCTATCCCCTTCTACAAATGAGGGGGAAAAATCCAGGCCCTGTTTTGGGCACTGAGAACATTCCAATGAACATAATAAACAAAACCTCTGCCCTCATACATCTTTCTTATTTTTGCTTTTTATCTTGTGGCAGTGGGAGTTGAACCTAGGGCCTCACATTAGCTAGCAAGCGCTCTACCACTGAGCTACATCCCCAGGCCCAGCTTCCATTTTTCTTGTTGGAGATATAAAATACACAAAATCAATAATAAATTAAGAAGTGTGTTAGAAGAAATGGCATGGCATGTGGGTGGGAGGCAAACTAGAATGGAGGAATCAGAACACAGGACAGCAATTATAAACCACAGTCATCAGAGAAGGTGACATTTAAAAAAACGACCAAACAGAAAAGGAACATGTGGGTATGTGCAGAAGAAATCTGCATGCAGAGGAGATATGCAGGGCTAAGAACCTGCGGAGGAAGTCTGAGGAGCAGCTTGGGGCCAGTGTGCTGGGGCACAGGAAAGGAAGTCAGAGAGGCAACGTATGCCAGGCCTTTCCAGGGACTCCGCAGCCATTAGAACACATCCAAGTTTCATTCTCAGGGAACCAGGGATCGCAGGGCTTGCAGGGCTCTTGGCAGTGGACTGATCTGACCTGACTTGTGTTTTCAAGCAGTGAGAGTCACTCAGACTGTTGCATGGCAAGCGGATGGGCAAAGGTGAATTAAAAACCCATCTGGACACAACCGGGGTCAACTGGATGAGACATGACATCACAGAGGTCAAAAAGGTGACCAGCAGAAGACATGGAGGGGAGGTCGGCAGGTGGAGGATCGGCCTGGGCTGGAGTGGGTTGTGGAAGTCCAGGAGGGAAGTCCAGGATGACTCCAGGTTTGCAGGCCTGAGTGACTGCATGTGTTGTCACCCAACATGGGGAAGAGGGAAGCTCAGGCAGGGGGGGGACACTGATCCACAGTCCAGTGAGGACATGGTCAGCTGAAGATGCCAACTGTACATCCAGATGGACATACCAAACGGACGACTCAAAATGCCAATCAGAGTCCTCCGTAATGGCCACTGTTGGTCAAATTTTCCATGATTATAATAGGCATCTCAACTTGCTGCTCCTTCCTTTCACTCTTGATCTTGAATTCGGGGTAACACAGCGTCTCCCATCATGTCCCTGAAGTTCTTCTGGAGAGAGCACTAGAACCGGCCTGGTTCATAAAGGCATGCAGATCTCTTTAGTCTACCTTGCTGTGGCACCTGGTACGTGAGATTGTGGCCACTCCCATTCCGAAAACCCTTTCCTCACGGGGCTCCTGTGAGCTGATTCCTTTAGTTCTCGTCCTACACTCCTGGCGGTGTGTCCTCAGCCTCTTAGTTGGTTCCACCAGGTTCTCTGCCCAGTCACCTTCTCACTCTGCACGTTAGCCCTCAGGGAATTCACTTACTTGCAAAGATGAATTCCACCTGACTTAACATGACTAAAAGCTCCATCTCCAGCCGCGCTGTCTTCTTTGGAGCACAACTGTGTGTACACATGTATATACATTTGTATCACACATGTGTATTTTATAAAAATATATTGAGAAGATGCAACGTATCAGCCACAGTTTAAAACTTTTAGTTACTTTACCCCATGAAACAGATACTGTGAGCCCCATTTTAGAGAGGCAGAGAAATGTGCTCATAGTTTAAGAATGTCCCAGGTCACTGAGCCAACCTGGAGAAACTATACAGCATTCACCCCAATGTGTGCCTGGCACCTCAATTTTACAACTATAAAATTAATTTCAACTTCTCTTTGTGAATCTCAATACTTTTCTATTTGTAGCATCAACACCCGCAAATTGTCCAAACTAAAACAATTTAAACAAATCCTGATTCCAGTACCTCATTCCAATTAATTGACAAATCCCATCCATTCCAATTCATCGTCAGATCCCATCAATTTCTCCTATAAAACTTCATGTATCAATTCCTCTCCACTTGACTTTCCCGAATCTCATCAACTGAAATCGTCAACACCTACCTGCAGCTGCCAGCTCCCCACTCCGTGGCACTACTAACGTCCTTTCCAAAACAAGTCTCCTTACACTCAAATCTCTGATAACTGCCCCTCTGTGAGGTGCTAGGGTCTGAGGATGGCCTTCAAGGCCTTTCAGTCTGGACGTGGTCAGCAATGTCCACCTCCAGGCACTTCCAGAAGGCATCCCTGCTACAGTCACACTTAACTCCTCAATTTCAACCTGGAAACTCCCTAAGAAAGCCCCCTCCTGGCCGGTGTGCTCCAGAGCACCACTTAGCAGCTGGCCGTCAACCTGCAGGTCACCTCTTCCTTCTGGCTATCCAGCGTAGCTGTGCTCCCAGCCACATCTCCAGAGGACTCTGCTCATGCCACCACTCTAAGCAGCCCCACTTCAAGTATCCACCTCCATAAATGAGCCCACCAGTGAAGCCAGTGATGACTGCACCAGCTGGAATTGGGCACTTTTCCTGTGGATAAGTCTAGTGTTATTGAATAATACATTTAAGATAATCAAAGAGAAGCTCTTTCGAATTATGTTACCAACACGGCTACCTTTGCTTTAGAGAATGATTTGCTTGATCCACATCAGCACTGATAATACAGGGAATACATCTGAAGTATGTGTTAGACCCTACAGAAAATAATACAAATGCAATACTAGGGAAAAGCCTTTCTTACCTTAATTCTTCCCAACTCAAACTGGAAAACATTGGGGCTTGTAGCTTGTGCAAACACTGCAGGAAAAAGCTTTGTGCTTGGCTCCACCTTCAATAAACACATGGATTTAGTGTCATTAAGAAGGAAAGAAGACAAAAGGTATCATCTTCCTAACAACTAAGGAATGCTTTACAGGAGCAGATCAGAGAGTTCTCCTCTCTCCTGTGAGTATCTTCTTTCAATAATTAGTGGGAGTACTTCATGACCGTGAGTATTTTTAGAGGAACGAATGGCTTGGGCATTGTTACTACTCAACAGAAATAAGCACACACGATTAATCCATTTGTTTCCATTTTATCTTAATTTCTAATTTATCTTTTGATCTTACAGTGTGTTTCTCTTCACTGGGAGAATAGCTCATCTTCCCCCTGGTACGAGGCCATCGCAGATCACGTACCTGGTAGTAAGTGCTCAGCTCCTTGCCATTGGCAATGAACGTGAGCAGCCCAGTGGCAGCGTCCACCACGCAGCCGATCTCCAGCCCGTTGTTGTTGCGTCCTTGCCCAGGGCTCATACTCTCGCCTGCACACACCATATAGCAGTTGCTGCGTTTGATGCTGGATTGCAAAAAAGAAGAGAGAACCTTTTTATCTTTGTCTGATTGCAGATATAAGAGAAAGCATGTACGTCTTGCAAACTAAACCTAAATTATGCGGCGCAAGCAACAAGCTCATGCTGTAATGGGAGAGGTGCAGAATGGGCCCGATTCTGTGATTCTGAGCAAAACTCCATTGACTGCGGTGGACGTTCTGAGCCAGGGCTGCCACGCCTCTAAATTCCACACCTAATGGAGACAAGTCAACGAGTTTGAACCAAATAAAAACTGACCTGCACCTTCTCTCCGGAAACTCAAACCAAACTGAACCTTTTTCTGAGGTTCAAAAAAGCTCAACTATTTAATCATCCAAATTCGTAATTTTCATCTCATGTTTTTAACTGCTCATTCTGAGATGAGAAACATTCGTTTCCAAACACTGTCAAAGTCCTTAGGCAAATTCTGCATGAGCAATCAGTGATTCAAAAATCTTTAAAATTTGGCTAATATCACGCCCCTTTATGGATAATTCCTGGTCATCTGTTATGAGAGACAAAGTTAACTAGAATTATGCACAAAATCAGAGATATTGACAGCAAAACTCCACCTGATTTTGCCCTCCACCAGAACCTTTACTGGAGATGGCAGAGTCCAGTGCTCGGAGCGCCGTCTCGGCTCCTCCTCTGGCACTGTGGATGAGCACAGTAGCGCGACTAGCCAAGGCAGGCAAGCAGGAGCAAGGACACACAGGCTGGGATGAGGCCAGTTTTGGACAATCAAATTCAGGCTGCGTCCCTTTGCACACTCGGCACTTAAGATTCAACGACCCTTCCCTGTCCTCTGCTCCCTACACCAAAATCCTCTGTCAGTTCACCCCGTCCAGTGGTTTCTTTACATTGCTGCCATTTCTTAAAATTAGGTTCACAGCCAAGAATACTCCTGGAGGCGTAGGGTTGGGTCCCCTCTGCACATAAAATACTCCTCATCTGGGATTTTTGCTCGGCCCCCATCTCGAGAGCTCAGTCACTTCACAAGTTACAACCTGAGGGTGGGACAGCGAGTTTCCCAGTCACCAAGAAGGATGGCGCAGGTGTAGAGGAAAGCAACGCTATGGAGGACTCGGCTGAGACCTGTCACAGCAGATCAGAGAGGATGCATGGGCACAAAGGGGACAAGTGAATGGTCAGATCTTCTCTTGTCTTATTCTGCAAGGAAGATAGCCTTCTTCACTTTTTTGAAGGTTTGGTTTGAGTTTGGTTTGTTTTACAAATGAAAAAGGATGGCACAGAAAGTGTAACTGACTTACCCAAAGCCACACAGCGAGTCAAAGGCAAAGCTGAGGAAAGAACCCACTGCTCCTCAGTCTGAGTTCAAACACGCCCACCTGGTCTACACTACCAACCCACACTGCCGCCATGTCTTTCTCCCCACCACACAGCCAGTTCCCAAGATGCTTATCAGACACATGCTAAACACCTCACGTTCACCCATCTCTCGTGCCTGCACAAAGGCTAAGTCCTGGCAACCCAGGTCGTTAGTCCTGTTGCCTGAGGAACATGTAAGTATTACCCATTCTTATGTATGCTCTTTGCTTTTAATAGAGTAGATTCCTTGTTGGCTTATATAAGTAACCAAAAGGACACGGACATTAATGGCTTGATTATACTGTTCCTATAAGTAGATATATCCTGGGCACAAAATCCAAGAAACAAAAATATCTAGGTTTACCAATATTTTTTTCAGATGTCATTCATGTTAAAAAAAAAAAAAAAACTGATGAAAACCAACCTTTCATGCACTTTTCCTTTTTCATCTCCTAGAGTAACTGTCACTGTGCGAACTCTGTCCAGGTCAAAGCCTGTGTCGTACTGGTGGAAATCCGACGTGATCCAGCCCACCCAGACATTAGCAGGTTCTTGTCCGGGAAAGATCCTCACTGAGTAATAGTACTGTCGAGACAGCAAAACCAGGTGTTGGTGCAGCAAAGCAGAACCACTGTACTTCAGTTTGCACTGATAGCAGCTGTCTGACTCTTCAAAGTACTAGAGAACATACTTCTTTGTTTAAAGTCACTTGGCCAGATTAAAATATTTTAGGCATGAAAGATGGACACTGACAATGAGAAGTGTTTTATACTAGAGATGCCGAATTAACTCAGCAATAATGGAAAAGGGAGAAGACACTATCTGAGCAAACATGCTGAATGAGTGGAAGCTTTTACCCACTCCCAAGTGTGCTGCGTATCTGCACACGTACACACACACACGTGTCCACGCATACGGTATATTATGCAATGGAGCACCAATCCACCTATGCAATGACACTCAGCTATGCCTCTCAGAAGCCAGACCAACCCTATCTGTCTCTGATAAGCATATTCGGACACCTTACGATCATTCTGAAGTAGCTCAGGTCTGACACATGAACATCCAGCTCAAATGTGGGAGCACTCTACAACAGATGGGCTGTTCCTCCCATCTGGCAATTTGGGGAGAGTACTTTTGAAAATTTAAAGTGGCAGAGAGCAAAACCTGAGCTCTCACAAAGCAGGACAAATAATCTGCTTTTAGACAGCCACTAAGATGAAAGAAACTGCCCGGCGCCTGTAAACCCAGCACTTGGGAGGCTGAGGCAGGAGGAACGTGAGTTCAAAGCCAGCCATCAGCAGTGGCGAGGCACTTAGCAACTCAGTGAGACCCTGTCTCTAGTAAAATACAAAAAAAAAAAGCTGGGGATGTGGCCCAGTGGTCGAGTGCCCCAAGTTCAATCCCCAGTACCAAAAAAAAAAAAAAAAGAAAGAAAGAAAGAAAGAAACTATATGCACTTAGAAAAGTCAAGTGGCAAAGTGAAATCTCATCAAGAAACAGGACAGCAAAATCTGGGTTTTGGGCGTCATTAAGGACATTTTCCCTAAAGCAGCTCTCTTATTGCATAATATACATCACAACATATAAACTTTTTTTCAAAATTTCCTTCCCTGAAATATATCTAAATATACGAGCAAATCATTCTAAGAATGTTGCTGAATGCACTGAACCGAAGCACAGGAGCCACGAGGCAGAGTCAGTGCCAGTGGCTGCCACCGCCTACCGTGGAAGTCTGCATCAGGAAGTCGTAGTCGTCCCGGTCATCGGCAAGGACGTCCTCAGTCAGCCTTGCCGAGTGGCTGCTGCTGTAATCTGGCTTTGTTCTTCTAAGTAAGAATCTGAAAGGCAGGAGAGAATCAGGAATAAAGAACAATAAAATGCTCTGCCTACCTCAAATGCGAGCCTAGGACCTGCTGTGCGGTCCTCAACCAGGGCAGCTGCGCTCCCTGGGGGACTTCGGGGACTATGTGGAGATATTCTGGGTTGTGGTTAATGGAGGGTGGAGTGCTACTGGCATCTTCACGGGTGCTCTTTGTGCCTTTTAATGCCCAGTGCAGGCCCCTACAACCAGGAATGACCTGACAAAATAAACAAGACTGGGGTGGAGAAACCCTGATTTTAGCCCAGGAAAGGATGCTAAAATGACATGTCTTTCTGACCATAAAAAATACTATTTAGAGAGAACACTCTAAGTTTCAAGAAAGCACGTAAATACAGACATCTTAAAAAGTAACTCTTGTGGTAGATTACATCTGCTCTAACCAACAGACCACCAGGTTGCTCTATTTCCTCCTGCAAAAAATCTTTCACAACAAGAGGAGGAGGAGGAGGAACAAATTCACACTGGGAAGACCTCTGCCCTTTGTTATAACTCTCCCCACAACAAAACTGAGTGCTTAACGTCCTATCACGTCTGTTAATGACCTCTGTTTCAGACGAGAGGGCTTTTCCTGAGCGTAGTCCTTGTGGTTATTAAACTCTGGCTTTGTAGCTTCTTTATCTTTGTCACCCCGGTCAGAAACCAGATGGCCATGAGCAGTCTTCATCAAAACCTCAAAGTCAGAATCAGCATCATAGTCCTCCAAGTCATTCTTGGGCCCAAAGAGGCCAGCACCCGGGAGCCCTCCGGCCACAGTCTTGGAGAAGACCTCCGCGCACTCGATGGGCATGCTCAGGCGGTAAAACATGATGTCAGTGCTGCTGTTCTGGGAGCCAAAGGACTTCTGAGTGACCTTGAGACACGGGGAGCTGTCTATGGTGCCATCGATTCTGGTCACCTACGAAGAAGCAGCAGTAGTTCACATTCTACTCCCTACCACCCAGTATCCATTTTCTGATCCCAAAAAGGACTAACCGACATCATGTTGTGAGAATCCACATCACAAGCCACATGTGGCGTCATGTAGTAAGAGATGAGGGATCACAGAACGCTACACTGCACAGCCCCCCTGACTATCTGCAGGTCCCACTGATGGAAAATATTCAGAAAAAATTGCATCTGTATTGAATATAGTTAGGCGTATTTCTTGATGTCATTCCCTGAACAACATAGTGTAACAACTACTTACACACTAGGAGATATTAGAAGCAACCTAGAGATGATTTTACCTATATAAAGGATGTGCTTAGTAACATGCAAATACTATGCTTTATCAAAAGGACTTGAGCATCTGCAGATTTGGCTAACTGAAGGGGTCCTAGAACCAACTCAATACAAGTCACGGCTCTGACAGAGTCCCATTTCTAACTCTAAAGATGGATTGGGAAATTCATGCCACAAGGTGCTCACTCAGATTTGGCCCGACACTACCTACACATGAAAATGGCATCATTCATCAGTCTAATAAGATACTGGCCAAATATCCCACACAAGAGGCTAAACCACTGCTTACATTCACTGCTATGAAACATACCAGTGTCACTATTTTAGGTCAGATCCAATAATTTTCTGAGCAGGAACTGTTACCTGTAAAGAGTTCTACTCTTGGTTTTTGTTTTTTTTGTTTTTTTTTTTTGGGGGGGGGAAATGGTCTGATTCATAAAGAAACAGCAAACCTCAATATGTTCGTGGTTTGATGGAACCTGGAGAAACTGCGGGAGCCTCTTGCTCAGCCACATGGTAATGTCCCTGTTTGTATTCACAGCAAACGGTTCGTAGCCCTCTTGTAAGCCACAGATGGTGAAATACTTCAAGGTGCTGACATCCTTTCCGAAGTTCATCCTACCCACCTGAGCCACCCCTAGGCTACACACTGGAATGAATCCTGTAAATAAATAAATAGAATAAATAGAATGAATAAATGAAATCTTTAGTCTTAGTAGGAAATTTCATTGGTACAGGATTGACAGACTGCTCATGACTCTTAGCTCCGCCACCACGCTATGGTGGTGACAACAGTGTAACACAGAGAAAACAACAGTGGAAACAACAGTGTAACACAGAGAAATCAGACATTAAGTCCTAGAGCATCCAATTGTGCAGCGGGTCCGCCCCAGCAGCCTCCTGGCTCAGCAGTGCGGAGGGCTCTCTGATGCTGGCAAGTAAGGCAGGACTCGTGCTGAGGAGGGCGTGGGTCCTGTTGTCTTGCTCCTCAGTCTGGCTACGAAGCGTGACGTGTCCAAACTAGGACACAGTCACACCACAGACCTTGTCACACATGACTCAAGGAAGGGAAGACTGCAGGCAAATACCTGGAAGGTTTCCATCCACTGATGGCTACGTGGGGTCTCTGGGACACACAACAGCAATGACCAATGGGCAAACCAACCATGCATTTCACCAGCTGATCTACTGTGTGGCAGAGAGCGCAAATCCTTCCACTACCCAACGAGAAGGGGTAACCCCATCAACTCTGCTAATTGTTTGGGCTCTTTGGGATCAGCTGTCAAGGGGGAGATAGGATATTGTGCGTGTGTGTAGTGCTGGGGATTGAACCCAGGGCCTTATGCACGCAAGGCAAGCACTCTACCAACTGAGCTATATCCCCAGGCCAATATGACAATTTTTGACAAGAACTTAAGATGATATTTTTGAGAGCTATTTTATGTACTCTTCATTTCTTTCTAAAATGATTTACATGGATGTTCAAATAGCATAGCAAAGTACATGTTGGAACAGAGTCTTCAAATTACATCATCTAATTTACAAATCTACGTCTACTTTAGATTTCAGAAAATCATAGCTAGTCTAATTCAGATTAGGTACTTTAAACTTGTAGATCAAAAATTTGTGGCTCCTAAGAATAAAACCAAGAGTTTTTACAAGAATTATGGTTCCTTCTACCATTACAATTTACAATTCTGCCCTTGTTCAAATTAGTAGCAGTGAAAGCAATCCCTAACCCCCAACAGAGATGATGAAAACTATGCCTGGTAATTCACAAAGACTTCACCAGGTTAGTTTCCATCGGAATGTGTTCAAACAGATGACTGCATAACAGTGGTGCCAATCAGGAAGAAGGAATGTGCCCAGCTGTGACCCAGGAAGTGTGAACTAGTCAGAGCAGAAGAGGCAGCAGCTCTGTCTGCAGCTGTGCCAGCATGTGACACGGGATCATGAAAGTCGCTTCAAATAAGCATGCCCCAGGAACAGAGAAAAGGACTGGGTACCTACAGCAGATCTGAGGCCGCTGGAACTCCAGAAGCGTGGACCAACAAATCCAACCACCGCCTGACCTAATGTAGGGGACACCAACGTGGACACACCTCCTCTCTGCCGACGTCTATTTCTGATCATTGTTGCCTACAGAAGGAACTCCCCCTCTGTAAGTGGAGTTGTGGGACAGCTGTGAATATCTGCATGGGAGACCTTTGGGTGTCTGCTATCCTCATATCTGAACACTTCCATACATGTACAATACTTGCCATTTTCTAAAAGCTCAGTGACTAGTGATATGCACAAAAAATTATGTCACTCTAGCTGTGTTTAGTTTTAGAATATTGTCCTAACATATATAATTTTTCTTTAGACAGAGTATTATTTCACTTTCAAGAATTCAGTCTTCAAAGATTCATTAATATATAGGAAAATATTTACAGTGAATATTATTCACAGAAACACATAACATGGTTAATTTTTAGATAGGAAAACACCAGAAGGCTTTTTATCAACTTTCTGAGTGGTGGGATTCTTAACACTTTTTGTACTATTTTTTGTGTCCCTGAGCTTAACAAACCTTCCTCAATGAACATATATTATGAAGACAAGTGACAGGTTCATTAAAATGTTTTATGTAATAAAACAGGACATAACTACATAGTTCCCACCAAAAAAAATGTGGTGCGGTAAAATAATCCAGACGACACCCTTGTTAAGCGCTAACACTCAGCACCAGAGTGTGGTGAGTCTAGCACCAGAAATGCTGCTCGTCACATGAAACTAGAACCAGGTCCAAGTAGGACACTTGTTAATATGCATGAAGAAACTTGCAACCATTCAGTTCTTTATTTGATAAGTACTTATTGAGAAGTTACCATACACCAGAAACTAGGAATCATAAAACATAAAAAAGAAATAGAACACAGAACGTAAAATAAATAAATGCTTAAGTAAATAAAATCTTACATAAAATACATTATTGGAACTAGATATGGTGACTAACACAGAGACCCCAGCCAAAAGGTGCTCACAGTCCAAAGAGAGACAGTTGGACTCTGCTGCTAAAGCAGCCATCGACAGCAGAAAACAAATGAGCATGGCTGTGTTCCAGTAAAACTTTATTTACAAAAGCCAGCGATGGGCTGGCTTTGGCCCTCTGCCTTAGTCCGCCACCCCCTGCTCCACACTGTCTCCACACAGTGTCAGGCGCCTCCACTCAGCAGAGGGTAACGAGCACCCATCACGTGCCAGACTCACTAGGGAAACAGCTGTGAACAGGACGCAGCAGAGCCCCTGTGAGGAGCTTGCCTTTGCTTACTCCAGACGTGTAAGAAGTAAATTAGGAAACAGTTATCAATACACATATTATCATGAGATCCAAAAATAATAATTGCGATCAGAGACTGTTTAGCATAAATTGAACAAGACATGTGGATAAACGGCATCCCTCTTAGTCACCACTCCATGGCTAAACTTGGTAAGTGGGGTAAATATCTTATTAGTAAAAGGTAGGCAGAACACACAAATAAAACCATAAAACTGATTTCCACAAATGCACGCACACACCCCAGCACATGTACCATCTTCTATGCTACGTATGCTGGAGTCTTCTTTTCTAATTACCTAACTGACACCCTAAAATAACAGAGCCCGGTGGCATCTAAGGAAGTTTTCTTCCTGGCAATGAACTTAAATTAGTTCACATAAGCCCAGTCAGTTATTCGGGCCTGAGATGGACCCCCACCCTAATTATTTGTAAATCTGTTAAAATAGCAGCTACAACTTATGGCTAAGCTGCTTTCTCCATCAAAGGACAGTCAGCTTCAGCAAATTTGAACTTTCTCCACCGATGATCCTCCCTTGCTCCACAGCAGAGGGGTATATGATGGGCAGGCAAGTCCTGCCCAGAAGCTAGCAGGCACAATGCAGTGGGGGCCAAACACAGGCATGAAATCTGTGGTTGGGCCACAGCAAAATGGAGATAAAGCAGATCACCAGCATACTAGCCTTTCCTAAGGACAAATGATTTCAGACTTTAATGCTTCCAAATGCAGGTGTATAACCCAAACCAAACAGACAAAAAGTAGGCAACAGAGCATTAATCTCCAAGATTCATAAAGGACTCAAAAAACTTAACACCAAAAAAACACAAATAACCCAATCAATAAATGGGCAAAGGAACTAGACAGGCACTTCACTGAAAAAGAAATACGACAGGTCAACAAATACATGAAAAAATATTCAACATCTCTAGCAATTTAGAAATCCAAATTAAAGCTACATTGAGATTTCATCTCACTCCAGTTAGCATAAGCAATTATCAAAAATGCAAGCAACAATAAGTGTTGGCAAGGACGTAGGAGAAAAGGTCCATCATACTTTGCAGGTGGAACTGAAAACTGGAGCAACCACTTTGGAAAGCGGTATGGAGATTCCTCAGAAAACTTGAAATCAAACCAGCATTTGACCCAGTTATTCCACTCCTTGGAATATACCCCAAGGACTTAAAACCAGCATACTACAGCAACGTGGACACATCAATGTCTACAGCAGCTCAATTCATAATAGCTAAGCTATGGAACCAACCTAGGTGCCCTTTGACAGATGAATGGGTAAAGAAAATGTGATACATATACATAAGGGAATATTAGTTGGCCATAAAGAAGAATGAAATTGTGGCATTTGTTGGTAAATGGATGGAGCTGGAGACTATCATGCTAGGCGAAATAAACCAATCCCAAAAAAACAAAGCCGAATGCTCTCTCTGATATGTGGATGCTAATTCACTGTAAGTGGGGTGGTGGGGAGGGAAGAATAAAAGTTCATTGGATCAGACCATGGGGAATGAAGGGAAGGGAAGAGGATGAGAACAGGAAAGACAGTAGAATGAAGTGCACATAACTTGCCTATGTTCATACAGGAAACTGGTTCACACATGACCAGTATAATTCCACATCATATACAACCACAAGAATGGGAAGTTATACTCCAAGTATGTATAATATGTTAAAATACACTGTACTGTCATGTGTATCTAAAAAGAATTTTTTAAAAAAGCAGATGAAACTGGCCAATATTTTATTAAATATAAGCCTGAATTTTTTAATCAGAAGAAATCTGATTTCTATAATTATCTCTTTATAAAGCCTATCTCCAAATACAAGCATATTGAAGTTCAGGGCCTCAACCTACCTACGCATTTGGGGGCAGTGGAGTCTCCAGCAGGCGGCATGGAGACACGGCTGGAATGCAGGCTGCTGTGCTCGCCAGCAGACACGTCTCCTCCCAAGCCACGAGCCCAAACAGCCCTGCACAGTTCCTAGACTGTGAATTCTACTTTGTGTGGAATTTCATTAAATATTCTTGGAGGGCATTTCTTCCTCTTTTTTTAAACATGGAAGAACAGCTGGGCTTTCACACGCTCCAGGAAGTCACGTGCCAGCAAAGGCAGACGTGCAGCTGTCTTCACAGGAGTCAGCAGCAGCTTCTCTCTCATCAGCCCTTCCTTCAGCATACGTGGTGAGCACAAGTCTCCTATCAGAGAACACTGAGTACCTCCATCTTCACCAGAATGTGGTGTTAATGTGGCCGGGCGCGGTGGCACACGCCTGTAATCCCAGCACTTTGGGAGGCTGAGGCAGGAGGATCACGAGTTCAAAGCCAGCCTCAGCAATGGCGAGGCACTTAGCAACTCAGTGAGACCCTGTCTCTAATAAAATACAAAAAAGGGCTGGGGATATGGTAATATGGCCCAGTGGTCGAGTGCCCGAGTTCAATCCCCGGTACACACAAAAAAAAAAAAAAAAAGGGCTGGGGATGTGTCCCAGTGGTTGAGTGCCCCTGAGTTCAATCCCCAGTACCAAAAAAAAAAAAAAAAAAAAAAGAATATGGTGTTAATGTGGTGGGTACATGGGACGTCACCTGCATGTTTTTCCATCATTTCCTTGACTCTGTTATTTTCCTTGTAGCTTTATTTTTGCTGGTTTTAGTGTGCTTTTCCCATACTGAAATTGAATTGTATACATATCAGGTATAATTTTTATATTTTCTGAGGGAATCTGGAGTTCATACTACATGACAGTGAAGAGGAGCCTCAGGAGAGCAAGTAAACAACTGAAGAACTAAGGCAGTACTCCAGGCTAGAGAAAACACTGCTCAGTATTGACATAATCTAAAGGTATGTAATATTGTTTCAGTAAAAATGAGGTTTGATTTCTGAGGCAACTCAGAACTGCATACATATAATTTCCTACTGAAATTATAGCTTTGACCTACGGAAATTTTTCTTATGAATGTGCTTTAAGAATAAATTATCCTCAGATAGCAGGGAAAGGGTCATAAGATAAAGCTAACATATAATTTTGTCATCAGCTGATAATTAGGACTCAAGTTCTGATTTCCCCCATTGGTGAGCAGGGCTGGGTCACGTGTGAACCACAAGATTCCCTTCTGTTTTCCACACAGATATAAAGAAAAGCCTCCGGTTGGGCTTCTTAGTTTCTTTTCTCTGAGCTGACATCCGATCCTTGGCCCTGGAGACTTTGACATTCTGGTGGTACAAAGACAGGAGAGATTTCAAAACAATAAAAAATCTCAAAGAGGCCCCACCGAAACACCCCCAGGAGATGCCCTTCCCCTGTGGCATGAGCAGCTGATCAGCAGCCTCAGGGACTCTCCCCCGTCCCCCCTGAGCTCTCAGACCGACCCTAAGTGTAGGAGGGGAGGGGCAGATGCCACAGGAGGGAACATGCCCGCCACTCTGCCACCTCACCAAAGCTACAGCACAGGTGAGGAGCCAGGGAAGACCAGCCTCCAGCGGGGACACGGCGTCAGCACCACTCCTTGTTCAGAATCTTTTGAAAGGAATCCAGCAATCATAGGATGGAACGGGGGGGGGGGGGGGGGGGGGGGGGGGGAGGATTCCAGAGGCGGCAGCGGTGCAGGCCCCAAGGCCACGTGCAGGACATGAGCGCCCCAGCAGGTGGGAGCTGATGGAGTCAGAGCACAGCGGGAAGGCCACGGCAGGAAGGCCACTCACTCTCCTTGGGGAGCTCCCTGCTGCATGCGTGGCACCTGCTCACCAGGGGAGTCA
Organism: Tamias sibiricus; assembly: GCA_025594165.1. Lineage (NCBI taxonomy): Eukaryota > Metazoa > Chordata > Mammalia > Rodentia > Sciuridae > Tamias > Tamias sibiricus. The sequence continues at coordinate 98,458,365 of CM046669.1, forward strand.
CTGCCATGGCTGTCCCCAGGCCCGTTTCTTTCTGGGCTACAAATGAAAATTCAGAAGGCTGCACCCCACTGGTGCTCGAGATCACAGCCCCTTTCACTGGGCAGGAGCTTCACTCTGGTCACTGTCTCCTTTCTGACCTTGACCATCAATTTCTCACTCTCCACTGGGTCATTCTCAACAGCCCTTCAGAGGAGGACAAATCTCCTATTTCCTCTCAAGACACTTGGGTGCAGGGAAGTGGACTGGGGACTAGTCAGGACCTTTCCTTCATGACACATTCTCACCACCATCTGCTCTAGCTTATTTAGAGGGTCCTTTTAAAATAATGTAATTGCCTATTAACCCTCCACCCAATGCAAAAACTAATCATTGCCTAGATCCCACCTGTTACCCTGATCCCCCCATTTCCCAGCCTCCCCCCACAGGAGGAAACCATGGCCTCATGGTCTGAAATCAACATTCTCTGATTGTTCTTTGTACTTTTAAATATATTTTTAGGATATTGTTAGATTTGGGTTGTTTGTGACTTTTATAAAAATGGTAACACACTGCGTGTTATTTTATTAGTCTCCTATTACTGTTTTAATAAGTTACCACAATTTGATATTTTACAGTTCTAAAGGACAGAAGTTCGACACAGATCCTACTGAGTAAAATCAAGGTGTCCATAGAGCCATTTTTCCTGGAGGCTCTGGGCTCTGAGGAAAACTCATTTCCTGCCATGATTAGAAGTTTCCAGAGGCTCATGACCTTCCTGGACTCCTGGCCCCGTCCCCCATCTTCAAATCTCATTCATTCATTCATTCTCTCCTTCTCTCTCCCACCCAACCCCACAAACTCTTCTACAAGAACTCTTAGGACTTACACTGGCCCCACCCAGATCACACAGGCTTGCCTCCCCCTTTCAAGATCACTATCTGAATCATATCAGCAAAACTCTTCTGCCATGTAAAGCAGCATATTCACAGATTTCACAGACAGGCCATGGGCATCTTGGGGGCCATTTAGCTGACCATAGTAATCTTTCTTAAATACTCCTATTGTCATAGCACTGTGGTTTATGTAGACCCACCCGTTCTCCTGAGGGCTGCATTTGGTTGTTTCCTGGTTTGGGCTGTGTCAATGGTGCTCCTTGAACAGTCTAGTTTTTGCCTGTGTGCTGAAACACACGTCACTCAGCAGCTGGAGGAGAACTGCTGGGTTGTGGGTATGTGAATATTTGGTATTCATAGATTCTGTCAAAGTGTTTTGCAAAGTGAAAGCACCCATTTGCACTCCCAAGAGCTCTGCAATACTAGGTATTGTCAGGCTTTCAAACAATCGCTGATAGAATGCAAAACAGCATCTAAATATGGATTTAAACACACATCTTCTTAAATCTTTATTGTCCATGTTTCTTCTTTGAAATGCCTGTTCATGTCTTTTGTATAATTTCTCCTACTGATTTCATAAATTTTTTATATTTTTTAAATAGCCTCTGAAACATGATAGATTCAAATCATATTTTTTTTTAACTATGTAATGGTGCAAACTTCATATACATTCAGTAGAGACCATACTTTGAATTTCAAATTCTGATCTTTCCCAGGATAGTGATGTGTAAGACTACAGTCTCCTGCAACCTGGGCAGTGAAAGAAGTTGCAGTTCCATCTTCGTGTGATCACAGGGACAGACAACTGTAAACCCCCAGGCAGTGGTCCTAAATAGGACTCAGATTAGTGTATTAAGTGCACTTTCAACTTAGGATATTTTCTCTAACAATGGGCTTATCAGGAAATTATTCCATTGTAAGCTGAGGAACATCTGCACTAACATTTTTGTTTTTGAGTCTTACCCATTAAGAATAGATCCCCCAAGTGTTTTCCCACTTCCATTAAGGTTTTTTTTTTCCTTTCTTTTTTTATTTATAATAGTAGTATGTATTACAATTCATAATGCACATATATAGCATCTTTTTACATACAACTGTTTGTATACAAAGTATATAAGTACCTGCTTGCTTTTGTTTGTTTTTGATGAGCACTCCCAAATTCTTAGACAGATTTATGTCTTTTCTTTCATAGTCAATGGTTTTACTTCAAAGGAAAAAAAAAGTTTCCCACTCCATACTCTAAAGGTTTCCCTATATTTTCTACTGGAAGTTTCAGAATTTATTTTTAATATTTAAGATCCCAGTTTGGGGTTGACTATCATCTATGTTATGGGGAAGTGATCAAATCTCATCTCTTCCATACAGATCACCACCTTATCCCAGTACTCTTTTCCACAGCACCCTAACACGCTACCTTGGCATGTGCTAAGGCTCCATGCATAGGCTGCTACGTTTCTCACATCTCTACTGAATGACAATGGTCCAACTGTTTCCCTACCGCAATATCACTCTGTCTCAATGACTGCTGCTTCACAACACATCCTAATATCTGATGACATATCCACCCTTTCTTGCTCTTCATCATCAGAAGTACCATTGATATACTCTTCCATATACATTTTAAAATCATCACACCAAGGCATCATAAAAAACTCAATGTTAGATGAATATCCTGAACCTATTACCCTCTTCATGAACATAACACTTCCCTTCTTTACCTACTAATGTTTCTTAATAGATCATTCATATCCTAATAAAGTTCAATGATTTTCTACAAATATAGTATATACCTTCTGTTAAAGTGATACTTAGTTACTGAGAATTCCATATGCTGGTATACCTGTAAAACCCTACAATTATTTCTAATAATGTCCATAGATTCCATAGAGTTTTCTCTACAAATAATTACATTATCCACAAATAATGATAGATTTTTCCCTTTATTCAAATTGTTATTGTCTCCATTTCCTTTTTCTTCTCATATCACAAATTTAGAATAACTTTTTAGAACAAGAAATATTATATGGTTGCTAAAGTACTGAAAGGTTTTATAAATGCTCTGTACTTAAATTCCTTTTATACCCAGCCTTTCTTATATCTCTGCCAGACTTTATTTGGAATATTTTACTATAATTATAATTTTTATTATTGCTACAGAGACAGTCAGCTCTGTCCTATATAATTGGCTATTAAAACAATTAAAAGAACTTTGTGGTAAGATGAATGAAAAAGATATACATATATAAAATCTATTCTGAGTTCTTTACCCAAATCAACATGATAAAAATCACCTCCAACAGATTCTTGAAGAAGATATACATAAAGGGATGCTTCATATAAAAATCATTGCCCTTAATCTCAAAACTCGATTTGGAACAGTATTTTTGGTCTTGGTAAAATTATTAAACATGGATGCATCAAGACAGCACCTTTCAGGTTCTTGGTATGCAGCAGGTATAATAGCATGATTGGCTATTAGACCTTTGTGGGCATTAAGTATGTGATCAGGCAACAAAACTTCTCATAAGATTGACACTTGATTAGCTGACAGCATATGGACTGAGAGAATTTACATACATTTAAAAAGAATTTTATTAAGATAAATCCTTAATGTGCCCTGCTCAGTAGATGCTTTGCTCTCTCCCCTTGAATTTAACTGCATGACCACATCTGTCTTTTAAAGACTTTTTGTAATTTTTCTTTTTGATCTTGGACTAGCAACTTATACTGGACAGGGTACCATTTCAGTCACATAAACTACTTAAAATACAGAGTTGACAAGCTATGCTTAGTTATGTTACCTACTAAGCTGAGCAGGTGGGGATCTTTTGTTTGTGTCTATATGCATATGGACATGTGTACACACATACATACTTAGGCACACCTGTATGCATACAAGTTTTCCATATGTATCCATCCTAGCACAAGGTGATGAAGATTGCTGTAATAGCCAGTGTGTATATATTTGACTGGCTATCTCTGTAGCCATAAGGAGGAACCAAGAAGATGGCAGAAAATGCCAAACATAAAGACACACCAGGTTTGAGAACAACTTGAAAACAGAACATTTATGCAAAATGTCAGGACTATGGTAATCACACCATATTGCTTGTTTAAAAAATTTTGTTGCCATAAATTCGCAGGTTGACAAACTTGATCCTTCACACTCTAGGGGCTTTAGAACTTTCTCTGTAGTGGCAGGCAAATTAAGAAACTGCATGTAGGAATTTGTGTTAAGTTAATTTAAGGGTAAGACGATGAGAGATTCCACTGTCAAAAAGCATGGGAAAGTCTCAGGCATAGATAAATTCTGACCCCTTGGAGACCATTAGAATGCTTCCCCAAAACCTCCAACAAAAGTCCAACAACACCGACCACTAATTTTTTGGATAATTCATCAGAATTCTACATTAACTTTATGACACAAGTATCAATATAAAGTTCAAGTCATTCTTTACATTTTAAAAATCTAACATCAAAAAACAAAGTAATTTACACAAATGTGGTGCTCAGACTCACTTTAGAGCCTATCTCAAGACTGCAGTGGTTCTATGTCTGTGCAACAGTGCTGTGTCACTAACACTATGTCCTTGTCACTAACAGTATGTCCTTGTGGACGGGCAGCCCGGGAATATGACATATGCTGTGATACATATACAAACAGAACTCACACATGCATCTAAAGGTCTTTAACTTCCTTCGGTATTCAAAAAAGGAAAACATGATGATTGTTCAAAAAAGGAAAGCACGATGATTGAGTATTTTCAAATAAATACTTATTATAAAAAGAGTTATCTCAGATCTTATCTATAGTACTGGCCAGTATAGATAACATGGAAGAAAGTCCCACTCATACCTTCCCCTGATACTTAGACACCCAGAGAGGCAGAGGATTAGATTGCCAATGTCACCACCCTGAGATACATATGTTCAAAATAGAATTAAGTAATAAAAATGCAAAATTCCTATTTTGAAAATTTGTGTTTGATACGCAATAGTCATATCAGCTCAAACACTTGCCCAGTGACTGAACTTAGAACTTAAAGGTACCACCAGCCTCTTACAGGCACTGAGCACTTGACATGTAGCTAATGTGACTGAGAAGTGCAATTTTTAATGTTCTTTAATTTAAATCTACACAGCCCTATGGGGCCACTGGCTGCCACAGTAGAAGTGCAGCTCTGAAGGACAGGTGCCACCCCCCCTGCTATGCCAAAGCCCTCAGCTTTAATGCACAGCTTGCTTGGCTCTCGGGCCTGTCCTGGACCACCGGAGAAGACTGCCCGTGCACTGTGCTCCTACAGAGCTCCTGCATTTCTGCACTACAGAGGTTACCCACGTGACGCCCTCTGCTGGCAAACTGCAGTCTACGTGAAGAAGGACCAGGTTCCCTCAGCTTCCAGCAGAGGGCCTGAGGGACAGTAGGTTCTCACTGCATTTTTGTGAACTGAAGAGAAAAAGGCTACAAGCCTGTCATTAACCAGAGGAATTCTAAACGGGCCCACCAGGACTGCAGAATTCCATCCTTTGGCCCGACCTTTGTTTTCTTAAACTCATCAAAGCCATTTCCACCTTATTGAAATCCAAGCTGGCAGCACAGCCTTTCTGCTAAAGCTATTTCAATGGCCCTGATCCAATCAGCCACATGGTGCCCATGGGACTAAAAGCTCCAACTCGTCTGCTCACTCACCCTCCAATGCCAGGCATCAGAACCATTTTAAAATGAGCCAAACGGGCGCACTCACCATCGCCAACATCGAAGTCCTTGAAAGCCAGCTCGGAACCCGAATCGTCCAGCAGGATTTCACCATTCAGCGTGAACATCATGGTGTGTTCGTTCATGTCAACCATGCAACCTACAACGTCGCCTGCCTGCCACGAGCGCCCGTAGTGCTCGTTGCCCTGGTGCCACCGCTGGGCCTACAGGGACAGAAGAGTCCTTGTCACAGTCAGCCAGGAGACAGAATGTACCTACCACTCCCTGGAGTCACTCCAGGTGGCCCCGTCTGTGAACACCACAGTGGATGAGCCCGGCCACATCAGCAGCCCTCGGCAAGGCCTGCAGCCAGGTGCAGATGGCCCGGGATCTCGAGTCCCCAATGTTCACAGGATGTACTGCTCAATTTTGAGAAAAACCCACATGCTAGTTCATGCTTTTGGGACTCTATTTTTTTTTTTAATCTAACTCCACATATTACTTTTTAAAAAACATATTATTTTTAAAAAAGAAAGAAAGAAACAATATACCTTTACCTCCCCCACCCCCATCCATTGAAATGACTACTTTCCTGGAGATGAGTTGTTTTTCTACAATCCCTCCCAAAACAAAGAATTACAACCTGGACATCAAGCTTGGAAGTTATCGTTAAAAATGACATTCTAATTTTCATCCATTTCAAAAGAAAATTTCATTCCTTGGAACTAATGGCAATGATACTTTAACAAAATGAAAATCCAGAAAATTTTCAGTTACATACTTTAAAAAAAAATAAAGAAAAAAAAACTTTAAATCAAACCTAAAAATATTCCTTTTTCCCCAAACCTAAAAATATTTTTAAGATATCTGCTAAAATAAGAAGCCAAAAATTGAATATATAAAAGTGAAATTTCATAAATGCATTGGAAATAGTTTTGGCAAATGTGAATTGTGGATCTACAAGCACATTCCATTTATTTCTAGGTACAAAATCACTTATATTAATTATTTTGCTCTGCATCACCTTCATTGTGGATTGACACACAATAGGATACAGTCACCAATGCAAAACAGTGATAAAAATTTTTCTCAATATAACATATTGTACTTCTTTAAATTTTAACTAAGTATCAAAAAGGATTAAACTTTAGAACCAATGTACCTAGTCTGGTGACCTCCTTTACCCCACCACAGTCTGTCCCCAAAGTAACAGTCCTTTGCCAGGGGTAAAGGGCACTTTGACTCCCCTGGCAGTTCTTGCTCTGTTAGTTATAGCTGATCTTCAGCAGAAATAAAACAAAGGCTGCCTTTCATCTTATACATTATTTTTTGGAATTTAAAAAAAGTTTGCTTTTTGATCAAAAGAGGGGAGGCGGCTAAAATTTTCCATTTGAAATTTAAAATTTCAGGAAATGTGAAGTTTCAGACCACAGTGGTCACCTGTCCTAATTTGGAGCTTAGAAACGCTGTCCCACACAGGACATCACACACATGAAATACCCAAATATTAACTTCTTCATGATTGCTCATTTTTTTAAATTAAAAATAGTTTCCCTCCACGTGAAAAGGAATATAATTTCATGAAGAAAAATAAAATACAAAAAGAATTTAAATACTCATAATTTTGCTAACCCACAGTGACTATTAGTTTCCTATTATGCTATAAGCATATATACATATTTTAATGTGTAAAACATTTTATATACATAAAACAATCTTTATACATTATTAAATAACAAAATCACTTGACACAGTTAAGGAATAAAAATTATTAATAATGTTGAAAATGAAAACTGTGATTGTCAATAACATCACCTTCAGCATTTTGCAGCCACTATCTTTCATTTAAATTTAGTTTTTAACTGACGCATTAAAAACAAGATTGTCTATGGGGTACGGCATGATAACCCACGCACATCCCTGTGACATCCACATCAGCGGGAGCACTGGCTCTCCCAAATATGAGTGGGTGAGAGCCCAGGGACCTCCTCCTGGCTTCGGAAAGGCCAGCGCATGCTCTGCTCCACCCGCTGAGCAGCAGCGCCCCAGAGCGCCTGCTCTGTTTAACTGCAGCGCAGTTAAGTGTGGCCCAACCTCTCTGCTTCCTCCTTCCCCTCCTCTGGGGTCCAAGTTCTACCCTCGCCTAGAGACTGGCATTCCTACGGCCATTAACTGTCACCACTACAGCCACTATTCCTTGAAGACGAATCCTTGCATGGAATTGCTGCGGCATCGCACGTGCGTGTATCTTCCACACTTTCGATGCACAAGGCTGACCCGTGCTTTTGGTGACCTCTTGGTGACTATCACTGTTTCTGTGGGGAGGGGGGAGACAGCTGCACAACCACGAGGACAGCAATTTCCCTGCATGGAGAAGCTGGCCCCTGCACTCACCTGGTGCCTGCAGGGAGGCAGGTGGCCTCAAGGCGTCCACCCGGGTCCACTCACCTTGAATCCATCGAAGGCGAAGGCACGCTCATCCGAGCCCAGCTCCTGGTCAGGCTGACACCCCGGCCTGCTCCAGCCAACCCTCATGTCTCCCGCGGTGACCGCCTCGAATTCAAAGTACCAGCGGCCCGCCTTCACGGCGTAGGTCTTCTCCGCGCGGAAGATGCGGAACCTCTCCCCGGTGCCGCTGCACACCTCGGCTCTGGCCGCTGCAATTTCAGACCCGAAAGCGAAAGAAAAGGAAGGACATCACAGACCCGTGGGACTCCATCACGTGGGGGTAAGACACCCCTGCTGCGTCCTTGTCATGATTCACATTCTACCAAGTGCAAGCTCCCAGCCACGCCTACAGGTGCAACCACGCGCAGCGCCAAGGCACGGCTTGCAGGGCCCAGAGGAGGCGGCTCCAGCCAGGCTGACCCTAGACTGGGACTCCTCCTTCCGCGCCTTTCAGAGAGAATTATCTGGGCAAGAAAACCCAGTGGCCACCAGGCAGCTTAGCAACGGAAGACCGCATGCACCTGAGGGTGTGGGTGGAGAGAGCAAGCTAAGCTCTCACTTGCTGTGCAGAAGAAAGAAGACTTTCACCCATGAGAAAGAAGAGGAGGCGCACTGGGGAGAGAAGTATGAGGGAGAGGGAAGGCCCTAACAGCAGAGGCGAAGTGGATGACGAATTTCCACTGCAGGATGGCTAAGGGACACCGATGTGATGCCAAACTCACCACGCCCACATTTTCAGTTAATGTGCTGTACAAACAGATGTGTCTAACAGACGGGGAAAATAAAGGGTCAGAGTCCCATATCAGGACCAGGGTGGCGCAAAGGGAAAACCATGCACAAATCCACAGGAAATAAGATCCCAGGGAGATTGAGGGCCAGGAGGGCCACACATACCTCAGACCCAGGGTAGGAGGACCGCACAGAAATCACAGGGGGCAGGACCAAGGGTCCACTGGCCTGATAGTACAGACCATGGAAAGAGTCACCTAGGCTAAGATCTGGGCCAGATGCACAGGAGGAACTTCAGTGGCTGAGCTCACATCGCACAAGCCCAGGAGCCACCTAATGTTACATTCCTGTTCTTCCCTCTCTGCCTCTGATAGCTAGCACAGAGTTAGTGCATACTGGATAAATATTAGTTCTCACCTTCCCCCCTTTCAGGACCTTTTGAGTAATAAACATTTAATAATGGTTTAACAATTGAGTTGATATGCCCAAATGAAAATTATAAAAGTAATTTTGATAAGCTATGAAGGTTGCACTAAGCACACAGCTAGATCACAGGTAACAACTCACAATTAGATTGAAATAAAGCCATGAAAAGAACACAGGTGCCAGCCACAGTGGTGCTTGCCTGTAATCCCAGTGGCTAGGGAGGCTGAGGCAGGAGGATCTCAAGTTCAAAGCCAACCTCAACAACTTAGTGAGACCCTAAGAAATTTAGCAAGACCCTGTCTAAAAATAAAAAGTGCTGGGATGCAGCTCAGTGGTTATGCATCTCTGGGTCCAATCACTGGTACAAAAAAAAAAAAAAAAAAAAAGCAACAGCACCATGGGCTATAGCATTTGGTAGCTCTCCACTATGGGTTTAATTAATGAAATGATCAGTAACTGCTTGGGGTGCCAAAGGTGGGGATTAAAGAACCAACACCTGCTGACTTATCTTTCAAAAGCTGACTCAAGTCCCTAAGTAAAATAAATCCATGGTGAAGGGTCAATTACTCTCACGTCTATTACTGAAGATTTAACTTTTTGAAGAAAAAAATACCACCAGATTTTATAATGCTTAAAGGCAGTTGCTGCCACTGAGAAACCAATTCTTAAAAATACTTCATGTGAGAAGTAAATTTTCATTTACAATTCATCTTTCTTCAAGATACAGCCTACTAATCCACTGACTCCTTAAATCATGGTAGTAACCTTCTCCAAGAATATAAACTATGAACTACACATTCAGAGATACTTTTCTGGAAAAAAAAAAAAGTTTTCCATATTTTTAGTTATGCTGACATTTGTAAATAAAATCTGACATTATATTGTAATTATTCACTAAACAATTCAATTCCCAATTGTCCAAGTATGAAATATTCCATTTTAAAGAAAACTAGATCACTGAAATGTCCCTGGTTCCCTTCCCTGTTACGCTTGCAGGACATCAGAACTCACCAACATGCAGCTGTGCAGGGAAGGCAAACATGGTGTTTTTGACAGCAAATTTGGTTTAAAATAATTTCTTCCAAATCCCACTGTAAATTTTTCTTGATATTGACACACACCACTAATCCCCTTCACTACTACAGGGAATGAAAATACAGAGTCTAGCTGGGGAATGTGCAGCGGTAATCATGAGGAATCTCTCGGTCCTGCCATTCTCCCTGCTGCACTATTCTTGTGCTCAGCCAAGATGCACAACCTGAATTTGAATGAGCACGGTCTTCACAGACACAATTATGCAAGGGACTTCACAGTAAGGTACTCCCCACTTTTTAACCTCTATGCATCTTCCTCCAAGTGCCTGTGTATTCCATATTAACATTATATTAATATCCTCCTCCCTCCCAAGTTTCTGGGATTATAGGTATGCACCTACACACCTGACTCATATTCTATAATTTTCTTAAATTAGTTTAGGGTAGCTTATAACCACAGTTTAGAGAAGCAATAATTCATGGGAATTTTTTAAAAAGAGACACATGCAATCTTTAAAAAATTTCTTTGCATATTCTGTAGCAACAAGCATCTGAGCACCAGCATCTGCTGAACCAAACTGGGAACAAAGACTGGCCAAAGCCTCGGATACAGGAGCCAAGCAAGCAGCCGATGGGTAGCAGCCCCGTCCAAGACATGGCGCTCTTCTCCCAGCATGACAGTCCTATGCATAGCTTGATCATAGACATGTTCTATCCATAAGTTTTGGTAGGCAATTTTAACTCGTGTGTTAAGCAAATGATTTTTATATCATTATCACAAACAGGTTAACTGAAATTAAAAATGAGCTGTGAGCAGATACATTCCTAATGCACCTTGTCAAGGATTCTTCTCAACACAGGAGGATTTCAGGAAATATACCAACAAAGTCAAGGTTACAGACAAGGATGATAAAAACTGCATTCCCAGTACCCAAAGAGTTAGCACGGAGAGGGCACACCACCAACGACTGATCAGACAGGTCCTAAATAATTATACACCCAGCTCACCAGAGTGAGACTCTGCCACTAGAGGGCTGTCAAGATCTAATTATGTGTTAACCCAAGCAGCAAGCCAGCCATAGTCTAAAATTTTATATGAAATCTAGAATCCTCTAGGTGAATTCATTTCATACTTAAAAAAAAAAAAAAAACTGGTATTAACCAGATACCAGATCAACTCTTTAGTATTATTCCTAATAAAGCACTTCAAGTAATGATAAAACCTTGTAATGAATAAATTTGAAATATTTTAATATATCATTAAGACCAATATTCCAACAACATAAACTGAGTTCACAATTAACCTGAAATAGGTAAGCATTATGCTGAAAAAAAATAGGAAATAAGTTAGAGCCCTAGTTAATTACATGGGGTTAGGAATTAAACTTTAGCAAATTTTATGCTTTAAAGTTTTTAAAATGTCAGCAACATCTGAAGAATCTAAAAATGAATGCTTTCAGTCTTACCTTCATGGTCACAGATTTATTTTGCTTTATACCATCAAATCTCTCACATCTCTTAATTTCCATTCCCATCATCCTTGTTCAGAAAAATCACATTTTTTCCAGTGCTTCCCAACTGGTCTCTCCTCTCCCATCACCTCCCCCTCCCAATCTGCTCCTTCCCACTGTTGCCATGGTTATACTGCTATTGTAAACTGTGATCACACAGCAAGATCCTGCTTTGAAACTTCCTGGGACTCATACTCCTGCACACATTTATCCACATTTCTTAGCTGGGATCTGAAGGTTTTCCGTACTTGGCCCTAATCCTTCTACCTTCATCGCTTGCTATTCTGCCCCCACCTTATCCTGAATTGAGCCCACTACACCTTCATCACAGTGTAGCTCTTTCAGTACTTAATCACACCAGACACGTTTTCCTTCTGGTAGGAATGTCCTCCTTGACACTAATCTCCACATGTTGAAATCTGCTCTCTTCAACATCTGACTCAGGAGACTTTCTCCCTTTACTGAGTCCTCTCACTAGAAAATTCATCTTTCTTATGCACTTTCCATAAAGCTCAAATGATTCCCTGTCAAGGATGCTTGATCCTGACTGTCAAGGAAACATGATGTTGGCTTCTGCTTGGAAAATACAATGCTTGCCTCTTTGATCGTTGTTAATATAACTAGTAAGAAAGAACCTTGTCAATCACATGACGACAACTTTATTATAAACTTAAAATTCAGACACTATGCTGTTATCTGATCACCATTTTCTTCCCAGTCTTCTCATTTCCTTACATGAACGCATTCACTCTGCAAACTCAGTATACTCCTTCTCCTCTTCCTTACTTCTACATTCACTCTCTCCGTTCTCAACATCCATGCCTGCTCTACAGAGTTTGCTGGAAAACACAAGCACAGGACAGCTTGGTGCCATGACTCACTAGCTGTCTGCAACCTCGAATGCACCCTCCGTGTTTCTCTGCAATCTTCTCATCTATTTGCAGTCTGGCTCTGCTCCATTCTACAAAGCGGTGAGTCCTAACCTTTATTGCTGAGGGCTATCAGGAGGAACTGCAGAGGAAGGCCTCTTGCAGCCATCTTCTCCATAAAATCAGTGAGAACACTGGCAACTGCATTCACCCAAATCAACTTCCAGAGCTCTGAAAGCAGCCAAAGGCAGGCAACAATCTGCAGGGGTATATAAATATTCAATAAAAATGGCCCAGTGTATGAACAGTAAGCCTGGGGTGTTTCAACACGCCCCATTCCCATCCTGCTAGCTCCATGATACACTGAAAACCAGTGGCTTCTCAAGCACAGTGAAACCAGCTTCCTGGCAGGCTCTGGGGCAGGCAGAACAGGCTGGGACCCCTCCAAAGCCCTCCCAGATCACTGTTGTGATTTTACCTTTCTGATACTTCCTCAGAAAATCCCACTTGCAAGGCATATTGATTCCACCTTAGAGCATGTCCAGTGTAGAAGTCTTTTCCATGGGGACATGTACTGAAAATCACCACAGGTCATTTTTTAACATGGCAGCTCCTTAATGTAGTAGTAACAGTTGAGATAAAGAAGAGCTGAACCCCAAAATGAGAAAAGGTTGAAGAAGGAGGTGTTCACAGCAGGCTGAGGAAAACCAGAACACTCCTAGCAATCCACAAGGCCATGTTCACGCCCTATGCTGTGCATGCATTCAAGAACAGGCCTGAATGCGGGAGGCGTTTCCCATCACACACATAAGCAACAACTTGGAGCCCTCCCCAAGACAGACCCTCCAATGGCCACACATGGCAAACAAGAGACTCCACAAAACTAACTTAGGAAAAAAATACTATACAAACAAACAACAATTACAACAAACAACTCTGGAGTGGGTAAGAATCCAGAGTTGCCGCATCATGACATTTAAAACATCTAGTTCAAAAAAAAAAGGTGAGACAAAAGAGTATGTCCTATACATGAAGGAAGCAGTCTAAAGAAATCATCCCTGAGGAAGCCCAGGTGCTCTAGAATTACACAAAGACATTAAAATTGCTATTTTAAATATGTTCAAAGACCTAAAGGAAACCATGTGTAAATGTAATCCCAGCGACTCAGGAGGCTGAGGTAGGAGGATTGTAAATTCAAAGACAGCCTCAGCAAAAGCAAGGTACCAAGCAACTCAGTGAGACCCTGTCTCTAAATAAAAATACAAAAATAGGGCTGAGGATGTGGCTCAGAGATTGAGTGTCCCTGACTTCAATCTCCAGTACGCCCCCCTCAAAAAAAACTAAACAAAAGTATAAGAGATTGAAAGTAATAAAAGCACTAGAGAACATCAATAAAGAAACAAGAATTAGCCAGGCATGGTGGCACACGCCTGTAATCACAGCAGGTTGGAAGGCTGAGGCAGGAGGATCTCAAATTGAAAGCCAGCCTCAGCAACTTAGCAAGGCCCTAAGCAACTCAATGAGACCCTGTCACAAAATAAAATGTAAAAAGGAGCTGGGGATATGGCTCAGTGGTTAAGTGCCCTGAGGGAAGGAGGGAAGGAAGGAAGGAAGGAAGGAAGGAAGGAAGGAAGGAAGGAAGGAGAATTGCAAAAAATAACCAAATAGAAATTCTGGTGTTGAGAAGTAAAACTGAAATTAAAAACTAAAGTGGCTCAACCAATAGAAAAAGAATCAATAAACAAAGATAAAGCTATTGAGATTATCAAGTATGAGGAAAAAAATGAAGAAAAATAAACAGAGCCGGACCAGAGGAAGGGCCTAGCCGCCTGCCTGGGCCACCCCAGCCTACCCACACAGCCACTGGGACTAGGCCCCCAGGCCAGAGGGAGGGCCCCGCCGCCTGCCTGCACGACTCCCACATGCCACGCCGCCACCAGGACTAGGAGCAGAAGGCCCCGGCCTGAGGAAGGGCCCAGCCACCAGACTGCCTGACCCCCACCTACCTACCCATGCCACCACCCAGAGGAGGAGCAGGCCCTGACCCAAGGAAGTGCCCTGCCTACCACCTGCCCGAACCCCACTGCCACACCTAGACTGGGAGGAGACCCAGGAGGAGGAGAGTGGGGAGAGGAAAGCCAGACCACCTGCTCCACCACACTGCAGCCAGGAGGAGATCCAGAGAGAGAGGCCCGCCCAGGCCTGCAACTCAGAGAGGTAACCCGCACCTGCCTGGAGAGGCACTCCACACTGGGGTTCTGTGGCTACACAACCCAACATCAAGATAAGTATAGGCTTGAGGCTGCCACCACCACAAAACTGAGATAGCACTGCTACTATCACGGAACAACAAACAGGTCCTGGTAAGACATCAGTAAGGTCCCTGTGGACCAGGCTGCACCAGAGGGTGCTCTATCAGAGGTGCTAACAATTATCGTGTTGTGAGCTAACGGAGTCTTACATGGGGATGCCTAACTCTTATTTCTCCTACTAAAAGCGAAATTCTTATGATTACCCTCACACTAGTCAAATAATCTAATACCTCTATTTTCTCACATCCTACCTCACAAACGTCTTAGCCAACCCCTAAGTCCCCCCTTCTACCATTAGATACTGTAGACTACCACACAGAGACTATATGAATAACGATAATTGGTCTCATCATTTCTGTTTATAGTGACAAAACTATAAATATAAAAATAGTAGCTGATATATGGCTACACATTGGGTACATTGAATGCTGTAATATTGATCTTTCCTTAAATGTGAGGTTTCAGGTAACCTGTAGGGATGCTATAAGACAATAGGGCAGAAGCCGTAATACCTCAGATTTATCCTGCAAGAGAGAAAAACACATAGACATCATGAAAAAACAAGGCAGAAAAATGCCCAAAACAAACCAAGATACTACCACAACAGAATCCATAGAAAGCACAGTAGGTGAAATGTCAGAGAAGGAGTTCCAGATATACATAATTTAAATGATTAGGGATTTATAAAATGACTTAAATGAGTAGGTACAGGCAAAAATTGATCTCTCCAACAAAGAGATAAGAGATCAAATACAGGCAACCATCGATCACACCAACAAAGAGATAAGAGAACAAATACAGGTAGCAAAAGATTACTTCATGAGAGAGTCTGAGAAAAAAATAAACAGAAATCCTTGAAATGAAAGAAACAATAAGGCACTTTAAAAACTCAATAGATACCATCACCAACAGAGTGGATCACTTGGAAGACAGGACCTCAGAAAATGAGGACAAATTACATAATCTTGAAAATAAAGTTGACCTCACAGTGAAGATGGTAAGAAACCATTAACAGAATATCCAAGAATTATGGGATACCATCAAAAGACCAAATATAAGATTTATTGGAATAGAGGAAGGTGCAGAGATTCAAACCAAAGGAATCCACAATCTCTTCAATGAAATAATATCAGAAAATTTCCCAAGCAGGAAAAATGAATTTGAAAATCAAATACAAGAGACTTATAGGATGCCAAATGTACAAAATTACAACAGATCTACACCAAGGCACATTATAATGAAAATGCCTAGCATACAAAATAAGGATAGAATTTTAAAGGCCACAAGAGAGAAAATCAGATTACCTATAAGGGAAAACCAATTTGGATCTCAGCAGATTTTTCAACCCAGACCCTCAAAGCCAGGAGATCCTAGAACAACATATACCAGGCTCTAAAAGATAAGGGATGCCAACCAAGAATCTTATATCCAACAAAATTAAGCTTTAGATTTGATGATGAAATAAAAACCTTCCATTATAAACAAAAGCTAAAAGAATTCACAAGAAAGCCAGCACTAAAGAGCATTCTTGGCAAAATACTCCACAAGGAGGAAATGATAAACAACAATGAAAATCTGCAAACGGAAGAACTACAATAAAGGAAAAATCAACCAACAGAGAAACCAAGTCAAGTTAAGTACCAAAAAAAAAAAAAGACTGGTAATACAAATCATGTCTCAATAATAACCCTGAATGTTAATGGCCTCAACTCACCAATTGAAAGACACAGGCTGATAGATTGGATTAAAAAAACAACAACAACAACAATATGCTGCCTTCAAGAGACACATCTCATAGAAAAAGACACCCACAGACTGAAGGTGAAAGGATGGGATAAAATATACCATTCACACAGTCTACGTAAGCAAGCAGGGGTTTCCATCCTCATATCAAATAAAGTAGACTTCAAGCCAAAGTTAATCAAAAGAGATAAAGATGGACATTTCATACTGCTTAAGGGAATCATATATCAAGAAGACATAAATGTTATAAATATATATCCCCAAATAATGGAGCATCTACATTCATCAATCAAACTCTTCTCAAATTCAAGAGTCAAATAGACCACAACACAATAATTCTAGGTGACTTAACATACCTCTTTCACCACTGAATAGATCTTCCAAACAAAAGCTAAACAAAGAAACTATAGAACTATAGAACAACACAATCAATAACTTAAACTTAACTGACATATATAGTGTATATTATCCATGAATGAGCCAATACACTTTCTTCTCAGCAACACATGGATCCTTCTCTAAAATAGACCATATATTATGCCATAAAGCAGCTCTAAGCAAATATAAAAAAGTAGAGATACTACCCTGCATTCTATCAGATCATAATGGAATGAAATGAGAAATCAGTGATAAAGTAAGAAACAAAAGCTACTCCAACACCTGGAGACTAAATAATATGCTGCTGAATGAACAATGGGTTGCAGAAGACATCAAGAAGGAGATTAAAAAATTCTTAGAAGTAAATGAGAACATCAATACAACATATCAAAATCTCTGGGACACTATGAAGGCAGTACTAACTTCATTGCATGGAGTTCATTCCTTCAAATAAGAAAAAGTCAACAAATATATGAACTAACATTACATCTCAAAGCCCTAGGGAAAAAAAAAACAAATCAGCCCCAAAGTAGAAGACAAGAAATAATTGAAATCAGAGCTGAAATTAATGAAACTGAAACAAACAAAAAACAACAATTGAAAAACAGAACAAAAAGTTGGTTCTTTGAAAAAATAAATAAAACTGATAATTCATTAGCTATGCTCACAAAGAAAAGGAGAGTGAAAACTCAAATTATAAATATCTATGATGAAAAAGGAAATATTAGGACAGACACTACAGAAATACAGAAGATAATGAGAAATTATTTTGAAAATTTATACTTCAATAAAGTAAAAATATCAAAGGCATTGACAAATTTTGAGAAACATATGAAATGCTTAAACTAAATCAGGATGTTATGCAGAATTTAAATAGATCAATTTCAAGAAAAGAAATAGAGGACTGGAAATCCTTACATAATAAAATGAAATTAAACCTGTATCTCTCACCATGCACAAAACTCAACTCAAAGTGGATCAAGGACCTAGGAATTAAACCAGAGACCATACATCTATTAGAAGAAAAAGTAAGCCCAAATCTCCATCATATTGTATTAGGCCCCAATTTCCTCAATAAGTCCCCTGTAGTGCAAGAATTAAAGCCAAGAATTAATAAATGGGATGGATTCAAACTAAAAAGCGTCTTCTCAGCAAAAGAAATAATCAGTGAGGTGAATAGAGAACCTACAGAATGGGACCAAATCTTTACCACAAACCCAACAGATAGAACACTAACCTCAAGGATATACAAAGCTCTCAAAAACCTTAACACCAAAAAAGACAAATAACCCAATCAATTAAACAAGGAATTAAACAGACACTTCTCAGAAGATGATATACAATCAATCAACAAATATATGAAAAAATGTTCAACATCTCTAGCAATAAGAGAAATGCAAATCAAAACGACTCTAAGATTTCATCTTACTCCAATCAGAATGGTAGCTATCAAAAATACAAACAAAATAAATGTTGGAGAGGATGTGGGGAAAGGGCACACTCATAATTGCTGGTGGGTCTGCAAATTGGTAAAGCCAATCTGGAAAGTAGTATGGAGATTCCTAGGAAAACTTGGAATGGAACTGCCATTTGACCCAGCTATCCCACTCCTCGGTCTATACCCAAAAGACGTAAAAACAGCTTACTACAGGGACACAGCCACATCAATGTTTATAACAGCACAATTCACAATAGCTAGATTATGGAATCAACCCCGATGCCCATCAGCAGATGAACGGATAGGGAAACTTTGGTATATATACACAATGGAGTACTACTCAGCACTAAAAGAGCATAAAATCACGGCATTCACAGGTAAATGGATGGAGTTGGAGAAAATAATGCTAAGTGAAGTTAGCCAATCCCCAAAAAATAAAGGTTGAATGATTTGTTTGTTATGAAGATACAGACTTATAATGGCAAGGGAGGGAAGATGAGAGGAATGAAGGAACTTTAAATGAAACAAACGGCAGGGGGGAGAAGGACAAGGAGAGAGGAATACTGGCAGAATGAGTTAAACATCATGACCTTAAGTACATGTATGAAGACACAATTGTTGTGAAAAATACTTTATGTAAAACTAGTGACTTGAAAAATTGTGCTCTTTATATGTAATATGAAAGAAATTGCACTCTGCAAGCATGTATAAGAAATTAGAATAAAAAAATAGATTCTAAAAAGAATAAATAAATAAACAGAACTTTAAAGGCCTGTGGGATACAATCAAGTGTGTACACATAATGAAAGTCACATTAGGTGAGGAGAGAAGATGAAAGAAGATTTGAAGAAATAATGGTCAAAAACTTTCTAAATGCAATGAAAAACATTAATTTACAAAGAAGCACAACAAACTTCAAGAGGTATAAACTTGAAATTCCCCCAAATATATCATAATAAAACTCTTCAGGGACAAAGGGAGAATCCTGAAAGTGGCAAAATAGAAGCAACTTATCACGTACCAGGGAGACTCAAAAAGGTCAACAAGTGACTTCTTATCAAAAAACACAGAGGCAGAAGGTGGTGGATGTTATATGCAAAGTGCTGAAGAAAGCAATGGCAGAGGAAAATACTATATTCAACAAATCTTTACTGCTCTCTTAAGGCTTCAGATCCAGTCCATTCCTTATTATTTTCCCTCTTAGAAAATAAACACATATTTGAACCAGAAAACTAATTGACAATAGGACCATCCTTACCTCTTCTCCTGGTTTTCCATGTGCATAGATTTCCACAATATCTCCAAACCTTACCTCTTTCCCATTAAGCTTGGAGAAACAAGTGTTCTCTTTTATATAAGGCAATTCCTTCACCTATGCTCTGAATTCCATTCCCTACCAAATCCTCAGAGAGAACGTTTTATTAAGTTCCTTCCTCCTCTATTTTCAACCTCTTCTATCTGTGCAGATTTCTCCCCCCACCAAAAAAGGTAATCTTTAACTCTCTGTTCCTAACAATAGTCTTAGATTTATATAGGGAACTGAGTGCTGGATGTTTGTCTAGTTATTTTACATGCATCTCAAACTCAAAATGTTTAAAATCAAACACAGAGTCCCCCCACCACCGCATCTCCATCTGCTCCAATTCCTGTGTTCACTGAGAATATGGATGAATGTATCTATGAAGCCAGAAATTAACCCCAGACACCTCCTTCGTCCTTCTGGTGATCCTGCTTCTAAATGTCAAATTATGTTGTCCTATCCTTTCTGCTCACAGTATTGCCTAAGATGAGGTCTCCAACACTCAACATTCACACTTCCTTTTCAGTCACCAAGCTACCCTCCTCAACCCCAGCTTTGTTTACATTCCATCTGCTCTCCAAGGAGCCACCTGAGTCATTTTTAAAAAGAAAATAAAATAAAAAATGTTTGTTTCCATCCCTGTCCTCTACTTCATCTCCTGCCATTTCTCAAACTCCATTCTCAAACTACATTTGGCCTGGCAAAGCCCTCTGAAATTTCCATTTGCAATTATCCCTTGTGTCTCCACCCCTTCACATATACCATCTTCTCTGTTTGGAGTGCATGAATCTGGTTACATGAACTCTAGGGTGCACATAGAATTCATAAAATCATCCTTCTAAATCATACCCTACCTTTGCCTACTTTGATGGGTTTAAAAATATGTCCACAAATACTTTGTCACACTACCATTTAAAAAATGTGGACTTCATTAAGTGATTCACTTGTAACAAATGGATGTGGTGGAAGTCAGTTTAACAGCATCACAGCTTCCTCCTCATCGCACTCTTAGATCATATGCTCTAGGGAAGTCGCTTGTCCTGTGAAGGCACTCAAACATCTTTGAAGAGGTCTGTGTGGAAAGGCTATAGCCATCTGGCTGTCCCTCCTGCTAACAGCCAGCAAGGAAATGAATCCTTCATCTGCAGTCATGTAAGTGAGCTAGTTGTCTCAGCATCAAACCCTTCATCTTCAGATGACCACAGACCTGGCCATGTCACAACAACTCCAACACAGTCCATGATTCCGAACCACCTTACCAATGTACTCTCAATTCCTAACTCACAGAAACTTTGAGGTAGCAAATGTAGTTTTGAGCCATTAAGTTCTTCTAGGGGGAATAATCTATTACACATCAGTCAGTAACCCATATACCACCTCTTTGAAAATTTCCATCACATCACCAAGCTGAGTTAAACTCTTTGCAGACACAATGCTTTCACCATATGGTAGTGCTGAAAGTTAGTCGACCTTCTCTGCTTGTACTGAGAACTGCCAAGCAGCACTGTTACTGTGTTATTGTGTGCCTTCAATATCCACACACTGAAATCAAATGGAAATGAGGATAATTTCAAATGTGGTAGCAAAATGATATCCCATGAGGATTTTGTCCTCATAATTCACAAGAAAGTAGGTAACCAAAATGTAGCAACACATTGTCCATGAGAGTATGCAGAAGAACAAATTATATTATGGCTGTAAATAGAATGAATCTCTACAAGTCTTCTGAATAACACCTTACTTATCCAGCATCATCAAGAACAAAGTTCATCAGTTACCTCTGATAGGGAATTGATCAGAAGTAACTGATCAACTTTGTTCTTATGCCTTTATGTGGTAATATATTTAAAAATAACCACTAACCATTTTTCTGACATGCACTGCACATTTCCATGTACAGGTAAAATGTACTCTCCTTCTTGGATACTCACCATCATCGACTCTTCACTCTTTCCTGGAAGACTCAAGGTTTCCACTAAATCCACAGGGATCATCTCTCCGAGCTGTGCTATCCACCCCCTTCTCTTCAGTGCTCATGATGTCATTTCTAACTTTATAAATGAGTGAGGCTGGCTTGAGCACACTCTTGGGTTATAATTTTCAGTGCATATCAGCAAAGCAACAGTGTGAGAAGTCCTAATAAATTGAGTAAGTAATTTCCAAAAGATTTGAAATGCAACAGGATGAGGGAAGGGAGGGTCAGATAATATGTTTATGAAGATCCCAGATACCCAAAATATAAATATTCAAGTGGAATGGATGAAAGCATGGTAATATAAAAATAAATGGTATGTCAGGCTATAAAACTGGGTGATTTCCCCCCAACACTTCATTATTATCATTATAACAACTTTCTAACAGAAAAAAAAAAAAAGTATTGTTACCTCTCCTACCAAATGCCCTCTCTTGTAGGGATACAAAAACATTAAAGAAGTATAAATTTGAAGGATGCTAAAGATATCTATGACTATTATATTCTTCATTTACCTGAGTAGTTGAATCAAACATTAAAATGTAGGCAAAAACACTGTGGGAAGTGCTAGACTACCATTTACTAGTAAGGATTTGTATGCGTGTTCTATACAGATGTTCACTAGAAAGCCCACAGGTCAGGTCATCTCAAAGGGGGCCTGTGGGACTGTGAAACCAGGATCCCTTAGTACTGTGACCAAAGACTGGAGTTTGCACAGGATACCACGGTCACTCTGAGTGTAACGCCCTTCTGGGAAGCAGCAAGACACCGTCACTCATAATCATGACAGGTTGCTGATAATGACCCCCAACAGATGAGGTGAGAAGGTAAATGTGTGTCTGAAACTTTAACCCCCCAAAATATACATTTAAGATCAATGATTTGAAAAGCATTATGGAATCAACTAATCCCTTAGAAGACTAATAGAAACAAGAAAAAACATGAACTAACAATATCAGCAATGACAAAGGAGGTGTCACCACAGATCTAACATGTTAAAAGGATGGTAAGTGGATGATGAAACAACTTTATGCCAATAAATAACAGCAACTTAAATGAAACAAATTAACTTATTCATGAACATAATCAAGCACTTGTCCTAAATATCAAATCAACATTTAAGGAAGAAATAATGCAAAACTAACATTAATTTTTTCAGAAAGTAGAAGAGGAAGGAACAATTCCTAACTTACGTGGCCAGCTTTGCCCTGATATTGAAATCTGATAAAGACACTGGAAGAAAAGAAAATCATGAGGAATAACCTCATGGACATGGATACAAAATTTCTAAACAAAGTATCAGCAAACAGAATATAGCTATGTTTAAATAAAGGATACTATATCATGACTAACCAGGGCACGGTGGTGCGTATCTGTTATCCCAGCTACCTGGGAGGCAGAGGATGGAGGACTGCCCAGCTGGGGCCCAGCCTGAGCAATACAGCAAGACCCTGTCTTAAAAGAAAAAATAAAGGCAAGAACACACAGGAGGTAACAATGTGAGGATGGAGGTAGGTACTGAGGAATGTGTACCAGAAGCTGGAACGGCCAAGGAATGCAGTCTCTCTTGGGTACTCTGGGGGAATCCAGCCTTACTCACTCCTTTTTCTGGACCTCCTACCTCTGGACTGTGAGAGAATAACTATCTGTCATTTTAAGAAAGAAAAAAAAAAGTATTTTCTTTCAAAGACCCCATGAAGGAAATGAAAAAGCAAACTACCAAGTGGCAGAAAATATTTGCAATACCTGACATATTTTGCTTGAATCCAAGATATATTTTTTTAAAATACAATTCCACAAAAATATAAATATGAAACTATGACCTGGCAATGATATGCCAGGGTTTTGCTCTGTGAGAAATGAAAGCATAAATCTACATGAAGACTCCTATACAAATGTTCATAGCAGCCAAAAATCAGAAACAACGCAGATCTTCAACAGTAGGAAAATAGGTGAACAAAACGTGGCTTGTTAGTACAGAGCACTGCCAAAGAAGCCAGACACAAAAAGATATCTGCATAAAGTACAAGAAGGGACAAAATCTGTGGTGACAGAATTTAGAAAGTAGTTACTCCACTGGGAACACAAGGAAAATTTCTAGAACAAAGAACATGCCGGACATGTAGTTTTAGGTTGAAGCTCCTTTTGTGCATAAAACTGTCAAAATTCACCCAATGGAACATGTAAGTTCTGCATATTTTACTGTACGTAAGTTACATTTTAATTGAAAAATATAATTTAAAAGAACCAATTAAAGTACATATCTCTGCTCAAAGGCTATGGGACTTTTTCTGATTGTACTTTCTTGATTTGGAAATCTTTGATTGTTTTCTTTCCTTCCAGTGAGACGCAGCCGCAGGTCTGCGAGGTGGGGCTCTTCGCTATCCTCTGCACACCCACGCCGGCCCGCGGCTGCAGCTGCTCCCAAGAGCACACTGCATGTCTGTTGCTGTGAAGCCTGCATCAAGTGAGTGAGATGTCATACTATTGCTATGAATAGCATTGTTTTCAAGTAGATACTTAATTTTACTTGCAGCAAATATAATGATCCCATAACTGACAAGGCCTCTCAAGACGCCAAGCTGACTACATACTCAACTCAAAGGACAAAATCCTGTCAGAATGTCAGGGTTAGAATCCTGCATCTACACGAAGCAGATGGGATGACACAGCAGCCCCTGAATCTCAGGCTTCTAACCTGTAAAACAGGCACAACACTGTCGCCGCCGGAAGCGATGGCCGCTTGGAGCAACGAAGCCGCGGGAAGAAGTTCAGAGGCGAACTGGAAACAAACAGCTTTTTTATTCTGAAAACTTTTCTCTCTGGCTCTAACAACAACTTTAACACGCACCACACACACCACCAAACAACCAACACACCAAAAAAACGGCGTAGCCCCGATCAGCAATCTCGGCTCAAGTCTCTCGAGATCCCGGACCAAGTCTCTCGAGATCCCGGGCCAAGTCCCGTGAGACTACGGAAGGCGGCAATGCCCAAACATCTCCATGGCCCGTAGTCAACCGCAATCTTGGCCATCTCCCCAAACAGGGCTCCTGCACAACACAAGCGTTGTTGTCAAAGCATTACTGCAAGGACTAAATAATTGCAGAGGCCTCTTGAATACTCGCCACTCAGGACAGTTCCATGTAAAGCACCACGTGAATACTGCCGTTATTAAGATCTGAACTCCTCCTCATGCACAGACACCACACTGAAAATGAGTCCTCAGAAGATATGTGGGGCAGATTTTAAAAACTTCCTACCAAAACGTGTAAGTACTACAAGGAAACACATAATTCTTATTCCATTTTTATCAATTCAAACTGTGGACATTAATAGTAAGTGAAACTGCATTAGCAAAGAGTTAAAGAGTCAACCACTTTAGACCATTTCCCTAAAAGGGAAATGTGTTTTCATAACACCTTACAAATCCATCAATTTAACAAATATTTATTAGTGCCCATTTAATGTGTTTTTCTTAAAGAAAAACATCACACTTATTAAGTATTGCTGATATGTTTAAATATAAACAACGAAGGTGGGATTTGGGAAAACACAAGTTTACCCCCATAATAAATGGAAACAGCTCTTCAGAAGGACTGGCCAGGCAGGGGAGGCAGCCAGTATCTCACTGAAGAGGCACCCGCTCATGGACTCTTCTGGAAGGTCAGCCCCTCCCTTCCCCTGCAGATTCACTGTGGTACTGAGCCACCCCGAGAGACAGGCCTAATTCTGCAGGTGTCTATTGGGGAACAAAACCCACTTGGAGTCACTGAGACTAGAAGGCGCTGCCGTACCACCCCTTCCATGCCCTGGCTCAGCTCTGAAGAACTACCCCTAAGTCTGGGGGCAGAGGCGGCAGAGCAAAGCCAGTACCGTGCTCTTGATCCGGGGCTTCCAGGTTGTAGCCGTAGCCCAGCAGCGTTCGCACCGCCTCGCGCAGGCTGTCCTTGTTTGATTTCTTGGTTCTGTCATCCAGGAGGGTGTAGGGCACGAGGCGAGGGTTTCTTCTGTTCTTTACATCCTGCAGGGTAAAGAGGTGTGCAGTCATCAAAGCGACACCAGCAGCCCGCGGAACAAAGCAGCTGGCGCACACATCAAAACCCAGTCCAAGGGTAAAAGCTGCCGCTTCACACTCCCTTTGTCTTCCCAGGCTCCAGGAGTCACCAAACCCCCCTCAAAACAAGAGATTATAGCACAGGCATGAGGGCATCAATTTAAAACAGGCTCTCAGTGAGAAGGGGGAAATATGAGGTCATTCACCAAAGCCAGCTTTACTCGCCTCTAACCACCTGCCAGGCTGTCAGGCACTGGGCTAATTTGGAGAACATACACTTTTCCTCGCACAGCTCGCTGACAAGTCTCTGTAACAAGCAGAACCTAATTAGTACTGGTCACCCCTTGGTGGCTGGAGTCAGTGAACAACACAAGGCCTCTTTCCCTTCTTCAGACAGAATCCAGCATGTTATGGGCAGCCACTTCACAGCCCTCCAAGAGCTTGGAAAACATGCACGAAGTCAACTCCATCCACCCAAATCAGGCTACACCAGGAACACTGAAATGACTACCAAACATACCAATAGCCCATCGACAAAGAGGCTCTGGTGTCGCAATGGGGTCAGAATGTTACTGACAAAGGGTGCCTCGTCTTGGGAAAGCAGAGAACTCACTTCAGGGACAGACACAGATGCCCCAAGCACTTAGGCACCGCCTCTCAGGAGAGTCCTTCTTCCCACTCACTGAGACTCTGCTGTGATATCCGCTGAGTTTCCCTATTTCAAGCAGCATAGGCAATTCCTAACTTGCCTTGGCATAAAGAGGAACTGAGAAGCTGTGGATCTCCCTATACTGTGTCACGAACCACAAAGCTTTGGTGGCCAGGAGTGGTCCTGGTGGCCAGGAGCTAGAACTGTTTCATCTCTTCTTTCTTCCAGCAAGTTCATCTGTGATACCTGATTCTGAATGCCTGAACACCTACTCGCACCGGCAGTGAAACCATCCTGTGGCTCCTTGGGGCAGGGCCACTCGCAAACAATCCCCAAACCAACAGGCAGTATAAACAGAGGCTCAGCACTGCCAATGCAGCTGCCAGACACACTGCCCAGCCACATCCCTTTGGACATGGTATGCCCTCCAACTTCTCAATCTAGGAAGTCTGGAGCTCTCGGGAGTCCACTCTGTGCAGATGGTGTCCTGGGACTCAGAATGCTAAAGCTGCTGGCCTCCCTCCAGCACATGCTGAGGTCTGGTATCAGCTGTGCTAGAGGGACAGGGAGGAGGACCATCAACAAACCCCTGCTCTCAAGCTGTTTGGAGTCCAGTTCTGAACTAGAAACATTAACCGGAGGGAGAGGAAAAGCCTAAGACAGCATCATTGCCATGACCCAGCAAACATGCTGTGGGGCAGGCAGGCGGGGGGCATGAGGAGTGAGTGGGCGGGAGCTGGGAGAAGAAATGGAAAAACAGCTCAGAGAAGGAGTAGGAAGCATCTGAGGAGCACCCTCCTGGAAGAGGCAGAATCAGGGAGATCCTGCTCTGTCTCCAAAACACATGTCTTCAAGGCAAGTGAGTGTTCCTCTTGCAGAGAACCAAAAGACTCCTTAACCTCTCTCTCTCTGGTGAAAGTTCAGATTAGCATTAGCACATGCATACACACAGCACGTTAGACTTAATGTTAACATTCGCACTGATATGACCAGCATAACCCAATACAAAAATATCATATCATTTCATGGAGTAAATCATGCCAAGTTTTCTTCTTTTTCCAAATGATATAAGCCACTGGATTAGAAGGGCTTTGGAAATGCATTTTCCAAACCATGTTTTAGACTTTATATGGAATGCTATTCTAAGTCTAAATGCAATAATCCATTTTATTCCTGAAAATCTTCATGGGAGGGGATCCCACCAGAAGCTGGCAAGAAGCACTGTGATAAGAAAGTGGAGGACTCTGGTCTGGACCGCAGTCCTGCTTCTGCCACCTGCTAGCCGTGCAGAGCTGGGCACGCTGCTCTTTCTAAGGCTCCGTGCACACCCTATGTGAAGTGGTCATACTTTAATCCCTCCTCTTGCAAAGGCAGCTGATTCCCACTGAAGGGGATCTCCGAGGACATGCCAAGATGCCCGTGTACCTGCTGGATGCCGTAAGTCCAGCCCTGGCGGATCCGATCCCGGGCCCACACGTTGTGAGCGTTTTCTGCCAACTTGTCCACCACTGCTTCCTGAGAGGGGGTGAGCTTTATAAAGCTCAGGTCCATGGGGGCAGGCTTGTATCCACTTGTCAGCTGGTAGCTACAAAGCAAAGAAATTCATGATTAAAATTTACAATCCTATGATAGTCTCGTCATGGTGTCCCCTCCCCCCCCATCCCAACTCCTCCAGAAACCGGAGTGGACCCCAGGGGTGAGGACAAGCGAGCAAGCCTGCACCCCCCTCACTTCAGCTGACACAGTTAGGCAGAAAAGCCACAGGACCTGCATGTTTCCATCGCCACACCAACAAAACGGAAATAGGATGACTTGTTCACTTTTCAAAGATGCTATCATTGCATGAGTTCCTAATGGTTAAGGCTTTTGAATAGTTTAAATCAAGCTACCCATTAACTATTAAACATCTAATGGATTTTTCTTCCTGTAAAGTTCTCATTTTCTTCAACGTTTAAATGTTATAGTAACATAATATTTGTTTCATGAATCATCTTTTTTACTATCTGTTCCTTATTCTACAGGGAGATTCTAATGTGTTTGTAATTTATTTCTCTATTGCCATCCCTAGTTATGTTACCAAGGAAGCCACTAAATAAGAGAGGCACCAAGAGGGACAGAAAATCTCAGCTACGCAATCATCTAAAACGTGATTACATTTTATTTCCCTGGAGTCCAGGGAACTCGGAGCAGGGGCTACTTCCACACTCTGAGAGACAGACATAAGGTCTTACAACAGCTGGAAACTTTAATCTTTGGAAGAGTGCAAAACTCAAAATGTTGACCTCTCAGCACACACTGCCAAGGGCAGTGGTGCCACGGGCTCCGTCCACAGTGTCTTGCCCCTGAGACTGGCACAAAGCCAGGTCACCATGGCTTTTGGCTCATTCTTCTGGTTTATTCCCAATGATCTACCTATACCTTGATCTGTTTCTGATCCATTTTTCTGCCATTATATCAAAACAATTCTCAGCCTCTTGTTAAATAGTTTCTGAAGGAATTAATTTTATTTGTCAGATTGAATGTAAATAAACATACATCTTTTTTTAATGTTTTATTAGTTGTTGGTGGACCTTTATTTTATTTACTTATTTATATATGTGGTGCTGAGATTCAATCCCAGTGCCTCACGAATGCTAGGCAAGCGCTCTACCACTGAGCCACACCCCAGCCCATAAACATACATCTTCATCTCAAAGATTCTCCTTTTGTGAAAATAAAAATTTACCAGATAATAATACTAGCTTTAAAAAAAGCATCTGAACATGTGAGAAAACAGTCTTTGAAATGAAACTATAAATCATCCTTCTCCAGCTGATAGCTGACATCACAAGTCACACTCCTGTGAGACCAGAAAGTTTCTCCACTTTGGCCACAGCTGTCCCCAGTACCTAGCATCGTGTCCAGTTCATGGTGAGCATTCAATAAGAATTTATTGAATAAATCAAGGCACTGCAGCAATGAATAGTTTTTAAAGTTACCTTTACCTTAATTACTTCTATTTCTTTATAAAACATCTTAAAATAATTTATCTATAGGCAACAATCACAGGATATTCTGTTTCAAGTAGATTAGATTGGTCTAGCAAATGCAAAAATTACAACTAATTACTGGCTTATGTCATTCAATTAACAGTAAATTTATAGACATGAAATTTTCTTCTGTCTTAAATCAGAACTCTATATACCTGGATCAATAAAGAAGCTACGTGACATTTTTTTGATCCTCTCATATCATTGGAACTTACAGATTTCTGAGGTTTCAGTGTAGAAGCAAATTTGCAGGCTCTCAGTACAGTCACATGTACAAGTTCTCATTCAGCTAACATTTTCTTCAAGAAAGAACACCCAGAACCTTCAATATGCTGAACAGTAACCACACTGACGGAGTCTAATTTTCAAGTTGGATGTTATTTGCTGGAGGCAGCCTGCAGAGTGATGCAGAACCCTGTCTACACACCTCCCACCTCTCTTCTCGGTCCCCTGAGGGGCCCGCAGGGACACAGGACAGGACAGCGCACACCCTTCCTCTCGCTCTCCCTCTCCCGTTGCCTTCATCCCACCCGGCTGTCACGGGACATGCAGATGATAAAGATCTGGCATCAAGAATCACCAATTAGAGCTGAGGCTACCTTACTGCACCCTCAAAAAGCAGAGAGAACTCCTGGCAACTGGTCTAAAGCAGGCTTTCTAACAATGTCACATGGACTGGGAAGGTATTTTTGAAAGTTGGAGGGTGGGAAAGAGGTCCTTGCAAACAAAAAATTACAAACAAGTTCTACTAATGTGTGAAGCTGTAAAATATTGCCATAGCATTCCACTTTGTTTTCTAAGTTTTCCTCTTCCTAGGCAGAATTTACTTTAATCTGTGATCACAGTGAAAACCCATGGAGTTGAGTTCGCATCTGTTAGTTTGAAGAAGCACAGTAATTAGTTCACACTCATTTTCAGATGTGAACTAAAATTTATTTTACCTGGCTTTCCACCTGTGCAAATAAATAAATAAATAAATAAATAAATAAATAGCAAGCCTGTAGGTATTCTGACCGTGGTGGTAACGTACAGGGAAGAGTTCCTCTGGTAAGCAAACTCCCAGGAGGGAATGGAGGAGGTAACAGGCACTCTCTTTCCAGCAATTTCTCCTTGAAGCTAGTAAGATAACTATACAGGTGCAGTATCTAGTTACTATGGTAATATCTTTGGAGAAAAGGGCTCAGTGTCTTAATTAGCCTGGACTTTGATCTCAGTTATCTAGCACCTGGGATTAAAGGAATACTAAATAATAATGTAGTCATGGTACTAATGACCTAATGTAACTTTTGATATAAATAAACGTGACTGCTTGGAGGAGAAGCCACTCTTTCTCTCTCTTTCCTGCCTTTGCATCTTATCTCTGTGTCTCCTTTTATTTTCCTTACACAAGCTTAAATGGTTCTTTTAAATAATTAATAATTCCATCCAAATTCAAGTTACTATCACTTCTCTCAAGGCTTTTAATTTCCACATCTGTTGCACTAAAAATCATGTTCCTATAGAGTAAAAACAAATACAAATATCTTTTAAGTTCATAAATTCAACCAACCCTATTTGATGAAAGTGATGACAGAATGAAATGACTGCTTCACCAACTGAATTAATGGTATGAACAGTAGTAATTTATAAAACCCCTTTTCCATGTGTAGTACATCTTGACAAAGGAATGAAGAATCAAACCATCATAGCAAAACAAAGAATATGTTAAAAAGGAATTAAATGTACTTCAGCAAATAATGTCCATTTCATTAATACCATTTAAAGAGGTACATCAAGCTCAACCAATAGCTAAAGATCTATTATTTTATGGTCGAAAAAGAATAACCAAGTCTTGAACAGAATGGGATTGACATGGACCTTGGAAGCTGAATGATTTCAAATGGTTTCAGACTGATTCCTAGCAATTGAAAGCAAGTAGAGATTATGATGGTAATTCCTTGGAAGTAAAAGTCCACAGCCCCCAAGATAGGAGAAAGTCCTATCACTTCCAAGTGCATTAACACAAAATATGCACAGTTCATATAAAAGACTTCTGCATTTTACATGCCACCTTCTCAAACTTCCTGGAAAAATTCTGCCAGAATCAGCCCTGGGTTCATCTCTTCTTCCACCTATTTGTCCAGCAGGTTGGTTGTTTGGCTTTTATTCCCCTCCTTTGACATGCCAGGTCTCTGTGTCATCTATCATCTACAAAATTAGCTTCTGAGGAATATAGATGAAATTAAGCAAATTCAATCTGTTGGCTTTCCAAATACCAAAACTCTCCTAGTTAATAGCTTTTAGTTTTATTTTGACAAGTATTATAATGTAATAATACAAAACAATAAAAACAACAGTGAATAATGAATTACCCAAACAGCATGGGTTTCAGTTTCCTTACAGTAAAATGTCTTTTTAAATAACTCTGGAAAAAGAACAAAACAAATCCAAAATAAACCTGGCAAGGGGCCAGCTCCATTTGCATCAAGTTCCCCAAGATGTAAACAGAACATCGGCAGCACTTGGCCCAGCTGAGGAATCCTCGGGTTAAGCAGCAGCTCAGCTGTGCACTTTACCCATGTGACCCACATGATTCCTATGCAGGTATTCTGAAGGAGCCTTGGGAAAGAGCTTGGTATCATCTCACTCAAGGGCCAATTAAAGTGAGGCAGCAAAACATGGCAGAACACCAAAAACACTAAGAAGCAAGCCTTTCCTTTTTTTCCCAGCCACCCCCACTTTCCGAGCTTGCTTGTTTAGCATGAATCAAGTTAAATGAAGCTTGGAAATCATGTTGTGAAAGATGTGCAGTAAACATGAAAAGATGATGTCCAAGTTCAGTGGATGTTAGCTGTAAATTTCAATAGCAAATCAGCCCTGCAAGTGCCTCAGAACAAATGAGAAGATCTCAGATGACTGCACACCAGAGATACTAAAGAACAAGTTTTGCTGGAAGCACATCTCCTAGAAATGAATCCTGGGCTGACATCTCACAGAAAGCAAGCAGAGAATACTCAAAAACCATTCTCCAAAAAACAAACATGGAAAAATTAATTTTGACATAGAACTTAGAAAAATAAAGTATAAGAGATGTATTTCTTCTACTATTTCACTTATTTTTGCATGTCCATTTATTTTAAAAATACACCTCTAACACGCCTCTGTGCCGTGTTCCCACCCCTGCTCCTTCATGCTTTTAGGTCTTCCATGAACACTCGGTCCTCTTGAAGTAAGATCAGGAAGCATCCTCTGTCCCCAGGAAAGAATCATTTTAAAGACAGACCCCAAAATCTACCCTTCACTTTTTAAGTTTTTACTATCACAGAGAATAGCCCTGTGATCATAAAAGTATCTCTTCTGACACCAAAAAGCAAGAGCTTATCCTTTGGGATGGGAAGGAAGGACATGGGTTGTTCAACCCAAGGTCTCCAGTCTAAGGCAGGCTGAGGTCCCAGAGCCTAGAGGCAGGGAGACTCAGAGGAAAGCCAGCACCCCTACCTCTACCCAGATGCAACCACAAAGATCCCCGCAAAGCCACAGCAAACCTGTGTCCTGCTTCCC
This sequence comes from Tamias sibiricus, assembly GCA_025594165.1. Lineage (NCBI taxonomy): Eukaryota > Metazoa > Chordata > Mammalia > Rodentia > Sciuridae > Tamias > Tamias sibiricus. The sequence continues at coordinate 98,491,368 of CM046669.1, forward strand.
AGGTGGCACCCAGGGAAATGGCCAGCTCCCATCATTTTGTACCCCTAAGCCCTCGTTCTCAAGAGACCAGATGTGGTGACGAACCAAGTCCCTCTGTTAGGCTGAAGCAACCCCTTATCCACCACGCCCCTACAAAGCCCATGCTATCAGAGAGGGCTCACCAGTTCTCAGCACTGCCCAGGGAGACAGAGAAGAGCACAGATGCAAGGGGAGCCCAAGCTTGGACCCAACCCCACAGATCAGAAGGCAAGCACTCCCCGCCCCCCCCGGAAGTCTCCACCAGAGGCGAACGCTGACCAGCCAGCCAATGACAGCCAGATCAAGAGAATGGCCAAGAACGGGGCACCCTTCGCAACCCGTGAAGAGCCCAGAGGGTAACCTGGAGCTCCAGTTCACCAGCCAACACACACGCAGCAGTTCAAGGAGCCAACACGCCATCACTGAACAACAGGGTCACAAAAACCTACACAGGAACTGTGTTCGCACTGGAATCAGGGAGTCCACAAAACCAATTTGCGGAAAATAGTATGCTTGAAGATTTCAGTGCTGTGGGAAAAATGAAGCAGCAAAGGGGCACGGGGGAAGCACAATTTTAAAGAGTACAACTTTAAAGGGGTTGAGGACAGTGGCTTTGGGATGATGCTGCTGAAGATCTAAAGGATGAACAGAAAACATCAACTAGGCTAAGTCTGTAGTGAACAGGAGGACTGAGTTCCCAGTACCAGCCTGAACTCTGGCTTCCAGGCCCATTGGGTTTCAATCTGAAATTCATCTGATGAGAAATGAAAAACTTTACCTACGAGTGCATTTTCAAATCTGTGATCTGTGAGAATTACTCCCTACCTATAAAAAGAGTGTTAGTTTTTTTCCTCTTCATAGTTACAGTGTCTTATTACAGAGAAATCAATGTGTATCACTTTTCCTTAGGTAGTATTTATGTAATCTGTGTCACATCCACAGTATGTATATTCTTGCTTTTGTGCTGCTGGGAAGGGAGTCGAGGGCCTCACGCTTAGGCAGGTGCACTACCACTGAGCCACCCCCAGCCCAGTAGCTGGGGGCACAGCTCCATCTAAACATTCACTTCAGAGTCAGCTTAAATCAACATATGCATGCGTGCAGTGAGAATATCATTCTCAGCTTTTCCTGTCCTGTCACTGCACTGCCCATCCCAAGCAGAAGCCTCACATCGCTAGGGAAAAGGAAGTGGTGGGAAAGGGCAGGAAAACTAGTACTAGTTTAAGAAAGCTCTCAGGCGATTCTGATATGGCTTTTCCCAAGTCAACACCAACCATCTCTTCGCCACCCGAGACAGACACGTGCAATCAGCTTCTGACCTGTGCTAAAGCAAAGCTTCAATAAATGACATTAATGCTCAAAAAGTTTATTTTCATTTCAGTCAGTAGTCTTTTTCATCTCAGGCATATTAGATATCAGGGGCCACATGCTCTTGGAGTAGATTCCTCTCCGGTGGCATTTTTTTATTTGTACAGTAATTCAACTCAATGCTCATCAAACCATGCAGTGGGTAAAAGGCTTGATTTTACAATAAAAGTGGGAAGATGAATGAATTTAAGAACAGATAATGTGTTGTATTCTTCATTTCTTGCTTATTTGCTTTGAGATAAGGGAAAGGAGGAGAATCCGGCAGGAAAGGACAAAAACCACAACGAATCATACGTTCTGCAAAAATACTTAATTTTAGGGCAACGATGTGTATCAGAAAAAAAATGAACATACAAATTGTTGTCACATAGGGAATATAAGCTTTAAAACCAATCAATGTACTGATCTTACATTCAAAATTCCCTGAACTATATGCAAAAGAGATGGAAGCAGAAACAGCCTAATCTGGGAAAATGTACTATGCCACAATGTCGCTCTTTCATACGCCACAGCCCTGGGGCTGTGGCAGAAATCTGCCTTGCTTGTGACAGTTACACAAAGCAATTTGGAAGGCACGTAGGTGCCATATAAAGTAACACCTTGGAGCTCGGGGTACACACACCTGCAGCAAAGACAGCCAGCAAGCGAGACTCGGGAAGCGCAGAGGCAAACATGGTTCACAGCAGCAGAAGGCAAGAGAAGGGAGGTGGCAGAGGGCCCTTGCCAAGCTCTGAACCAAAGCAGTCCTCACACGGAGGCCCTATTTTGCTTGAGTAGTTTAAGAAGAATGAAGCCTTACTTCTAGAGCGTGTTCTCTTCCACTTTTGTGGCTCTACAGTTATCACTGGGCTGTGCATCCACACCTCCAGGGCAGGAGGTTTTGCCTCTAAGATGGCCCAACTAGCTCCATCAGCATCTTGTCTCCTCTAATCCGGTCAGTATTAACTTTCTTGGAAGGCAGCTCTTATGACACCTGGACAGGGTCGTATAAAATCTTGCCCTTGAATCCATCCATTCTCCCCTTTACAACCTGTCTTCCCTGGTTCCTTCCCACTGCTCTGTAAACATGCTCATGTGTCTCCTGGGCTATCGAAAAGGGTTCCTTCCCCGTGTCCTTCTGAAACCAGCAGCCTGTCTTTTCTCAACTTCTTAAAACTCAGTATATTGAATCTGCTGTGGTCTTCTCATTCACTTTTTAAGAAGTTGATTGCAATCTGCTGTTAGTAACCAGCCACCTCTTCATTACTTCAGTTCATACCTTTGCAAAAGTGTCGGAACTTGAGTATACACTTCGAGCTCCCAGGTTGCCCCTTCACTTACCCCCAGAGGGAATGACTTCCCTGATTTTGAAGTTGGATGCTCCTAGGCACAATTTTCCTAGGCATACTGGGCTCTGTAAACCAGATCTAAGCCGCACATCACATTCCTAAAGTTTAAACAGTATTATATTGTGCCCACTGTTAGCGTTTGCTTTTTCTCAAGGCAATGTGTTTGAGATTTTTCTTGCAGACTCATTTACCTATAATGAATTTGTTTAGACTACTCTACAGAAACCCAATACAGACATCTGAAAGTTAGTTTTAGATTCTCATGTCTTTCCAATTTGCTGTCACTACAATCTATGCTACAGTGGATCATCTTTTCAGGTGTGTGAGGGTTTTTTTTGTGGGGGGGGGTGGGGGGCGGTGTACCAGGGATTGAACTCAGGAGCACTCAACCACTGAGCCACATCCCCAGCCCTATTTTGTATTTTTTATTTATAGGGGGTCTCAATGAATTGTTTAGTGTCTCACTTTTGCTGAGGCTGGCTTTGAACTTGCAATCCTCCTGCCTCAGTCTCCCAAGCGACTGGGATTACGGGCATGTGCCACCATACCTGGCCTTCAAGTATGTTTTATATGCAAAAGCTTCTCTAAGGTTCATGTCTGGATAATAAATAGTCACATCCTCTCCCAATTTTATATGAGATCAGGCTAACTTGGTCTTCACAATAGTTGTATTAATTGAAAGTTCTATGAAACTGCTCAGTTTTTGCCAACCTTGCGAGGGCAAAACAGCTTCTCCTTGTGATTTTAATTTACAATGACTGCCTTGATATTAGTAAGGTTGAATGTCTTTCATGTTTATTGGATATAAATTATCTGTATCCTTTGCTAATTTTTCTATCAGGACATCTAATTAATTTTTAGGAATCTTGGTATTGTTCTGTGAATCTTTTCACTTAGTTTATTATCTCCTCTGATGCACATGAGTTTTTCAATGTAGTCAAATTTATTAGACTTTTGTTTACTCAACAGTATCTATGGAGCATTTAATCATATGCTGGGGTTTTACAGTGAAGGAAGCCAGGTGGAAAATCAGCAAATAAGTTTTCACCATGTCACAGTATGATTAGAAAGATAAAGCAGGGCAAAGGAAATGACAACGGCATTAGAAAGGATATGGAGGAAAGCCCTCTCCAAAAACATTTTGTCCAATTAAAGATTTAAATGAAGTGAGAATGAGCATTTTTTCTGTTAAAAAAAAAAATGCTTCCCGCTCCAAGGTCATGAAGATAGATGCTGTTGTCTTCACGAACTTTTGTCTTGTGCAATTAGATCTCAACCTGCAAACATCTGTGTAGGGGGCAAGGGAGAAATCTAGTACTTTTCCCATTTTGAAATCAATTATCTGACCTCTGCTAAGAGGTCTATCATTTTCCCACTTACCTGCAAGAACACCTTCAGCATGTATCAAATTTCCACATGTGCACATATGTATTTTGGGACTGCCTTTATCTCATGTGTCTCAACTTTATATCACCCAGTGTAACGTTTTTTCTACCCTCAACGTTAAATTTTTTGTTCAGCTATGTTGACATTTACAACTATAATTCATTCATTTTATTAGACCATATTCAACATCATCCTGAAGAATATTCCACACACACCCCAATAACCTGCCCTTTATGTATGTATGTATTTACTTATTTATTTTTGCGATTGCAAATAATATCACTATGGACAATACTTGCATATCTGTTGGCACACACTTTCTCCACGGCATCTCTCCAAGGGTGGAACTGCTGGTTGAGAAGGTGTGCAATGCACAACTTGGTGTAATGAGTCCAAAGTGCTCTAAAATGGTTCTGAAACCCCACCCTTTCAGGGTATGCTGACCTGCATCCAGGCCGATGCCAGTTACTGTCAATTCCCTAACTGTGGCAAATGGAGTAAAAATTAAATGGTGTCTCATGGCGAATTAAGAAATAGTCCAGACTGCAGGTGAGAGGAGTTCTCATTAAATACCACAGGGAGAGGACTCAGTTCTTCTAGGAGACAAATTTACTGCAAACCCTGTGTCCTGTCTTAATTTTAAAAAGAACTGAGATGGTTGTTACATGGACATGTATTAACCCATTTGATTCAACAGGAAAAGAAACACTTCTTTATGAAAAAAAGGTAATTATTTTACTATTTGTTTTGACAGTGAAAATCAGTTTTACCAACTAGGTTATAGGGGAAAAAAATCCACTAATGGAACACGTTAAATTGTACCCCAAGGTTTTAGTGAAGTACAAACACACAAATATACACGAAGAGAGCACAGTATAAAAATTATTAACTATGTTATGCTTTCAAAGATAAATATGAAATTAACATTTCCATTTTCTTATCCAGGTAAAAAAGAAACAGGTATATTTACTGATTTGTTGTGCTTGGGTTTTTATTTTTTATTATTATTTTTTATCTTTTTAGCACTAATACCACCTTTTTCATATACATTCCAAAAATCTGAGAGAACTGAATGACCCTAATGACAGGATAATGAATTCCTTTGCAAGTTACATGTTTTCCAATTATTTTGTTCTCATAAAATTGAACAAAGGCCTGATTGAGTTGTTACGAGAAAGATCATTAAGCGGGAGTTTTCATGATAAACAGCAGTGATTTTTGGTTCACTGAACTGAATGATCTTTTTAATAACAAAAATTATGTATGTGAGCAAAGAATACAACTGATTTGTATTTGTCTCAAAGGCAAAGACTGTTGGACAAAAGAACATCACTCAACAGCATGATCTAGTGTGGTGCAAATGGACTGGAAATAGAGTTCAGAGAAAAATGAACAATGTAAAATTCCCAGTTATCAATGTTTTCATGTGTTTTGTTTTGTTTTGTTTTGTTTTGTTTTATTTTGTGGTACTGGGGATTGAACTCAGGGGCACTCGTCCACTGGGTCACATCCCCAGCCCTTTTTTGTATTTTATTTAGAGACAGGGTCTCACTGAGTTGCTAAGTGCCTCACCATTGCTGAGGCTGGCTTTGAACTCGCGATCCTCCTGCCTCAGCCTCCCAAAGTGCTGGGATTACAGGCATGTGCCACCGCGCCCGGCTGTTTTCATGTGTTTTTAAGAAGATTCTGATGGCAGATAGCTCAGCTGCTACCATTAGATGTACTAAAAACTGAAGAGAAAGGATCACTTCAAAACACAAATGAAACTTGCCATAAAATAACTCCTTTCCTGCCTGTTCACACATTTGGAGAACACATCTAGAACATAAGAATGTGCAAGGTGTGACACAGCTTCCACCAGGTCTCTGGAAACAATGAGCACGTGTGTGCAGCCTACTGCGCAAGGCCCTGGCTGGCATGGCTTCATTTTCAGCAGGCACAACATTTCCACTTGGGTTTCATGTTTATCTGGGGGAGCCTAAGGCCTGGGGATACAACAGAAATGATGGGGGGCTATTTTGTTCTCATCTCCATGATATTATTCACCATGTTCTCAGACTTGCTACTGATAATGTGTGGTCTCCACCAATGGTACAGAAGACACAGAGACAAACCCACACATCTGCAGACATCTGATCCTTGACAAAGGCACCAAACTGGAGAAAAGACAGAACTTTTAACAAATGGTGCTGGAGAAACCTGTTATCCATATGTAGAAGAATGAAACTAGACCTTTCTCTTACCCTACACAAAAATCAACTCAAAATGGACCAAAGTCCTAAGAATTAGACCAGAAACTATGCAACTCCTAGAAGAAAATGTAGGATGAGCACTTCAAATTTTAGGCACAATGATTTTCTCAATAGGACCCCTAAAACTCAGGAAATAATGCCAAAAGTTATGGGATGACATCAAATTAAAAAGCTTATGCACAGCAAAGAAAACAATTAAGAAAGTAAAGTGAGAACCTTCAGAATGGGAGAATTTCTTTGCTAGCTACTCTTCTAACAGAGGATTAATATCTAGAATATATAAAGAGTTCAAAAAGTGTAACACCAAAAAATCAAATAACCCAATTAAGAAACAGGCAAATGAATCGATCACTTCTCAAAAGAGGAAGTGAAAATGACTAACAAATGTGTGAAACAATGTTCAACATCATTTAAATTAGGGAAATGCAAATCAAGTACACTGAGGAAAGAGAACGGGAGAGGGGAGGGAGGGCAGGAGGGAAAAGGGGATCACGAACTGAAACTACATTCCATGCAGGTATGAATTTGTCAGGATGAACCCAACTGCTGTGTACAACTATAAAGCTCTGATAAAGAAAAAAAAACTTCACCAAGATTTCATCTCACACCAGCCAGAATGGCAGTCATCAAGAATATAAATAATAATAAATGCTAGAGAGGCCATGGAGAAAATGAACACTTTTACAGTGTTGGTGTGACTATACATTAGTACAATCACTATGAAAATCAGAAGGGAGTTTCCTCAAAAAACTAGGCATGAAATCACCATACAACCCAGCTATACCACTTCTCAGTGTTTATCCTGAAGAATTAAAGTCATCTTACTACAGTGACATATGCATACCCATGTTTATAGCAGCAAAATTCACAATAGCTGAACTATGAAACCAGCCCAGGTGTCCGTCAATAGATGAATGGATAAAGAAAATGTGGTGTATATATTTATAATTTTTATATCCACTTTTCTTTATTCAGCCATAAAAAATGAAATTATGTCATCTGCAGGAAAATGGATGGAACTAGAGACCATAATTTTGAGTGAACTAAGTCAACCTCAGGTGGTCAAGGGGCATGTGCTTTCTCTGACATGCAGAAGCTAGAGAAGAAAAATGAAATGGAGGTGGATCTCATGGAAAATCAAAGAGAGATCAGTAAAGGAAAGAGACCAAAGGGTGGGAGGTGGGGAGAGAGGGGGTAGTGCTAGGGAGTGATACTGACCAAATGATATTGTTATATTGTTTGCGTGTATGAGTATGTAACTATCAATCTCACCATTATGTACCACTATAATGTACCATAAAAATGTGGGAAAAAAATAATGTGTGGTCTGCAAATAGTGGCTTGAATATCTACATTAGAATAAATAAGAAAATAGTAACATCACAAAACAGCTACCATTCATCACATGCCTGGTCGTTTAGTACCTAACACTTCCCCATGACGCAGGTGACGTCAAGGACTGTTAGCAGTGAGGACAGCAAGGTTTACACAGCTAAGCACTGCCACAGGTACAGGTGACAGCGCTACAGGCAGAGCCACTCCTACAGCACGTGCCTGCTCCTTTCCCATCTTCAAACAGAGATAACAAAACCGACTCCATGATTACTCCTCAAGCATGTTTTCTTTACGAAAGTAAATAAAATTATAAACGATTTTGATAGAAAATGGAAAGTCACATACCATCATAAATACAGATGTAAGTGTTCACATGCACAAACACTAGGAATAAGACTCTTTACAGAACACTCCCAAACCTACTGAGCTTTGATCCTCTTCTCACCACCTGAGAGTCTCCTGTCCCACCACAGACGTGAAGCAGCCCGTGTGTTTTGGCTCATTTGAGTTTTTGGATCCACACTGGATGGTCAAGTGCCAGGGAGGCTCCCAGGCCTCCCTGAATCTGCGCAGGCTACACAGACTGCACCCTGGAGTGCAGTGTCACTGCCTGCCACTCAACTTACTTCTTGGGGAGCTTCATTTTTTTCACCTTTTCTTCAGCATGTTCATCCGCTATCCCTACGTGACATCCTAGTGCCAACAAAGTCCTGCAAAACAAAAGCAGACATGAGCCGCAGGTGCCTTCCCCATGAACAGACCACACAACCTAATGACTGTGAAGGGGACAGTGATCCACACTCAAAGCACAGCACAAGGCTGTTGTTTCAAAGCTAACCAAAAAAAAAATTTTTAATTTTTACATAGTTGTAGATGGACAGCATGCCTTTATTTTATTTATTTATTTTTTATGTGGTGCTGAGGATCAAACCCAGTGATGCCTCATACATGCTAGGCAAGCGCTCTGCCACTGAGCTACAGCCCCAGCCCTAAACTAAGATTTTTTTATTTTTAATTCTTTTACTTTTGAATAAGGAGTAAGACCCTAAAAATTGAAAGGGCACAAAAAGGAGTAACCGGAAAGTTAAGTCTCCCCCAACACCTTCTGTCTAGTGCTTTTTCCTTCCCCAGAGGCACAGACTACTGCCATTTTTGTACATCTGCTGAGGGTCTGTGTGTGCGTGTGTGTGCCAATAGTGGTGTTTCTGCCTTTCATACAAATGGGCACATACAAGAGGTATTTCTCTATGATTCACTCTTTGACTTTATAATACAACCTTCAGATCACTATCCTTTCACATAAAGCTTGACTTGTTTTTTTAACCTCCCTGAAGTATTCCCTAAGTTGGAAACGTCAGAATGTTTTTAACCCATTTTCTTTTCATTGTCTGCAAGGCAATCTTCAGTCTTCAGCTATTATAAACAATGCTGCAATGAACAACCTCTTGCACTGAATACACACACCACACCCCACTACATGTGTACCTACCTGCCCATCTGGACATGCATGTGTATGTTGGTCCATTTACCCATCTGGACATGTATCTGCATGGATGGACTGATGCAGAGATTGATAGAGCAATAGATGTCCAAACACATTTTCTAAATAAATAATGTGTCATTTAAAAGGAGACTGAAAACGGACAAGAAATGGGGGCTAAAGGGTGATTAGAAGCTGTAAGAGAGGGAAGGGAGAGTCCAGTAGACTCCTAGACACCTGGTTTGTTCTGGGGCACCTGAAAGCAGAAGACAGGGAAACTCAAAGAAGACTAAGATGGAAAAGGATAAAAAAAAAAAAAAAATCAAAGTTTGGGAAAGATGTGCAATATGCGAGCAAGCAGTCATCTGGGGGACACGTGGAGGGACACCCTGAACGGCTCCCAGCATGACTGCTTTTGAGCGCCTGCTGTGGACCCCAGGTCCTAATGACGCATCAATGCAGGTTCGTCAGTGTAACACCTGGTGGGGGATGTGGATGATGGGGCTGTGCACGGCCTGGGGGAATCCCTACCTTCCTCTCCACTTCTGCTGGGAACCTAAAGCTGTTCTAAACAATCAAGTCATAAAAATAACCACAGCATATGCCTCCATGAAGCTTAGAGTCTCGCAAGAAAGGCAAATATTAAATAACCCTGACAAGTGAGATTACGAATTACAATGAGAGCTATAACAGTTCTGTAAGGTGCTCTAAGAGAGGGCAGGAAGTGGTGGGGAAATCCCCACCAAGGAAGTGCTGTGAGTGGAAACTGAGTGTAAGAAGGGAAGAAGCTGTGCGCGACAGGCAGAGAGCTTTCTAGGGAAAGGAAAGAGAACAGACAAGGCAGCAAAACACACTGAACTCCCTGGAAGGAAGAGGTCGTGGGGCTGGGACACAGGGAGCAAGGGAGGAGGTAAGGCGCAGACTCAGAAGGCCCTGCAGTGCCCGTGAGGACGGGGTTCAAGAGCAAGGAGAAGCCACTGAAGGGCTTTAAGCAGCCCGCGTGGAAGCAGGCGTGTGCATGTGTGGACATGGGGCTCCCTGCGCAGCGTGTAGAGACACAGGGTGGTAGGGCCAGTTGGGAGACTGTGGGGAATCTGGGTGACAGTCAGTGATGACGTGCACAGCGGCACTGGGGGTGGGGGACAGACTGGAGTTGCGCTTGGAAGGACTAACGATGGGCTGGACACGGGGTTAAGGAGGTGTCCAGGAAAACTCTGGGCTCCTGGCTGTGCAGCCAGGTAAGTGGCCTGGAGCACAGTTGACAAAAAGGTGACACTGCTTCATGATGCACTGAGGAACACGTCACCTGTGGGCTGGGATGTACACCTGCTCCCCTGAAAGCAGGTGTCTGTGTTAAGGATCAACACCAGGGCACTGTGAGCACCTGTGTGGTGATTAAATCGTGGTGGGGTGAGAACAGCGGTAGAGAGTGAGCTCCAGGGGAACAACGGGCCCAGCACTCACCAGAAAGGTGGAAACATGCAAGACTGGGAAGACTACTGTCAGCAATGACCAACGGCAAGAACAAGTGCAGAGCAGGGAGAAGAGGAAGGACCACCACATGGCGTTCCTGGAGAACAATGGCGGCTTGCCCTTACCTGCTGTCTCCCCTGCACTGCTCTTCTCCACTGTCCTGTCCCCGAGTCCTCCCTCTCCTGCCCCCACATAGGTACCAGTGTCCTGTAAATGATGCTCAAGAAAAAATACTTAGCCAGGGAAAAAAATTCACTGAAGTCCATCTGTGTGTTAACTTCCCAAGAAACATTCTGCAAAAGTATGTTCTTTGTTGGTTAAACACCATTATAATCTTAATTTCCAAACCATGACTTATTGATTCAGGATGTAAGACCCAGAATTTGTACAATATTGTATCAACTGAACATGAAACCAGAAGCTAGAATGCGAGCCCCCGAGTCCACTCAGGGACACCTGGCTGCACACTCTAGTGACCTACGCTGTTCCCAAGGAGGTGTCAAAACTCTGTGATGCTATACCATATGCAGGTGACAAGTCAGGTGTAGAGTAAGTCATCGACCAATGATTTACATGGCAGAGAATCACAGAAAGAGCATCACATTATATTCACAGTAAATCACTCCTCCATCCAAAATGAGCAACATGCTGGAGTAACTTTTCTGCTTCTTCACTACTGTCATGTCTCAGGAGTCAATGAACAAGGGTGTTGATCCCTCTGTGATATACTGTAAAGCCAGCAACAGAAAGCCCAGGTGGTGCCTGCTCTGCCAGACAGGTGGTGCTGAAGGCTTCACCAGAATGCTGTCACTGAGCCCCCACATCATGCCAGGAAGGAGCTACATTATCATCACCACTGAACAAGGAGAGCAAAGCGCAAGATCAGTGAAGTTGAGTCACTCCAGGAAGATTGCCTTGGTGGAGCAAGTCCTCAGGCCCAGGTCCCCCAGGATCAGAGGCTATCCTCTCAGGAACGCTGCTGGGGCCCTTGCCAACTAATTAAATGAACAATAGAAACACAGAAAGCACCCTACTTCCTCTGCATAGTGGAAATGGACATGGTATAAACTTGGAAGGAAGGGCTTTACCCCTCTAATTTGATTTTTAAAGAAACAGGTAAAATCAGTTTGTCAGAAAACCATATAAATAAACACTCCAGTAGCTATAAGAAACATCAGCAGAGATACATTAAGAATCAGCTCATGAAAAAGGGTCGTTAGCATTCACCATAGGGAGTGACACCACAGTTGATGCATCTAATGATTTATCAAACCATCCACCAGTAGCTGTCAGAAATGAGAGTGGATTGTTCACAGCAGGTGGGGATCAGCAAAGTACATGCAAATATGACTTCTACACTCCAGGATTTACTCTCTGCAATAAATGTCCTAGCTGTCAATCACTAAAATGACAGGGATGTAGTTCAGATTTAACTAAATCATATTGTAAAAGATGGGGAAATCATGAGCTGCCATGAATTACTAAGCTAAGTGTACAAACCTCATGCTATGACCCAAGGAAAGGTAGGACATGCTAAATACAAAACCCCAGTGTTCAGACACAATGCACAGACAAACCCTGTCAGGTGTCATCTTTGGTAGAGTCGGAAGTTAGTTGATTCATGTGTATTCCTCCTCTTTTTAAGTTACTAGTAGAAAATGGGCATGCTTATAATCCCAGCTACCCGGAGGCTGAGACAGGAGGATCACAAGTTCCAGACCAACTTTAAAGAGACTTTGTCTCAAAATTTAAAAAATTAAAAGGGCTGAGGATGTAGCTCAGTGAAACAGTGACTCTGGGTTCAATCCCCAGTACTCAAAACTAAACAAAAAGGCAAAAAAGCTACTAGTAAAACAGAGACATACTTTGTGCCTAATTTGTTTATTTCCCCAAGCCTAGAATTTGAAACATTATTTAAGTTTCACATCCTGGTCCTTGGAAAAGTGGCTTCAAAGGAAAAACTCCTTACTCTTAGCAAAACAGAAATAAATCAAAAGGACAAACAAAAAATGTACTAGGCAAGTGACCTAAGTGACCTATTTGAATAAAACCAGTTCTACAGGATAATAAGGATGAAAGGGACCAAAAGAAAGGTCACTGGCTTTTCAAAAATATTTTCTGAACTTTTCACATAAATTTCCTCCATTATTCTACCCAGCCCCACTTACCTCTGCAAAGGAAGGTGGCAAATTCAAGAGACTGATGGGCACAAAGCCAGTGAAAAGCAAAGTTGCCTTTATAGATAATATAAAATAGCTCACGAGAGCTTTTCCCCAACAGTGCTGTTCACATAGGAAGTCCTCTGAGACTTCCCAAAACAATGGTGCTGTGGCTAAGTACACCTAGAAACACCAGAGGCTGACTCCACCATATTATCTATTGACAGTGCACAGATGTGCAAAGTCCTGAAAAGGCCATCAGTAAAAATGACACTTCTTTAACAGTTTTAACTCAGCACCCTTTGAATAAGTCAGTTCAGTACTTCTCAAACCACCTATGACAAAGGACTGGTTTTCTTTTAATTTCCAGGTCATCATGGCCTGGATCTCTAATAAAATACAATAAAACTTTTTGAGTAGAACAAACATTTCAAAAGGATGACATAAAGGATGCATAACCACAATATCAAGTTAGTTATCAGCTTAACAGGCATTAAATTTCTCCCTTAAACAGGGATAAGCTTTCTAAGCCTTTAGAATTAATATCTTTACTCATCTTGTCAGAGACCAGTAACAAGTTTAGACTGTCCTGTTCCCAGTTCCTGGCCCATACTCTGAGTAGCACCGCAGAGAATTTCAAAATCCCTGTGCTCCGTAATATCCATCAATACCTGTAGGATGCCTTTTGGGAAATGCCAACGTGGAACAAAAAGAGACAACATATTCCCAACAAATATCCATCCAATCCACCTACACACTATGGAAAGTTCTAGCTGTAATTCAACTAACTTCACAGTGAGTTAAAGTAAAATCTCTCTGGCTTCTTTTAGGTGAGATGGATTGGAAAATGAAAAAGCTGAGGAACTCACTTGAGAGTCTCGAGCGACATCTGTAAGTTGTAATTGCGCTCCTGTTCAGGCAGCTTGGAGAACTCCACCAGACACGGGTGCTGTCTCTTGTTGTCATCTCTCACCTGGAACACAACAGGAAAGGGCATGGAGTACTCTCGGGCATCAGACACAAGCAATGTGCTTCAGTGGGTGGCAAGTGGAGACCCAGTACAATACGCAGGACTCAGGGCACTGCCCAGGGACGCGCCTCGGGATCCCAGGCCCAGGTCAGGTCAAGGGTCAAGGATCAGCAGTAGGCTGGCATCCTCTGCGCTCCCTGCTCCCTAACCCTGTCCATGCCTCAGCTCCCACAGGCCTCTGCCATGCACGGTCCTCTCCCAGTGCCATGCCAGGCTCGCCCACTCCTTCCAGCATTTGCTCACAGCTCACTTTCTCCATGAGGTGCACCCACCTTCCTAACAGGCAGTGTGCCCACCCACCTTACTCTTTTTTATTTGTCCAAAATACTTAACAGACTAGATCCTTATCTGTTTATTGGTTTATTTTCTGTCTCCCTGCACTTGGAAGAGAAGAACGAAGGAGCAAGGATTTGGGTCTTCCGATCTTTGATGTTTTCCAAACACCTAGAATGTGTCTGGTGCATGACAGACATTCAGCAAGCTTTATAAATTGAAACAAATCTTGTGTAAAACGATGTGGTAAGAACTTAGTTTAAATTTGCAGGGTTTTTTTCTGGTTAGCACTAACCCCATTAGAGACATCTAATCAACAGCATGATTGACTGATACTGAGCTCTTTGAATGGTCCTGGCTGTTCACTTCATCCCTGGTAAGTCATTCCACTCTCACAAATCTCTCTATTGCCTCAGCAACACTGGTTAGCTTAACAAGGCATTTTTCATGGTACTCCTTGGTGTACACAGCTGTACTCCGAATACACAGGGAGAGGAGCACAGAACTCTTCATGGACACCTAAAAACCCACAGATGCTCCAGCTCCTTCTTTAAAAAGGCAGTGTTTGCCTAAAACCTTAGAGCACCCACCTGGATATATTAAATAGTCTCTACGTTGTGAACTAGCCTCCTTATATCAGAGAGGCTAGTTCACAGTGTTGTGGGATGGGGGTACACAGGAGGATTAGAGGAACACTAGAATGGTCAAAGGAAAGGGAGGGGAAGGGAGGGAGCAAAGGGGAGGGAGGGGGGAAAAAAGGGAAAAAAATGGTGGTTGAATGAGATTGATATCTTTATCCTAAATGCATGATTGAAGATCTGAATGGTACTTATATACTTTGTATACAAACAGTTGTATGTAAAAAGATGCTATATATGTGCATTATGAATTGTAATACATACTATCAAATAAAAAAAGAAAGGAAAAAATAGTCTCTATGTTACTTACATTATCTGATGCAAAGTAGATAACAGGTAAATAATCATTACACTGTATTGTTTAGAAATAATGACAAGAAAAAGGAATCCACATATGTTCAATGCAGATGAAATCTCTTTTTCTCGAATATTTTTGATCTGCAGTTGGTTGACTCCATAAATGTGGAAACCAAAGACAACAGAGAACCCAACTTGGATACTCTATCAACAATGGCATTAAACTAAATTTAAGATTTCAGGAATAAAGATGTTCCCTATTCTTGCATTGGTAATTAGGTTTTCCTATCTTCTTAGAGACCTAAATTACAGCATTAGTGCCGTGGTGGCACTAGATGACAGCCATATGCTGTTAGGGAGCACATTCTTCCATGGGAATAATTACCAGGTTCTCTAAATGCCACAGGAAAAGTATGCAAACACAAGGGAGGTCTTTTTTTTAAAAGTCTTCATGAATTGCCCGGTTAAAAATAACCTCTTCATTGTTTTCTTTCTTGCAATCATTACAAACAAACAGGACTTACACGTGAAACTGAGTTCTAAAATTTAGCTCGAGAAATCTCTTAACTCTGAATTCTAAACATTAAGTGAAAAGTGAACATGTGTCAGTCTGGAGGTAATGCCGGCATGGAACTCCACCTCCACCTCTGCCTCAGAGAAGAGCCGATGCCACTGTCCTCTCAGGTGCCTGGTACAGAATAGAACCTGCCCTTTCATGTGGCATTCTTGAACCCCGAGTCTCCTCCTGCAATCATACCCTTCATCCCCAGGCCAGGCAGAGTGGAGACCCTCACTGCCCATACCCTGGCTCTTCCATGGGACAGCACAGCTCCCCCAATGCACCTGAGAACGTCATCTCCCTCCTCAGTATTCCTCAAGCTCTCAGCCCCTTACAGAATAAAAGCACACCGCCCAAAGCCCTTGCCTGAGTGACCAGGCTTCCCAGTGCCCTGCACATAGCACTGTCCTCTGTGCTCTGCTACCCCATAGCCAGTGCAAACACCTGGTCCCTCCCCTCCTCACTGTACACACACGGCTCCTCTGCCCAGAATCTGGTCCTGCTCTGACTGCTCCCAGCCAGTACTGGCCTCGGGGCTAACATCTATCTCCTGGAAGCCTCCCAATTTCTCAGAAAACACCCATGTCTTCCTTTTCTGTCTGTGACTATTTGCATGACTTCACTGAACTAAACAGGACACTCCTAAAAGGTAAACACAGCAGCTTAGAGCCAAGGTCTTTCCAACTTTAGGTGTCCACTACCAAATACAACCAGGCTAGTGGAAGGCAAGCAATAAATGTCAAAGAGACAGATAATGACAGAGTGGATCTGCCGTGTGTTGTTCCATAAAATAGAGCCCTCACATGATGCTCCTGTGACATGTGTCCCAGATCAACTATGAAAGCCATGCAGAAAAGCAACAACTCAACACACCAGGCAGCTAGGCATAAATTCCTAAACACACACACACAAATACTTTGAAACCTTATTTACAATGTTAACAAACATGTAAATCAGCCTAGACACAGGCCAATACCTTACTCTAGAATAAGAGCCATCTTAGGTCTGGATCTCTAACTACTCAACTGAAAGGAGTTTCAGGGAAGGTCTTGTAAACAAGCTGGAGTCACATGTTCAATGAAAGGAGGATGCAAAATCTCCTCACCTGTCACCGCAGGACTCTCCCAAACAGAGGACACGGAGCCTGGAGCAGGGCTTGCCAGAATGGGCCTGAGAAATCTCAGGAAGTATTCATGGAGCACAGACCAGGAAAGGGGCAGGCGGCAGCAGGACCGCAGAGACTCAGGGCCCAGTCTCTCCCTGGAGCCACACGAGGCTCGAGCTGCTTCAGAGCACCTTGGGCTAGGCAAGGGTGACTTGAGGCAACGGGGAGGGTGTGCGCGCATGTGGGCGTCACTGTTCCGTTTCAGACTCTGGAAACTCAAGAGTACTTTGCATATAGCAGGAAGAGTCTGTCCGGTATTGAATGGAACTGAATTTAACCAGAGTAACAGGAGAGAGAACTTCCCCTCCATTTTTAAAGAGGCCACGTAACAAACCCTTCACTGCAAAGCGTAACTACTGAGGTGATGCATCAGCTTGTGGTGGACAGCGTCCTCACTAAGCACAGCCCTGGAAGATGGCTGCTCTTACCACAGGGGCATGGGAGTTGCTCTTTTATTTTTCTGCATGAGCTCTTTTCAATCTTCCTAGCCTATGATCATCTTTCCTTCATCTTGAAACTTTTGTTGAATTTCTTCTAATTCCTCTGGTAACCAACTATGTACACATTTATAATCTCTCTCTCCTATTGATTTCAACTAAGGGCTCGTATTCATTTTATTTTATTTATTTATTTATTTATTTATTTTTTTTAGCATTTATCCACTTCCTCAATTTTTAAGAGTCAAGGCCTACAACACCAAACTAGATACTGAATCAGCATTTGCTGATGTAACAAACATCTGACCTCCTTTAGTTAATGCAAGGATCTCATTTCTGGAAATGCTTTGGCAAGTTTTGTAGTGAAAAACGAGTTCTCCACTGGAAGTTAGAAAACCTGGGTTGCAGTGCTAGAGCTTCTACTCACTCGCTACAGGACTTCTTCAAAGGCATTTAATGACCCTGCGAAGAGCCTCAGATATGTCATCAGATAAACAAATAACAACATGTAACCCAGCACAATGTAATGACAATTCAACCTGATATTCTGCGAGAATGCAAAGCCATCTGCAGAGGAACACCACTGAGTGGTGTGGAGTGCCTGGAGGTACAGCTCACACTAGCCACAAATGCTCTCCATTCGAAGCTTGAAGCAATACACTACTACTTGGAGGAATAATTTCTGTTTCTATGTTCTATGTTACTATAATAAAGTACTACAACCTTTGCGATATTTAGAATTATAAAAACAAAAGTATTAACAAGGTCCTACTAGAAACAGGTCTTTCAATTTACTGAAAAATTCTCAACTAAGATCTTTAGAAAATAAGCATTTGGAAACATTTAATCATTGCTTCTTGACCTATTCTCCAACTGTGAAGTTCTCAAAATTCTCAGACTACGTTGTTCAGCTGAAACTAAGAGAAAAAGATCAGACAGAGGAAAGAAAATGGACTGACTTCTTTTCACTTTAGGTTTGAGCTACTTTCTAAGTGGCTTAGAAATCTCTGCCTGTTGTTTGTTAATTTTCATTTGAAAATATAACTTGCAGCTCAAGGACAGATGACTTTTGATGACTTAGGCAACTAAGCCATCCTTCAAGGAACCTTCAAATAATGTCAGCACCTCTAGAAAATAAAAATAAAACCTGCACAGAGCTAACACGCAGAAAAAAAAAAAAAAATCAATCCATTTGATTCATGTCACCCCATAGCAGGACAGGGGAAAAAGGATTTGTATTCAGAAAGATGCATTAACAGAATCTGAAAATAAATTTCAAAATTATGTACCGGACCATACTGCCAGCCAAGTTCGATTTTATTCATAACCCACAGTTCATGGATATTCTCTGCCAGTTTTTCTCTTATCCTTTCCAGGTGAGGAGGCAACACGATCTAAAATTTAAAAAAAGAAAGGAAGGAAGGAAGGAAAGAAAGAAAGAAGGAGGAAAGAAAGAAACACACATATGAGAAACACAGGTAGCATGGTGCAGGGTCATAACACTGCCTCATGAGCCATTAGGATACAACAGCATGACTCCTCTACAGTGCGTATTCCACAGACCTCTTTAGGCAAACTTGGGGACCCTTTTTTAAATTTATTTTTTGGTGACTACTTAGGTTTCTGGGAGAATGAATAAACAAGGTAAATGGAGAGTTGATGGGAACAAATAATGGACATAGGACAACTACCAAGGGGTGCATTATTAAAAAAGAGAATTCACTCCAGTGGTCTTCTACCCACCTGGCTAGCGTCCACAGGCCAGGGGGACAGGGAACCAGCGCCTGAGTTATATCCCATGGGCTCTTTGAGGCTGTAGATGTCTGACTGCAGTAATTGTGTTTCCCCTGACCCCATACTCTGTTCTTTTAGTGGTTTACACACAAAATTTTCAAGGAAAAAAAAAAATATTTACCTGTTCTCATTAAAAGGAGGAAATTTAATAACCTCTTGATAAAGAGCACAAAATGGTTTTCAGGGTGAAGAGCTGGGTTTTTCCCACCTTGATAAAGCAAGCCCCCCTGTGCAGCCCAGCCAGCTCCTCAGCAGGGCAAATGCCTGCATGGCCCTATCAGGAGGCACCACTTTCACAGGGAGCCGCTGCCTCTGCGCCCCTTCCCTGCACTGGCTGCGGTTATCAAGGTCTCAGACGACCTCTACGCAACGCCAATGCACAACCCCACTGCCCATTTCACCTTCCCAAGAGCATTTCCTGATAACCTTGGGTAACACTAAACATACCCTGCCACCTATCTGCAAGGGACGACACAAACTGAACCCCAGCCATGAACAAGACTGGAACGCTTACTTTACCTACGTATTATCAAGAATCTGCAGGGTGAAACCAGAAATGGGACTCAGGGAGCCAAACAACTGGTTGATAAGGAAATGGAGTTTATGAGGCCTTGTATCAATTCAGCTTCAGACGTCAGAAACAGTGACCTTGGTCTTCAAAAACTAATCAACTTGACTATTGAGCTAACCTCACTGAAGTCACTTAACCATCAAAGGGAAGTCATGTTTAATTTACTGTCAACCTCAGGACACGGTACATCTACCAGACAGGAAGGCATGAATGGTGGCGGACGTCCCTGGGTGTCCACCTGTGAGGAGGTCATCTGTTAGCTGCATCAAACAGTCTCAGAATCCCAATCAGCAAGGCCTCTACCTTCCCTTGGTCCCAGAGAAGACATTCAATCCCAGGCATCTTAACCCCAGTGCCCAAGATCTCAATCTCCCCGAGGTAAAGTCAGCTAATCATTTCAACATAATAAGAGCATCTGGATAGAAGAAATAAAAATCTCCATGTCTGTTCTATGTACAAATGTATACTCCAAACTCAGTATGTATCACACCCATGTGGTGTTACTTCAAGTGCAGTTTGCTACCCAATGTCAAGTCATCCTGACACTGTCACACCTTAAAGTCGCTTGCATAGTTGTGTACCTAAGCTCCACGTTTCATTGCCTATTTTTTAAAGTGTAATATGCATGTCATAAACTGAATTATATTGACTATTTTAACAACCCTTAGAGAAAACCTGGAATGGTGCTTTTAAAAGTTGAGGTGATTCTTTTCTCTTTTGATGATAAGATGTTGACTTTTTTACCCCCAAAAAAGAGTAGCCATTGTGTTATGTTTGTTTTAACATTTAGTTCAGTGTGCTGTTCTAGAAGGCTGGTAGAATCCTTCAGTACATGACAATGAAAAACATTTTTTAATGATCAAAACAATTCATCATCTGACTAGAAGCATAACAACATTTGACAATTTATAATTCTTTATAATTTACAAGGAACTTTCAGGTATATTTTTCTTGAATCTATGGTGTTCCCTATAGTCTATTTGTCCATAATGAAAAACATGCTGATACATATATACATATAAACATGTTATTGGTACATTTGAAGTTATCTGTAAACAGCATGTTCACATTCAAATCGCTATGCATGATTTCAGAGAATACTTACAAAACACATTCTTCTGCTTTAGTGTTATGTAACTTATGTATATATTCTGTCTTATAGCTTTTGTAGGGCAATCTAGTCTATAAAAGGTGCTTTACCACAAATAAAGTTTTCTTTGACTATAAAATAAATAAAAAAATAAATAATGAAATGTAAAAGTTGAGGTCGTACACATTTGTGCTTTATGAAATAAATTTGGCAGAGTGGGACAACTCTTTTTCAGAAAAGAAACGGAACAGAAGATGGGTGGGGGTGGCGGTAAAGGGGACTGTTATTTTATGGGACACGCTGTAGGCAGACACGTCAGTTGCATTACTGAACACACATTCCTGAGGGCAGCAGGGCAGAGTGCAGAGCCACTACGTGTCCACATAAAGATGGTGCCACCGCTGTCTGCAGGGCTGATGGCCATACCTGGGTGGTGTCCACAGGGATTGGTGTGAAGGCTGCTTGTGTCAGGGACACTGTGGGGCCCAGCAGGTCACGTGTGTATGTCCTCTCCTGCTTGTACTCCCGGCTGTGCTCCACTTTCAGCTTCTCTTTGGGCAGAACAGCTTCGTAACAAGGAGCATACCCGGGTGGAGGAAGGAATTTGAACTCTCCATGTCGCCCCCCAAGCAAAAAGCGAACCCTAAAAAAGGACGCATATCAGAGTCAACTACATTGTTAGTGAATGTGAAAGTTTTCTAATCAGCAAAATTAATAGGAAGAAATGTCAGTGCAAATTAACTTTATCAGAAGCTGCATTATTTCCTAAGTACCATCATAATGGCATCACTTTAGAAGCCAAAACCCTCAACAATAAAAGGCAAACATGAGGGCATCGCATCGATCCAAAGAGAAAACCTGGTTAGTGTGCATCTGTGGGTCAGTGGAGACCTGGTGGTCACTGGAGAAATAACTGAAAGCACAGGCAGCCTACTTCTACATCAGTGAAGGTCAAGTCCATAGCAACTGGCTATGGAATAAAAAGACGAAAAGAAGATATGACCTAAGTATCTACAGGCTTAAGGGTACTGGGCTGGACTAGAAATGGGGCAATAACCACTCTCCAGCACCCAATTTACTGATGAAATGCCTTCAAGCAGAGTCAGGTATCTACTATATTTGCTGAAGAAAGCACGGAAACTTTATTTCTTATTGTTTTCCAATTTCAACAGCAATAACCAAACTCCCTGAAATTTTTACACATCATTTTCATTTAATTAAAAATAACCTGAGTTCCACTGGACAATGCTTTTTGAAGTCCATCAATCTATCAATTTCACTTACAAAAATAAATATAAATTTTTCATTTCCCTTGTAATTCCTTTTCTAAATTTTGTTGCAGTTCCAGGTCAAAAAACAACAAATAAAAGAAAAAGCAGAGAGCAAAAAGCGAGGAAAAAGAAAAGCTTTAAAACAATTTGAAGGTTTATAGAAACAACCTCAATTTGAATAAATATACCAGAAAATGTCACTGGTACATGGATTAATCTGTTGTTCTTCAACATGGTGCTTTTGAAACTAGGAATTATTCCTGGGAGGAGCAATATAAGTAAAGGAATGACCAAAATATATGATGGTCAGCAGGAAAAGGGAGACCCACGTAGATCCAGGTGGACGAAAGGGTGGCCCTGGTTAGATCACTCAAGATTGTCATGATGATCTTGATCATTACCATCTAATTCAAGATGATGTTGATCAGCATGCACTCAAGTTTTCTCTGTAAAACTCCAGAGAAACTACCATTTTAGTTTGTTTCCCTCTGGTAATAGCAAAAACGAGGAACCAGCTGGAGGAAACCATCTTGACACAGTTGATCATAGGCAGAGAATTTACCAGTGAAACAGGTGGAGGAGCCATGTGATCTCAACAGAAAGGGCACTGAATTTCTCTAGAATGAAGGGGTTTGTGGTAGGATGGGGACCAGGTGGGAAAAAAAGAAACAGTGGAAATAAATATAAAAAAAAGTGGTGTTTTAGTGGTATTATTCATTTCCCCTTATTTAATAGTACAATGATCCTAGGAAATGGACCTGAACTATTTCAGGATGCTAGCTGGAGGAAACGTTGCTACCCAGAGCTAAATGAATAGGTGGGCAATAGGTGGGCAAAGCACCCAGCCTCCCGAGAGTCCCTCTTGGGCAAACCTTACCTCTGCCTTCAAGGAACAGGCCAAACGCCCTGCAGACAGACACCAGGAGGAGGAAGGATCAAAGGTTAGAGAAGCAGGGTGGTGGCAGGACAGAGCCTTCTGTGGAAGTGTGAGAAGTGAGAAGGGAAACAGACCAAAAAAACAGAGGCATACTAACTTTATTCCTGCAGAGAAACTAACAACTGGAAAGAAGAGGCCATCAATGTTGAAATTCTCAAACATTCCTTGAACAGGCTGTCCATTAATTCGGAATGAGATGCTGGGGGCACTTAGATCTAAACAGCAACTGATGACATCATCAGTTCTCAACAGGTGCTGGTTTGGTGAGCTTACAGTGCGGGCAATACAACCTAGTGGGGAGAAACATTAAGGAAGGTAACACATTTTCATCTCAGAGCATCCAGGCAGTGACAAAGCAACGCACAATGCTAGAATTGACTAACTCTAATGTGACATGCCAAACTCTTGGTAAACTTTGAAGAAAAAAAGTTTTGTTTTTTTCAGGACCCAGGCTGCCTTGTTAGACAATGGACCATCCGACATATAGAAATGTCTGCATGCAGCTGGAAGATCTTTGCTGCCAAAATTATCTTATGGCAAATACCATAATGATGTTAGGGGACATTTTCCAGGAAAAGATCCGACTTGGAATAGTTACCTTGTCACTTAGCTGGTGCAGCCTTCAGCAAATCATCTCACTGCCTCAATTTCTAATGAGCAGAACTCCAAATACCATCACCTTTTAGAACTGCCATGACAATTAGACTAATGGTTTAAAGGGTCAGGCTCAGGCACACCAGACACTTGGTGTCAGGTTTTTTTTTTTTTGTTTTTTGTTTTTCCAAATACTATGTCCCCTTTGTTTTTATAAATTCAAAATTATATAAGGATAGTGAAAGAGGTAAATGTGATCATTATTTCTTGCAGCGTACTGTATAGAGTAAGGAGATTTTATGCCATTTGGATTGTTTTACAACTTATTTCACATGAAATCTTGGTTGGCATCCTGAGTACAAGATATAATAGGAAGCAGGAAAACAGTATTTGATAAATGCCCCTTTTAACCCTGGCCAACCAATATGCTAAGGCTTTTCTGAATATACCAGAAGTTCTATGTCATTAGTCCCAAAGGCATCTATTTTCTGGAAGAAGGGAGGTAAGGTCTCCCAAATCCACACACTGACCAAAACAAACACAGCCCTCTATTTGAGTAAAAACTAAAACAGATTCATGATACATGCTTTGTGGGTTTTTTTAATACTTATTTATTTTAGTTGTATACAATGCCTTTATTTTTACATGGTGCTGAGGATCAAACCCAGGCCACACACATGCTAGGCAAGTGCTCTACCACTGAGCCACAACCCCAGCCCATGCTCTGTGTTTTTATGACACCTGTTTTATATCTCTGGCATGCCAACATTTTTAAAGAACACTTTTCAATGCCAATGACAGTATCTACTTTTTAAAATATGGACACTTTTTATTTCGCCAATATTTATATCTTCAAGCAACAAAATCACTATAAAGTGGCTCTCTCAGAATTCCCTGAATATAATAAAGGCAGCTTTGAAAATTTATGTAGTAGCAATGCAGTTCATGGAAAAAAGTGTATTTCTGTGTTGGTATCAACAGCTGCAGTTAATAAAAATGTTATTTTAGCTGTTCTTATAGTCAAAACAGGTCGTATTATAATCCAAACATATGGCTCAGTTTAAGGGACATTATTATACAAATGCTAACAGCTAACAGTTGCCCTGGTGAACAATGTCTGAGACAATGTCTGAGACAGACAGAAGGACCCCAGGGAGCCACCTGAATTTACAGTTTCAACAGCACTCCCGAGTGCTAAGCCACTTGGCAGCATCTCCAGTTGCATCTAAGTCAACCATCCTGGACCCATGAGAACCACACGCCTGTGCCGTGCATTAGTGAGGAGGGAGATGACAGCACTGGTGGGGACCTGCACCCTCTCTCCTGAACTGCTGCACCACAAGCTCCATGCTTCCTCTATGCTGAGATCCCTTAACAGCACCAAGATTTCACACACCTGTGCTCTGCAACATCTGGAATCCCAAAGATCAATACTGCACAACGTTTAAATTAAAATAAACGGAGACACAGCTCAAAACTGCTGCTTTGGGGCCAAATCCTGGTGCCAAGGAACATCTCCACTCCCCAGTTACAAAATGTTCACTTAAAAAACGTGTTATCTCTTCAAAGTCGCCAACATTTGACAATTTAGATTCTACATCAACCACTGAAAATACAGAAGCAGGAGCATAAACCCTAAGAAGGTGATCTGAACTACTATGGCTCAGCCCGGGCAACTCCGATTCCAGATGTGCCTCTGCGGATTCTGCATCAGAGGCTAGCAAAGCATGGGACAGAATACGTCCTTCAACAACAGGCAAACCATACTTTCTTGCCAAAAAAAAAAAAAAAAAAAAAAGGACAAATATCTTCTCTATAAAAAAATTTGAAATAATTTTCCCAGAATTCCAGAATCCCCCCATCCTTCCTGTGCATGCCTAGTCACTGAAATGATTTTTGATCTTATTGTTCTATTTAATGGATACTCTGTAATAAAAGGCACAATGCACCCAACTGAGTTCCCTAAGCACTAGATTCTTCCAATGTCTTGAAGGGAAAGGCTTTGAATTGAAAGCAAAACCCAAAACGGTGAAGTGTGCCAGGAGGCTAAAGCAACTGGAAACAACTTGGCATTGTCTCATTAGAGCAGTTATTACCCCTAATCTCTGCCTAATGAGAAAAGAGTTTTTGCCTGCCCAAGTGTCTATTTTCTGCAGACTGAAACTGGAGCTAGAGAGAAGATGATAAGACTCGAAGGATGTAGTTGCAATGTATTTAAAAATTAGACATTAGCTCTATATTAGCTTGAACAGGTCTTTGAAGTTAGTACTCTTTGCTCCTGCGTGCTCTACAGGAAATTTTACCATGGGAACAAGGCATTGTGGCTATCATCTTACTGGCACAGGGAATCTGGCTGGGTACAGGCAATGCATGTCTCTGTGAGGACCCCCAACCACAAGTCCAGATAGATGAATTACCCAAAACTCATCTCTTCTGAGACACTGGCATTGAATAAAGAAGTCAGTAGCTTTTAGAGTTTGATACAACTACATAGTCTTTTCACTTTACAAACTCATTAGCATGAATGAAGATTTAGTCGACTTTAATTTTTAAATTTCTTTTAATTAGCTATTAGACCTACACAGCATTACTAAGTGAATAACACTGGCATCCACAAGGCAAAGTTGTTTTTTTTTTTAATATTTATTTTTTAGTTGTAGATGGACATAATACCTTTATTTTATTTATTTAAATGTGGTGCTAAGGATGGAACCCCAGGGCCTCGATGTGCTAGGCAAACGCCCTATCTCTGAGCCACAACTTCTACACACTAAATGCTTGGAAAAATATGCCAGGGTCATAGCAATAGTATGTTCTAAACGCAGCTCTAAGAACACAAGCACGTGTCTGCAGAATCCAGACCAACTCCAGCACCTACAAAGCATCTATGTAATCAAGAGCCAGGCTTTTAAATCAACCAAACCATGCCTCATTGTGAATCAGAGAAAGGAATATTATTTTGTAACATGTAGTAATCATTTTCAATATATACTCAAGCAACAGCGCTGGGAGCTGGTAAAATGAATTACACATTTATCTTCGACCCTCTCTGCCCTTCTTCAGAGAAGTGTTATTTCATCATGGCTAGACTCCTCACACAGCACTGTGCAGAGTTCTGGTTCCTTCCTCTACGTTATCTTGGGGGAGGCTGAAACTCGTCTGTTTCATCCAATTGCTTGCCAGGGTTTGTGTTTTGTGTTTTATAATTAGAAGCTAACCTCTACACACAGCAGTCAAAGTTGGGAACATATGTTTGAGCAGTTCACTCATACACTGTCCGTAAGCAAAACAGCCCTTTTGCAAGGTACTATAATTGTAATTATTTTCTTTTTCTCTAGTGAAATTCTGCTTTTCACTGAACTCTCTTATTCACTGTCTCTATGTTAAGTTTCTGAATAACACGTGTCCCTGACAGAAGCAGCTCCAGTCACTTTCAGACATGCAGAGCAGGGTCACTAGATGTCCACCAGGAAAGAAAAGGGAAGTGCTCACCTGACCAGAGATGAAGGCCATCAAACCCATAGGAGAAGAGGTCATCGCCAACGCCATTGCCGCCCCACTCCTCGCCCCCTCCGGGGTAGGGAGAGTAGCCCTCAGTGGAAGCCCAGCCCACTCTCAGGTGAGTCGCTTCCGCAGTCACGAAGGGCTCAGTGTGGTCCACCATGAGCTCGTAGTACCACTTCTTATACTGAGCAGAGCCTTCACTGACGCCCAGAAAGATATTGGGCCTCATGCTTTGAAGAGAGGGGAAGAGCATGTGAGCAAAGGCCAGGCCTCTCCCCGGGTCCCGTGCACCTCGCTGTCCTGAACCTTAGTCCTGCTTCTCTAGGGGGCCACCCTAATGGGTCTCCTTCAATGCTACAGAGAGATCAAAACAACCCCTGAGGCAGCACTCAATGACAGCCAGCCTCCCAGCTCACCTTCAGGGAACAGTGCTTGCTTTTTGGCCCACTGGGCAATGTCACATAAGGGTCTAGGGTTTTGTCTTCTTTGTTCTACATCATATTTTGTATCATTAATCAAATGTAAGCCACAAAGTGAGACACTTGGGGCAGCAGCCTCTGGAACTGATGGGGTTGTTATTGACACACAGAGAATTCCCAGGCTGAGCTTCACATCGCATGGTGTGAGGCCAAAGCAGGTCCGTCCTTTGTGAAAGAACCAAGGTGACAA
The DNA here is from genome assembly GCA_025594165.1 of Tamias sibiricus. Classification (NCBI taxonomy): domain Eukaryota; kingdom Metazoa; phylum Chordata; class Mammalia; order Rodentia; family Sciuridae; genus Tamias; species Tamias sibiricus. The sequence continues at coordinate 98,518,996 of CM046669.1, forward strand.
GTAGGGGCTGTTGCCTCCATGCCCTGCTGTGAACTGAAGAATTTTGGCAAGTTGTATTTTAATTCCTCTTTATCAGGGGACCTGCGTTCTAACTCCATTAGCGGTGTTCTCAGAAAATACCACTCGTCATGATAGGCCTGTTACATAAGGAAGTATATATTGGTTATATATTGGTTTAAACCAACCCTGCTCAAACAATGCAAGGCAGGACACGCGCTCACTCCACACCTTTGTTTAAAGTAAGATGAAGGAGCACAGCTCTCTCAGAATCACTGTCACTACACTTGCACTCTGTTGACTGCAAAGGGCATTGTTGGTTTTGTTTGTTTCAAGGGGCAGGAAAGGTGACGGTGACGAGGTATGGCAGGTAAGAGCTGGGTCTGGAGCTAGAGCTGAGTTCCACCTCCAGTTCTGGGCTCTACCCCTCAATCTGGAGGTAACAGCAGTGTCCAGGAACAGACGCACACACGACACTGACAGCGTAGAACACGTGGCTTGGCAGCTGGCATTTTATGCCCAGCAAACATTAGATTCCTTAAAAGGCAGTTCTGACTGAAAATGCCACTTCATTGGCTGTTCGTGGAATTTACCGTATTTCAGACTCCTTTTTATCCTATGTAGTGGGCACCTCGAAGTGGTATTGAAGGATAAGGTTTTGGTCATACTATAAGGCGGCATGACACAATTACATACAACTAGAGTCCTGTCTAGCTGTCAGCCTGCTTCTGAAAGCATCAGGGATAATCCATTCACACATGAATGTGAGTAGAAGCTCGTATGCATGTGTTCATGATAAATCCGTGTTTTGTTTGGTCCACCTATTATCATTAACCCCTCTGCTTGGTATAAATTAATACTTATATCATTCACTGGGGAAATACACTAAAAATCCTAATAAAACAAAAAAAAATCCGTTCCCGGCTACATAGCTTCTTCTCCATGTGACCTATCTGTGACATCATCCATATGAACTTACCTGCTAACATGGTTCACAAGACGAGTCTGCAGTAAAAGATCGCGTCCTGGCAGGAGATTGTCACAGATGAGGTGCTGGTTAGACCGGACAGCAACCCCGTGGCAAACACAGAGTGAACACAAGACATCCAGGACCTAAAAAAAAAGCCACCTCCACTTAGTCCAGCTGGCTTCAGATCTGGGTGTGGGCAGCACCTTGCAGGAAGCTAACCCACCCCAGCAACATCTGCCGCCGCGGTCAGAACACACGGCAGGTGTCCCCCAGTTCTCCAACCTCTCTCCACCAACTGAGCACTGTACATGCCCCACTGACACTACCAAGAAACACCCATCAGCGTCACCCACCACTAAGAGATGAGAAGCACTAGTGAAAAATTCCACACATCTTTGAAAAGCTGCTCAAACACATATTTTACTTTCTGGTTTTTAATTTAATTAGTACATACAAACATTAAAATGTTACATATCTATATAGTACCTACATGTATATATTGTGTAATGTTGAAATTGGGACACATCTATCTATCCCCTCAAATATTTATCATTTCTTTGTGGTAGAGACATTCAAATGCTTTCTTCTAGCTTTGTAAATATACAGAATAACTGTTGGCACACTTTAAATGATTCCAGAATTCATTCACAGAAATAAAATGGCTTACTTACTTTATGATTTCTCCCGTGCTTATCTAAAAGTGAGATAATGGATTTAATATGCCCTTCTTTAATAATATTTAGTGCTTCTGGACTTTCCACTAGCACACAGTGCAGAACTTCAAGAATACCTAAGGAGAGAGCAGAGGGAGAATGCGACCAGTCAGCCCACGGGGACGTTCCTCCCTTCACAGCCAATGATGTTCACACTCTGTGACATAGAACTACTCTGTGCTCAATGTGTTTGCCACAGGGCACTGCGAGAGGTGACAGGTGGCATTTGCAAGAAGGGACTGATATCCAAAAAATGATGAAATCAGGGGAGGAAGGAAAAGGCAAAACCCTAGGGCAGAGTTAAGGGAGAAGGCTGGTGACTCCACGGGGACAGTAAGAGGGAAAAGCTCCAGGGCCTCCCGCAGCTCCGGGCCACGCAAGAAAGGGAGGGTGGGAGCGGGTTACGGTTTGGCGATGAAGCGTCCCTGGCAAAGCCCACACTCCTGAACCAAGATACAGAATGGAGCAACATTCAAAGGTGACATGGTGGACCGCAAGAGCTGCAACTCAATCAGTGGATGGATTAAGAGCTGGAATGGAGTAGCTGTAGGAACTCTGGGCGTGGATGGAGGAAAAAGGTCACTGGGGCCTTAGGGGTCTATATTTTGTCCCTGGCCCCTGGATGGCTCTTCTTCCTAGCTGCCATGAGCCCAATAGCTCTCCTCTCTCATGGCGCCCACCAGCATGTTCTGTCTCACTCAGACCCATGGCGATCAAGTCCACCGACCCTAAACTGAGCCTCTGAGACCCTGAGCCAGAACAAACTCCCCCTCCCCTAGGTTGTTCCTGTCAGGTATCCCAGTCACAGCATTAAAAAGCTGACCAAGACACAGCGCCTGAGTGAAGGCCTGAGCCAAGGGCACACTGGTGTGCTTCACGTGCAGAGGGAGCAAGGAGGGGACAGATCACCAGGGCCAGGTTATGGGCTTCCTGGCACTGCAGATGCAATCCTGCAAAACGCAGCCTGCTCCACGCAGCTCCTTCCATGACCTTGAGGTCTAGAGTACGGAATGTTTCTCAGTTTGCAAAACAAGAGAAATACACAAATAAATACAAAGTAAATAGAAATACACAATAATATGCCCATGGAAAAGACAGAAAATGACTTATCTTAAAGTCTGAAAAAGAAAGAAAATCCCATTGTGAGAATGGTTAACACGAACTTGAACTTGAAACAGCTTCACGAGTCTATCCGTGTTCATCCTTGAGGAGCAAGCTTGCCTCGTCAGTGCCGGGAACACCTGGCAGCCAAGAGCCCAGCGCACAGAGCCCAGGGCACCTCCTCCTTCCCTGACACCTGTACGTGTACCTCAGAGCTACACAGAATCGGAAAGGCCTACCAAGAACCTTGCAGAAAAGTCCACACACCTCAAACACAGTTCAGTTTCTTGGAAAATAAACAAAAGTGTCAGCTTTACAAAGGCAGACTACAGAAGTCACTCTACAGCTGTCACAATCAACACTAAACCCCAGTCCCAATCCATTAGAAAATTAGGGTTTTCAATGTTCATTTCTTTACTAACAACTTCATTTGTTAAAATAGGAATATGTATTTGGTTCAAAAAGCACCCAAAAAGATCTTGAGATAATTTGGATGTTGTTCAAAATCAGTGGCTGTTTTCCAATAACCCAAGATAACAGAAAGTCAAAAGAAGCCAAAAATAATAGGAGAAGCTAAGTTAAAGAAGTTTTCATAAATGCACAAAAACTGTTCACTCTTTTGTCATTATTACAAATGCAGCAAAAAAACAAGCTCAGTCATTTTAGCTGACGTAAACACACACAATGGAAATGGAAAAGCACTTTTAAAAGATAAGTCGTGCCGATTCCTGATGTTTTGTTTGGCTTCTCCATTATTCATTACTACATAACATGTGGCAGAGTACATCTGTAAACAAGGGTTCATTTATTTGTTTAGCTGCCATTTTTCCAGGCACATTCATTTACAGACTACTATGGCCACTTCCCACTGCAAGGCAGAGCCAAGTTTCTGTGACAAAGACTTTATGGTCCACAGAGCCCATGGCATTTGCTATCTGGCTGCGGTGGGTTGGTATCTATTTCTCCCTAAAGTTGATACATTGAAATCCCCACCCATGGTGAGAACATTAGCAAGCAGGGCCTCCTTGGAGGCAACTGGGTGATGAGGGAAGACCCCTTATGAAAAGGATTAGCGCCCCTAGGAAGGAGGACCCACAGGAGACTGTCTGTCCCTTCTACCATGAAGGATGAACTTTCTATGAGAACAGGAAGCCCCGCCAGACACCAAATCTACTGTGCCTGATCCCTGACTTCCCACCCTCCAGAACAGTCAGCAGTAACTTTCTGTTGTTTATAAACCACCCAGTTCATGTGACTTTGGTCTTTTACTGTAAAAGTGACCAATCCCTGCTCTATGTTCAACCATTAGGAATAAAAAGACCAAGAACCAAAAAATTCTCTTGTCAAGAAATAGACATGAAGGTCCACGGCATATATAAAATAGGATATCAGAAAAAGATATAAGACTGGATTTCAGAAATGAACAACATATCACAAAATTCAAGGATAGTAACGTGACAATAAAACCCTGACTTTTCTTATATGTGACTTGGTCTGATAGAAGGATTTCAAGATTTTGGCTTTAATATTAAAACTACTTTTTCAATTTTGCCTGGTCAGATCCAACAAATAAACACTTAGCTTAACTGTATACTGTGTATTTGTACTAGTTCTGGCCAAAAAACATCAGAGAAAACTTTGATTTTCAAATGTTGAAATAAGTTGTAAATATGCCGTTTTTCTAAAGTGAAAATCTCTTTAAGATGAACAAACTGGAAAGACCAAAGGACTTATTTTCAAAACAAAAACATACTGTTATGTGCAATTTAAACTCTGCTGATGTGGCCTTGAGCCCTTGGTTGAGAAATGATGCTTAATAAAGATGACAGCAATGCTTGACTAAGGATGATTTGACCACTAAATAGGAAATATGTTGAATAAGACCCAGAAACAGCAATGTTTCATAAAGCTTATGGATATATTCTCAAAGAAAAATTTAAAAGCTTGGAAGATTTCAATACTATTACTGAAATGAAAGAATTATGAATGTGCTAAAGATTGTTAAAAAGAAAAAGCAAACACTATAAGCTAGTAAGGCAAAGTAATGAGATTTTGCAAGTTACAGTGAGTAATTTTAGTGAATTTTTAGTAACATAGGATTATATATGTATAATGTAAATTTTTAAGAGTAGATATACTTTATGATGCAACTGTGCACTCTGTTTTATAAAATACTATTTTTAAAAAGACCACAAGCTAATACATAAAAATGCTAGTGCTGGTTACTGCTATGTCAGTATACTTCTCTTTCAATATCTCAACGCTCTATAAAATGATGTGAATAATGCTGACGGGGGCTCCTCCTCACGTCATTAACATCTTCAGAAAGAAAAGCATGCGTGTGAAGGAAGCTGGGGGGCCAGAAGTCATGGTCAGGCTGGCTCCGTGAGGCAAAAGTCCAAGGAGTTTCTCTGCTGTTTTCTGGATTTCCCCTCTATTCAGCAATGGTGAGGCTGTAAGAGTCTCAGCTAAATGTTAAGGCACAGATTTCTGTGTGGGCTCATGAACTTGAGAGGTTCAATAAAGATACACAACTGTTGCTTTCTCCCACTAATTTAAATTAAACTGCAACAAGAGATAAATCTTGTACTGTTTCCCAGAGCACTTCCTCTCAAGGGTGGGCATAGCAATCTGGGGGAAATACAGACATAGGAATGGCAGAATCTTGGCCTGAGCTGACTGGAAGCAAGGAGGGATCTGCTCACCCACAACAATTAGTAGGAGTTGGATTACGAAGCAATGGGTAGCGTAATGACAACACATTTTTAAAATGTTTACTGTGAATTTTGCATGTCACAGTTTGAAGTACCATCAGCAAGAGTATTTTTGTTTGTAATTATAATGCACATCAATTTGAAGTCAAGAAACTGAGTTTCAATAAAAGATCAAATTCCATTTTCTTAACGTTTCAACAAATAATCAAGAGAACGAGAAAACTAAAAAGAAACAATGTGCATTTTGCTTGATTTCTGTAACAGAGCCCAATTCATGAAACAAATGGAGGTTATTCTAAATAGGAGTCCCAAAATGGAAAGAAAAATGGATTAAATTGATGTTAATATTCAAATATATAAAGGTTAAAAGATAACAATGGCATACAACAGCAGGCAGGAAAAACATAATTGCACATACTTCAAACTGTTTATAAAGGTTTTGAGGTGAAAGAAGAATATATTCTTATTATATCTTGAACTCACATAAAGCTAAGAAGGAGAGAAAAAGTGACAGAGGTTAAGATTAAAGTACAATACGGCTCGGTGAAATTAGGAAAGGGAGATAAAATTTTAAGAAAAATTGAAGCTATGTATCACATTCTTATTCATACATAAAATCATGGAATATCATGGATAAAATACAAAAGCATAAAAGAGGGGCTTAGGACAATTTTTGGGTTTTGTTTTGATACCAGGGATTGAACCAAGGGGTGCTTAACCACTGAGCCACATCCCCAGACCATTTTATTTTGAGACATGGTCTCACTAAATTGCTTAAGGCCTTACTAAACTGCTGAGGCTGGCCTTGAACCTGTGGGCCTCCCGAGTCACAGGGATTATAGGCGTGCATCACCGCACCTGGCTTCAGGATATGTTTTTTGGAAGACAAGATGGATGTGAGTCAAAGCTTCCTGGGGTCACTCAGCTGAGGCAAAACACACAGAATGAGCAATGTGATTATGATGCACTGTGTGTGTCCTCAGGCTCCCGAAGGCTGGCTGCTTTCAATTTAGGGATTTATGAAGGACAAACTAGAGGCTAACAGACAGTTAACAGAGGGTCAATTAAAGGCAGCTCGTGTTAAAACAATTAAATGCCAATGTTAGAATTTCATTCTATAACTGATTTTTTTGCATCAATTGTTATGTCTCAAAAGCCAACAGAATGCTGACTGACAGTCTTAAAACCATGCATTTTGTAAGACATTCTTATGTTACTGACTCTGTGCTTTGGGGTGGGTTTCATTTTGTCATTTATTCTACAATTCATCACGGAGTGCATCAGAGAGGGCATAAACTGTGCTAGATCCTGGGAATGAGCAAAAAGAGGAGCATAATTTGCCACCACTCCTGTCTTACAGAGCTTACAGTGTGTAAGTTCAATCCTAGCTCCAGCACCTCCTTAGACCTTGAAAGAGTGACCTCTAAGAGGCATGGTCTCACATGCTTCATCTGTAAAGTGAAAATTATAATAGAATCCACCTTAGAGCCTAACTGTGGGAATTCAGTGGTGCAACCCTTACCCAAAAGGCTTGAGACCAGAAGTATTTCAGACTTTGAAATATTTGCATGTATATAATGAGATATCTTGGTGTTGGGACTAAAGTCTAGACATGAAATCCATTTATATTTCACATACACCTTATACACACAGCCAGAAGGCAATTCCATGTAACATTTTAAATAATTTTGCACATGCAACCGAAGTCTGTGTCCCGAAAGTGCCCAGGGGGAGGAGTGTTGTCCCCCTCAGAGATGCTAGCGAAGCTGTGTCCTAGCCTTGTGCTCTGACTGCTCTGTCACATGAAGTTAGGTGTCCTGCCTTCCACTTGTGGTGCCATATTGATGCTCAAAGAGTTTTGGATTTGGATCATTTCAGATTCCTGACTTTTGGCTTAGGGATCTCCACTTCCATGACATTCTCAGCACAGCACCTAAATCCATTTCAGATCTAGGCCACACAATGAGTATCTAGGCAGTCGGTAAAATGCTCAGAACTCTAATGACTGCATTCTCCCTCTGAATGCAGAGTCCACAGAAATGCTGGCAGGTGGAAAGCATGGTCTAGAGCCCCTTAAGTGAATCTTAAAAGCCATGTGCCTGTGAGCATCTGTGGGATGAACTCTCCAGAGCAAGGGCACGCAGATTAATCACTTCTTCAAAAGGAGGCTCGGAGCCATGATGCTGCACCTTGGTTAGGCCACAGACACGTCACTCCAAGCACGACTGAAAGGCAAGTGACCCAATGCACTTACTTGATGAAGGGTCGTGGTAGGATGCGTGTATCACCAGAGTGGCATGAGTCACACCCAGAGAGTGGCAATGAACAGCCACCGATCAGTAGCAGTCCATCACAGCTGCCCCTCAGTTCTGCTTCCCACAAGGAAACACTACCTCAGCACCCAACGGGACTAGAGCAGGCCAGGAGGAACGTGAAATCACCATTTGCAATCTTGTTTTCTAATAAGTGTTCCCCAAGTGAGGTCTCCCAGGATCCTGTGGTTTTTCTGAGACAGACTTCCTCTCTATTCCTCTGGCTCACCAGGATTGTATGAATGTCCCACTGAAGGGCAGTGCAAGGAGAAACAAAATCAGCAAGAAGTGGTGAACCTGAGCAGGCTACAGGTGGCCAGGCTCCAGAGCAATGCTGGCAAATAGAAGGAAGCAGGACAGAAGTAGGGATTCCAGGAATTGTCCCCCCTCCCACAAAAACCCCTGGGAAACAAAAGCTCCCCTGGATTAGGGGCTGTCAGGAGGAGGTGGCTGCATCCTAGAGAGTGAGCAGGCCAATAAGACAGCTGGAAACAGCTAAGGTGGACTTGTCCCCCCCGTAGGCTGGCCACTGCTGGCCTGCTACAAAACCTGCAGTGCAGCAGCAGCCCAGGACGCTGGGCCAGGGTGGAATGGTGTCAAGACAGCACAAGACTCAGGGAAGAGACAAAACAGGAGCCAGGGACCACCTGCCCGCAGACATTCCCTGGTCCACGTCTGCTCGCCAAACCCTGAGAAGCCGGTTAATACAAATCACTAGACTTCCTCTGTCAGATCCGGGTCCACTCTGAGCCAACAGTTTCTGCCACACTGGCAGATCTGGAGGGTTCTGCCCTGGGGTGTCCATGGCTCTCAGACCTGGCCTCACACCCTTCCTCAATAGGGTCTGTCAGTAGCTGACACTCCAGGACAATTCGAGCTCCCTGGTCATAGGAGGGACACCTGTCCGCACAACTACCACCAAAGAATCACAGAAAGTACCACTGAGGCAGAATTATAAACAAGCCAAGAATGTACAAGAACATGGTGAGCATACACAGAAAATTAAATACATTCTGTGAACCTGAAATACTATTCAGTAACAAAACACATTACAGAAGCCAAAGGTCTTGTAAATCACTGAATGACCGTGGAGCCACCATCCAGGAACTAGGCCACCTGGGACTGTCTGTCTCTAAAAGTTAGAAGGACACCAGCAACTTCTGGTGCCTGTTACTTGATATGAGCAACATGCATGAAAAGGTACCCTGGGAAAATGATCACAAAATCACCCATCTATAAAGCACAAAGGACTAATTTTTTTCCCCCAACACTGAGATGGTTCAAGACTTTTTGGAAGAAACCTTTTCTAAAACTGTAATTTGTTATCCATCTCATCATACCCAGGCTTTGAGAAAAGCGTTCTGAAAAGATTTCAGATAACAAACAGATTTTTTTTCCTTTTTTCTATTAAAAATGTTCTGTCATTTGCAGTTTACTTTGGGGGACTTCCCTCCGCTCCATTTCCCACTGCTGGTAAAATAGAGCAAAATACAGGAAGCCCTCCAAATGGAAACTCAATATTCTGCCTTCTTTTTCTTTCCAACTGCAACCTACTGCTTGGGGGAGGAAGGAAGCAGGAGCATGGCTGTGTGCACACTTCTCTCGCCTAGCGTAAAGATGCTTAATTTTTGACACTTGGCTAACTATTAAACTCGTAAGTTTTAATTACTAACTTATTTCAAATGTTTAGGATGAATATCTCTTAAAAATGCATTGAATTTTCCCTGCCTTCACAAGTGATCAGTCAGCATGAAACACCACATCTGGATGTGAATGGATCATTATTACATAAACACTAATCACCGTGATGTGACACAGGCGAGCTTCGGGTGCTGGTGGATGACAATGTGTGCAGTCCTAGGGCCAAACAGGCCTCGACCTAAACAGCCATCATAAAATACTTCCTTTAGAAAGTCTCCAATGTCATGACGACGCTGATTTAGTTTTGCCCCCAGTTCAGGAGCAGGATCTCTCGGGGTCGGCATGGCTGATTTTCTAGGAAATCCAAAGCTCATGCTGCCTTTTCCAGGCCTTCTCCTGGCTTACTGTCTCCTTCCCTGTCATCACAGGTGCTGCTTGAATTGCTGACATCACTCAAGTCAGCTCACTATGCTTTCTACACCAGTAACAGTGGAACTCGAACCCTAACCCATGAACTTACCTCTTTCTAACTCAGTAGCTCAGACCTACCTAGATGTCGAGGAGGTGGGGCTCCTAGGACACAGGATTCTGGGACTTTTTGTCTTTGGAAAATGATGGGGTTAAACTCTGCAAAACTGGTTGTGGCGACTTCAGGAGCTTTAGCCTGACCTGTGTGCAGGCACTACCAATGCTACTGTAAAGGAAAGGTATAGAGCACAAAGCTCCCCCTCCCAATGCTACTGTATAGGAGCACAAAGCTCCCCCTCCCAATGCTACTGTATAGGAGCACAAAGCTCCCCCTCTGTATAGGAGCCAATCCCCCTACTACTGTATAGGAGCACAAAGCTCCCCCTCCCAATGCTACTGTATAGGAGCACAAAGCTCCCCTCTGGCAGCTCCACACACTCCACCTGCTCACACCCAAAGGGGCTCATTCAAGGCACTTGATAGGTGTCGGAGGAACTCACAGGTTTTCCATGGAAAATCCACTTGCAGCACTGCTAATCTGTGAGGGAAATAGACTGCACAAGAAATAAGACACGCCAGAAGTCTGCCTCTCCTGACTAGGTGACATCCTCATCAGCTATTTCTTGTCCCCAAACAGTATTTCAAGGGCTAGGAACCCCCTAAAGAAAAGCCTGGCCTTCAGAAATACATCACCTGCACTTGCTCAGACCAATCTTGTGTCTTTGCAACTCACTCTGGCCTAGGCATAGTCACACATGAAGCCTGGGACAATGACTAATTTATCTTTCATTCCTCCAAGGAATTCAGAGCACTCATTCTTATAAACTCATCACACACTCTAGGAGAGCTTTTTGCACTAGAGACCCTGGTCAACTGTTGATGATGCAGAATCTGACAAAAAAGTAAAGTCGTGTTCAGCTGCCCTTGCTGAGCCATGCCATCCCATAATGAGAGAAAGAGGAGCTGCCTGGGGCTACCACATCAGGACTCAGGGTCAACCCTTATCTGCCCACGTAGGGCACACTGCCTCACTTCCAACTACCAACTCCTGGGCTTCTTTGCTTCAGTATTTGCTCTGACCACAGTAGAGCTGAGGGGCCCCAGAACTGTCACCCCCCGAGAGCAGCACCACCTAATACCCCAGCCCCTTGGGTGGAAACACTGCAAGGCACAGTGTCTGCGTTTCCCTCGTGAAAAGAAGCTCTGGTCACCCACAGCAGTGACTCACTTGTTAGCACCAGCCTCTCTGGCCCCTTGCCTATCTCATGTTCTCGTGTCCCGAAAAAACCTGCCCTTGAATCTTGTGTCAAGGTCAATTTCCAACAGGACTCAAGCCAAGGCAAGCTGGAACTTTCTCTAGTTGAATAAGAGGAATAAGATACGTGAGATCTATCGTACAGTACGGTGAATACATCATGGTTAATAGAGTATATTTCAAAATCTCAGAGTAAATTTCAAAGGTTCTCACCACAAGAATAAGTATTCAAGATGATGGATATATTTTTTAGCTTGAATAAATAATTCCCCATGTGCACATATATTATGATTTTGTATCCCATAAATATATGCAATTGTAATTTCTCAATGTTTAATAAATTTTTTAAAAGCTCCCTTGGTGACTCCATTGTGTCTCCCTATAGTTTTTGGTGCCACTTCTACTATAAATGATTTCTTTCCACCAGCCCCCTCCCCTTTTTCTTATGTCTTAACTTTGGGGCTTCTGATCATTTCTCACAAATGGTATATATATAGGTAAATATAATTGAGCAATTTAGGAGTACACCAAGGCAGTTAAGGAAAAGAAGATCAAGAGAAGCCCACGAGAGTCTGCTCAGAAACTAGATTTTGTGTAAAAAATAGAAAAAACTGAACCAGACCACAAGAGAATACCATATCAGCGTAACTAAACCTACTTTCATCTCCATTAATAATCTCACACTCAACAAGGCAGCACAACAGGTCAGTTAAGATTAAGGAAAGTGGCACCAGATAGTCGGGACCCATGAGCTGGCTGTGTTGGTCCAGCTATTAAATTTCCCTGAGTCTCGTCTGTACAATTCCCTCATCTAAAATCTGGGGATAACAGCAGCACCTACCCCAGAGCCCTCGTGAGAATTAATGGTTAGCATTGTGTAAAGCACATAAAACAGAACCTGGCACATAGTGCTGGTTAATTAAGGGATCTGCACCTCAATGACTTCAGCAAGATTCTTACAACACTGCTGGTAGAAGACCCAGTAGATCCTAAGAGGAATTTTGCAAACATGGTGTTTAGCTGCAGGTGAGGGAACATCTAGTTCTCTGGCTTAAACCAGAGGGGCCGCCAAGTCCACAGCACACCGGCGCCACCATTCCTTCCATTCTGCAATTCCCCTAGCCTGTGTGTGCAGCTTGTATGCATCCTTGTTGCAGGTGGAGCTGAGGAAGGAGCAGCCTCTCCCCCAGGCAGGCTTTCTTTGTGAAGCAGAGGCCAGAACAGGACAGCCAGGCACCCCCAGTCATAAGTGACATTCAGATTTTGAGAATTGTGCTTTCAGCTTCTAAAACTAAAACTGACATAGGAAAATGTGCTTGGAAGGAGCCGATGAGCCAATGGACACCCTCCTCACAGCGCAGTAATGCCCTCTGGTTTCAGAGGTTGGTCTGTGCTCTGACACGGCCGCCCAGCTCCCAGATATCCACAGGAAAGCACCTGCCGCTCCCATGCCCACTGCTATCTCCCAGGCTGGAGGCAGAAGCCTCCCTCCTCTCACCGGCTCACATGCCACACTCGCTTCCTTCCCCAGGCATCTGCTCCTTTCTCTCCATGAGCCACAGGAACGACAGGAGCCGGATTCACAACATAGTGGGAAATTTACTAAAACTAAATTCAAGGACTCTAGAAATCGCTCAGGAGAATGTGAATGCTGAGAAGGCATTACACTGCTTTGCATCAATAGTGGTGAGGGGTCTGCCTACTGCCATTTGAAGGTAGAGGCAACTCTTAATTAATTATCAATGTCGCCTGTCTTCAATTGTAAGAACAGGATGTAAGGAAAAGTGGAGAGAAAGTGAGATGAACTAAAGGAAACGATGGAAAAGAAGAGCAGTGCCAGTGGTCATCAGATGTTCTAGGTGACCCTGGTCCCTTGGGTCTAATGATTTTCTTCCCATCTATTTCCTTTCGACACCCAACACCCAGTGCTAGAGAACCTAGTAAGTGTGCTGCCCCTTCCTTCTTCCAGTTCCCCTCCTTGCCAGCCTGGCAATCACAGAGAAGTCCCCACCACACCAGAATAAAACTAACAAATGCCTGGATCAGGCTGACGGTAATTACTCTCCCATTTCAGACTGATCATTCTTACTTACCAATTCCTCTTAAATGAAATGTTGTGCTCTATAATTTGGGAAATAATCTCTCCCTGAAACTATCCAAATAATCTTTTGAACACAAGGGGGAAACAAAAAGAATACCCAGCCCATCTTTCTGCTTATAGAGTCCATTAGGAGCCATGGGAAAGAGTGAGAATTCCAGCTCTGCAGAGGCTCTCAGGACTTTATAACCAGACTTCTTTTAAAAATGGAAATGGACAGGATACTGTTAGATTGATATTCAGAAATAACTAAGGACAATACTAATGATCCAATACACAAATCAGAATCTTCAACCAATTAAAAGGAAAACACATTGAACAGCAGAGTTTGTTTTTATGTCTTGAAAGGGCATAAAAAAAGAGGAAACAGGAAAAATACCTCTCACCAAGGAGAGAACCAGAACACATACCCGAGGAAGCTTCTAGTCTTTCCAATCTGCTGATCAGCCAGTCGAGGGAGCCAGAAAATTGAGCACAGTTTTTACGATTTCCTCTAATTAGAGCCGCTGCAAAAGAAGATGATTTCACATTGATACAATTTTCCAGTTCAAAAATCAAGGTAAGCTAATGAGCACTCAAATGTTGGATGAAGAACCAAATATCTTCATGTATCACCTAAATCATATGCAAATGCTAACACTCATACAGAGAAAACTGACATGAAAAATTACTTGATATTTATTAATGGGACTGAAAAAAACCTCTGCTCATTAGAAGGAATGAATTCCAGAGAGCAGCATCCCACACCGGGAGGGAATAATGAAGGGGATGGAAAACCAGCAGCCCGGGAGTTTCCTCACTTGGGTTCTGATACCCGCTGCTTTCAATTAGCCATGAGAGTAAATGATTCCATCTCTCCAGAGCTCAGTCTCCTCTCCTACGTAATGAAGAAGTTAGAACACTTGAGTTCTCCTGAACACGCAGCACAAAACACCCCGAGATACAACAGCAGGTATAGAGAGGGATGTAACTGAACGTCACATGGAGACACGATGGGAGGGCGATGGCTAGTTAAGTTTGGAAACCATGTGTCTTTTCCTACAGGTCTTCTTCCCACCTGGAGAGTCACGGGCATTCTAAAGACTCAAATAACTTGAGGTCATCTAGTGTAACGTCACTTTATCTAGGCTTTTTCACGATCCTTTCACCAAAGAACCCTCCCTGTATGAAATTCCTACATGACTTTTGCCTCTTTCAACCTAGTTTTTATACTTCATTTTAAAAATTAAAGTAAAAATTCAAGTGATTAAATTATTTCAAAGCATGCCCAGTAATTCTCTTTAAATAAATTTTGTTCTTATGCCCATAAGATTGGTCAGAAAGAGCACAAGTGCTTACTGAGGGGTGGTGAGATTTTGAACAATATTTAAAAAGAGGACAGTAAGTTTAAGAGTAGCTTCCATTTTATTTCATTATCTAACTTTATAATGAAGATGCATTAATGGGGAAGGGGTACTGGGGATTGCACCCAGGGGTGCTTTACCACTGGGCTGCATCTCCAGTCCTTTATATTTTTTAATTTTGAGACAGGGTCTTGGTAAGTTACTGAGGTTGGCTTCAAATTTGCAATCTTCCTGTTTCAGCCTCCTGAGTCACTGGGATAATAGGTATGTACTAGCACCGCGCCCAGAAAGATGTATTAATTTTAAAATTAAATAATTCAATAAAGCTACTTTTTTTCTAAAACAGAGAGAAAACAATGACATCCACATGCACAGTGGCGTAGCAATCACCATCAGACGTCTGAGAGTGCTCTGCTCGTCTCCAAAGTACGACAATTTTAAAAGGTGCACCAAAATATTAGACACAGTTCTAAATGAGGAACAAGCTCGCCATGCTTTAAACTGATCTTTTACCTCTGCCTAGTTGGCCTTGAACGCTAAAACTCTTCCTCCCCCTGCATCACTTTTTTCTTTATTTACTTCAGAAATACTGATGCAAATGCATCTGGCCCTGTGGCTGGCACAGCAAATCTGAACCTGAATAAAACAGGACCATTACACAGGGGCTGGCAGGACTTCCTCCGCAACATTTTAAATCCCTTTATATCTGATACTCTTATTGTACTTTTGACAGTGCATGAAACTTAGAAGATATGTTATTTCCCAGCATGAGTGCTGTCAGTCTCCTATGGAATAAGAATGTAGAATTGTTAAATAACTATGTTACATGTTAAATATACTAAGAACATTTTGAATGAAGCTTTTAAGAAAATGCTAGTTTGCTGAAATAATTTTATTAATGTTGAATGATTAACTAAATCTCTAAACTTTCATTCAGTCAGAATGTGAAATGTGGGCACTATTGGTAATTAATCAAAAATTATTATTGAAGCCGGGCACAGTGGCGCACGCCTGTAATCCCATCACTTTGGGAGGCTGAGGCAGGAGGATCGCGAGTTCAAAGCCAGCCTCAGCAATGGCGAGGCACTTAGCAACTCAGTGAGACCCTGTCTCTAAATAAAATACAAAAAAGGGCTGGGGATGTGGCCCAGTGGTCGAGTACCACTGAGTTCAATCCCTGGTACCAAAAAAAAAAAAAAAAAAAAAAAAAAAAAAAAAATTATTGCAAAAAAGTGTTTTTTATTATGGATGGTCCCCAACTTAAAATGGTTCCGCTTACAATTTTCTGACTGTACAATGGTGCAAAAGTAATACATTTTCAGTAGAAACCAACCTTCAAATTTTCAATTTTATCACTTCTTGAGCTAGGGAGAAGGAATAGCATGCTCTCCAGGGACAGGGATACTGAGCACTGGCAGAGAGCAGCAGACCCCAGTCAAACATGGAACCACCAGAATTCACAATTCTCTACAATGTACTGTGTTGCCTGCATGTGTGTGTTGGGCGGGGGGGGGGGGGGGGGGTGCGGTTACAACTATTCAATAGATCACATGAAGAATCCTGGGGCCCTTCCCCCACATTCCTCACCTTGGGCCCACAGCAAAGGTGCCAGCCGTCTATGGACTGAGATCTCCAAAACTGTGAGCCCCAAGTGTCCCCTCCTCTAAGTTGACCTTGTCAAGTATCTTGGTCACAGCAATATAAAATCTGATTAGACATTGCAGAAACGATCACTTCTGCATGTCACAGAAGCAGCCTGTTTGCTTCACACTTTGAACTGTGAGAAATGAGTGTTCATGCAGAGTTCACCAGAGGCATTTCTCAGACATCTTTAGGAAATCATGCCTGCCTTCCATCATCACAGTGATTGATTTTGTGGACGTCAGGAAAGATGTATGAAAGAGGATCACAGCAACACTTTTCAAACTACGAGTATCTGTGACTACAGCATCTGAGGTCTCCCAGATGGCAGCTCATAAAGCTATTGTTTTCATTCTCTACCTAAAACACACATTAAATACATCCATGTCAAATTCCAAATTGTTATGGAACATAGTTCTCACCTTCTCTTCTCTTTCCAGGCTAAACACACATTGAAGACAAGAGAAAAGCAACAGGTGCTGGCTTATTTCACACACAAACCTGGAAGCAAATCTATCATCTACCTAATTAGAGAAATGGGGCTGGGGGAGCTTCATGAATTTGGAGTCGATATTTGAACCACACCTTGTGGTAGTTGAATAAAGGGCAGTGAAATGCAAACAGATTATAAAATTTCCAATTATTGTGCAGATCTGAGACTCTCACAGCCAGACTGAGGTATAAACATCCATCCCTGCATATGGCTATCTGTCAAGCAATGACGATTAAGTCAACAGAAGTGACTGGCAGCAAGCAGATGGTCTGGAAGTCTTCTGCACATCAAAAGTCAACAAAGTTTTATTTGTTAATTTCTCTGGTTATAAAATCAATAGTCACTATAATAAAAACGGAAAATCAAGAGAAATTTTAAAAAGGTTATAAAATTCTCTCATAATTCTACTTACCTAAAACACCTGTTGCATTAAAACTACCTTGCGTGTGTGGAGGGGGGGAGTCTCTTTATTTACACTGATAGAAAAATGTTCTGTTTTTTCACTCAACTGGAATTAGTACACA
Organism: Tamias sibiricus; assembly: GCA_025594165.1. Classification (NCBI taxonomy): domain Eukaryota; kingdom Metazoa; phylum Chordata; class Mammalia; order Rodentia; family Sciuridae; genus Tamias; species Tamias sibiricus. The sequence continues at coordinate 98,536,266 of CM046669.1, forward strand.
GCTTTTTTCTTTTATCATCATTTTTTCTTTGCAGTCGTGCAATTTCAACAGATTAACAATAACACACAAGAAATTAAAAGTAGAAGATCAAATTCCCCCTCCCAAGAAAAATGCCACCTACCATCCTCCTGTGTGTTCTTTCAGAAATGTTCAGCACATAAACAGGAGGTGCCTTTCTCTTGAGTGTGTGTGTGTGTGTGTGTGTGTGTGTGTATTTGGTACAGGGATTAAACCCAGGGGCACTTAAGCACTGAGCCACATCCCCAGCCCTTTTACATTTTTATTTTGAGACAGCATCTTGCTCAGAGCCTTGCTAAGTTGCTGAGGTTGGCTTTGAACTTGCTATCCTCCTGCCTGAGTCTCCCAAGCCGCTGGGGTTAGAGGCATGCGCCACTGCACCCGGCGCTCTGCATATTTTCGCTTTCACGAGATCAGACTCTCAATCCATACATAGCAAACCTTTGCTTTTTATTCTCCACTTAACATCAAGCCATAGGTTGTCACACTAAAAGGAGCAACTACTTATTGTTTCTACAATTTTCCAAATGACTTCATTTCAATTTTCAATAACACAGTATTGCACTATGTAAGTGTACTGGAACTTACATAACCCTGTCGTTCAAAAGCTTGCTTTTGATTTTATCCTGTGTGCAAATAATTTTACAGTGGATTTCGTTTTCACATTTGTACAAATACATCTGTAGGACACATTTCTTAAAGTAAAATTCCCAAAAATAAAAAGAAAATATCCAAAAATTTTTTTATTTCATCAGAGCAAAGTTTGTCTGGCTCTTTGAATTACATCAATTTACACTTTAAGTAAGAACACATTACTAAAAACTTCCCCCGATGATGGGTATTTCAAAATTTTTATCTGTGCCAACCTACTAAGTAAAATGTTCTTATTTCTTATTTCAGTTTGCATTTCTTTATTTGCCATGTTGAAAATCTTCTATTATTTATTATTTTTGGACTGAGGTCTCCATCTCTTGCCTATTTTTCTATCAGATAGTATTTACTTTTCTTAAAGATTTATAAAAACAATGTATTTTAAAAACTGAGTCTTTGTCATTTGTATAGGTTGCATATTTTTGCAATTCCCATTTATTTGGATTCTATAATGATATTATCTTAGAGGTTGTAGATGCCACATAGTAAATTTTATCAGTCTTTGGTTACTTACTTATTCCCACAGTTATTCAGATGGACAGGTAGTCCAGTCAGTAACTGATAGGCGACAGACGTGAGTAGTGGGAACCATGAGATTAAGGGAGTAATTCTATAAACTGGGGCCACTGTGCTGACCCCCACATGCTTTCTTTTACCAAGCAATTTACCTGCAACCCTACCCGGCTTAAGTCAATAGGATATGTTACATTCCTCAGCAAGAGACCTGGTATCTGCAGGAGAAATGCAAGCCCAAAATGCCTATAGGAAGAACACAAATTATCTGGGGGCGAATTTTTGTGACCCTTTCACAGACCGGCTCCTAGGACTCAGGGAGATTAGGCAAATTTCACTTAATCATAAAATCTATAAGAACCAGTCAGCAAGGGCCAAATTGACCTAGACTTGCCCTGAACCCTTGCTTTGTGCAGTGGGGACCTGAAAGTCTGATGCCATCCTGCTGTCAGTCAAAAGTCTAGAGGTGGGACTGGGCAGGACTCTGGAAGCTTCCGTGAGAACTACAGTAAAACTGGAGGGTGGGGAGGTGCACCTGCCAAGAAGACCTACTCTCTCCCTTGAAAGAGTGCCCTTTCCCACCCCTTCTGATAAACTCATCCTACTACTCTGAGTGGCATTTTGCAGTCCTTCTGGTGTGATGGTCACAATTAATGAGAAAGGACCATGTGACTGCCTCAGCTCTGCTAGGGCCCTGCACCACCACCACATGGCACTGTAGCTGGCTCTGCTATCTTGTCACCAGTCCTTCTCAGCCACCATAAGCTCCAGAGGAACAAGCACCCTACCCCAGCCCCACTGAGCCTGGATGCCAGGGGCAGGGCTCCTCCCACAGTGGGTGTGCAACTCATCTTTGATGAATGAAGATCCTAGTATAGTCTGAAAGTCTGGGTCCCCCACTCCTAGATTCCTGTGCTGAAATCCTACCCCCAAGTAATGGCCTTAGGAGGTGGAGGCTTTAAGAAATTAGGTCTCAAGAGCAGAGATTTCAGAAATGTAACTAATGCCCTTCTAACAGAGACCCTATAGACACCTTCTCCCCTTCCACCACAGAATCTGCTAGAGCCTTGAACTTAGACTTCCCAGCCTCCAGGACAATGAGAATCAAACACCTGTGATTATAAAGCACCTATTTTATGGTCTTTTGTTATGGAAACCCAAATAGAACAAGAGCTTCTATCAACACCAAGATTCATCAGACCCCAGTCCATGTGCCCCCAGCTTGTGAGCCTCTCTTATAAAAAGATGTCCCACCAGGAGACCACACAAGGAATTAAGATGCTTGAGAAAGCAGACAGACAGGAAAAGGAAGCTTTCCTGAAGTATTTAAATAAGCACTCAGAGTTACCTGGGAGAACCAGGTGTGGGGAAGGCAATGAGCAGAAGCTCCTGGGAGGAGCACTGTGCCGATGTAAAGGCCAAATGCATGTGCATGCTAGGGCATTTTCATCTGGGGGAAGCACACTTAGAATTGATCTCTTGTTCCATAAAAAATTAGTTTAAAAGTAAAAACTATTTATGTGCCTGAAATCACTGTGTTCTTAGTGACATGTGACATACATGGTTTTTACACCATTATCTTCCTTTAAGGAAAGTTTCAGGGAAGTCTATCTATACCAATATGAAGTAACAGCACCATCAAGTCCTTTCTTAATCAAATGAGATGGAAATAGTTAAGGGAATAGACACAGGTTTAATAAATATTCAGATTTCTTTGATACAGAGTAACACCAGACATGCTGGAGGTGTGATTCTGGACTGGAAGAAAGGACTGGGAGGACCCTGACAGAGAAGCCCGACAATGAACAAGGGAGGAGGGGGACAAGGCTGGGTGTGGGGCTCCGGTGCTCTACAGCCAGACTCAGAGGGAGGCAGGCAGCGTCAGAGGTGCGGACCTTCAGGAGGAGGATCATGAGCCTCCCTGCAGTCTGAAATCAAGATTGAAGGAGAGAAGGCAGAGAGCGCATCCAGAATCTCACAGGATTTAAACGTCACTCAGGTCTCAAGTACGGTCCCCCCTCCATATCCAATGGGGACAAAACACAGGAACAAAAACCCTCAGATACTGAAGCCCCTTGTGTAAAACTGGCGTTGCTTTTGCATATTATACAAACGCCCTCCTGCAGACTTTAAGTCATGGCTAGGTTACTTATAATGCCTAACACAATGAGAATACCATATAAATAGTTGTCCTGTATCATTTAGGGAACGGCATAGATGCCAAGCTTCTGAAGAGTTTCAGTCCATGTCCAGTTGAATCCACAGAGGTAGACCCCATTGCTGTGATGATCTGACTGTATTTAGTGTCGGGTCATATGTGTGAGATGGAGATGGTGTCTTCAGAGAACAGGTGGGAGTAGAGTGTAAGTTCCAGCCTGGAGACAACTATACAGAACGCTGTACTTCCTCTCATGGACCAACCACAATCACAATCGTATTTCTACAAGCTAGTCCAGAACTTTCCTGTTGTATCCACTAATTCTAAGTGAAGTTTCTTTTTTAAAACCTATTTGAAAGGCAATAACAAGAGAAATGAAAGCATATTATGGAGAGAAAATGTTACTATGTCAACAGGGAAAGGATAGTGACATAAGTATACAAAGAAATGGGCATAATGGTTAGAAGAGCAAAGTAATATGATATGCTAAGCGTTTGACACCTTTACCAAATTTAAGCCACCCAAGGACAAGGGGACTTGCTATCGCCATTTTACATTATTTATCATAAATACAGGTGTCACTGGCTATCAGCACATTTCCACATGTCTAACATTAAGTCATGTAATCAGCACAACAACCCTAAAAAAACAGGTACTTTTACTTCCTCCACTTTTAAGATCAGGCAATGGGACAAAAATCTGTCACTGTGCCCAAACGTCACGTCAGTGGCAGAGCTGGGCAGCTGGGGGCTTGAGTGCAGTTTCAGGAATGGGTCCCTGGCCAGTCACACCCCGTAATGGGAAAACTCCCTTCCCTGCCACAATGACTGGTTTCAAGGCCAGGCACTGTCAGGCTAATGAAATGAGAACCGTGGTTTATCAGGGGCTTGGGGACTGGCTTGCTCTTTCTCAAAAGACAGCTACTAGGAGCAGCCTTCTTCCACACCCCCTCCCACGTCAGGGGAAGCACAGGGCACCAGATCCTGGCAGCAGCCTGCAGAGGCCGTACAAGGGAGCCAGCACTGCAGGAGGCTGACCACCGCAGAGGGCAGGGTGCAGACACGGGGGAGGGAGGAGTAAACTCACGGCACAGTGCCAGTTATGTGGGCCATAAGGCCCCTCTGTTGCTTAAGGCAGTTAGGGTCTGGGGACTCACATTCTCCCGAATGAACCATGCCAACAGACACACCATCGCACCTACAGCTGCGTTCCTTCTCTTTTTATTTAACTAAGCCATTTTAAGATCACATCTCTACCCATGGTCCCATGAAAGCAAACCACAAAACTAGTCTCAGTGAGGAGCTGGGCTCACGCCCTCGCCCCAGCACTTGGTGGGGTACATTAACACCACCTCTGTAGGCTCCACGACAATCACACTTACTCCCCAAGTAACACTGTGGAGGCTTGGGGACTACCCACTGACTGGAGGGATAAGTAGCTCAGAAGGACAAGTGTGGAGCTTGCTGGAATGGACTTTTCTATGACCACATGCAAATCATCATAATTCCTTCTGCTCAAGTTCATGGCTCATGGACACATGACCTGCTGAAGGGCCCAACAGAGACTACAGGACTAGTTGAGAGGAAAAGGTAAGATGGGTATTACCTCAGTTTACCCACAACAACCTTCCCTCTGCACATGACCCACTCTACCCTTAGACACGCAGGTGACACACCCGTTCATAAAGCACCACCTTTGAGGAATTCATCTGGTGTCACAGCAAGCCAAGTTACAGTGTGCTGTTAAAAAAACAAACAAAAACAAAATGCCCACTCCAGTCTGTCCCTCGTTCACAAATCCAGTGCTATAACTTCTGCACTTAAGAGAAAAAAATACTTTCAGTATTTTGGCATCATAAAGTCCTTATCCCAGTGATGCTGTGGATACAATAATAAATCCAGACACCTGTAAAGCTTCAGTGTCCTTGATTTTGCTGGCAGAAATCCAACCACATGTTACCTCCTATGTTGAATAGGCACAAGAGTTTTATTTGATAAATTGTATTGTGTCTCTGTAAAGTTTAATGAAGTTCAGTTGCATGACAAAGAATTTTCAAATATTTTGAGTGCTCTACCTTCTTCATACTAAAAATGCCTTATTCTGTTCTACGCTCTGGTACACCTTCCTGTTCCATCAGAATCCAGGGGGTTTGTCAATGCTCATTTCCGGGATATCCACTCCATGCCAGATGCTAAGTTAGACGACAGAGTTGCAAAATCCAGAAAGGGGCTGTTCTTGCCTTCAAAACCAGGACCACAGAACTAAGTGAGTGAGAATCGTGGTAAGTGCTACAGTACAGATGAATGCTGTTATGGTCTGGACGTGAGATGTCCCCCAAAAGCTCACCTGTGGGATAACGCAAGAAGATTCAGAGGAGAAATGATTGGGTTGAGAGAGTCTTCCCAACCAGCGATTTAATCCTCTGACAGGGATTAACTGAGTGGTAACTGAAGTGGCAGGGTGTGGCTGGAGGAGGTGGGAACTGGGACCTGGGACGTGGCTTTGGGTATATATTTGTATCTGGCTAGAGGAGTGTCTCTCTCTGCTTCCTGGTCACAATGTGAGCTGCTTCCCTCTACCGCACTCTCCCAGCCATGAGGAATGGAACCGGCTTTCTATAGACCAAGGCCTCGGAAACTGTGAGCCCTCCAATAAACCTCTCCTCCTCTGTATTTGTGCTGGTTGGGTCATTTAGTTACAGCAGCAAAAAAGCTGACTAAAACAAATGCCCCTACCAAGACAGCTGCTTACTCACGTGTAACACGATAAAACCTGAGGCCCCTCCCAGTTCTGGATAGAGATAAGAAAAGCCACTGCAATAGTTCAGGCCCATAATAACAAAGGCCTGTGTGTATAATGGCCCAATAGGAACGCGGCAGAAACTAACCCCAGCAGCACTCCACGTAGGTTGAACACACTCAGAAACTGAGAAAAGCAGATTCATCTAGACCAGGGAAGGAGATTAGAGCAGATCCCTGTCACGATGGGGCTGCGAGAAGCAGGAGTCTTGTGACACTCGCTCCAAAACAAAAGGGAAATTTTTCGTCCACATCCACATGGAGACCTCTCACCTGCACAAACCACTGCGTGGACAGCCTCTGCCTTTAGACAATCTGCTACTGCAGCTACTCTGCTCACTCAGACAGATTCAGATAGTTAACATCATCAGTTACAAGTATTTAGTCCTGATGAGAACATGTTATAAAACTGCTACAACTATGTTGTGACCTTGTTAAACAGACTGACTCATGTGCCTTGAGCACTCCGAGGTCCTTACCCAGCAACTCATACAGAGAGTTCAAGATGGATTTCCAGGACTCCCCAGCTTCTCGCCCAGCGACGTCAGCGAAGTGTGCGGCACTGCTGTAGACGTGCAGTCGGTCGATGCACTCCAGCACAAGGCTGATCATTCCCTGGAGGGTAAAGAATCCCCATCAGAAACCATCTGCTGACAGACAGAAAACGCTAAACCAACTTAAGAAAGAAGTCTGGCTCAAAGTGTATCTGTTAATCATGAAGAAAATTGAGACAGCTAATTTAAAGGATAGGAAGAAATACATTTGCACAGGAAATGAAATGTTCTTCAAATAATTCAAGTGATTTTAAATCCCAAGTGCCATTTTCAAATAGGAAGGGAAGAACAGCATAAAAATACTCACTTCACAATTGCATTTGCACGGTTTGATGCTAGACTAAATGACTCCTTCATAAATAGCAGGCTATTGTTACGTAAGCATCAGAGCAGATCCTTGTTCCCAGGCATTACTATAATTACTAAATTAAAGATAGTAAGTTAAAGAAAAGCCCATGCAAAGATTTTAAAACAAAAATCATTATGAAGAACCTAACTGAGGAGATTGGAGATGGTGGACTGAGGGCAGCTGCTTTTCCAGTAGCTTGGTGGCTTAGGGTTCAAGTATCAGGACTGCTGCTTCCCAGTGATGTGGGTGAAAGGGGGAATTCACTGAAATTGTAGCAGCACAGAGAGTGTTTGAGAGGCTCAGAAATTTGGGTTCACTGACCAAAGAACAAGAAAGAGTATGCTAGAGCCAGGGCGGCTGTGGCAGCCACAGCAGCACTGCTGGTCCGCCAGAGGGGGAGGGGGACACAATGGACAGAAGAACCTGTATATGAGAGAAGCAGCCTGAACCTCGCTGATCCAGAGGCTGCACCGTGAACCCGTGCTGGACAAGTGCTCTGTTTCTCAACTGGCCACAGAGAGCTGAGGTGGAGCCACCTGGAGGCCATCTTACCCAGTCAGGAGGTCACAGCTAACACTGCCTCAAAGTCCCAGCAGGCTCGCGCCATGGGGCCCAAAGTACACCTAGCAGAACATGATTAAACCAGGCACAGAGAAGACTGGACCCAGGGGGATTCCAGTCAGAAATGCAGAGGGGATCCCAATTCAGCTTCTCCTTCCAGTCTGGTGGCTCACATGACCAACAGAAGCAGGTCAGGGATCTGAAGAAGCAGGTGTGGACACACCCTGGGACCAAGCCTGGGAAGGCTGCGTTGGTGGCAGCAGAAGGGATGGAGACAGGCTCCCCTGCCCCACGAGTAGAATCCCCGGGAGGATCCTGAGATCCAGACTCCGGCAGGGATCAGCAACCCCAGGCCCTAGGGTGTGCCGGTCCAGTCTCCCCTGGCAGACACCCCCAGCAAAGCCCCGGAGGCCTGTTAGACCTGAGCCCACCCACGGAGCTCCCCTCGCAGACCCTGCAGCAGGCCCAGCCTGGGGGTGCCTGGAGCTGGTGGTCTGTGCAGACAGAACCCCAAAGGGCAGACCTCCCTCTCCTCCTGCCTCCCCCTGGTGAGAAGGGAGGCTGAGAGCCTCCCACCAGCCCCAGCCCTCGGCCACTCCAGCTGGCAGCTCCTCGAGCCACACAAGAGGAGGAAGGGGTAATTCGAAGGGGTACATAGCCCACCGAGAAATGGAAAGAACCCCCCTCCGGCACAGGCACTGACAATCCATCTTTCCTGGACAGTCTTAACTACCTTAGTAGAGACAATTCTTTCATTTTTCGTTAAGCATCTTTTTTCCTTCTTTTTTCTTCCTTGGTGTTCCTGCTGTGCTGATCAATTCTTAGCATGTACACATAGACGTATTTCTTTTTTATCATCTTTAGCATTTTCAATGCAGTTTTTTCTTGCCTTATTATTTGAGAGTTGTGACACTTTGTTTTGTTGCTTCTCATTCTCTTTCTCTTCTTCCTTGGCCCACTAACAGCTACATTGCCTTGTTCTCTTTCTCACCATTTTGTTTTTGCTATTTTTTCTTTTTTTTGCGGGGGGGCAGGGAGGTACTGGGGATTGAACTCTTAACCACTGAGCCACATCCCCAACCTGATTTTGAATTTTATTTAGAGACCCCTGTCTCCCTGAGCTGCTTAGCACCTTGCCATTTCTGAGGCTGGCATAGAACTTGTAATCCTCCTCTCTCAGCCTCCAGAGCCACTGGGATTACAAGCGTGCACCACTGCACCCAGTTTCTCCTCCATCTTGATAATCTTCACTTGCTACATCTCTTCTGCATTCTGTTGGCTCACATTTTGAAAATTCTAAGTTTTTTTTTTTAACCTTTCTATCACATTTTCTTTTCTTTTAATGAACTGTATTTTTATCATGTTTTAGAACTATTTGGTCCTTGTAACTGCTGCCCCCACCATTCATGCTGTTGCAGTTATTAATTATATGAATAGTATCACTGACACCTGCTGCTTACTATGATGCCAGTTCTTATTCACAGCTATTTATTGTTTTTGCTGCTGGCAAGGGCTGACCTCGCCATTACTTTTTTTTTTTTTTTTTGGTACCAGGGATTGAACTCAGGGGCACTCGACCACTGGGCCACATCCCCAGCCCTTTTTTTGTATTTTATTAGAGACAGGGTCTCACTGAGTTACTAAGTGCCTCGCCATTGCTGAGGCTGGCTTTGAACTTGCGATCCTCCTGCCTCAGCCTCCCAAAGTGCTGGGATTACAGGCGTGCGCCACCGCGCCCGGCTGCCATTACTGTTTTTGAGCAATTAGTGTTGTAGATGTCATAGTGGTCACTGGGTATTTATTTTAATGCTACATGATAGATTTGCTTCAGTTTTTTTTTTTTTTTTTTCCTTTTCTGTGAAGTGCTGGGAATCTGTAGGAAAACTAAAAGTTCACAGGGAATAAACCCTGCTACTGAACTAAACCCAACCAAGAGACAGCCCTAAAAAGACCAACACATAACAGGGTAAGAGGAATCAATCCCAAAACATACATAAAATTCAACCCAGGAATACATGAAATATGAATAAACAAGTCACACAATATCTTCTCAAGTTCATAATTCACCAGCAACTGACTACCAAAGATATTGAAATGGATGAAATATCATAAAGAATTCAAAAGAATTGTTACAAAAATGATCAATGAACTCCAAGAGAACACAAATAATAACGAAAAAAATTATGAATTTTATAAAGGATGTGAGTGATAAATTCAATAAGGAGCTACACATACTGAAAAAGAACCAAACAGAAATCTTGGAATTGAAAGAAACAATAAATCAAATAAAATGTTCATTTGAAAGTCTCCCTGTTAGAGAAGACCATGCTGAAGACAGAATCTCAGAGCCAGAAGGAAAGTGCCAGCCTTGAACATTCAGACAGTATTAAAGGAAATAAAACATGGTAGGGATATACAAGAACTATGGGACAACATTAAGATCAAATTTAAGAATCATCAGAATTAAAGTGGGTTATGAGATACAGCAACTGGCATGGAAAACCTCCTTAGTTAAATAATAACAGAAAAATTTCCAAACCTTGACAATGAGATGGACATCCAAATACAGAACCCCAAACAGACAAGATCAAACAATAACAAAAACAATTTCTCCATAATGTATTGTACTTAAAATGCCTGAAATAAAGAGAAAGAACAGATTTTTAGAAGCCTTAAGAGAAAAATGTCAGTCACATTTAGAGGCAAGCCAATCAAAATTATTTTTGATTTCTCAGCACAAACTCTAAAATCCAGGAATGCTTAGAATGATGTGTCCCAAGCCCTGAAAGAAAATAACTGTCAAACAAGATTGCCATATCCAGCAAAGCTATCCTAAGAATCAAAAAGAGACAAAAACCTAAGATAAACAGAAACTAAAAGAATTCATGACTACCAAGCCAGCACTACAGAAAATACTTACAGAAATATTCCACACCACAAGAATAAAAAACTAACTCTAGAGCTCACAAATGAGCAAATCTCATTTGAAGATTAGTAAAGCAAATGAGGAAACAGGAACAAATTAAACATAAGAAATAAATCAAAATGGCAAGAATAAACATCTCTCTATAATAACACTGAATGTAAATGATCTCAACTCTCCAATAAAAGATATAGGCTGGTAGAATAGATTAAAAAATAAGACCTAACTATATGCTATTCACAAAAGACAAAGATAGCAACAGGCTGAAAGTGAAAGGATGGAATACCATGTGAATAGAGTCTAAACACCAGCAGAACTAGCCATTTTCATACCCAATAAAGGACAATTCAAGTGAAAATTAATTAGAAGAGATCAGGAAGGTCACTTCATACTGGTAAATGGAACAATCGAGCAAGATGATATAACAATAATAAACATTTATGCCTCAAATATTGGTTGACCTAACTACATAAAACAGACACTACTCCAATTAAAGTCTCAGATATATCTCACTACAATAATATTAGGTGGTTATAACACATCCCTCTCATCAATAGACAGTCTTCCAGACATAAACTCAGTAAAGACTCTTCAGATGATGGCATACATAAAGTTAAATGCTCCAATACATCACTCCACAGAAGTGGGGAGGATCTCATTAGTTTGTGTTGACGTTTTCTTTGCTTTCATACCGAAGTGGTCTCTGTCACATTATTTCTTTCTTACATGTAGTGAAAAAAAAAATCTCAAAAATTAATGTTAGTTTCAAATGTCAGAAAACAACTTTACAACTAAAAAAATATCTTTAGGGATTAGGGGCACTCAGCAATGTCCTCTAATCTTTTTGCTAGATACTTTTGCAAACATATTTTTCATCATAAAAAAAATGCACTGTTCCCCATCCAGGGAACACAGAGAAGAACTTCCAGTATTGCTGACCTCCAGGTGTTCCTGTCAACCCTGACAGCCTCTCCAGAAGCTCTGGAATGTGTGGTGCCAGCTTGACACCGCATCAGGACATTCACCCTATCACATGGTCCTTCTATTCTGTTTATAAAGTATGGCTCACAAACTCTTTAGCAGAGGAAGTTCAGTGAAATAAAATCAGACATAAAAATTTAATGTATGCCAGTCAAAACAAAAAAGTTTGGGGTGCCCTGTTCCCACAGGGAGCCCAGAACTCAGCCTCCTCCTGGGGGTGCGGGCCATCTCCAGTGCAAGTTCCCTCTGCACGCAGAGCTCCTATGCTCCTGAAGCATCCCTTGCAAGAAGCCCCCAGGCCCCCGGAGAGCAACAAGAAAGCCCTGATGCTTTCCAATGCCTTTATTGTGATTAAGGTTCTGTATTTATGTAACCAATGTTGAGCAAACCACAGTGCTCACAAGTGGCCAGTGGAGGACTGAGAAAATGGCCCATGTCCCTTCCCAGGAGAGTGGCAAGTTTCATCCTGTGAAATCAACACCCATTGGCAGAGAAATAAAAGTAATGCCCAGGCACCTCCCAGGCGTGCTTCCCTGGCAGCGGCACACCTGCTGCCTCCACGTCAAAGTGTGAGCATACAGAACTCCAGAATTTTCCCCACCAAGAAGTTGTCTTCCCAAGAGCACAAAGGAGAAGAAATGTGCAGGCTCACCTCTTCCTGGAAGAGGTTCTGCCGGTTCTTCAGGGCGCGCAGCCTGTTCTGCTTGTCCTCGTGCTCCAAGTGCTCATCAGGCGGGTGGAAGTAGCCGATGAGGTCCTGCAGACTCAGGCTCACCGACTCAATGGGCAGGTCGGCCGCGGGAGCCTTTGCCTTCTTGCTGAGAGCATCCAGGCCCCTGAAATCACAGCAAACATCTGTCACTGACCCTAGATTTTATGTTACTGTCTTTTGATTGACAGATAAATTCACAGAGTTACTCACTCCCTCTGCCACTGTGAAAGGCGTGTGGAAGGAAGGGCCACCTGCCCTCTAGCAGCAGGGTCAACACATCCATTGGCAACCCTGCCTGAAGCCTCTCACCTAGAGGCACAGGACCAAAGCCGACAAAACTAGTGGTCAAAATATTTAGAAATCAACAGACTTCATTTTAAAGTACTATGTACTTTAAGGCTTGAAGCCACATCTTCCAGATTCAAATCCTGACATTTGCTTGTTGTTTATTTTTTGAGAGGAATTCTTTCAAGTACTGGGATCACTGACACCAGCTTCTATACTGTTTAATTCCTAGCAGTTAAAAAAATATATTCTATTGATGTCAATTCAAAAAATCTGCATATTGATTGGTAACCAAAATGCTGAAGTGTTTTTCTATTATCTAAATAAAATGCTTTCAAATCTAAAGATTAGATTAAGAAAGAAGACTAAGGTGTATTTTCTCACCTTTGAAGCAAAACACTAGTGCATAGGAATGTGATAATTTGTTGAGTTTACTAAGATTCTCAGTTTTAAAGCTCACAGCTTTGAATGTGTCTGGAAAGCATGTTAAAAAATGATGCTTTTAAATCAAAAGTATTCCAAAGTAAAAAGTTTGTCTAAAAACACACACACACACACACACACACACACACACACACACACACACCTGACACCACAAAAAAATAGGAGAATAATACTGCTCTTGTTGATACAGTACATTAGTCATGACAAAATTCAATGTGTGAAAATATTCAAATTCTCGCTCTCTGCATCAACAAAATTGTCTGGCAATATTTTACTGCAAAGAAATTTTTTTTTAGATTTTTCTGATGACATCAAAACATATTTTAGAAACAATAAAAGACTTATTAATGAGAATTAGCTTTGAACTTTATAATGCTCAAAACATTTAAAATGTATCATCATTTACATGAAGATAGCTTATCATTTTGGAATACTGAACTTCCCCTTTATTAGTCAGTGAAAAAAAAAAAAAAAAAACTGCAACTCTCTAAAGTTTTTGAGTGAAATCCCATATTAATTTTGTCAACAGAATTCAGCTACTCCCCAGTTTCATCATTTTATAATCTTTTCTATTTATTACAAGAAGTACCACATGATAACACAATTAATATAATACAAACAAAAAATACAATATAAAAATGACACCCCATCTCTAAATCTCTAAACCTTACTCCATCTGATGAAATTTAAGGTTTAAATGAGGCACAGAAATGAAATAAACACTAGGGATACTCTGAGGCTGCATACTATGCACATTCTTCAGCCATATAAATGCCTCCCCAACACACAGGCATTCTCTCTCTCTCACATACATACACACACACACACACACACACACACACACACACACACAACGTGGGATGGCGTATAAAAAAAGCAGATAATGAGTAAGCAGATAGTAATATACTATTGGGCAGGGAAGATCTTTCTTACATTGGAAAGACAAAAATTGTTGATTAATTTAGCTACTATAAGACTTCAAAAAATTCTTTTCCAAATTAATACATTGTAGGAAGTATTTGCAACTTATACAATAAATAGCCTCATAGAAACATTAACAAAAAATAGAATCAACAAAAGGAGAAATATAATCAATAAACATAAAATATACCCATTCCCAAAATTTACAAGAGCAAATTTTAAAAAACAAGATATGTGTACAAATTTGTAAAAATGTATACCTTGCTTCTAACATCTTCGCTATATTGATTTATCCATATATATAAAATCTGCGTATTTCAAGAAAATTTTCCTCTCGTCAAATATGCAAATTTAAAGAGAGATATAATGTTAGCAGAAAACACATTGGCCACATGTTTGATTTAGTGTGTGGACATGGAAATGTTTCAATCATTAGGTGGAAAAATCAGTTATTACAAGGACCACTATTTTTTAATGTAGTTCAAAACTCATCCAGCATCTAGGCTTCATTATTCTCTCCGTAAAAGGGAATTAAGTCAGTCTAACACAAAAACAAGTTGCAGAGTAATCCCGACCTGTAGCTCTCAATTACAAATTACACGCACAACTTCTAAAAGCAAATCCTTTATCCTCCACTGAAAAGAGAGACGTACAATTGTCTAAGAGCATTTTGCACTGGGTTCTGCTAACCTCCCTCATTGTGCATTTGCATTTTCGAATTGTGTTCTTATAAACCCAGAAAGAAAATGAAAACAAAACATGAAACCACCGTGACAACAAAAGCAAAGGTACCTTATAAATCTATTGAAAAGGAAGACAGTGCTCCGGATGACTCGGGCTGTGCGCGATTCTTCGTGCTGAGATCTGGACAAGTTTAAGCCATCGTCCATGTGGCCTTCGTGGTGCATAATAGCCTGTAAGAAAGTAGAAGTGATGGCTTCATTCCTGGCCTCCCCTTCCCAAGCCAGCATGAAAATGAAGTGCTCTGAAATTCCTGAGCAGTAACAGCAAACAGAATCAAGAGGTAGGTGGAGGCATCCCAATGCCGTCGTGTTCAGATTAAACACAGGTCCCCATATGCACTAGCCTTCAACACAGTCATGCAGTTATTGTTTTACAGAATGAATCAATAAGTATTGAGTTGAATAAAACAGCAGGGCATTTCCACATATCTATATTCAACAAATGATCTCTGGCCTCAGCAAGCTGTGAACAAGAGGCAAAGGTGAGGTTACACACTGCACCCCGCTCGGGCAGCGTCACCGGCCGCACAGCAGCTCCCAAGAGGCTGACCAAGCACCAAGCACTGAGCAATGCTTCCAAGCCTCGAAGTTCAAAACCAAGTACTTTTATTAGCTTTTCTGTTAGGCTCTATGTTTTGAACTTTCTACGAAAAGATAACATTGGGAGAGTTAAGTGCAAAAATCTTAACTGAAGAGCTCAGTTAATTTTACAGAGTGCACACATATGTGTAACCTACACCCAATCAGGTGGAAAACACCAGGACAATTTAAAAGCCCCGCCCCATGCTCTGAGCTTCCTCTTGCCCCATCTTTGCAGTGCCTGCCCCCTTCCAGACTCCACAACTTGGCTCAGCTGTGCCTGTGTGGGGGCAGAACCACACAGCATGTGCTCCTGAGAGCATGCCCTGCTTTGGGGTCACTTCCAGTAAGGAAGCTCAGTACACCTCATGAAGCACATGAACTGAAATTAGTGACTGCAACTAAAATCACATACTACCTAAGAAGCAGGTAAAGAGGTGTTCCCAACACCAAACTCAACACAACAAAGATAACTTGCAGTCAAAGGCAAGATTATGACCAGGCACAACAGTGCACACCTGTAATCCCAGCTACCCAGGAGGCTGAGGCAAGAAAATGGCAAGTTGGAGACCAGCCTCAGAAAATTAGTGAGACTCTGCCTCAAAACGAAAAGCAAAAAGAACTAGGGATGGAGCTCAGTGGTAGGGCATTTGCCTAGTGTATGCCAGGCACTGGATTTGCTCCCCAGCACCACACACACACACACACACACACACACACACACACACACACACACACACATGATTATACCCTTCCACGCCTTCATTAAGAAGGAATGACTAAAATAATAGAGCTCATTACTCATTCTAAGACTTTAATAAAGACAAAACCAAATAAAGTGGAAAAGTGGAATGAAGACAAAAAGGGAAATTAATGATCTAGAAATAAAGCACTAGGAAGGATGAATAAACACAAAATTTGATTCTTTGAGAAGATAAATAAACCTCTTACTAACCAAACTAAAAATAAAATAGAAAGCAAAACCAAAGAAAATGGGAAATTAATTATAATACCATGTGCAATTCTACAGCAGGGGAAAAGAAAGATGAAGATGACTGGGTATTCCAGAAAAAAAAGGATGCATCCATAGCAAATAAAGAATAATCAATATAGCCAGGCAGGGTGGCAGGCAGGCACCGGGAGTCCCAACTACTCAGGAGGCTGAGGCAGGGGGATGACTTGGGCCCAGGAGTTAAGACCAGCCAGGGCAACAGAACATGACTTCCTTTCAAAAAGGAGGAAGACAAAAAAAATAATAAAAAGGATTCTCTTCAACTAGGGTAGAAAATTAGACAAGTGTCTGTAGAAAAGATTACAGAGATGATTTGGTTCAATTTTTTAAAGATCTTAGGACTTCATGATTTCATAGGTGAGCGCTGATAAACCTTCAAAGAATAGACACTTATGATAGTAGACCAATGTAGACACAGGGTTGGCAAATTACAGGTAGGTGTGTGTGTGTGTGTGTGTGTGTGTGTGTGCACGCGCATGTGTTTGGTAGAAGGGACTGAACTCAGGGGCACTTAAGCACTGAGGCACATTTGTATTTTTTATTTTGAGACAGGGTCTCATTAAGTTGCTTAGGGGGCTCACTAAATTGCTGAGGCTGGCTTTACATTTGTGATCTTCTTGCCTCAGCCTCCTGAGCCACTGGAGTTACAGGCATGTGCCACTGCGCCCACCTCAGCATGGTTTAATGAAGCCATTTTTATATTCTTAATAGATGAAAAGAGACCAAAGAAGAACGACATTTCATATGAAAATGGTATAAAATCAAATGTAATTATCCATAAGACAATTTAATTTTCCCTATGAATATATATTCAACAATTCTGAATAAAATAAATACATACAAATCTAGTAGGATTTCAAAATAATAACACACGATAGTCAAATACAGCTTATTCTATGAATGTAGAACTTTTTCAACAATTGGATGTCTATAACTTATTCATCAATGAACTAAAGGACACTAAAATGTGATTTTTAGCTCCTTTAATTGATAAAATTCAGCAATCATTGCTACCTTTTTAAAGCTAAGTAAAATCAGAATAGCAAGAGATTACTTAAATATAAAAATGTCAGTTGTCCTAATGATGCAAAACTTGTGACTTCTATGAAACAGGAGTAAAAATATTGCACTGGCCAAAGAGGCAGGGGTAATACTGGGCAACTTTCCTGAGCAACCATCAGGGAAATGGAGATGTTCCACATGGAGGTATTTGTCTGGTAGCACCGGTGCAACCATCTGCTAAATTCTACAGCTCAGCTTTGATGTTGCAATGTACAGGAAGTTCACCCCTACTAACTGAAAACAAGGAACGGTCACGAGCTACTGTGAAGTGGCAGGAGGCTGGAAGCGCCACAGAGACCGTGAGAGCACTGTTGGTGGTGAAGGGTGGACCCTGCAGCGTGCTACTTTTGCTTGTTATATTGTTTCCATTGTATGTACTTAAATTTTCACCAGCCAGGTTCAACAGTAGGAAATAAAAAAAGCTTCATATACACTGAAGCCATACAAACAGATCCACGATCTATGAAGCTAGATCAGAGAACTCAAAAACAAGTGATCATCTCATGATAACGGTCCTTAAGGGAACTGGATGAAGACCTACACCCCAAACCCCGAAGGAAAGTTCCACAGGATGCACCAAGCCAGACCCAGCAGCGCAGCATCAGAGTCCCTCCCTTCAGGGCAATCATAGTCACAGTGAGTGACCTACACTGTTAGTGTGTGTGTATAGATGGTGATTCATAAATCTACTGAAATTAAAAATGCCTGCCTCACTAAATCCTTTCTTTCCAAGGTCTCACATTTCTAGAAATAACATGTCTTGTTATTTGCTTCTGTGCAATGCGCTACATGTCAAGTATAAAAATGTGAGCAGTCTACTACCATGAACTCTCTTGGGGACTCGCAAATGAGGGGACTCCTGTGGCCTAGTAAATGAAATAGCAAAGAGAGCATATAAAATGTAGTAAGTTATATACAAACATTATGAGAACAGAGATAGGATGTAGTGGATAGATGAGACAGGGAGAACTTCTAAAAAGATCTTCACAGTTAACCTCGAGAATGGACAGGAGTTGGGCAGACACTAGTTTCAAAGGTACTCCCAACAGCAAAGGGACAGGTATGTAAAAGCATTGGAGTTTTGAGGGACTGCAAGGAGTTGTGCTGTCAGAGATAGGTTGGGGAAATTGAACAGCAGGTCTAGAAATTGGCTAAAAGAAATGGAAAATTGGGACACCCCAAAAGTGACGCATATACCACCCAGGAGAGGTCAGTGACATACTCAGTAGCAGCATGGACAGACAGAAAAAGGAATAGGAGGACCACACTGGAATCCAGAATTTAGTACATCTTTCACTAAATATTCAAATGCATGAATTCTATAACCCGTAGCAGTGGAATGACTTACAGAAAGTAGTTTACCTAAGAAAACCAGAGTCTACCGTGGTAGGAATTTTTAGGGTTACATAGGCTAAAAACTTACAATTTATTAATAGTTCACTTTCTCCACTGTTTGCTCCCATTTTAAAAAATGGGCAGATGGGGTTGTGTGCATTGGCAAGCAGCTTGATGTACAGCCTCACTTGGCTGTGACACTAAAACATATGGTGGAATCTGACCTTCAGTATGTAAAGTAATGAACTTCAGCAGGTGGCTGAAAGGGCTCGCTGCCTCTTTTGGTTTTGTGTTTGTGTTTCTTGCTCACAGTACAATGACTGCTGTAACTGTTTTCATGCAGTCCTACCTTACGTTGAATGGACCCCATTCTCACGGATTTCACGTCCACTGACTGGTAGGTAAGCCACAGGCCTGTGTCCACGTGTTGTATATAGCACACTGAGTCACCGTATTTTATCTCGGATGTTCCCATGCCATCAACCTCTTTCCTCACGCCCACGTCAAGCTTTTCCTGAAAAGAGACAGAAGTGATCATCACACATTTTGAGAATACTGGTCTGTATACACAGGACATTTTTGCCTTATTGTAAATGCTCCTTGAACAATTCAGTCCTCTGAAGTCCCTGAAATAATAGCAGTCAAATATTCTAGCAGTTCAAATTCTATTAAAAATCAAAGTGGGAAGCCACAAAAATTAATAACATGTTCTTAAATTGTTCACATTGGCAGAAAATTATTTTGGCTATTACATAAAACTATTTTGCTTAACAGCGTATATCAAGACAGAGATCTTAAAATGAGCAGTTCGGGCTGATGTTCTTCCCCACACACATTATTGGTGGCTGACAGCATAGGTTAAGGGTTGGGAAAATTGAGTTTTGTGTCCAATCTCTGTCACTTATCACCTCTAGGACCTTAACAAGTTAGTTAAAATTGTTAAACCTGTTTTCTCCTCTATAAACAGAATTAAAGTAACTCCCTTAAGGATCAGAACAAAACAAATGAGATAACACATATAAGCTTTTTAGCATAAAATAAGCACTTTAATAAGCCTTTGACACAATAGCTAAGTTATGGAAACCAACCTAGTTTCCCTTCACCAGATGAATGGATAAGAGAAAAAATGCAATACAGTATATACAATGAAATATTACTCAGCCATAAAGACCAGTCAAAATGAGATTATGGCATCTGCTGGTGAAATGAATTGTTCTCCTAAATCGGAGACCCTATCAGGTTTGCGGGGCTAAGTGAACTTATGGCTTCCAGCTAATAAGCCAATCCCAAAAACCAAAGGCCGAAAAATGATTTCTCTCTGATATGCAGATGCTGACTCACCATAGGTGGGAGGGCATATAGGGAAGGGAGTGGAGGTTCATTGTATTGAACAGGGTGAAGTGGGGGTAGGGGAGGAACGGGACTAGCAAAGACAGTAGAATGATCAGACATAACTTGCCCATGTTCATATATGAATACACTACCAATGAAACTCCACATCATGTACAACCACAAAAATGGGAAGTTATACTCCACATACGTATGATATGTCAAATATACTTCACTGTCATGTATAACTAAAAAGAATTTTTAAAAATTTTTAAACTAAGCTTTCAACCAGGACAATGGCGATGATGATGTCAATGAGACCATTAATGACAGCCATCATTTCCCATGACCTAAAGCTGTCACTCACTTTTCACAACACCAATTTTTAACCTAGACAACAAGGTCTTCACTTGTTAAGGGGCTCACTCGGCCTTAAAGTTCTGCAAAGTCCTTAAAACATCAGTGAAAAAGCCTAATGCACCTCCTCCTTACGGTGATTTCTTATCCTTTTGTCCCTCAGTCTAACTTTTCTTGTTAAATTTGCTTTATGTTTCTGCTGTGTCTTTGGTTGTTTGCTTTTTGAAATGACCTATAGTTACAAAAATGTTTTTCAAGATTAGAGTCAGATGTGTGCATTACACAAAGGAGGAACAATTCAGAAAAGTTCAACAGGTTCTTCATATCATTTGCATTCGTTACTAATAACGAATGATCCCGAAGTGATTATGAAAACACCAAATTAAAATTAAAAGGAGTTGAAATTATCCATACAGAAAGGCGAAGGTCATCTAAGAAAATATACAATTATCAATTTAGTTAACTCTTGTGCAAATACTTTGGAACACTCTTCTAAGGATCTGCAATAAAACAGGTAATAAACCAAATTTCAGTCTATCAAACGAGATGAAGTACTAATCTACTTACACTAACCCTGTCAGCAGGAAAATTAAATTCTGGGGGAAATATAACAATATAATTATCTCTTCAGAATAAAACAATGAACCTCTGGACTTTTTTTTTTAATCTGAGGAAATTACTTTGTAGTCTAATTATTTATGGGCTTATAGATTGTGTTGTGAGAAGCCACACAGTCATTAATTATGAAGTTATATTTTATTTGCTTTTTATTGAAATGGTTCCCATCACTCTGTGGACTTCAAGTCTTAATTATGAAAATTCAGGATGACTGTTTAAATAGTTAATCTGCCCCATTAAACTGGTCACTCTGAACTCACAAGGACTGCTGAAGGGACTTTAGCAGAAGGAATCGTGATCATTTGCTGTAGTTTGGGTATAGGAAGTGTTCAAATGAAAATCATCTAGTGCTTTGGACCACCACAAACACAATACAGCATGAACCAAGAGCATGGCACAGAGACAAGCTAACAGAAAACGAGCCTGAACTAAGAGGAACAAGGTCAAGACCAGGCAAGTCAAGACCTCACTGAGACTCTGTACTAGCTGCCTGTCTCTAGAACAGTGGTCCCTGCCACCTACTAGCAGCTTCTCAGTGTTAGCGTCTATTGAGTTGACCTGCTTGGAGAAACCAGAGCACTAAAGTATGCATGCTCAGGGGAGGTCCAGTACAACAGCAGCAGATGGAAGCTGAAAGAACTAAGCAGAAATATAAGCAACTGCTCTCTGACAGAGAATCTGGAGTTTGAGTCCAACAAGGTTAAAGTTTCACAAAGCTAGAAGAACTGCTCAGAAAAACAAATTTCAAAGTCCCTACAACACGTCATTTCTAATATCCAATACACAGTCAAAAATAAGTAGATCTAAGCCGGGCGCGGTGGCACACGCCTGTAATCCCAGCACTTTGGGAGGCTGAGGCAGAAGGATCGTGAGTTCAAAACCAGCCTCAGCAATGGCGAGGCACTTAGTAACTCAGTGAGACCCTGCTTCTAATAAAATACAAAAAAAAAGGGCTGGGGATGTGGCCCAGTGGTCAAGTGCCCCTGAGTTCAATCACCGGTACCAAAAATAAATAAATAAATAAATAAAAAATAAGTAGATCTAAAAAAAAGAAAATGTGAAGTATATTACAACACACAGAGCACTAGAAATCCATGTCCCAGATCTTACAATTAGCAAAGACTTCAAAAACAACTTTTCTGAATAAAAAACGTTCAAGGACATAAAGGAAAATATATGCAAAATGAATAAGCAGATGAGTAATCTCTGCCAGAAAATACAAATTATATTTTTTTTAAAAAATGATACAGCAAAATTGACATACAAAACTAGCTGGATCAATATAACCTGAGAATGGAATTGTACAACAAAACATCAATGAAGTTGAAACTACACAAATGGAAATTTTCCAATCTGAAGACTAGATTGGAATTAAAAGCACTCTAACATAAGTACTTTGACATTAAATGGAAACATCCCTCAAAAGACTTTGTGAAACTTAATTCCCATCCCTTCCATGATCATTCAAGGAAATGCCAAGATTCTCCCTGTTATCTTGGCATTCACTACACCTATACGTTTTTTGCCCGTCTGTAAGAATAACGTAACAATCGTGAGGACACTGAAAATGTTCAAAGATACAGCAGTTATTTTCAACACAACCTAAAATCATTGCAAAGGCTGCTGCTTTTCCTATGAGAAATTTCTTTGATAGACAATTTTCTCTGGATTCACACATTCTCATGAAAACTGTACCCTCCACTCTCAGGGCAATGTTGGTAATTCACTGAAATTGCTCCATATGCTCAGGACCGGTTTAATGCCTGTAAATGCCAGGTTCTCAATGAAGACTTCCTGAACATATCCTTTCAGATTTCCCATAAAAAATGTGCTGACAAACTGCTCCCAAGATGAGCACTCTTGAATTCTTAGAAAATCTAATTCTCAAATGAACATCAAAAAGGTTCCAGAAGTAAAAGAGATTGGCCTGAAAAATACTGAGATTTTGGCATTGGGTATACCACACTGACTTATTATGAAGCCAAAGCTATTTATGGATAATAATGGCCTTATGAAGACAGATTTATCAAACTAGGCTCTATCTCTTAAGTTTATACTACAACTACCCACACCAGACAATGCAGCAGAATCTTTTTAGCATTAGCTGAAATCACCCTTAAATCTACCCAGATTATTCCACCAGATGTGTGATAGGAAGAAAAACAAATCCATTATACTTAGATAATGGAGTTTTGTTTGTTGTTTTTTTTTTTTTTTAAAAAAAAAAAAAAACATGTTTCCCTAAAATATATTATAGTTTAGGAAGAATTAAAAATCCAAAAGAAATTTTATTTTTTCATGCCACACTGCAGCACAGAATAGTTGTTCACTGTGAAAGAAGTCTAAACATTTCAGAGGATCACAGAGATCACTGGGACTGACCAGCTTAATGAGGCTTCACCCAGCCAGGGCAGAAGCGCAATAAACATACAGTTCTCTTGACCCCTGGGATTCTGAAATCTCAGAAACACTCTCCTGGGTGGGCTTATGGAAAGAAGTGATTTAGCTGAGAAGGCCTGGGAGGAGCTCCGCAGTGGCAGAGAAGCAAGGACACAGGCCAGGGGAGCAGCCTGAACCCTGCACAGGCCCTGTCCCTGGGTGTGGGCGGGGCCAGGGAGGTGCCAGACATCACTACTGTGGGTGCTGATGGTAAAGATGAAGGAATCCTGCAGATCCACCTCAGACCCTACTCAGCTGAATTCAAGGCAATGAATTTATCCTGGGTGGGCGACAACTAAAAAGTGAGACCTATGAGAAGTGTGTAGTCTTTCCCTGAGCAGGAGAGTAAAGACATCTAGGGCCCAGGGGCCACTCTGCTCTTGATCTTCCTTCCTGACAGCAGAAGGTTACAGCAAGCTCACACTCAGGTTTACTGCCATTAAAAGCCTATAACTGGACTTCTATATTTTCTGGAAAACCATAAATACCATCATTTACTATTATTTTATCAATATCTCTTCTAAAAAAAGTTATTATGAACACTTTATAATTTTAATTAAATGCAAAGTTCACCTTCATTGACAACTTTGAATAACTACTTTGATAAGAAAAAACAAAAATTAATGTATATTTAGTTACATAATCAATTGGTCACTGAAGAATTCTAATGACAGGTGAGCAGTTTATCTTTTCTATCAGTTGTCATTGTTAAGACGTTAATTTCTTATTAGAGAGAGCTCAGCTTTATTACTCAGGTTCAAAGTCTGGATCCTCCTCAGATCTAAGCTTCAGTTTCCTCAAATGCATAATGAAAATTAAAAAGCTGGACCAGGCACAGTAGTGCACACCTATAATCCTAGCATCTTGGGAGGCAGGACGATTCCAAGTTCAAAGCCATCCTCCGCAACTTAGGGAGGCCCTCAGCAACTTAGTAAGACCCTATCACAACATAAAAAATAAAAAGGGTTGGGGATGTGGCTTAGTGGTTACGCACCCCTGGATTCAGTCTGACACCAAAAAAAAAAAAAAAAAAAAAAAAAAAAAAAAACCCATGTCCAAACTACACTGGTTTATGGTAGGATTAAATGACATAATGCATAGAGTGCTTAACACATAGTTTAGCACATAATTGTTAAGCATTATTTTCACTGTGTTAGAGTGTATGTTTTAAAACATCTTACACATTTTCTGAACCAAGAAAAAATCCCCAATAAAAATAACATGCTAGGAATTACATCCTAAAAATGTGCTTGTCTATTTTGCTGTTTGTCAATCTTAGTGATCCTATTGGCTGGCAGTCTACTTGGAGGTTGTTAGTTCAACATTTCAATGGCAAAAGCCTTCCATTCATGGTGCACCGGGGAGGGAAGACTGAAGAAAATCCTCTGCAGAAGAATATTCCACTGGCATTTCAAGCTTAAAAAAAATTACATTTTGGAGTTTGATATATGTGATTGACAAGATCTACTCCGATTAAAACTGACATTTGGAGACATTTTAGAATGCTGGTTAAAAGTCCTAGGATAAGCAGAAAATATGCTTAAGAAAATACACATTTAAGAAATCATTCTTCCTTATGTAGAATTTTAGGAGACTGTAATGTAGGTTACATTACCAACTATTTCCTATAGATTCACTTTCTTCTGAACAGATAGGATTGTCAGCAATCGTTGGTTTTTCTGTCAAATTCAGAATTGGAGATTAGCTACTGAATCAGTGTCAAAGATTCCCCAGGGACAATCAAAGGAAATGGTCCTCTCATCAACTTATAGCACAGGCTTTTATGAGAGATTCTCACCCACAAATGGTAAGTCAGAACAGTCTTCATGATCTGTAAAATTTTAGGGACATACTTCCAAGCAGGACTCAAACATCAGAAATACAGAAAGTCAGTGTATGTGCAGGGGTTCATCAGAGTTTTCATTTTGGAATTTCCAAGTCGTACCCATGAGCCCAGGACAAAAGCTGCTCTTTTCAATTATGAAAAGTTTACCCTTTCATCAACAACGAAACTTGATTTGCAATAGAGAAATTACAGACACCAGGTAATTTACGAACTTCAGTATTCCTGGGTCTAAGACACAAAAAGGATCTTTGTCTTCAAGAAACGAGTCCTCATTCTTTCCACTGGAAATAGTCAAACAGAATATGAGCAGATGTGGCTCCCAGAGAAAGCAAGCAACACACACACTTGAGTGAACAGGAGCCGGGACTGCATGTGACCGCTGTTAGCAAGCGGATGGTCTAACGGTCCAGCAACAGTTTTCCTAAAAGGTTGACAGTGTGAAAACTTTATTTTTATTCTGTTTCAGTTGGCTTTAAGTTCAATGTTTCTTTATTATAAAAGATAAAGCAGAAAATACTTTTCAGCATGAATGAACTTTAATTACAACTGGCTTCCTTCCAACTAAAATAATCAACACCATTAATTCTTTTTCCAAATGTCTATGTGTTTAAGTGTATTTTTATACATGAATTTCTGCACCATTTTTTTTTCCTGGGATGCCCATTCATAATTTTACTTAAAGAAAACTAATCTATCAAAATTATATTAACTCTAGCACTTGTTCCAAGACTCTGCAGTTGGATTTAACTCTTTGCTAATATAATCAACATCTCCTCTTTTAAGAAAATATTTTCTGCCAATCAAAATTAGGTAAAATGTTACACAAGAATCAAACACAAATTTATTTTTACCTCTAATCTATCACATACAGAATTATGGAAAATAAAGATACAAGAGAAGATGTCACCACTGTACTTCAGACTAACGAATGGGAATCTGTGTCACTGACTCTAGTTGACAGTCCTGGAAGCCAGGAATAACTGTGAGCAAAGGTCATTTTTAAAATGCTTATGTCACAAAAGCCAGAGGTTGGCCTGGTTGGACAGATGCTAACCTCAGTAGAGCTTAAGACATAACCCAAACGGAATTCAGAATTTGGGAGCCAGCATGCAAAGACCCTCCTGCCCTTCTTGTTCCAAGAGCGGGGGGGGGGGGGGTACAGCATCTAGTCTCTGTAGCACTGTGACTCAAGGAAAAATAAGGAGCTTCTTTCTACTCCCAGCTGAATGTACTTATGTCCAGCTTGAGAATAAATCCTGCTGATAAGTTCAGACATGAATAATGTGCTCCACATATTGCTCTTGATTGATTTTATCTGTGTCTATGTTATGATTAGAAGCTCAATAGAAATTAAGGATGTGAGGAATATATGCACAAGACGCATATATGTTTAAAATATATAAAAATGCCTTAGGTCACTTGAGGTGTACTCTAAACTGTAATGTCACATTCTAGAAGAGCATCCAAGGCTGGTGCCCTCGGAGGTGCAGGAAGGTGTGGGTCCCACTCAGGTGCTTACAGAACTCATGTGAGTCTTCGTCAACTACAGGAAGCCAATTTCTAAACTATACCTCCTGCGGAATGTTTCACTCACTGGAACATAAACATTATAACACACTTTTAAAACAGCATGGGTTGAATGGCAAAAGAGATTGACTCAGCCACAGAATACAGGACTGGCGGCGATTAAGTTATACCTTTCCAAATAAGCAAAAATTGAACTCTATCTATTGATGAGTTTGCAGATAAGCAACAACTTTCTTACCCCGCTGCTGGGCATGAATCCTGTATGTATTGTGAACAGTACCCAGCTGTGTGCTTCTACCCATGACAGACACCCAACAGTGAGGGTGCCACACCCTTACCCTGCTCTCCGGGAGCTCCCAGGACCAAGGGTCCTGAGCATCTTCACACTGTTTGATCAAAGAGTTCAACTTCCAAAAAGGGAATAGTCAACAATCCACAGAAATATTTAGAGATAAAATTATTCTCTTTACAAGAAAAAAATGAGCTAAATACTCATATATTAGGAGGTGGCTCAACCAATTATCAAAAATCTTTGTAATGGAATATTAAATCATGGTCAAAATTCTATAAAAAAATGAATGCAGTAGTTCATATTTTATTAAATAAAAATCAGACCCAACACAGTATGTAGTGGACCCTACTTGGCATTAACACACATACAAATATGCTATAAATTGCAATGAACACACACACAGGTATATCTGAATGGTGAATTATAAATTATTTAAATTTTCCCCTTTCCACACCATTGTATCCTCTTTTAAACTTTTCTATAATGTCTATGTGTTAAATGTAGAATAGAAACATCATTTTTTAAAGAAATAATCACCGTCTTTACCTCATGAAAAAAAAAATTTACCACCGAATCTACTAGTGATCCTAAAAATAAGATTTAAAGGTAATTTTTACAGTAACACATCTTCCTCAATTTCATCTCTACCCTCTTACTCCCTACCCATCATGTGCAGTCACCTTCGCCAACTGAGGACGGCCTACACAGCAAAAGCCTCTTGACTGGCACATGGAGAGGTGTCAGGAATGCAGGGCCAGGCAGGAAACAAGCCCGGGGACACTGAGAACACGTAAGGGATGCACAGATCTTGGCCCTCACCCTCACTGTGAGCTGTGACATGGCACCAGTCAGCTTCCGGAGTCAGAGTCCCTGAGTGGAAGCCACAGAGGGACCTGGATAGTAAAGAGAAGTAGAATGCAAACTCTGACAGAGTAGTGGGAGAGAGAGATGATTGTGTCAAACACGATTGCTTTGGGCAAAATATATCAAGAACTACCAAATATTCATAGTTCTTGAGTCACTATTTCCATTTCTAGGAAACCATCCTAAAGAAATTAAAAAAAAATGCACAAAATGTATATCCCAGAAGGTCAGTGTAACTGGTGGTGTTTCTCTAATTGATTTTGATATTACAAAAGAAATATATCCATCATAATGTGCAAAATAAGAGGCTTTAGGCCGGGCGCGGTGGCACACGCCTGTAATCCCAGCACTTTGGGAGGCTGAGGCAGGAGGATCGCGAGTTCAAAGCCAGCCTTAGCAATGGCGAGGCACTTAGCAACTCAGTGAGACCCTGTCTCTAATAAAATACAAAAAAAGGGCTGGGGATGTGGCCCAGTGGTCAAGTGCCCCCGAGTTCAATCCCCGGTACCACCAAAAAAAAAAAAAAAAAAAAAAAAAAAAAAAAAAAAAAAAGAGGCTTTACTTTTTTGAAGCTGAACAAAAAAATGTCTCCCTATTCTCAAATTCTCATGCAGTGTCATTTTTGATCCATCGCAGTATTTGAAGTTAAAAGATGGTACCTCTCTCCACAGCTGTTGTATAAGCATACACCAACATGTGGAAGGATTTCTTTTCTATTGAAGTAAGATTTGAAATACCCATATTACATTACGACTTGCTTTCACTCCACAGTATTTTCATGGATATCTGTCCAGGTCAATATATTCTGACAGCTAATACCAGTTAATGTTATAACATACTTTTTGTTAAATATTTGAGTCTTTTCTAGTTTGGGGTTATGACAAAGAATGATACAATTAATTTTCCCATGCATTTCTACCTACAGGTTTTACTTTACTTCTGTAAGATAAAACCCATTTCTCATTTTTAAAAAATGGACTACTGAGCAAAGGCTATTGATAGTAAGAATACTGCGAAATATGTTAATATACTCTTCTCTTTTGTATTTGTGCTGCATTTACAGAGCCTAGCTCCTGTTTTCCCAGAGGCACCTGTTTTCATCAGAAGGATTCAGACTGTACTAGAAAAAATGAAGAAAATAAGAACAACTCAGTATTCAGCTTTTTAGAGCAAAAGTAGGAATCTGGGAGGCCACGGCCAGATGGTATCTTCAGGCAGCAGCTCAGTCCATGGAGAGGTGCGGTGGCACTTGAGCTGCGTGATGTCCTGAGAGGACAAGGACACATCTCTGGGTTCCCTGGCAGTCCTTCCATCCCAGGATGTATAAGCATTCCAGCCAGCCCAGGAGTCCGGGCTGGGAGCTGTGGACTGGCTGTCCGCTCCAACCCTGGCTGGGTGCTTGGGGCAGAGTTAACTAGGTGTCCACTGACTCCTCTGTGAATTGAGTTTTTTCTGGACTGAGGTGCTATATAAACAAACCAGCAAATTCCCATCACTCTTAGTTAGGTTGAGGAACAAGCCCCAGGTGTAAGGCTTTTATAGCAATGTCACCTGCACTCTCCTAATACAAACACAAGGGGCAACTTGGCCCCACACTCCTGTCTACCTCCAGGTCCACTGGAGAGCCCCTCCACGGGCCCACAGGGCAAACACAGATGCGCATCCCCTCTGCAGCTGGCCACTGGACTCCACCAGCTTCACCCTGAAGAATCAAGACCTACACTGGCCCTCTACCCTGGAGACCTCCGGTGAACTCAGAATATTCTGAGAGGCATCTTCCGGCACCTGAGGACTCCAGGGCAGAAACAGTGAGAGAAAGGCACAAGGGAAGGGTGAGCAGGCCACCATCTTTTCAGTTACTTCTAGTCTCCCCACAACTTACTGGGCTTTTAGTGTTACTTCTGAGAGTTAACATATTCGTACTAAAACATGTGAAACTATAAATTATTATACAACTGTAGAAACAAGTTAAATATACAATAAAGGATAATAAGTAAATTGTAGAGTGTACCTATACATTTAAATAGTATGAGACCATCAAAATTACAAAATAGAAAAATACCAATTATAAACTGTCAAGTGAAGAAAGGATATGAAACTACACATGTGTTTTATAAATGCACATGCACTCGCAGTAAAAACACTATTTCACATAATTATAGATTTCTCAGTGCAATGATTTCTTCTGTACTTTCTAACATCAACTTGCATTGCTTTTAAAATTAGAACAGATGAAATGCTATTAAAGAACTAATACATATGTTGAATTTAAGCAATCATAAATAACAAAATCCTTATTTGTTACAATTGACATTTTCTTATAAGTTTTCTTATAAATATTTTCTTATAAACATTTTCTTATAAATATTAGTTTAAAATACATTATGAAGTTCAGTGAAAAGACATTTCCTCATCAGCAAAATTAATATTGTCTGCACTCATAAGAGATCTTTATGCCACCAGATTTATGTAGAAAGACTATGGTTAGTGGCTGTCGCGAGCCATCCATGGGCTGTGGGTGTGAGCTATGCGCATTTGAGCAATATGAGGGGACTGGTCTGGCGTTGCGTGCTGACTAGGCTGTGCAACATAAATGTGCCCTTCCTCTTTCTCTGCCTGTGATTCCACATAGCACCTGAGATAGGTGTGACTTGCCAAGATGTCAATCAGTCTTCTGACCACAAGACATCATGAAGCAAGACTCCACCTTCAAAACCCTATTCCCTGCCTTACTTGGTGAAGAACATTCCATTGAATCTTCTTTGTGTGTGTCCCCCCATAAAATAAAAAGAATCTGGGTGCACACTCTCTTTCTAGCGCTTCCCAGCTAGGAGCTGACACTTGGGGTCACTGAGCAGTCCCA
The DNA here is from genome assembly GCA_025594165.1 of Tamias sibiricus. NCBI lineage: Eukaryota > Metazoa > Chordata > Mammalia > Rodentia > Sciuridae > Tamias > Tamias sibiricus. The sequence continues at coordinate 98,567,000 of CM046669.1, forward strand.
CCCTCGATCTTAGAAACTCATGTTCTGGTGCTACATGGTTTCTACGCCTGTTTCTCAGTTATTAATACAGCCTGCTCTTTGAACCCAGCTCATCTGGTCAGCCCGGCCAGGTGGTGACAAGGTGCATCTGCAAACAACTGCTGACACACATGGCATGGAAAACCCCAAACTTCAATAAATATTTGGATTTATGCTATCGACTCCATGCCATGAAAAGATATAATTATAAGATCAATAAAATGGAATTAATTCAACATGGAAAAACTTGTGGTTCACCTAAGCAGGAAAGAGTCATTTATTTATTCTTACAAAATACTTTGACAATGACTACCTAACACACAGATCTCTAGAAAGAGCGGAAATGTAAATATAAAATCTAATCCAAAATCTCAGAACAAACATTCCAGTCCTTTGATAGAGTCCTACTAACCCAAACTTTGACCTTGCTACTGATACATCATATATCTATACATAATATCTTTTCCTCATCTAATATCTCTACTAAAGTAGATGCAACCTGAATTCAGGCAGAACTCAAAATATGGGGAAAGGGGATGGAATCCTAGAATTTTCTAGTAGTGCAGTAAGAAGTAAGTTTAAAAGGCAGGTAGGGGCACTGGACAACATTCTGAATGTGCCTATGCCCAGATGGGCATGAACTAATCTCAGAAGTACAAAGTCAAATCTTTAGCCATAACAGGAGCATAAGGTTTGTCTGAGTGCGAAGCTAGCCAGCAGTTCAATACCATTCTTATCATTATGACAAATTCTACCACTTTCATTTCATACATAAACATGCAATTACCATAAAATGATTCAAAGGAGCTCAAAAGAAAGAACTGCATAAAAAGTAGAGGAGTAAATGTACACTGGAAAAAAAATTCTGTTATGCTCCATCTTCATGATGCTAAGCAATGTTACAAGGTTTGTGATAACTGTCACTGCAGATGTCAGAGAAACCAGAAAGGAGCCTGATAGGTGTGTGGTATGCAAGTAACCAAAGAGCTATACACCAAGAGACACTTCTGAGTGGGTTTCAATGATTCAGGAGAAGAATGGAAGGAAGAGAAATCAGGAATTTAGAAACACATGTAAAACCTGTCTGTATTCTTTCTTTTTGTTTTTCCAGCATTAAAAGAAATACGAGATTTATAGGGGAGACCAAAACTTTATCTTCTTTCTTACCTTAGAAGACCGGAAGGTAAATGCAGTCGATTTTACATCTGCCTTTTCTTTGTCCATGAGTAGAAGGCTTTTGTCTTCCATGAGACTTAAGTATTTTCCTGTCGTGACATGGCGTAGTCGGAATGGCTGGCCCCATCTTATGTGACTCCCACTCCACCTAAGAGAGCAATCAGAACCTGGTCCAACAGCATCACAGGAGAAGCAGCACTTCAAGTGTGGGTCGAACTATATGCACGTGCGTGCGTGTGTGTGTGTGTGTGTGTGTGTGTGATTAAACTGCCATCTTTATAACACACAAGCCAAAAAAAAAAATACATCTATGACTTACAAGACCCTTTCCCTAAATCTTCTGAATAATTGTAAAGTTTTATAAAGACTGTGAGTTTATTCTATTTGCTCCAGTCTGTCTCTTCTTTTTCTACTGAATGAAAAAAATGTATGCCCAACAAAAATTTTACCTTTAAACTTAATATTTATCAAAAGTTTTAATATTTAGGTGGATTTGATCAGCTGTATATCCATAATCAAAGAAACAATATTATCAGTTATTAAGGATAATAAAACTGAAAAACTTATTAAAATTTACACACTAGTAGAAAATACATAAATGTATGTACACATTTTGTTTCAAAGGAGTATCATATGGTGAGAAGGAAAAGTCTTCCAGTCACAAAAATGTACTACCTTGGGGTAAAATTCTACAATGAGAGAGTAACTGGAATGAGAAAGGAAAATCTTTTTTTTTCTTTTAAATAAGATATAGTCAAGTGGATGCTGATCTATAATGGGAGGGGCAAGGGAAGAATGGAGGAACTTTGAATTGAGCAGAGGGGTGGCATGGGAGGGGGAAGATGGTGGAATGAGACAGACATTATTACCCAATGTATGGGTATGTTTGCATGAATGGTGTGACTCTACATCATGTACAACTGGAAAAATGAAAAGTTGTGCTCCATTTGTATAAAAATTAAAAAAGATAGTCAAGTATTTTTAACTAACTTAAAGTATGCATTAAATCACAACAGCATTATCAACTGAATACTTTGAAAGGAGTGGTGGTACCATTTTAAAAGTCACTCCTTTGGTCCAATGGAAGTTATCTTCCACGAACCTATATGAACCAATCATGGAAAAATTCTTGGCCACCTTCCAATGTTCAAAAGATGTACAATTTTTTAAAAAATGACCCTATGGGAGATCTGAACAAAACCCATTGAAGACAACTCAGCCATTTTAAATATCATTACATAGGCTCTAATCTCACAGAAAAAAATCTATACAGGCAGCAATTGGAGGACTACACTGCCTCACTCTCACCCATGGGGACTGTAATCCTAAATCAGCGATTTCCTGATAGCGTAATATAACTTGAAAACTTGAGTGTTTTTCAGACCAACGACTGAGCCTTCTGATTATTAAAAATATTCTGATATTTTAATTCTATTTAAGACAGCTGCAAACTACACCTTTATCATCAATATTGCATTTATATGAAGGAACTTAGAGGCAATCTTCAGAGAGCCTTTGAACTCATGAGAACTGCATATGTATTTATAAATCTTATTACTACAATAAATATTTGTGACTTTTATTACAATCCATATTTCTTACTCAGCCATCGAGCTCTCTGTAAGTAAAAAGACAGTGATCACCAGACATGCCTCGTGTCCTGCGGTTCACGCTCAGGTTCCTGCTGTACATGAGCTTTTACAAGGTTAAATTCAAGAGTCCTTCAGATCTGACGCTGTGACAGGCTCGCAGACAGCCTGTCCTGCCTCCAAGCCTTACATCACTCTGTCCTCCCAGCACATCCTGCCAGATGCAGGGTCCTGGATGAGGTGGTGTTACAAAACAGATGAGACTAAAGACAGGCAGATGGCACACAAGTGCGGCCTGTTCTCGGTCTTCTACCAGGTGAAGCAAGATAGGCAAAGCAGGCAGAGGGGAAGAGGACAGGCTCTCCACCACTGTTTCCATGCCAGTCCACTGGTGCTGCCAACCACCTCACAGGGAAGCAGAGGTCAAGAGCACTAAGTATGCTATGCCCTTGGAGCTGGGCCTGGGTTGAGAACTCTACTTACGCAACTCTTAGTGTCTCTAGTCTCCAAAGGGACCGTGCATGAACAGAGACAGCACCGCCTTCGTAGTGAACAGTTCTGTTAAAACAAAAAAGACCAATTTTGACTCTTGACATGTTTCATTCTTTTGATTCTATTTTCCAAGTGAATTAAAAGAGCAATACAAATGGGATAGCTTGGGAGTAAATAGCCATGCTGTTCGACAGAAGACAGTACAGCTGGAAATACAAACAACCAAAATAATAAACACTGACTTAAACATGTTCTGTCATTTTCTCTCTGATCTCATTTATTCTTCTTTCCTTCCATGTCCTAAAGAATAGATGCACCTAACTATGCTAATTTAGGTCCATGAAAGTACTCATTGGTTTAGGTGTGGTTTAATATATTATTATTTAAATACATACCCTATAATTATGTGAAGTTCTAAATTAAATCTTAGATATATAAACCATTCCAAAGAAATCTAAGAGCACTAATTCTTGATGTTTTAATATTGCAATTTGCAATTTACATCAAATCTACTACTTATATCAAAACATAAATGTCAACCAGACAGTCAAGAAAAAGGAACTTCTTTGGATGTATATTATATGCCCCAAATTATAAGACTCTCATAATATGACTGCCACATATGATGCTAAGTTACATACATTATCCAAGTTGATCTCTGAACCAACCCTTTGAGACTGTTTTAACTCAGTCAGTATAAAGTTTTTAATTCTGCAAATATTTCAATGAAGTCGACATGGGAGTGCATTAAAATATGTGGGCATTATAGCACAAAAGCTGCTGTATTAACGTAGGATGTGAAATGATTAGATTACAAGAGCTATTAACTAATCCATAGATTAATCCATTTGATGAAATAATAATTTAAATGAATTGCTGAGTGGCAGCTACAGGCAGGTGGGGCATGGATAGAGGAAGTAGGTCACCAGGGACATGCCTTTGGGATTATGTATTTTTTTCTGCCTCCTCTTGTCTTTCTCTGCCTCCTGCATACCATAAGGTAAACAGTCTTCCTCCACCATACCCTCATGCCATGACCTCCCAATCACATGTCCATTCCACAATGCAAAATACGTTTCATGCATCTTTAACAGTCCCCATAATCAACAGTTCCAGCACTGCCCAAAAGTTCAAGTCCAAAGTGTCCTCTCAGATTCAAGTCAAACTGCTGGCTGTGAGACACTGTGAAGATCAAAAGCAACTTATATACATCCAATATAGACTAGCACAGAGTCAATACATCCATTCCAAAAGGGAGAAATAGGGGCACAGAAAAAAGGGATGAAAGCAAAGCAAGGCCAAAATCCAACTAGGCAAACACACCCTGTGGCTTCACACCTGGCCTCTGGAGCACATGGCAGTGACATGAGCTCTCCAAAGGGCACAGCAGCCCTGCCCCTAGGGACTTGCAGGCTACAGCCTATGGAGCCTCCCTCTTAGCTGGCTCTGTCCAGAGCCAGGAGCTTTCCTCAGCACACGTTCCTCATGACTGGCATCTCAGGGGTCCTTGCTGCAGCTTTGGCTTCCTCACAACTTCACAACTCACCTCTCCACATCTGCAGTGATTCCAACCCTGCTACCCTTTGCCAGACCTCTCAGGCCTTCCTTTGAACTCCCAGGGAGAGCCACCATAACCCCTTAACTCCAGCATCCTGTGTCACTGCAGAACACACACCCCGTGGATGACACCAGGTCTGTGGTCAGCTTGAGCAGTGGCCAAGCCCTTTGGACCATGGCTGCAAGGACTTCTCAGTGCCTGGGAAGCTTAGCACGGTGAAAGAAACCCTGGGGAAACCATTTTCTAGGCACCCCAGTCTGAGCAGGGTTTTCCCAAGGTCTCTTCAAGGACTGTTCCCTTCACACCCTGGAGCCTGCCTGGGTGTGGTCTTGCTGATTTCTGAGATGCCCTCACGCATCTTCCCTATTTTATCTGAACAAAGTATTCAGCTTCTCTTTAGTGGCAGCAACCTGTTGGTTTATTTGGTTCCTTATTTAGTCTCTTCAGGCAAGTATTTCTTTAGTTTCATTATTTATTCTTTAATAAGGGATTATAGGCTAAAATTTTTCATTTGACATGTGAGTCACAGATTTTCCATGGAGTGTTCTCTTCATTATATTTTAGACAGGGCATACCCTTCTGACCCATGAATTGTCTAGAAGATCTCTTTGATTTTCCAAGTGGCTTTTTTTTGGTCATCTTTTCACTATTTGCTTACAAATTTTATGGTTTATGATCGACAAATAAAAAACTTTGATGAAGTGTTCTTTATGGTACTCATGTATAAGACCCTTATTAAAGATCAGATTGGTTTTAAAATATGTATATACATAAAATATGATATATGTTACTTTATATGAGAGCTCTAGATTTCTCAACCATGGCCATATATACATATATGTGGTCACCTGACAACTTTTATAACTCCTGTGCTAATTCCTCCCCAACTAAACAGATCTTCTAAAAGATGAGAATCTTTTAAAACTCTGCTGCTGGCGTAATGGAAAGAGAAGGCTTGAACACCATAGTCCACATAGCTTCTGCACCACAAAACAGCTATCTGTTGGGACGGGCAACTAATTACAGAAGAGTTATCTGAAGAGAATAAATAGGGAACCAAATAAACCAATGGAAATTAGAATGAAGAAGGGATTCTATGATACTGTGAAGACAAACAATGTGCACTCCCTGCACAACACTAAGTCCCTCAAACTCTATCACATATCACAAGGTAAGCAGAGAGGGTGTTCAATGAGAACCATCAAAATAGTAAATACATATGGAAGGATGTAGAGAAATTAAGATTAAAAATAAAAGAGTCTCTGAGATACATGAATATATTTATGAACACTATATGTTCATGCATAATAAAACATATGAACAATTAGCATTGAATATTTTCCCATATCATTTAACAGTGAGTTTTTCTTATTAGTAGAAATCCAATGGCATTTTAATTAAAAATTTAAAACACAGTTGAAAGTCTCAAAGAAAAGTTGGGTCCTTCTTCCTACCTGAAATACTTTTAGCTTTATCCTGAAGGTCATTATGATTTATTTTTTGTATTTTCAGAAAATATTTCATCAGTAGATGTGGATAATAAATTTTTTGTTTATTTTGCCTTTTTTTCTTTTTGGACTGGGAATTTAACCGAGACACTTTATCACTGAAGTTATATCCCCAGCCCTTTTTATTATGAGCCATGGTCTTGCTTAGTTGCTTAGAGCCTCACTAAGTTGCAGAGACTGATCTCAAATTTGCAATCATCCTGCCTCAGCCTCCTTAGTGGCTGGATTACAGGTGTGCGGCACTGCACCCAGCTGAGATAGAGAATCCTGTGACTTCCTCAATTATTTGTTGCTGAGGAATCTGGGTTTGTTTGTTTTTCAGTTTCCCTCACATAAGTATGTGGTGGAGCAAAATGCCAAAGGTTGTCTAATCATATCTTCACATTAAGTGACATTACAATATCAAAATCCTAAATGTAACAGGAATCTCAGTCCACCACATGACACTAAATACATTTAAACTTACCTAGAAATTGGTCTACCTGGTGGAACACACCTGTTCTATGGGAGGGATCAACCCTTTTTCCTACACTGTATATCAAATATCAAATCAGAGTCCAGAAAGACAACTGTTTTAAACACCAACAAGCTTACCAAATGGTATTACCATCTCTAAACTCAGACAACTGAATAGTCATCTTTAGGGTGATCCCCTTTCCAACAGGAAAGCTAAGAAAGAAAAAAGTTTGTTTAAAAAGGTAAGCAAACCAGTAGCAACCTCACCCTTGGAGCTGATGATCAAGAGATTTCAATGCAAATGGCAGCAGTGATGCCAAGGATGGAGAGAAGGTCAGTGGATACTAATACACAAAACTGCTCATGCACTGTCTTTTCACTGAAGAGTATTTTTGCAATCTATCGATTGTAACAGTGTTACAGCTACTGAGAAAAAGAATGTGAAAATAACTTGACACTGATATCATTTTTAATAAAAAATTTTTTAAAGAAACTTCCATCTCATGAATCAGAAGAATTCAGTGTCACCAGTCACCAAATAGGAATTTTTAAAATATGTAGATGTAACCACCAGTCCTATGAGCTCATTCAATAATTCTTTGAAAAATTCCAGGTGTCAGACTGTAAGTTATGCCACCATAACACATTTTCCTCCAATGCGATACATTTCATTAAGGAACTCATATTTCAAGCTAACCACATAAACCTGCCTGAAGAGGTTCTTTAAGGTTATTGTGTTATATGTACAAACTCTTTCTATTAGATCATCAATTCATCTTCTCATAGGCACTATAATACTGTCCACTGAAATAAAAGCAGTTATCTATTTTTTTGTGTTTTTGGTGATAAAATACTATTTATCTTATTTTAATTGTCAGACCACTTGTTTTAGAAGTAAAAAGCAAGCACTTTGACAGCTACAATAGTTCATCTTCAGAATCTGAAGCCTAGAAAAGACTACATTAGCATATTAATTAAAGTACAAATCCTTACAAGCTTTTCATCACCTAATACGGTATTTATTTAAAATAAAATTTTATAGGATACACAATTCCAATTAGTGGGCTTTGGTACAGAATCATAAAACATGTTACTGTAAGAGTTTGGGCACTGTAGAGACCCTCTCCACCTGACAAGAGCGAGCTTTGCCAGAGGGCATTCTTGCTCGATGGCATCACAGCTATGAGCTCACTTTTCTTTCTTTTTTTTCAGGGCATCAAAAAGTTGACAAGCCACTTTCACATTTCATTACTAGCTTTCTGAAGAAGTCACTTCATTGTGTGAACTTAAGCAAGCTGCTGGACTCTGCGCCTTATTTTCTCTCAACATGAAATGGGACTCTTACCAGTAACTCTTACCTCATTCTATGAGGAAGAGCCGGATGACAAAACCCATGGAGACCTGTCAGTCTGCACACCAACAAATGCTAGCTCTGAGGGCAGAGATGGCCGTGTGAGTGAGTAACGACGTTCCACGCTCCTCACGGGGAGTTCGGGACTCAGCCACGTTTCTGCTTGAACTGAGCCATTTAAAACCAGTAGCATTACGGACATGTTGGTACACAAAGGTACAGGGCGGCCTTAGGTAGGGCCTGCTGGGGCCACAGGAGTAGGAAAGGGGGCCTCCTTCGTCTTCACTCCCAAGTCCGCCCCAGCAACGGCCTGTGCAGCGGAGGTATCAGCTCCCTGCCTCCTCCCACACACATGCGATGTCACCCTGTTGCTGTGTAGAGCCAGGAACCCAGCTCAGCTGCACAGGCAAGGGTCTCTGATGGAGTGCAGTCCAGAAGCCCCTAGGTTGCCCTCTCAGGCTGAGAATGGGCCGGAGAACCCACCTTCCAGGCCGCTCAGTCTGGCACCTCTTGGAAGACAGCTTTGCTTCCTCTCCAGGTAGTTTCCCGGCAGGTCCAAGAGCTTTTCAGGGCCTGGGGTGCCCTGGCCCCTCCAGCCCCCCGCCCTGTGCACTCACCCACTGCCTCCTCTCAGCAGTGGTTCCTGCCCTTTATGGAGTCACATGCTGAGATCTAATGACCAGGGACATCACCCCAGTAAGCACAGATCGGCATCCACCCACCAGCTTTCCTTCTCAGCCAAGTGGACGCACTCCTTTTGCCTGAGAAGGTACAGGTCACAAATAGAATGATTCCAGACGCGTTTGCTCTCTTAAAGTCTACATGCAGATCCATGGCTTTTCAGCACCTACCACAATGCACTATTTTAAACCAACATAACAAAAAGAAACTATATATACATACATACATATATACACATACACATACACATATACATATATACATATATATGGTATACAACATGGTGTTTTAAAATATGTAGTTATCATAGAATGGCTGAACCAAGTCAATGTGTCACCCCTTATCATTTTTCTGTGGTGAAAACACTTAAAATGTACTCTCTTAATTTTCAAGGACATGATACATCCTCCTCAACTATGGTACCATTTCATACAAGACATCTCTTGCACATATGCCTCCTAACTGAAATGTTGTATCATTTACCAATGTCTCCCCTCTGCCGCTCACCCCACCCACGGTAACTGCTTTTCTACTCTCAGCTTATAGAAATTTGACTTCTTTAGATTCCACACAAAAGTGATATCATGTACTATGTGTCTTTCTGTGCCTGGCTTATTTCACTTAACATACTGTGCTCAGGTTCATCCATGATAGGATTTCTATTTTTTTATGGCTTAATAGTATTCCATTTCATACATCTTATAATACATTTTGATAGTAAAAGGATTCTATAAAAATTCAAGCACTGAAAAGAACTTTTGCTGTATTTAAATTAAGAGGATACTGCTTTTCCTAGCTACTTCCTCCCTTCTCACTTAAGTCTACTCCCGAGGCCCCTGGCTTTGTTACCCTTCCTGTGGCCCTCAGCACTGGCATCTAACTGTCTGGATCAATGAGCATCCACCCTCTCCCACAACGTTCACTGCCACTATGGTAACACAGGAGTGGGCAATTTTTTGGCAAAAAACCAGACAGTAAATATCCAACTTTGCAGGCAGGTCACATGGTCTCTGTCACATTATTCAATTCTGTTGTTATAATACAAAGAAAACACAGACCACATGTTAAAAATAATTGCATGAAGTCAGGCACAATGATGCACACCTGTGTTCCCAGTGACTCAGGAGGCTGAGGCAGGAGGATTACAAGTTCAAATCCAGCCTCAGCAACTTAGTGAGAGCCTAAGCAACTTAAGAGTTCTCTGAGATCCTGTCTCAAAATTTAAAAATTAATTTAAAAAGTGTTGGGAATGTAGCTCAATGGTAAAACACCCCTGGGTTCAATTCCCAGAAACAAAACAACAACAAGAACAATAATTGCATGGCTGTGCTCTAATAAAACTCTGCTTCAAAAATAGGCACTGGCAGGACATGACCTACTGGCCATAGTTTGCTGTCCACAGGTCTACAAGTCATGTCCCCATTACCAGTAGATGTAATCTCAAGAGTTTGAGAAAAAGTCTACTGTATCTATTTGCAATCACACGTTAATTCTGAAATTAATACCTACACTGGTAAAATTCTTTTCCCCTCCAATGGAAACACAGATAAACTCTGAGTGCTTCAGAGTATCTATCTAAAAAAAACCCTGCCACCCCCCCCCCCCCCCCAGAAAAAGAAAGAAAAACTGGGGCATTGTTTAATGTATTTTTGATTCCTCAACATAGAAAAGCTTCAAGTGCTTAGCATATTATTTTAACACTGAATGGTGTGTATCATCAATTATCACTGCAGTACAGCAGAAGCTTGGGGCTGTGTCTCCAAGGACATTTATTCTTTTTTCTTCTCTTTTTCCTCTTTTCACACGTAGCTTATGACTTTAAAGAGGGATTTAGATGAAGCATCTCAGGGGTTCTACTTTCCGAGTCCATATGCATCGTGGTTTGACTTTTTTTTTTTTTTTTTTTTTTTTTTTTTTTTTTGAGAGAAAGGCTAGGGTGTTGCACCAATGCTGAACACCAAAGCAGGAAGCAACAATGATAAAAGGCAATTTAATCAGTCACTTTGAATTATGATGATTATGAATATAAAAGTCAAACATAGAGAAAGGCCGTGCACGGCGAGCCCCTGACGATTCCCTTACCCAGTCACGCCATCTTTACATGCATAGTTATGTAGAATGCTGCAGAAGCTGAAAACACAAATATCTCTGTATTTCAATACCAGCAATGCAGGCATTAAACATATCAGAATTCTTCATATTACTAAACTTACTTTTAATTTATGATGTACCACAGAATTCAATTCCCCATTGAAAAGTCATCAGCAATTAATAATGATCTCAATAAAATACATATGCTATAACAGGTATCTAAAGAAACTATCACTATTTTTTTAATATGCAGCTTGAACAAAAGCATGGCAGCAAAAGTGGTTACTTTTCTCTTTTTGTATATACAAGTAGCTAATTTAAAATATCACTGGACAATAATATAATCCAGCACATCAATAAGATAAAGAAAAATAATTATTTGACAATATCAGAAAATGTGGAAAAGCATTATTCATAACAAAATACCTCTGCCAACTTGTAATAGGTGAGAACTACCTCAACTAGATAAGCAACATCTATAAAAAATTTTATATCTGCCGGGCGCGGTGGCGCACGCCTGTAATCCCAGCACTTTGGGAGGCTGAGGCAGGAGGATCGCGAGTTCAAAGCCAGCCTCAGCAATGGCAAGGCACTTAGCAACTCAGTGAGACACTGTCTCTAAATAAAAATACAAAAAAGGGCTGGGAATGTGGCCCAGTGGTCGAGTGCCCTTGAGTTCAATCCCTGGTACCACAAAAAAAAAAAAAAAAAAAAAAAAATTATATCTAACATTGTAATTATGAGAAACAGGAAGCTTTCCCACAAAGACCTCTAACGACAGGATAAGGCAAAGATTTCCCCTCTCACCACTGCTATTTAAGATTATATTAAAAGTTTTATCTAATACAATAAATAAATTATAAGTATACATACTAGGATGAAGGAATGAAAACTATCTTCATTCACACATAGTATGATTGTCTATTCCAAGCCCCAAAAGTCAACAATAACAATAGTAAAAGCTCCTGAAACTAACAATCAATTATAGGGAAGTTGCAAGATGCTATAATAGTATAAACAAGTCAACTAATTTCTTGTTTATCAGTAATGAACAACAGGTATTTAAAATTTTTTAAATTTTAAATTAGCACCAAGAAATCTAAATACTTAAGTATAAATACAACTATATGTGTGTGTGTGTGTGTGTGTGTATATATATATATGATCTACACGAGGATCTGATTAAAATTCCAATGAAAGACATCACTGATCTAAATAAATGGAGAGATACCCCCAAGTTCATGGATGGGAAGAATCAATACTGTGCAGATGTCAGGTTTTTTCCTAACTTGGTCTATAGTTTTAATCACAATAACCTCAATCAAAATTCCAGTAAGTGATGGTTGTGCATTTCAATAAACTGATTTTAATATTTATATGCAGAGGGGGTGAAAGACCCGTAACAGTCAATGCAATATTGAAGAAAAAAAGCTTGAGGGCTGACACTGCCCGACTTCAAGACCCACATAGAGCTTAGTGTAAAGCCACAGGGATCAAGACAGTGTGGTGCTAGCCAACAAACAGACATATAGATAACAGAATAGAAAGCCCAGAAATAGACCCACAAAAATAGGGTCAGCTGCTCTGACAAAGAAGTAAAGGTCATTCAATGGAAAAAAAAAGGGTAGTTTTCAACAAGTGTACTTTCACTTGCAAAAAAAAAAAAAAAAAAAAAATCTGAAGAGACCTTACATCCTTTACAAAAAACAAAAAGAAAAAGAATCACTCAAAATGGATATCTTCATTCTTGACCTTTCTGTAGCACATACAATGTGCTGTAAATGCTTTTCCCTATGTGGTGATTAAGGACAATATCTTTGCAAGGATATTAGTTGTTCAATTGTGTTCAAGGACACAAACCATGCTTCTCTTCCTGAACCAGAATGAAAGACACTCAATGCATTACATCAAAGCCACTTCATGACTTATCAATTATTTACAATTATCATTCTTTAATTCATCATAATACTGAAAGAGTCATGGAGGTAAAAATATTGTCATGAATAGACACAGCACAGCTCTCTGCTGAGTCATGTTCTGGAAAGAAAATACACAATTTATTTCCAGATATTATCAGGAATTATAACTTAATTGCCCTGTTTTTGAAAGTAACAGACAAGTATAAGAGCGATGGCTGATAACACGGAAGCAGTACAGCATCCCTGTTTCTGTGAGTCTCTCCTCCCTTCTTCCTTCCCACAAAACATGCAACACATATCAACAGTCTCCATTCCCTTCCCTGCTTTATTTTTCTCCACAGGCTCTCACTAATACATTTTATCTCTGTGTACATATAAATGTGCATTTACAAATTACATATTTACGTTTTTTACTGTCACAATCATGCCAGAATATAAACTCCGAGGAGTTTGTCTCTTCCTACATATGGTAAAGCCCCAGCACCTAGAACATGATAGTCATGCTACAACTATTTACTGAACAAATAAGACTATGTACAAGCTACATAATGAACCTGTTTTCGACATACAAATAATGCATTGAAAACAATATTCCACTAATATTGGTTTCCAAATCAGATATTCCATCTAATACTCCCCTTATTTATCCATTTAAAAGTATATTTAAACTTCCTAGGCTGTAGCTAAGTAGCAGAGTTTTGCCTAGCATGTGAAAGGCCCTGGGTCCAATCCCCAGCACTGCAAAAACATACACCACTACCAACACCAGCATTACTACTGCTACTGGTACAACTACTACTACTGGTAATTATAATAAATTTATTAAGTTTCAAGTATGGCATACTTAATTCCGATAGTGCATATTTAATATAAGTGTATACGTGCACACAAGAAATGCCTTTGTTGATATTGTACTGCATTCATATAAAACTAGGGACAGAAATAAAGGATTCAATCCAGAGACAAAATCTAGAAGAGGAAGTGTGTGTGTGTATACATTTATATATATATAATTCTTGAAATAAAATTCGGTGATCATATTTCAAGCTTCCAAAATCAAAGTCTATTTTAAAGCATAGTTAAAACTTATGCATCATCTGACAAATCCCTTACCAACTACTAGAACCTGTTTCTCCTTAACTTTTCCTATCTTACTATCTAAAGAGACTGAGAGTAAGAACCAAGAATTGCTCTCCTTCACCTGACTGAGGATGCTACCGCAGATATATTTTTACTACCTTCATTGTGTTTAGAAGCTTTAGAGACAGATATCTTCCTGGAAAAATCCCAAAAACCATTAAAAAACTATATTTCATGAGCACGTCAGAGTCCACTCCATATGTAATATGGGAAGGAAGTGTGGGGGAAACATCAAGTTTCCCTTTATAGTTCTCATTCTTCAATTTGATTCTACTTAACTGAATGGTCCACTGTAGGCTTTTCATTCTAAGAGTCATACTCTTTATGACAACAGAGAAGTAACCACATATACATACACATGTAGATATGAAAAGAAAGTTAAAGATAAATCTAATGGTATCTAGAATCACAAAGCCCATCACTGAATTGCAGTTCCAATAGCTACAATTATACATATGTATATTCAATAGCTTTTGGTGAACCAAGACAGGACGAATTGACAAATCCACCTTAAAACATAGCACTGATGATCAGAATATTTCTAAACTGCTCAGAAGTACATGTCATTGCTGGCCATCTCCTTAATCTACTTCTTAGAACAAAGCTGATCTGATTATGGTTGCTTAATTTTAATAAAAGGATATAATTAATAGGAATAACCAGATAAAAGTACAACAAAGAGCTATGAAGTAAAAGATGATTTTAAATATTTTCCTGGAACTTCTCCAGCTTTCAAATACCTGTTTGAAAATCAAATTATTTTTGCTTTCTTCTAAATGAACCTAGAGTATTTTTAGACCATTATTATGCAATTATCCTCAAACAGACTGATATCCTGATGTCAATTAAAGAAATGCTACCTATAGGCTGAGTGTCCTTTGCCTCCCCCAGTCCCTCTGGCACAGGCAATGACTCAGGGTGAAAACAAAGGAAAATTTAAAAATGTCTATATTCCTTAAATTAAGCATGCCCAGAAATGTGTCCACCATCTTTTCTTGTTGAAGATCCAGCAACCTTGAATGAGCATACTCAGAAACATACACCTTAAACTGAGCATGTTCAGAGATGTGTCTGCCCCTACCTGGCCTTTCCTGTGTGTGTGTGTGTGTGTGTGTGTGTGTGTGTGTGCGCGCGCGCGCGCGCTCCCCAAATAAAATTTCCAGGCTTTCCTTTTTGGAGAGAACTACAGTTTGCAAATAACCCCAATGGTCTCCTTATAAGTTGCAAAGAATAAAACTTTCTCCACTCTTTAAATATAATAATAAAAAGTCTTTGTAATTACAGTAACAAGTTTTGAAATACTAAAGTGCTTCATAAATGCAAATGTAAAGAATGGTTTCATCATTATGTACCAATAATCCTCTATCCCGCTATGTAATCAAGACAAATGTGACTCTTCTTTCTTAAGCAACGCCCCAAGGCTCCAGCCTGCCTATTGCCGACTTGCTTTCTCCTCCAAGTCATGCTCTGACCTCCATTTTCATCTACTTTCACCCATGTGAACATGCTTTAAAAAGGGACAAAAACATATGTTCTTACTGTCAGCACTACCTTGAAAGAGTCTCTATATGTTTAGCTGATACATGCTGAGATTGAATTGATGTAGAAATCATTAGCATTCAATCAAGCTGGTGTTTGGGGTGGATGGGCAGGCCTACACAGGTATGTAATAGGAGACTGGGCTCAGAACAATGTGAACACATCTTTGCAATTTCTCATTGTTTTTGGCAGTAATAACCAGTTATATAAAGGGCTTTCTTTAATCTAGGTGGCCTCTCTTCCCACAAAGTCTAAGCTCTACATTCTTTCATGCCCAGGATCCCTCAAAGACAGCCCCACTATCTGGCTAGATGCTATCTCTTCAGTCTAAACAACACTGCCAGTAACAATGACAATCAACAAATTAGTTGATCCCTTAATATATATCAAGTATTTCATGCACATTTTCTTATTTAATGTGTAAACAGTCCTGTGAAGGAGGAGATAACATTTAAACTGCATTTTACACAGGGGGAAAGCAGAGTTTAAAGAAATGGAGTCACTTGTGAGACTCACACAGGCTAGCAGAGTCTCTGTGGTGTCTGTGGCAAGTGCCACAGGAATTCCAAGCATTTTTTGGTCTCAGTCTTCCACTGAACAAGTCAGGACTGAAGACCCAGATACACTGGCACAGCCCCTAAAGCCCTCGACTCCGTGAATACATCACGGTATTCGAAACACCCACACTTCAGCCCTCTTTGGATTCCATAGCTACCTTCCCTCGGTCCTCGCCATCCTCCTGTCTCCTTCTGACCCTTCTTCTGTCCCCATCCTAAGTATCAATGTTCTTCAGGTTTCTATCCTCACCCTCAGGCCTGATTTGTCTATTCCAGGCCTTCACAGACTTCAGAGAACAGTGACAGATGGCTGTCATTCCCCCTGATGCCTACTCCACTCCATTTCAGCTAACACAATGGACACCTACTCCTTCAACCACCCCATTAATGATTTATATTCAACTCATGCTTTTTCTAACTCCAAGACTCAAGATGTCCCCAATTCTTATTTCATGTCCCCCATGCCCTCAGTACTCACCTCAAATTAACTACTTTTTTTTTTTTGCGGGGGGGGGGGGGGGGGCGTACTGGGGATTGAAACCAGGGGTGCTTAACCACTGATTCACATCTCCAGTCCTTTTTAATTTTTATTTTTGAGAGGGTCTTGCTAAGTTGCATAGGGCCTCACTAAGTTGCTTAGGTTGGCCTTGAACTTGTGATCCTCCTGCCTCAACCTCCCAAGCAGGGATTACATGCACGTGCCACCATGCCCTGCTTCTCTAACTACTTCTTGATATCCCATGTTTGCATAAAGCATCTCAGCACCTTTGCCGTCTTGTTCCTACCTCGCTAAATGCAGCAATTTTAGCTCAGGGAATTTCCCCAGGAGCTACATTTCACTCTTCACCATAAGCCAGGTCTGCCTGGTGAGAGATGAGACCCAGGACCAGGCCTCAGAGAGATTTTCCTGAGCTGGTTAAATGATTATTAATTTTTTAAATGTTCCCTATATCTTCCTGTTAATGTACAATAAATATTAAATAAGCTACTTAAGTGTCCATGTTATTATGAGAAATACCCACTGAAAAATTTATAGACACACGATAAACCATCCAGATAAGGCTTTCTCTAGCTGTGACCTATTATTTATGTCTTTACCTTACTATATTCATTAACTTGTGAAGTGCAGTAGCAAGCAAATAACCCTAAATATTCTTATAGCTTTACAGTATTTATGGATTTTTCTCAGTGAAGGCAGACTATTTTAATCTTATCTCAATGTCAGATAATATTAATAGGAAAGATTTATTTTATCACACAAAATATGAAGCAAAGTTGACAATTTCATTATCTGTCAATAAGCTAGAGATAACACAGGAAGACCCTGTAATTTTGCAAAATCTGAGAACTCTGACTCTAAAACTGAATTTGAGATTAAACCTCTTTGAGAATTAATCAAAACATATGAACTATAATGATATTTTAAGTAGCTGAATTTAACGTGTTCACTCCACCCACTCCATTTATTTTCTCAATGCTTCTTAGTTTGCTTTAATTATACAAGAATGTCCAGCCCGCCTTCTGCTGATAAGAAAAGCATGAGAAAAAACTTGTAAGGAAGCCAAGAAATGGATCACTTCAGTGGACAGAAGGCTGCCGTGGTCCCTCTTATGCTAAGCTAGTGTGCCAAGTGGACATGTCCTTAGTTAAGAAAATTCTTTCAAGGCAAAGAAAAAGGCAGCAACTGTATCAAAGCCAGCACAACATGCTGGACTTAGGTACCAACCTCCGCTGCTCCTCTCCGTGTTCTCCTGAAGGGACAGTGAGACATTCGTCCATGTGTCCGTGCAGCAACCTGAGCACGTCACCACCAATCAGATACCCTGGAACGATTAAAGGTCATTCGTGATTGGGACTGTCACAGTTGGGGCTGGTAGCCAGACAGCGCACCTGGTCCAAACTTCTACTTTCATAGAGAAACCCAAGTCTAGTGAGGCCAAGGTCCCAGAGGTAGATGGTGCTGGCTGACTTTCGAGTCCTAGTCAGTAACATTCCCACCAAGATACATGACCACAGTAAACCTTTCATTAAACAGATGAACATGCAGCAG
Organism: Tamias sibiricus; assembly: GCA_025594165.1. Taxonomy (NCBI): domain Eukaryota; kingdom Metazoa; phylum Chordata; class Mammalia; order Rodentia; family Sciuridae; genus Tamias; species Tamias sibiricus. The sequence continues at coordinate 98,585,125 of CM046669.1, forward strand.
GACACATATGAACCTACGTAAGTGGGAATAAACCAAATGAACGCAGGCATGGCCCCGGGAAACCCTGCTGCAGAACAGCATGGTGATGCAGCTCTAAGGCCCGAGCCTCGAAAATGAGAAATGTCAACGTGTGCCAACCGAGCAATACCCTGAGGCCAAAACATTAGAGGAAACAACTCTTATAAACCTATCCAATGAAACCAAACTAATGAGCTAAAGTTGATAACAGCATAAAAATAAGCAAAGAGAAACTTTTTTAATATAAGCTTCATTTTAAACAGCAGCTTAAACAAGATTCTCAATGTCCGGTATCTGCTTGAGAGAATACGGGGACACAGAATGACCAACTCGTTAATGCGATTCCACAGAGGATCATCAACTCCGCAGCAAGGATGACCCCACTAGCAGAAGTGGAGTTCTTACCTTGGGCTGCTTCACTTCCTGAGCTGATGGGTGCCACGCTCCACAGAGTCTGCTGGAAGGCAGCGTCCACGTGCAGGCTGCCGTTGCCGTAAGACAAGTGCTGCAGCAAGAGGCAAGAGGCGGCACCGCGGTCAGTCCCCGTGTGTCATGCCCTGGCAGCGCCAGCTCAACACTGCAGGCTGGGAACGCCCACAGACGGCGTCTACCCAACCCCACCACGCAAACATTCAAAGACTAGTAGGAGAAACAACAGCAACGGTTCCTATTTGACTTTAGGTACTTTATTCTAAGAGGTATTAACGTAAACCAGTAATCAGAAACTGCACAAATAATAAATGCACTAGGTAGATTTATTTATACAAAGAAACAATTTTTGTATTAAGGCTTCTTGATGGAAGAAATGGCATAGCAGATGGGAACTTTAAAAGTATAATTAAGTTTTCTACACATCACACTGCAATAGTTAATTGACAATGAGATGGATGAAATATGCAGAACCAAACTGTGCATTTGTTGGAGTCCTTTAGGAACTGTTATCTGCAATTTAATATATCAACCATTAGATGGCAATATTTCTCAATAGCGATCTAAAATTAGGATAATGAATTTCCTCCAAAACTCAGATATTATAAATTTGAGATTTTCATTCTTAAAAATACAAATGTATTGAAATAATGACATTTAATATCTTGAGACATAAAATATGAGTTACAAAATGTTAACAGAGAAACAAAATTATGAGTACAGCCAAATGCCTTGCTTATTTTACCATACTACCCGACTGCCTGTAGAATTTCAAAACTACATGGAACCACACCACCTGTTGGCTTGGAGTCTTCTCGGTAATATCACCAGTACCCCTGCAATGTTTCTGCAACACGTTCCCAACACGAGTGACAGCCTAAGCGTTTAGGGAATTCACTCACACCAGAGATTTCCCAGGAATCTGACCATCCTAGAGAGATAAAGGTCAATCACAGACTGCAGCAGCTACCCTAGGTGTGCTCCACGGGCCTGCCAACACCCTAAAGGGCCTGCTTGACCTAAATATGGACATGCAGATCCTCATCAAGAATGTGTCTCTTGTTCTCTTTCTCTCAAAACCCAAGAAACGTCTGACACGGTGACTTGTACACTTACCTCATCAGCAGTTTTTCCAGTTGATAAGATTAAAAAGCCTCCCAGGGGAGATGCCAGATTTAGCAGGCATGTGCTCTTACCCCTGGCCTAGCCTTCACTGGCTGTCTTGCTTCTGCACAACCTCCCCGTCACCTCAGGCTGGTCATTCCTACCAAACATCCCAGCTGGGACTCCTTCACTAACTCAGTTTCTTCTTCAATATGTTAAAATTCTTTGTTTATGAATAAATCATATTCTATCTGCTTCCACAAGCTAGTAAAATATATTTTCCTTCACAGAAATTGTCACACAATGTAATTATCTGGTTTAATTTTTTTTCTTTTTCTTAAGCTGACACAGGTTCATAACACTGTAGATGGCTAAGGATTAGGTTAATTAATAAACAAGTAAATGGAAACACCAATTCACCTTTTAAAATTACAATAGCATACATTGTTTTTAAAAACATATCCTAAGTGATTCCATAAATATTCTTATTTTAATGACTTAGTAAAAAAGCACACACATTATATAAATATGTATACACACATATACATATGTAATATATGGGAGATATGAAAATCTGAGATTTCATCTGAAAATAATTCAGAATACTAATGCTTACATTTTATTTTGGCGAGATAAAACTGCATGAGTGGAAACTCAGGCAATATGAAGAGTAGATAATTATTTGTTCAACTATCCTGGATTTGTTGAATGTACTGTATGTAAAACATCAAGCTAAATATCAGTAGAATGCATTCTTAGCCCTGAGGATGCTTGTACTCTTGTAAGGACAGTAAAGTGCATACACACAATGCTGTGGGACCATATATTAAAATGCTGTATGGGCTGGGATTGTGGCTCAGTGGTAGAGCACTCGCCTCGCACGTGCACGGCCCGGGTTCGATCCTCAGCACCATGTAAACATAAATGCATTGCATTGTGTACAACTAAAGCAAATAAATAAATATTTTTAAAAAATGCTGTGTGAATTGCAACCAGAACACTGCAGAATTGCAAGAACTCTGGGGACATTGTGGGGAGAGTTGCTGTGCTGGGCCTGCAGGGATGGATGGCCTTCCACAGATGAGGTGACGGGGGATCCTCATGGTGGAGGCTCTGAGGGGACATGAAGGGACACCCGCCTGGGCCTCTGGTTTTGGAGACAACATCTCCAGATCAATTTATCCTCATGTTGATTTAGACATGTATAACAATGATGTTTAAGTGCTAAGTGAAAATACTTAAAACACCAAAATTTCTGTCAATCAGTTTAGGGATTTTCATTTTTAATATACCAGAAACCTCGACATTGGCAGGAAGGTAGGGCCCTGGCCATTGAGCAGCTCTGGGAAGGGGATGTATGCTAAGGCCCACAAAAAGCAGAGACACAGGAACATGGGGGCCAGCAGAGTCCCTTCCCTGCTTACGGCTCACACTCAGAGATGCAGCTATCAGAGGGCCTGCTCACAGAGGCCCGCACCATATCAAGGACATTATGTTTTAGGCACTGAGGAGCTGCTGCACTGAGAAACAATGAGGGGCAGAGAAGTTGAAATGCGATTTCCAAGTCACACCTGAGACAAATAATATAGAGAGGAAGACAAAAATAGGAAATGTCAGCATGTCCAAGTCGTCAGCATGCCCTTAGGATCATATTACAGTCATATGAAGTTATCTAAATGATGTGTACTCTTTGAAAGAAAATATTCTCTTATAATGCTAAGTGAAATCAGTCAATCTCAAAAATCCAAATACCGAATGTTTCCTCTGATATAAGGAAGCCGGTTCACAGTATTGATGGGTCGGGGTACATAGGAGGACTAGAGGAACACTATAATGGTCAAAGGGAAGGGAGGGGAAGGGAGGGTGCAAGGGGGGAAGGGGGGAAAAGTGGTTGAATAAGATGGATATCATTATTCTAAATGCACGATTGAAGACTTGAATGCTGTGAATATACTTTGAATACAAACTGTTTTATGTAAAAAGATGCTCTATATGTATAGTATGAACTGTAATACATACTACTATAAATAAAAATTAAAAATTAAAAAAATAAAAAAAGAAAATATTCTCTGGGCATAATAACTCTGGATGCTTCTATTTAATTTTGCTGCTTATATAGCAAAGGGAAATCTGAGTGAGAACAGTATCAAGTCAGCCCATGGTACTGAATATTCAAAATGCAATAACAGTTTCAGTTACCAAAACTGAGTTGTCTTTAAAGCAAAAATAGATATCAGTAGAAAATAAAATCAGCCTTTGGCTGAAAAATGCAACCACCATAGAATTTACACAATATAATTTACACAATAAAACGGCAGTATAACCCACACACAGGGTGTGGGCACTCATCTCACCTTTAACCTAAAGTTAGTGACTTTTGAGCTTTAAAATGCACACCCATAATCTTAGGATACTGTCCACAAATGTAGACTCAGACTCAGTAGGTGCACGATGAGGTAAGTCAAGACCACAGGTCCAAAGACTATGTTTGGGGCGCACAATCTCAGAAACAGAAGTGACATTATGAATCCCCTTCTTGGGATTCATATCCTAAGGCTCACAAAACCATATTTCAGTATTTTTAGTTTCCTCTGTAGCCCTATGTATTTATTTTATGCATTTTAAGAAATTATTATGACAAGAGGTCAAAAAGCTTTCAGACTGCTAGAGGCACCGATGGCCCCACAATTTTTAGGAACTCTGAATTCAGCCCTTAGCTGATGCAATTGTCCATCCATTTATTTATCTTATTAAACGTCAGGCACTTGGGCCCTGTGATCCCGCTTTCAGAATGAGCCATCATTGAGGGACAGAAAACACAAGTAAAAAAGTCTTACCACGCAGGCTTCAGTTTGTTCTTCTGAAAAAAAATAAATAAATGATGGGCATAAAAAAAAAGATGTTCTTGCCAGTTGTGATAGTCTATGACTCCATTACCTGAGCCACAAGGAAATTTTTAAAAGGGCTCAGGTACATGAATCAGAACGGCACAGGAGGGCCTGGGAGCGCGGCTTGGTGGCACACACGTGGTGGGCATGCACACAGCGGGGTTCAGCTCCTACCACCCAGCTGAACTTGAAAATATCCAGGATCACTGTTTTATCCTCATTTTGATGCCACTTGAGGCAACTCGGCAATTTATTGTGCAGCTAAAACACTTTTTTATTTCTTACCAAAAATCCCAAGGTGGGTAGAAGAGAATTAGAGTTAATTTTTGTGAACCTTAAAACAGCATTCGCTGAACTAAAGTCTTAATTTCCCTCACTCTTTAGGTTGGAGGGTTCTGCTTTTCTTAATTTATTTGAATCAGTCATTTAGCAATGTAAAAACTGTGTACGTCTACAGATGCCCTCATTAATAGAAAATTGATAAGAAATCATCATTCCCACTGCAAACAAGCCAGTCCATAGACTGGGATCTTTGGTGCACACCAGGGAGATTTTACATCTAACACACACATAAATGTCTTATACGCTCTATCTTATTTTATTCAGTTGGGAATGGAATTCACCATCAGTAATAGTTACTTTCCCTGTTTTTTCTCTTATACCTCAGCTGCTTCACTAAATTCTTCTTTGAAAGAAGACAAAATTTCCAATAGGGGTGAAAGAATTTCTTTTAGATATTCCTGAAAACAGGGTTCAGATGTCATTTCATATTAGAATATAAAACAGCAGAAAACGAGAAAAGGCATAATTTGGGTGAGCAGTTTACAAGCACCCTTAGACAGAAGACGCTTTATTCCTGGGAAAACATGTCTCACCGCATATGCGCGTCTTCCACGAGGACCTTCACAGAAGGTGGAGTGAACATCAGCCCTTTGAATCATTTCAATCAACTTCACATTCCAGCAGCTGGGAGCCTGTCTGTGGAGCGTCCCATGCACAGCACAGAGTCAGACAGGCTAACCTCAGCTTAGCCACTAGTGACAGTGCAAGAGACAGCTCCTGGGTGAACAGACATCGGCGACTGAAGAGCTGTCAGGTCAACAGTGAGACAAGTCCCTCTTTCATAGTTTTAGCTAATTTGTGTTTAGGCACAAATTTTAACTTATTTATTTTTAACCACACCAGCATCTTCTCATAATACTGCTTTCACACAACAGATCGTTATTCGAGACCAACTATTACATTCCCCACTCTCCCTTATTCTGGTTCAACACGTGCAGATTCTTTCACCCTCTCCATGGGCACGAGTCTCCCAGGCAATGAGGATGGCAACATGCTATGCCAGTGCAGGGGGCAGCTTGGATTTAAGCCTCTCATCCTCGAAACACCCCAAAAGTTTGAGCTCTTCTTTTCCCCCCAGTCCCAATGCAGAGAGCCTTCTCAGTTACATGGCTGGTCCAGCCCAGACTCTCCAGACTGTGAAGAAATAATAAAAAACAACTACATACATATGTGCATATACACGTGTGCACGTGCATTACCTGGGGCTGTGTGGACCGTCCCAGCTGCTGTACTTACCTCAGTCCTTTCACTACCTGACCTTTTGCCCTTTCTTTTTTCTAAATCTTTTCACCAAAGTCCACCATAAAAGCCCTTCAACCCACCACCACGGTGCTCTATCGACACGACACTAATCGATACGATGAAGCACACTGAGACCCAGGGGCTGCCTGCAGTGTCCCTAACCTGCCTTAAGATCCTCCAGAGATGCTGTGGTTTGGATCTTAAATGCCCAGCAAAGGCTTGTGTGTTCAAGTCTTGGTTCCCCACCTGATGGCACTATTGGGAGGAGGTAGTAAAGCATTTAGGAGGTAGGGCCCAGACGGAAAAAAAAACACCTGAATCTATGTTACTTGATTTTCAAAAGGACTTGGGGTTGCTGATGTGACAGCTGCACTGTAACAATTTTTTTTTTTTAAATGTCCCAGTACATGTTTGTGATATTGATGTTCAAAAAAATGATACAAAGTGTTATCATCTGAAATCTTACCACCCTATACCCTTTATTACCTTTTGTTATTTTGTCACTGGGGGCTGGTCCTTGAATGGGAAATTGGGACCCCGGTCCCTTCCTCTCTTTGCTCCTCAGCAACCATGAAGTAAGCAGGCTGGCTAGAACATGATCCTGCCATGGTATCTGCCTCACACAGGCCCCAGATGATGAAGCAACTGAGGACTGAAGTCTCTGAAATCATGACCCACAATACATCTTTCCTTTCCTTAAGTGGTTTACGTCAGGTATTTTGTCACAGTGACGGAAAGCTAACACAGTTTATGGCCTCCACTAATTCTCTGAGGGTAGACTTGGTATACCATGGGTCCATGGTCTCTCCTATTATGTGTGCTATTGCTAGGTCCCCACATACATGAACAATTAAAGTGCTGACTTCATTACCAAATGAGAGGGACGTTTTAACAACCCGGATGGTTACTCTTTCATAGTTCTTTTTAAAAGTTAATGCTGGTAACTTAAATAACTAAATAAACTGTACCTTGGAAATTGTGAATTTTAGCTAATAACGAGGTTCATTTATTTCCAAAGTTAACAGGAGGTGAACCTCATCTCAGACATGGTCATTACTATTGCTATTATTTGAACAGTGCTTACTAATTCAAACTATATTCAAATTCATTATCTCTCTGCCTCTTCTCAAGAACCTTGGCTCTACATTCTGTTTGTTAGCAACAACCTCACTTTAGAAGCAAGCAAGCTGGAGTTCAAGGAGTTACATGACTTGCTCAGGTAGTTAGCTGCAGAACTGACATTAGAAGCCCTGGCCTTTGTGCGGCTCTGAATTTTCCACTGCTTTGGTGAATAGTACCCTGTCAAATAAACTCTGCTATATAGTGAAAAATGCAACTTGTTCAACAACAAAAAATGTAGAATAACATCAAAGTCAAAATATGATACATGTAGAAGTTGTATACTGAAAAGACCATGAATTACATCCACTGCAACTGGTTTCCAAAGGCTTACTTTACAAGCTGCACACCTGCACTGTTCCAGAAATTGGCATGGTGACTGTTCCCATCAGCTAGAGCAAATAAGCAGAGAAATGCTCAGGCCTCCCCCAGCTGTGAACCAGCAGATGCTGCTTTTAACTTAATAGTCCTGCCAGTGACACAGCGCACCGTTACGTTTCCCTGTCTTCACTGTCACCTCTCTCCACAGAGAGAGGAAAACAAAGCCATGCTTCCTAAAAACATTTGACTGGAACTGAAGGTGCTGATAACCCGAGACACTCACAGCTGCCCCAAAGCCACCCTCGTCCCATGTTTATAAAGTACAGTGGACCAACCACTCAGTCAAACTCAGGTACACACAGACAGCATTCTCATTTATGGCACTGGCAATGAACTTTCTAGAATCCAGGGTGTGCTTTACTGCAACAGGCTCTATTTCTGTAATCACCCACAATGACAACTCAGATATTTCGTGTGGATATTTATGCAAAGCTTACCATGTCCCATTTTTATGTTTAATTTCTTTATGAAACTTAAAAGAATGTTTTGCACTGGAATCTTTCACACCTCTATGGATTTCAAGATTCTGTGAATTTACTGATAAGATTGTTCTTTAACAAAACTATGACATACTAAATAAGTCAACTTAAATACATAATTCCCTCACTACAAAAATTAAAAATCCTTCAATGATTAAACATAACCGTCTTCCTTCATTTTCCCACTTCTGGCCCCTATCCTTTGCAACAATGCAATGTCAATAACAAACTCTTCTTTATTGTGTCAATTTCTCCTTAACATGGCAAGCATTTCCGATGTAATAGTTTTCCTTCATAAATATAAAGATAGGTAGTCACAATCTTATTAACACAGCTATTACATTGGGTATAAAATACAGACCAGGGATTTGAACTCCTGATACTACTGAGCTTACATTCTGTTCATACCAGAATCCAAACACAGGGCTCTCAGGGTCATGAACACACACTACACATCCACTCAGGTCCTGTGGAAGCCTGCTTGAAAGACCTGGTGGGCACTTCCTCCCTGGCCACTTCTCCCTCCTGCACATTGTCAACAATGCACCACAGAGAGGTACAGGCTGGTTCATCAGCAATTTCCCCAGATAATTGGCAGTATAAACCCTAAAGAGACCATTTCGTGTGCTGTCCTGTACTATAGCACCAAGCCCTCAGTCCTACTGTCCACACTTACCAAATACCGCTCAGAGGACACACTAACTAGGATGAGGTCATCTCCAACCCGTACTTTTTCTCCTTCTGATCGCTGCTTCGAGGCTGGATGTATAGTCCACCAACAGGCCTCACCTGCAGAGTGACAGGAAAGTGAAACACAGAGAAGGGTCTTTTAACTTAAAATCCATTTTCTTTGCCAGTGATTCCATTAGCACGACTTTCAGAAATGTAAAACTTCATGCAAATTCCTCTCTTAGATCATGAAATGCTAAAGAACTTAGCCAAATTAGCTTAGGATAAGACATACTGAAATGCAAAGTTTCTTCCAATAGAAACTTGGTGTGACATTTTGGGAAGGTTGGTGTCTCCCCTTCCCCCACTAAGAACTATTTAAGGATATTTATATAAGTTCACATGAGACCAAATACAGCAGCCTGATACTGGGACCCGATTTCACTCTACGCAATCACACACCATTACCCTGTTCACATTGCTCTTCTATAATAACATCTAGCTTGGTGTCACTTTAGTTTCAGAAGGACTTTGTGATGTGACAGTTTCCATTATGGTGCTGTTGTTTTTTTTTTTTTTTTTTTTTAATCTCCCAGGACTTTGAGATGCTGATTCAAAAAAGATGTCACGTGTTATCATCTAAAATCTTACTGTTCCGTCCCCTTTTTTGCCTTGCTTTGTTATTTTAAAATGTAGTTTGTATTAATCTACGAGCAAAATTAAAGAGAAGCCTACTAAATAAGAATACATTGCAAAAAGACTTGGCTACACATTAAATCGAATCATATCTTCAATGAGTCAAGCATAACGCTGGACCACACATCCCCTTATCATTCTTCAGCCCCTCGGCTGAGGTGGGGGTGTAGGCATGCCACCCTTCAATCTGTGGAGACCTAAAGGTAGGTTCTCTCCAAAGTGGCAATAGAGTTCTAGTTATATCTGTTAGCTAGTAATTGTGCTTCCCTCCCTTCCACAGCTTTATTATTTTTCTACAACACATTTCTTCTCCCCAACTCCCCAATGCCAGGTTGCAAGGTCCCCAACAGCAAGAATTCTGCATGTTTTATTCATGGGGGTCCTCCCAGCTCCAAGTAGCATACGGTAGGCACTCAATAAAAGTTAATTTGCATGAATTAATAAATGAGTAATCTGGTAATATTTCTTAACCATCTGTGTAGTCAATGTGTAGCCTGTGCCTTGTGCTGCTTCTCTCAACACAACCCAGTCTTACTTGCAGGTCACCCAGCAGAATGCCTTATCTTCATTCACCAGATCCACTATTTTTCTACATTTTAATTTGTTATATATGACAACAGAATGTATTACAATTCATGTTACCACTATTTTAGGTCTGTAGGTAGTTTTTCATTCACTCACACAAGCATTTATAGTGAGTCCACTGTTTGCCAACCACTGCTTCACAGTAGCTTGGGATAAGTTAGTAAACAAGAAAAAAATATCAGCAGCCGCCTTGTGGGTTTAATTATGATGAATGGAAGCAGAAAACAAATGACGAATACAATAAATAATTCAGTAATTCAGAAGAAGGTAGAGCAATGGGGGGGGGGGGACAGAATATCACAAGGGATCAAATGCAGGCAGAGGGACTGACTTTTTCTGTCATCCTATTATCTCAGCGTAGGAACACATGTTCTAGAACCTGTCTTGAACATCTTTTCTGAAGAGCAAACTTGACTTTTTCATTTAATGGTGTGCTAAGATACATTAAATAAGAAAACCCTAGCAAAAATACAGAATTACTGAGCCTATAGAAAATGAAATAACAATCAGAATGCCTGGGATTCTCCAACTTTCTTAATTAGGTTCATAAATATAGCTTTTTATCTGTTTGTTGTTTATTAAACTTTGGAGAATGTGGTAAAGTATTTTAGATTTATAGCTGATATAGAAAAGGTAAAAACTGTACATATTAATAAAGTTCCATGTGATGTTTTGATACATGCAAACAATGTACAATGTTCAAATCAGATTAAAGATACTTACCTCCTCAAACATTTCTCATTTGTTTATGGTGAAAACGTGGACTCTTGCCTTCTAGCTTACTGAAATATACAGTACTACTCACCCTACTGTGCCACAGCATTCCAGAAAATGTCTGCTGTCATTCTGCTTTGTTTATTCCTGCAGCACAGGGGACTGAACCCAGGGCCTTTTGCACGCTGGGCAAGTGCTCTACTATGGAGCTACACCCATAGCCCACCAGAAAGATGTCTGGAAGAGGTCTGGGGATGGGCTGATCCCTCCCTTGAAAGGAATAAAGTTACTACTTCTGTTCTTTTTGTCAACTTGGTCTCATTTATTTTTAATTCCCAAAGTCATGCATACTCTTTGTGAAAGATAAAAGAGTCAAACTGTACAGAGGCTTATAAAATAAGTGTAAAGTCCTCAGAGAAGTGAGAACAGTTTTTTTTTTTTAACTTTCTAAAAGGACAAGTGTGTTAATATGTACTTTGTTTCAAGAATATGGAAATACACATCTCCTTAGACAGATATGCAGCACAATGCCCTGTGGGCAGAGCCATGAAGGAGATTTTCATTTTCTACTTCTTGTTTGAATGTTGGCATTGAGTACCTTCCATGTGTATACTTACAATATGTTTGAGAGACACGTGGTGATATTTCATAAACTAATCAGGGCACATTAGGACAGTTCATACCCAGTAAACTGGATAGTAAATACTAGTTTTTCTCTTCAAACTCACAGAATAGGGTTTGAACTCTAGTTTGAATATCCAACTAATTACATGGAATTATCAATAGGGAAAACACACACTTCCTCCCTCTACCAAAAACGTCAAGTAGGAAATTCTTTTCCTGACTCTACCCACGAGAGCACTGGTCTGATGCATCGTCAGTGGCATCCCGTAGCATCTTCCAACCCAGCCCCAGCCGGGCTCTCCACCGTCCCGAAGCCCTCACCTGTGGTGTCCTCCTGCAGGCCAACGTCAAAAGCCAGCTTATCAGTTGAAGACCGCGAGGTGGAGAGGCAGCACAGATACTAAAACACAGAACCAGAAGTTGTCACTCAACATTTACAGTCACAGTGGAATCCTATTCTGACAAGTGATTTGATGCGTGTCTGTCTCTGCTGATGAGCCTTTTTCTGAAAATCTGGATGCCTCTGCACAAAGCTCAGGCTTTTAAATGTCTGAGGCAGAACAGCCCTAGCACAGCACTCATTAGGAGCAATATTCTAAAGGAAATGTGGTCTTCTTTCCCTCATAAAAGACTAAGGAAATGTGCTCTGTCAGAACAAGAAGACAAGTGACTAGGGATGTGTTTGTACATCTCTCACTTCATGTGATATTCATGATCCCGGCAAAAGCACAATGTGATCTGACAGCAAGAACCCTCTCCCGGCAGAAACTAGAGAACTACTCACTTTTACCTTCTAGTTTTGTTTTCTCCTCATTTTTTTTTTAACTCTCTGAAATCTATCCAGAATTGACTTGGGCAGCAGCATATTGCTTTACTAAAATGAAGCTTGATCATGCATGTAAGTGTATCTGTTTCCCTAGGAGTAATGGGACTTTCTCCATGCTATCATCAGCCCCCACCCCTAGGTTTTCCTAACTACATGTCCTTGGACATTACGTTTAGGATCATTTTTCAGGCCAACTCCCCTATCCCCACACTCCAAACACCTTGTTAAGTGCTATGAGAACAGGACACCAAGATGAACGTGGTATGAGCTTAAAGTACACCACCATCTGCACGAAGCAGGCTCACTGCCAGCAACAGCAGAAGCCTGCAGAGAGTACCCAGACACGATTCTGGGGATTGGGAAAGCCCAGGCCCCTCTCCAGAAGTTCTGGACAATTAATGCAAAGGCTATAAAATTCCTATTATGGAATAGGGCCCATCCAACTAAATGGCGGTGACTGTGTGAAGGCAGGAGATGAACGGATTGGGGGAAGTCAGCACCACAGGGATGTGGCATCACCTTGACATGGAGACTCTGACTTGGCCTCTCAACTATGAAGCACTGACTTCTCAAGGTTACAGGAGAGGCTTCAAGGGTCCCCAAATCTGTTTTGAGTCAGTACAGGAATGTGAGTCTGACCTGGAGACAGGTAACCCACAGTGGTCCCTGAAGTTCATAGACTTCAGATATCAACTGTGTGAAATGTCTGTTTTTATTAGAGAAAAAGTAACAACTTTACAATACACAGACTTCCCAGACAATGCCTGTGAAAGTCTTCTGTGATTTTCCTCAACTGTCTCCTAGTCCTCAGCACTGCAGTTATTAACAGACACACTGTCTTCTAAGCTTCGCGGGAACACTGAGGTGGATGCTATAGTTAACCTATTAACTTCACGAAGCTCCATGGAGGCACAGACAGGAGTGCCCAGCACACAGACGGAAAAAGCAAATTACTGAAGGAATGAAAGAAATTTTCAGATGCAACTAGAACTTTAAGAGGCCCAGCAAAGCATCCCAGGCTGTGAGATGGCCAAGTGCAGCTGACCCCAGACCTCAGCCCTGACATGCAGAGTAGACTCAACTCTAAAATGCTGTTAACTCTGAAATGTAGAGTCTTCTTAAAACATTTATTATTTCATGCAGTGTATGTGTTTTGATTGCTACTGAAGGTGGAATGCCTTCCACAAAATATTAATATATGAACACTCTACACAAACGAGTTGTTTTGTATGGGTGCCTTGTCCCCAGCCTCTCTATTAAACTCTATCACTTTATTCTTTATCTGACATGTTGAGCAGAGACTTCAAGAATAGTGCCAGGCAGTAATGACAGAATAGGTTCCTATTTTTATTTGTTGGTTTTAGTCAATCTTATCAAGAAAGGCTTCACAGTTTCATAATAATGGTGTTGGCTATTGATTTGATATTTGTTATCTTCGAATAAGCGTCGAAGCTAACTTTTTGTTAGGAATAAATGAAAGGTTTTATTACCTTTATCAGCACTTGTTGAGATTTTATTTGACCTTCCTATGTGATGTAACCATTAATTAAAATGATATTAGTAAATCATCATTAATATACACCTATACTTTTCCTATACTTCTCTCCCTAGACATTTAAAATCAGGTTATTGCATCAACATCCATGTCTGAAATTAACAATTTGTGCATGTTTGTTGAATCTTGGTTTTAAAGCAATGTTCAGTTTCCTTCACAAGAAAAATTTATACAATATGGGAATTATCTCCTTTTTTTTAAAGGAATGATTTATTTCATATGTCCAGATATTGAACTATCATGTAACCACTAAAATTATACTGATGAAGAACTTTAATAACATAGAAATGTTATTATGATAATGTATAAAAAATCAAAATATAAATTTATAAAGTAAAACATCAATTATGGAAAAAATATTTTAAGAACACAAAAAACTGAAATGTCTTTAAAATCACCAACAGTTTTCTCTTAGTATAAAAGAATTTCTTCTTTTGTAACTTAAAAATATTATAGAAGCCGGGCGCGGTGGCGCATGCCTATAATCCCAGCACTTTGGGAGGCTGAGGCAGGAGGATCGCGAGTTCAAAGCCAGCCTCAGCAATGGCGAGGCACTTAGCAACTCAGTGAGACCCTGTCTCTAATAAAATACAAAAAAGGGCTGGGGATGTGGCCCAGTGGTCTAGTGCCACTGAGTTCAATCCCGGTACCAAAAAAAAAAAAAAAAAAAAAATTATAGAGTAAGTATTGCTTTAATAATTTAATAGCTTTATAATGAATGAGATGAAACTTTCATAAACTGTGCATGTCTATATGATAAAATAAATCATTGATAAATTCATTGATATATAATTATATATATATATATATATATATATATATGAGCACCATGGCATGTGCCTATAGTCCAAGCAACTGGGGAGGCTGAGGCAGAAGGATCGCAAGTTTGAGGGCAGCCTGGGCAACTTAGCAAGACCCTGTCTCAAAATACAAATAAAAAGGACTGGGCTATATTTAAGTGGGAAAGGCCCCTGAGGTCAATGCCCAGTGCCAATATACATGTGTGTGTGTGTTACTTTTATACAGAGGAAGTAGAAAATGAGAATTCTGTGCCTCACAGGTGTCTAATGGAAAGCTAGTTCAAAGAAGAAGCTCATGTGGAAAAAGAACACTGAGTCAAGAAGGAAAAGTAGTTGGTGGATAGGCCTAACATAGGAGTTTACAGGTGGCATTTTTATCTTCTAAATGCACGTTTTAATTCTTTTATAAGAAATGGTTTAAAACAAAATCAGGAAAGGGACATGTTTCTTATTTGACTCTTAGTTTTAAAAAGAGAACTCTATCAAAAGTGAGATCTTAAAGACATGAGTCATATTAAAATAGGACAGAAGGGGGCTGGGACTATGGCTCAGTGGTAGAGTGCTTATCTTGCATGTGTGAGACCCTGGGTTCAATCCTCAGCACCACATAAATAAAATAAAGTTACTGTGTCCACCTACAACTAATAAAATATTTTTAAAAAAATAAGATAGGACAGAGGGAACTTGAAGGCCATCTAAGCCAACCTTCATGTTATCAATGAGAAAACCAAAATGGTACAAAGATACTAAAGAGGATAAACATCCAAGCTCATTAATACCATGGCTGAAGGATGCTACCAATGTTTCCTGGCTCTGCATCCAGCTGCACTGGCAGGACCATAGGAGAGGTGAAACCAAGACATCCACTCACCATGCCACTGTAGGAATGGCGCAGCAGGATGGCATGCCCATAGAGGAGTGTCCTGTGGCCACCGCCTTGAGCAGTCTGCATAGGAGAAGAAAGGGAAAGAAGAGAAACACACTAATCAGCAAATATAACTAATGCAAAGTTCTTGCTCTTCTGACACCAAGGGAAAGGACAGTAGGAAAGAGAAGAGTAAAAACACAAAGCGCTGTGGGAATACTTCTTAAACTGGCATCCACCCCAAGGAAACCTCTACAGCAGGTGCACCTGCTCTGGCTCTTGAAGGGTAAACTTGAGCCCAGTACCCAGCCCTGCTTGTTCACAGGTCACTGATCTGCGTTTCTCGGGAACATGTGGTCCCACAGGGCAGTGCCTTGCTGAGCGCCGGATGCACAGTGAGAACCTAGTATTGTCCAAGCAGGAACCTTCCTGAAACTCAGGGCTCATCTCACCACCACAGCCTCAACGCTTCTCATTCCTACTACTGCTCATAGGAAAAAGCCCAATTCCTACCTCTAAAATAAAAGAGCACTTCTTAAACCTCAGCCTCTTGGAAGGCTTGGGGAAATGCAGGCCCCTGGGCCTCACCCTGACATCCTGATTTAGGGGGTCTGGGGCCACCACAAGTGTTTCATTTCAAGCCTGTCCCAGTGGTGCTGATGCTGTTGGTGCAGGACAAGCTCAGAAGACCCTCAGCATCAGTCCTTTGGCCTCAGCCCACACGCCAGAACCCTCTCCCCTTCCCTGCTGCTATTCTGGAACCGAGCATCCTCTTCTGAGCTATGCATTTAGAGTCAGGTTAGAGGCCACCTACTACGTGAAACCTCAAGCTCTTCCTACAAAGTGAGTCCCTCCCTTTGTCCTCCTGTAGCCCTGGGGCACCTGCACACTGGCCCCATCAGTCTGCTCTGCAAGAACCTTCCTCCTCTTGACAGACCATGAACTCCTCAAGGACAATGACCTCGTTTCACCCACAGTTCCCAACAAAATATAAAGCTGCAGTAAGCGTTCAACAAACACCTGTTGAATGAAAACTGAATAGAAGAAGCACCACCCTAGGCTCCATGAGGAGCAGGCAGAAGGGCACCAGGGCACATGAAGGACTGCACGGTGTTGGAGGAGGAAGGATCATGGGCTTGCAGTGGGAACCCAACAGAAACTTGAAAAGAGATCAGAGTGAGATCACGGAAGGTATAGACTCGCGTGTCAAGGAGAGTGCATTCCTTTCTGTGGGGAGCCTGTAAGGACTTGAGACTTACAGGACATACAGGAAGGATGAGAGTGATGATACTCCAACATCCCACTCTTTTATTCCTTATTTACAAAAAATGTATCACCTCCCCATTGTTCCAAATAATCTCTTAAAAATCATTTTATTCCTGTTATGTCTGAAAAAACCCCAAACCATTCTCAAAACGGATGTTAACAGGTATTAAATAGTAAAAAGGGAAGATCTATTTTGAAAAATTATATTCCTTTTGAGAATGAGGCTCTCGAGAGAGTATTTTTTTTTTCTGTGATACATTTGATTGTGGCAAGGAACAAAGTTTTTTACACTAATGTTATATACACTCTAGTGCTAATTCTCCAGTAAGTAGTATTGCACAACAAAAAAATCACTCTTTCCTACTCATTAAAAAAAAAAAAAATTACAGGGTGTGTGCTCTAGGAGAGGATCAGGATCTGGTGCCAAAGAGCTTTTTCATACCAAGCCCACAGTCTGCTTTCCTCTGCCTTGCAAATCAAAGTTTTCTTGGGAAGCTCGAATTACTCATTTATCAATGATTATTTACACAATCCCCTGTAGTTGCCTTCAAAATATTTGCACACCAGCATCAAAAAGAAAGAAAGCAAAAGTGTAAGAACCCTGTCATGTGTACATGTCTTAGCACCCCACTGTGGGATGGGGCAAGCCCTCTTATGGAAGTAGTATCTGGAATTACATGTCTTTGGAGCACTTTTCCAAGACTGTCAGAGACCCTATCTGTTCCCCAAGATGCTGCTGGGTGCGTACTGCACCTGGCTTCTCTCCTGTATCAGTACAACTGGTGAGCTGTCACCTGCCCTTCTCCCCGACCTCTGGAGAGCCAGGAGCCTGCTGTCAGCTCTGGGGGAATCTTTGTCCGTGGTGCCTGATGAGGCTCCTCTAAGATGCTGCCGCACGCTCTCCTGGGGAAGGGAATGCTGCCACCATCTCCAAACACCTCCCAGTAGCCCACATATTTCTGGCATAGGAGAACCAAGCATCATTTTAATAAGAGGTAAAATTTGACTTTAAAACATCAGTTTTCAGTAAAAATTGGCTTTCCTGGTTTGTGTGTATGTTTGGTCTCATGCCCCTGAGATGATCAATGGCATTAATATAAAAGTGTACAGCAAACTCATGCAACATAGGTAGATAAAAATGTGAAAACCTTCGAAGTCTAAGCAACACTGCTGTATGTAAACAAATCTTACCTCAAATTCTTCACAAATTATTTTAATATCCACTGTGTTGGTGTTTTTTGTTGTTGTTGTTTTTGTTTTTGGCATTCCTATACTTTCAGATTCCCAGATTCTTCCCCAAAATGTCCAGTCAGGGAACCATCATTATAAGCAAAAGCTTTTATGTAAATACTCCTACATGGATATTTATTTAGAGTAACATTCAATCATGGACCATAACGTACTTGTCTGTTGTGATTCTCTGTTGAGAGGGAGACAAATTGGGTTGTTGTAGCTACATTTGAGGTATTGCTATCTTATGTTTCAGATGTACCAGGGCAGAAAACCATAAAATAAGAATAGTAATGACACCGATGCACCAAAGAGATTTAGAGACACATGGAAATCAATGGCTCGGTGCTTTATTCTTTCATATTTGGAGGGCTTGGCTCTGGATGGTCTAAATGTCTGTGATATAGACCAGTTTATGAAACTCTTGAATTATTGATTAAAGCCATTTATTTCATTAACAATATAACATCTCAGCATTTTAAAGTTTTCTGTTTTTATGACCATCTGGCTTGTACAAAAACGCTAATAAATAAAGGACATTTGTCAAAATCCCAGGTCCTTACTATATGAGTTTTTAAAAAATAAGAGTCTGCAGGAGAACTTTCCCATGGCCTTGACATCTATGATATTACATGCCATTTTAGAAGTTCAACGCTGGAATCTAAAAAGGAGTTTATTTACTTCAAGCAACAAGGAGACATACCCTCAATATTAGAAATTATACACAACACCAAAAGATATGTGTAATAACAGGAGCCCTTTCAGAGTGCTGAGATCCCAAGTGGCAATGCTTTTAAGTGTAGCTTTGAATACAAATTGTAATGCTTGGAAAATAGAAAAATTAGTGGTTCTAGGGAGAAAAACAGAAAAATCTCTCTAATATCTCAGGGGAGGGTGGTTCCCCAGCTGCAGGAGACTCTTGAACAATCCTGCCTGCCACCCTTAAGCAGTCAATCAACTATAACAATTCATGAAAAAGGGGCCTCACAGCAAAACCAGTCTTCCTGATTAAGCCAGGTGACCACCAGCAGGACGGCCACATGGCACTCAAAGGCTTGACTTGTGCTGTTGTCTTTCACTTGGGTCTCCAAGGGAAGACAGGCTTATGGCAAGACCCACACCTCCCTACTCAGCACCAACAATCAGAAAGGGGCTCTGACAAGCAAGCAGGCAGCTGAGATTCTGAGCAGCTCAACCACGCCTTCCAGGTGTGCGTCGCTGCGGAAGAGTATTTGGCATCCCCTCCTGCCACGTGGCTCAAATCACTCCAGTTGCATGCAGATGCCTCCCTGGTCAATTCCTGACCTTTGCATGTCATCCTGGGCAGGTATGAAAATAAGCCATTCGCTGGTGGGCCCAGAGTTAACAGAAGTCAAAGCCTCAATAAATTACTTTGGGCACAACGCCTGTTTTTAACTGAGTCTACTTCATCTTTCTAGTCTTGCCAAAGGTAACCGTTCCAGACAACTACTCCTGTAGCCAACGGGAGGCCAAGAGGGCACTGGAGTGGGTCTGGGGTAGGGGTGAGATAATAAAATTAACACAGTAAATGCAGATTTAGCAAGCAAAACAATTTTTTTTCATACCCAATTTCATGATTAATATTTACAAGAAGAGGATCTATCAACATTTTCGTGCTGCTTATAATACTTTTTCCAGCCAAATTCTTGGGTCTTGATGCACCTAGTTTAACAGGTAACGCCCCCTCCTTATAATGTAATGATAATATTTTCCACTGAAAAATAAGAGCTGAGGTTATTGGAAGTCCTGGAAGTTGCTCCACGTCTTCACTGATGGGAGGCTTCTGTCATTTCACCCCAGCTGTCAAATTCCCTGTTGGTGAACAGGTCCAGTTGGGGTAGCCCACAATGCACCAAGTCCAGAGATCTGCGAAACCTAACGACAGGCTTCTATGGAATTCCACAGCGACCGGAGAGCTCCGCTTCTTTCCTCAAAACCACCTTGCCAGCGCATGTCCAGAGTTTGATTAACACTTCTCCAAGCTTATATCTTTCTAAGTGACACTTTTGAGATTATAAATTAGTCCTTTATTAACTCAATAAAAATAAATGTCTTTTATTGTTTCTAAGCTTTAGTATTAAACTTAAGTCTCCCTAATATTACAGGAGAAATGTGGTAGGCATATAAAAATGAAACCGAAACTTTCAACCATACGTCATCAAGTGAATAGACTGTGCTCTTTCTGTCCTTCCCTGGCATCTTCCTTCAATGACAAGACCATGTGATTTAGTCTTTTCACTTTTCTCCTTCTAAAATCTTTTATTTTTCTAATTTAATTGAGAAATCAGAAGGGGCTGAAATAATCTTATTTCTGGAGTAAGCAATAGCAATTTCTTGGTGCTACACCATTCCCAGGCTGAACCTTCTATACAGTCTAAAGGACTTGATTTAATGGAAGAAATTCCCAATGTTGACTAATTAAACTTAACATGTTATAGTATCATTCAAAGATGTCAAATGTTTAAGTTGCTAAATATGAACAAGTGGTTTGTATTTTTATATTTAAAAGTTCCAAAATTTAATTTTTAAAAACCTTACAAATGTAAAGAAAAATGCCATAAGTTAAAAATAAAGCAAACATGTGCAACCATACTGAACATGTATTTTAAGTATTACATATATAGCAGATGAACCAAATTCTTACCTTCATCATGAATTTCTGTAAGGACATAAGGAAAAGAAAAAAATAGTAAGTATACATTAGTTTAAATGCTTGTTTGAAAATATCTCTTATTTATCAAGACCCCATTTTTCTAAATGAAGCCACGTGAACAATAAAAAAAAATACATTTCATTGTTTTTGCAACAAAACTTAGTATGAACTACATGCTAGAGGAAAGCTGCAGCAAGCCAAACTTTTGAACGTGTTTTTTACATTAGTTCTTCCATTTTCTGTGAAAACATGCCACTCAACTGAAATGCGTGATTCAATTGACAAGATATCTAAGCACCAAGAAAGAGGTATAATCTTAAATTTATCCTCTAAAAATACTTAATAAAATAAACCTTTCACTTTGTTCTTTGCATATAACTGAGTGATATAAATAGCAACACAACTAATTCTGGTAGAAACAGATTAGAAGCAGGTAAGGTGTGTTTAAACTACTGTGCTGCAACGAGCTGAGCACCTTCATGCAAAACAGGCAGCAATTCCATCCACAGGACGTGGGAGGGAACCTAAAAGAGGATCACAGAAACCTTCCTCTCTTTCCCTTAAAATGACACACTCTCCTCTCATGCATTAGAAGAGTTCTTTTTTCTTTACAAAATATTAAGTATATACCATCTTCCTTCATTTTACACTAGATTCCCTAAAGTCTCTTGGACTTATTGCTGGAAAGATACAGAGATAAAACAGGAGGGAAAAATAACACCACATTTCCAAACTTTGGGCTAACTCTAGCTGTTGGATCATGATGGGAGTCCCCGAATGAAAGGACCCACATCTCCACACTAGTTTCAAAGAAATCAGTGCAAGAAATGGTAGATATTATAGCTATTTCCCTGATGATTTTTATTATAATGGACAATAGTAAAGAAACTTCTCACTCCCAGCTTTAAAAATAGCCTGTT
This sequence comes from Tamias sibiricus, assembly GCA_025594165.1. Lineage (NCBI taxonomy): Eukaryota > Metazoa > Chordata > Mammalia > Rodentia > Sciuridae > Tamias > Tamias sibiricus. The sequence continues at coordinate 98,606,551 of CM046669.1, forward strand.
CAATTACATATTTTGTAACTGATATCAATGATGAATGATATCAGGAAATTTTCATGTCAAAACTGACTAAAGCCCACAAGTGATTCACTAATGATGGAAATATTTGAAAAATTTGCAATTGGGAAAAAGCGTTTTTAAACCTTAATTCAAAGAAACACAAAATCCAACATTTTGCTACAGTACATGGCTTTTCACAGATTTCTTCGTGAGATATTTTTTAATTGAGTGAGGTTTGAGGTATTTTTCTTTAAAACATGTTCTCAGTATGATTTTGTGAGTTAAAAGTAGAAAAAAAGAATGATCAGTAGAATAACTGAGGCCTGTTCCTCAACATTTCTAAGTAGTGTTTGCAGGAAGAGTAAGAGGAGAAAATCTGCACATGGAATAAGATGGAATGAATAATGCAAATTAGCAAAGCTAAAATATCCATCTGTACATATATATATATAAAATTTCTAAAAGATAATCAAGAGCAAGGAAGATTATTTGCAGCATTAATAACATTAACTTTTTGTGCAAATCTCTAATTGGTCAATTTGGCTTAAGTTCCAGATATTATCAAAGTTACAGCATTATGAGATTTTCCAAAGAGATAGTTCAAGGGCAAAGAAGAAAGCAAAATCCATTAAAACAAGAAAGATGAATATATTATTTTAATCTTAATATAAACACTGCCTAAAGATGATGAGAAGCATCAAAGAGGAAAAGAGTAACCAGAAAATACCCTTTAAAAGTAAATGACATCATGAGGAGAGAAAAGAATAACCAACAGTGAAGAAAGTAGACTCTTCAGGTATAGAGAATATCATTTTCTGGTCTGCAATAAATTAATTTGGCTTATTTCACTAGGGAAGAGCTAAAATCTCATTAGGCAAACTGGAGCAGGGGTGTCGACAGCTTGAGTTCTGACCTGCTTTTTGCCTTAGAAGAATTTTTTGGATGATGATCAATTTGCACAGAAACACAAAGCAGGGGCAGGGGTGGGGGTTCTTTAGGATAAAAGCACAAGTAACGGTAACTCAGGATCCCAGGCTGAATTTAATTACTGCAGAACTGACAGGTCAAATGATGTTCCAAATACAAGCATGAGCCGGGGGCAGAACCACCCATGCAGCACCTTAACAGGAACACCAGGGGGAGAAACTGCTAGCGCTACATCTTGACACCAACAGAGAACTGGGAGTCTAGTGGACGGCAAACAGCAGAACTGTTCTTGGTATATAAGCTTACTCAGTGCAGTAGACCTGAAAGACCTAAGGGATCTTCTTAGCAAATGCAAAGAGTTATGAGCAGAAAAGCAAGTTGAATAGCAATATTTGACTCTGAACTTTGCTGACAAATATTAGACACTAAGAAGATGAACAATTAGATTCAATCTGTTAACAGTGCAAAGAAAGAAAAATAATTCAAGGGACGTAGCAAAGGTCCTCTACCAAATGATGCCTTTCAGTGTGCCCCTGATCTTGTTTTTTAAACCAGTATTTCAGTTTAGTGAAACGAAACACTTACAAAATTAATACGTTTACATAAGGACCTATGTGAGAACTATTAAATAAGACTTTGCTAAAATAGCACCTCAAAAAGTATCTAGATGAGGCATTAGCAACAAAGCAACAAACATTAGGGGTCACTAAAAAGAATTAGCAAGTGCAATAATCAGAGAATATGTCAAAACATAGTGCAGGTCCCTTCTAACATGAACTTCCACCCAGAAGGTGGCGTGTGTGCCTCTGCTCACAGAATGTCCATCAGAGGTAAGCCTTTCTACCCTTCTAGCTCCAGGTGGTAGGGTGCTAGGAGACTCTAGGAGACTCATAACCCTCCAACTGCAAACTCTCCTTTATGAGTGAGGAAGAATCTGTTACTTCACTGTGCTGAGAGAATGAGAAGTTGTTAAAACAACAAATACTCGGGCTTATAGGTGGTTATATTTAATTAAGGATACTCCCAATAATTATAGGAGACAAAAGTAATCTAGCATGAACAATTCCAAGTTCTAAACATATGTCAATATACACTTTCTTACAGCATATGTAGTTATATATTTGTGAAACTATTGCTTTTATGATGAAGATATCCTATGTCAGTGCTTAACTTCCTGTGGTTCCCTCACTGAAAATATCCAAGACTGGACTGATGATACAGACTTGGTGACTGCATATTCACCAACTATCAGGACAGGGCTTAGCTTTTGACCCAAAAAAAGTAATTGTAAGACTGGGGTTGTGGCTCAGTGGCAGAACACTTGTTTTGCACATATCAGGCACTGGGTTCAATCCTCAGCACCACATAAAAATAAATAAAGTAATCCTATTATGTCCATCTACAACTAAAGAAAAAAATTTGTTTTAAGTAATTATACAGGGCTAGGATTGTAGCTCAGTGCCAGAGCGCTTGCTTCACATGCTTGAGGCACTGGTTCGATCCCGGGTACTACATAAAAAAATAAACAAGTAAAATAAAGGTATTGTGTGCACCTACAACTAAAAAAATATTTTATAAAGAAGTAATTACACATATAGTGCCTACAGAAATGCTCTCATGCCACTCACGTTGATGGCTCCTGTGAACATGCTCTTGTGTCACGGGCATCTGGTTGAGCACACATGTAGATATGTTTAAAAAGAACACTACATGCCTTGGGCAGATTGGTGGCAAATGTTCTTTTTCAACCTATCAATCACTCGATACAGACAGCATGTAAATGGACCATCTTTCCTTTGGAGTGTAATGGATTTCTTTCTCTCACTCTCTCTCTCTCTCTCTCTCTCTCTCTCACACACACACACACACACACACACACACACACACACACACATTATCTAGCCCTTCTTTAGAAGGATAAAGGAAAATAAATTACTCTGAAAGCTACTATATGTCCTGACATTTTATCTCTGTGACAAATGTTTATATATCACAGAGCTCATGAACAAAGCTTTTCTTTACCAGGCTTGCCTCAAAAGAGAATTTCCCTAAGTTAAAAACAAATTGAGTTCTTCAGAGGACACATGGATAACCTGAAGCCTGCCCTATATGTATACAAGTAAAAAGTCAACCATATCAGGATATAGAAGTTTCTGTATTTTTTTTTTCCAAACTTTAAACATGAATGCACCTTCATTTTTGATAACATGAAAGCATTTCAAAAACCCTCATATAATAATAGCTGTGTGTAAAAATGCATTTTTAAAACAATTACTGAGTTAGAAACTTTTGAATTGATTATATATCTTAACAATTACAACATCAACATATTTTTCTAATAAAAATATAAGACATCATTTGGTTTATAGACAAGGTTTTATATACAACAATTTCCCAGGCTGTTCCATTCTTTTATTATCCCCATCCACGACCTGAAATCCTAGGCCTCTATGATGCAAACCAATGGCATCGCTTAGGGAGGGGCTGGAGAGGGCAGATGGAAATATCAGTTAATTACTTTCTAAGCAAGACTCAGAAATATTATTCCAAAAAGCAGCATTTCATCGCTCAGTGGGTTTTTGTTTAAGCACAGGTGCCCCAAGGAGACACTGAGGAAGAGGGAGAGGATGAGACTGAGGGAGGAAGGGAACAAGGGATGGAGAAAGAGAGAGAAGATGAGGGAGGGGCAGAGGCAGAGATTGATTGACCTTTGATGAAGCTATCCAGAATAGCACTATCAGAAAATTTATCAAGAAGCCATTTCAATTTCCATATATATTTAGTTTTATGAGTTTCCTAAAGGTCTTGATCTGGGGTCGTTCAACACTCTCCAGACAAGTAAATTTAACAGATGTAAAAATGGGACACATGTCCCAGAACAAAATATGGCAAATACTGCCATCTTCCAATACAACACTGTACCTCCCAGTGAGGACACCAAGGCAGAGGCTGGGGATCCACCTGCAGCCCTAGCTCACCTGCTGCTCCTGGCTTACCGCCTACCTCCAAGCTGTCAGCAGCTGCAGTGTCTTGGAGAGGCTGCTGGAGGGCCAGGAGTCCTTCCTCCCAAGATTTCCCTCGCCCCATGCCCAGTGAACATGTTCTCAGGGGTATGCCGTGCCCAGGAGCTGGGACACGAGAGACTGGTGTCTACACCTAGAGAGGGAGAGGCCAGAGGCTGCCCACAGCCAGCACAGCCTGCTGCTGGGGAGACACTGCCAACAAGCCAACGTGGGAGGCCCTGGAGAGAGCCAGCCTGGGATTTTCCTAGGACACCAAGAGCTCTCAGGAGGAAGAAGGCAGCACCTGACCAGCGAGAAGATGAGCATTTGCCCGTAGCACCAGAACTGCAGGTCAGGATTTCCAGTGACAATAGCTTCCCCAAGGACACCTGCCCACTGCAGAGGAAGACAGCTTTCCATACCTGGAAAGCCCCCAAATTGACACTGTAGCCAGAGAGCTCTTTCCTGCCAACCTCCTCATTGCTCTTTCCCACTGCATCTGAAGACGGTAGAAGCCCTGGCACAGAGTAGGGGCCTGTGGACCCTGGCAGGCGAGGCGAGAAGCTGCTTCCCACTGGCCTCGCCTCCAGGCCTCCTCACTGGGGCACCTGAACTGTCCCAGAGGGGTTCACGTGCACGGGACAGAGCACTGTGATCACTCGAGTAAGACTTGTGTGCCTTGAGACCACTGTGGGGTGTTTCACTCTACGAATAGGAGAAAGTTTGTGGTACCTGCTTCAATTTAACCCAAGGGACAGAGCAGATCAGGCCCCACAGAGCAGCATGAATAGTCCTGAGGTGGCCTTGCAGTGGGGTGCATTAGTTTCTGTTGCCCTTTCAGGTGTGGATGCTACAGAAGAATTCCAAACTTCTCATGGACAAGGCCTATGATTCAAATGGGCCTTCAAAGGGAGCAGTAGCTCCCATCTGAAATTTACTCACACGTATCTATAAAATGTGCATCAGTGTTCTGAGACAGACCTGGCAGAAGCTTCTGGTTTTATGGTATGTAAATGAACAGACACTTCAGCATCACTGTGTTTTTATCACCAATAAGACAGTCACATTCAAGAATAAAAAAGGAGTAGTGCAGATTCTAATCCTGTAGAGGAGGAGATTCTGGCCCGCAAAGGTTGCCTACGTAAGGCTAACACAGGGCACTGGCAAAGCCCAGCCTGGTGACATCAGCTCAGTGACATTTCCATCACCTTCTTAGAACTAGAAGGACCTCCCTCATGTAAGACTTAAAAATAAACTTAGTAAAATTAAATTTTAAGATGAGAGATTATTATGAAAATAAGAGGGAAAAACAACAGTGAGGCAGATCAATAAACTGGTCCAAAGAGGAACAAACAGAGTGACCTCGTGCAGTGATGGACGTGTCACAGTTTGCCTGTAGGTTTCACTTCCAGGAGAACGTAAAGTGGCTTGAGTGGCTGGTCAAGAAACACCACCCTGGGTCTAGCACAGGAGCACGCAGTGAAGGGACCAGATGGGGAGAGACACGGGGGTGCTTTGGGATGCCGCCTCACAGCGCCCGCCAGGAACAGGCAGCACAGCTGGTCTTAGGGAGAGAGGAGCTTTCCTTACCAAGACAAAAACAAGAAGCAGAGTGGATCAGACTTTTAACTCTGGACACAGAGGACGGTACAGAATTTCACAAAGAATGAGCTGAGCAAAGCAGTAGTAGCTCAGTGCTGAAGGAACAGGAGGCGGTTTTAAACTGCCCTAGGAGGACAGGATAGAAGAGGTAATTCTCAAAGATTAACCTGGTGCCATTTCATAGAAATGGTGAATTTAAAAACAAAAGTTCTTGACCATAAAAAGGGCTGAAAGATGTGACACAAAGAATTGCAGAAAGCCAGGTTTCCATGAAGTTGTTTGGGGATGACAAGGCCCCGGGATGGGCACTGAGAAGTGGGAAGACCCTGCAAACAAGAGAATGGATCCTAGGACCAGAGGGCACAATGAGGCCAACACTCAGCCATCAGCTTGGCCAGCCTCCAAGAAGCCAGCTCTGATATCACAAAGCAGACCATGCAGCCAGGAGGAGCCTGACTGCTTGGCACTCTTGGGGGAGAATGGGGTGGGGACAAAAGCCCTATGAGACACTGACTCTAGAACACTGGGTGGGGGCGCCAGAAGAGACTGGACTCACCCCCGCTTCTCCTAGGAGATGAGGACGCTGACACTCAGGGCAGTAACGCCACTTGTTCATGGCACACACCAGTGACCCCAAGAGCCCCAAGACGCAGCCTCTGGAGTCCCAGCTGCATTTTCCACAGGACATAGCTCTCACCTTCACTTTTTAAGATTATAGAAATACACTGAGCTGCCTTTTTCTATAGTACAGGGGACAACTTAAGGGCTAAGCCAGATTTTAAGATTAAGCAGTCAAGTCTTCGGCAAAAGACAGTATTAATAATGAAACCCTTGGTGTTCGTCAGAAGCACCTTGTAACTCAGACAATTAAAGCCTATCCTACAAACATTCTGTAGCTCTGGGGATGCACAGTGTGCTCACAGAACCCGTCTCCCAGGAAGCAAAATCAGAAGCGAATTAGGGCCTGACGCACACCTGGGAAGGCTCTGCTCACCCAAGCAGGTAGTGCGAACAGACGGGACAAGCCACGCTGGAAGCAAAATAAAAGGGTTAGAGGCAACAGCAGACATGCACTTTCAATCTCAGCTTCTTTGTAAATACATGAAACACATACCCATTTTTCCACATCAACTTGCTGTGGAAAGAAAAAGCCAAAATAAATTTTTAACAAACAAACAAACAAACAACAAACAAGCAAATACCTAGCAATGAATGACTGTCATTTAAATCAAATGAAACGTGGTCCCCACATCAAAATCTACTTCCCAGTCTAAAGAAACAATATTCAAATTTTTAGTTAACAATATTCAATCTCATCAGACAGAAATAGCTCCATGGAACGATCAGAACGTGAGCAGGCATTAGGCAGGAACTGCAACAGGCACGTGGAACAGTGATTCTCTAACAGGTTCAAAAACAAAAGTGAACGGTAAATTCACCCACTTCTCAAACATACCAGGCCTCCTGCTTCAGAAACTACTAACTAAAAAAAAAAAAAAAAAAAAAAAAAAAAAAAAAAAAAACATTTAACTAAAAAAGATCAATTTGGAGACAAAGCATCTAACCATAATTTCTCTCATGACATTTAAAGTAAAATTTCTCTTACCTCATTTCTTTCGAGGATTACATAAAATTCCTCATTATAAGGAAAAGGCATGTTTTTTCAAATCACTCCAAATTTTTATGGGAATAAATTTATTTTTAAAGTTCTATTTAGTGATGAATGGTTTGGTCAAATAATTATGTGACTTTTTAAAACATAAGTGGCCACAGTTACATCCAAAGTTAAAAAAAAAAAAAAAAAAAAAAAAAAAGCAATTTGTCCACAAAGAATGCTACAGCATCCCACGATTCTGAGTAAATCGATTGGGGTAGAAAATTCCATCACTGAGGGAACCTTCTCAGTCTTAAAGTTTCCATAATTTGTGGCTTTTGTAGAATGTATGGTTGGTGTCCTGTGAGAATTGAGATTTACTTCAGACTCTTTGTGCCTAAGTTAAACTGTAATTTTTTTTTCCTTAGAAAATTCATTAACAAGTAAGAGGCAAAAGCCACTGAGAGGGAAATCCTGGGCTAAAGCTAGAAACCTCCATTCCTTAGAAGTGAACTCCTGGGAGGCCATATTCATTTACAAAGAGGTTTCTTTTTTTTTACATTATAAAAAGATATCAAGGATATCAATCCAAATAAACAAGCAGAATTTTCTGAAGCCATGGTGAAATTCAGTAGGTTACTTGAAAGAGTATTCTGGCTTCCTTTGTAATTTATTTAGTCGTCAGAAAAACCTGTTCTAAACCTACTCCTCCTCTGCATTTCAAAAACACAGTTTTTATTAAAGGAACCGTACTGGAGGGAAAGGCCTGGTTTTCAGTGTGCAGTTTTCACTGTCGTGGAAAGTTCCAGTCCTCACTTGAACATTAACCCATTTGAGTAATGAGTCCATTTCCCAAGACCTGCGGAAAAGGCAGCAAGAGGCACCTCGTCTGGTACAGCACAGATGTCATGTGCTTTTCCACCCTCAAAGGACAAGCGCTTTCATTTATGTTCTTCCAAGGAAACCAGTTCAACAAAGTGTGAAATGATTTCCTTCCCATATTTATCAGGAAAATAGAATATGACATAGCTTTAGTGACAGTGATAATTATCAAAAAACATATCATGCCATCACGTTCACGTCTACATGTTCAACATAGAGACACATCAAGCACAAACACAGGCACTGTGGAATGAACAAGAAAAAAACTTGTCATCAGGGTCATCATTAACTATCACCTGCAATGGAAGCACTTTAACGACTGTATTACAGAAGAGAAACACAACAGCAAGGACAAGTAGTAATGACATAAGGTCAGAGAGAGAGGCCTAGCAACAGCACGAGCTGGGGCATATTGTCAGCTAGACACACAGATGAGACAAAAGGTCTGGGGCTGAGAGACTGACTGAAGGACAACGGAGCTGTAACTGCACAAAAGCAAAGCAGAGCAATTTCATGACACGTCCTCCCATCACTGTTAAAAAGGATCATTTGATTGAATCCCTGAAAACTGTGAGAAAAGCCATTTCTATGAAGCCAATCAAGGAAGAGAAATTTAAAATTCACCATTAACTTGACTTCACAATGAACTTAATTTTAGAGCTATTACCAAATCCACAAAACATATAAAACAAATGAACCTTTTCCCAGTAACTTATTATCCAATGATGTGGAATTTTTAAGAAATATAGCAATTCCATTACTTTAGCAAATATAAATATTCTTACATCTCTAGGAAGTTGTATTAAATGTCTTCTCATATTAACACTAATAAAAAGGGCAACTTCATTTTTAAAATAAAACATTTCCCTTAAAGGAAACAATAGTAATTTAAATGTTAACTTGATTAAGCAGAGGACATAAGAATTCAATACAAAAGTAACTTTATGAATTATAATTTATAATTCTAAATTATGTCACACAAAAAATAACTCATGCATCATTTATTTTTGCATTCATATTTTAATTAAAAATTTAGAACACATGAACATGAATTATTCTATAACTTTAAACAAGTTTTGTTGGACCTTCCCAATAACTCAACTTTGTTTTACTGTTTAAGATAAATTTCATTATTACCAAACCTATATATCACATATTAAATAGTTACAATAGTTATCCATGAGTAGTATGTGCCAAGGCCCCAAGTAGATGCCTAAAACCACAGAAAATACTCAATAATTACTGTTTTTTCCCTATATTCCCTGTAACATTGCTACATAGTACTAGAGTTAATGTGTCCTTTTGTATTTTATGCCTCATGTCTCCTTTGCATATTAGCTTTGCACTCTGGAGCCATTATTAAGTCAAGTGAGGGCTAGTTGAACCGAAGTATTATATCATGAGAGTCCATCTAATAATGAAGAAGGTCATTCACTGACTATCAGGAGGGTAGCATATATAGTATGGACATGCTGGATAAAAGAATGATTTATTTCCTGGACAAAAGGGAACAGGGTGGTATGAGATTTCACCATGATATTCATGGAATTTAAAACTTGACAAATTGTTTCTTTCTGGGATTTTTCACTTAATATTTTTGAATTGTAGTTGACTGCAGACAACTGAAACCACAGAAAGCAAAACTGCAGATGAGAGGACAAGTATACCATGCACCAGTCTTTAAACTGTGCAATTCATGATTTTATTATCTACACTTCACATGTAAGGAAGCCAATGTCATACAAAGGTGTTATAAATCTTCAACAGAAAGTCACTTGTTATTAAATGGTGGAGATGGGCTTGCAGTTGGATCTTTAACTCAAAGGTCAACAAACCCAAGGTTAACACTCTTCTGTTTCATATTTTTAATCTGTATTGAATTCAGAATTGCCAAACATCAATTTCTTATGATAGGTGCCATCTAACAGGATGTGTTCACAAAATCATAATATCAAGAGAATAGCACAACATGGAGATTCTTACAACATCAAGCATGTTAGCTGCAGTTGTTCCATTAACAATGCTATTTTTATGCACACATTTTAAGGTAATTATAACAAGATACCATGAATTTATAATTTTTGGTACTAAAATATGATACAAGAAAAAATATTTGACGAATGCCTATGATCCAGTCTCCTGTCGTAATTTTTTTTTTTAATAAAGAAAGCCCAACACCAAAAATTACCCTATAAATAATTACCCATCATACCTGTTGTTTAGTATTAAGATTGGGGGTACAGGGATAGGACTTGAAAATTCTGTGTTCCAGAAAATTCTTTGTTCCAGGGGACTCAAAAAAAATGAAGTCATTTAGAAATTTTTAAAGGACATTCTGATTTGAAAGGGCCACATTTTCACTGAACATAACAAGCACACAAAGACGTAAAAATCATGAGTGCATTGCTTGCTAAAATTTTACTAATAAGCCCATGCAATCAGCATCTAGATCTAAAAACAGAACTCATGATCCAGAAGCCACCATCACATCCTCCCCCAAGGTGACTGTGATTCCATCCCCCCACCCTGACTTGTTTTGCGTTTATTGATTTCGGATAAAAAGACTATGCTCTTTTGTATTTAGTGTCCTTAAAAGATGTTAAGATTGTGAGCTTATTAATGTTAATTCTCACTTGCAGAGCATCCCACTGTATGAATACATCACAACTTTTTTATCCACTGATAGATATTTATCCATTATCTATGACCGATGATTTTGTGATGAACACCACCATTTTGGTAAACACTGGGATACATTTCCACTGGGTAGGCTCGAAGAGTGGGATTGCTGGGTCTTTATAAACATTTGGCCACAGCACACACTGACAGTTTCCAGGAGGTCCTATGAACTCACATACCCATAAGCAAAACATGGCTTGCAGCTGCTCCAAGTCTTCCCCAACACTCAGTGTCACTGGTGCCTGGAGCTTCCGCTGTCCTGGGTGTGCAGGAGTGCCCCAGCACAGGTCTGTCTGCCTGAGTCTGACGCCCACTGGATGAAGCACCTCTTCGTATGCCTTTCTACCTCTGATCATCCACCCTCAGGAAGTGTTGAAGTTTTGCCCTGTTTTTTCTATAGGCTACCTATCTTCACTCCTCCGGATTTGTTGGAGTACTCATATTTCCAAGCATGGGTCCTCGGTCATGTATGTGCACTGCTAAGGTCTCCTCCAGCCTGGATCTCACCTTCTCAGTCTCCCACCAGCAACTTGGATAAACAGACCATCTTAAGCAGGGTACGATTTCTTAATCCTTTCCTTGATTACCGTGGTGTTTTCTCAGGAAGTTCCTCCTGCATTGTTTTCTAGAAAGGTCATTGTTTAACCTTTCACCTGAGAGCTATAATTCACCTGGTACTGATCTGTATGTGTGATGGTAGGGAGGCGCCAAGGGTCGTCCCTCCACCCAGGGTAGTTGTCCAGCCAACCCCACACCACTTCCAAAATGACGATCACATGCCCTGCAAGGTCAACTACTGCTGTGTCAAGAAATGAACTCATGGATCTCCTTCAGAACTTTATTCTGTTGGTGCCTATTTTTCTGTCTCTGTGCTAATATCAAACTGTCTTCATTATTATAACATTAAAATAAGTCAACATTTGGTAGACAAAGACTCCAAATTTGTACTTCAATATTATATTTGTAATTTTACCCTTCTTCATTTTCCGAAATGCCCACAAATCAACTCTGTCGAGTTTCACACACAAGAGAGAGAAAGACCACTGAAATTTAGATGGAAACTGTGGTCATCTACAGATTATTTTGGAAAGTGCCATCTATGTAATGCCAAGCCTCCTGGTAGTGAACAGAAATGGCCTTTCTCCTTTTCATGATCATCTTTATTTCTTTCAAAATGCTTTTCAACTTTCTATAGAAAGATTTGCACATCATCCATTGGAATTATTCCCAGGTATATGACATTTTATTATATGACTTAAGTGGATTCATTTATAAATGTTTATTTTGCAATTACTTTTTGCTAACATATAAAAAGGTAACTCCACACTTTACATTGAGCACTGTTTTTGCTTCACTCTAATTCTAAAAGTGTCCACTTTTCACACCTGCATTCAACATTGTACTGAAAGAATTCAAGATTTCATTGGTTTTCCATTCTGTTGATATTTCTTTCAGTTTAATGAAGTTTCCTTAATTTACTGATGCTAGTATTACCATAAAACATTTTAAAAATTAAACACCCATTTATTGTATCTATTAAAATACTTCTTTCATTTCTCTCTGAACATGGTAACACAGTAATTGGTTTAGTGAATACAAAACTGATTTTTTAATCCCAATATGTTAGTAATATTTGATATATTCATGCATTTGATTTGTTCTTATTTTGTGGAGTGTGTTTGGTCTTTGTCATGTTTTAGGATCAGGGTTCTAAGTGGGCCTCTCAAAATCAGCTGAAACCGTTCTCAGAGTGTAAGATTGCTATTAGTGTTTCCTTAACTGTTCAGTAGAACTGACCAGGGAGGTCACCTGGACCTCAACTTCTTTGTGGCAGTAATGCTTTTAATTACCATTTTTTTAAATAAATAGTTCATATTTCCCACTTCTTATGTTGAGATGATGAACTTTTTTTTTTTTAATTTCAGTACCAATGGAATGACTTTGATAACTTATGTCTCTTTGAAGTTCATTGAATTATTCTCTATTCTTTCTTCATTTTTGGTGTTTAATATTTTCTTTGTTATATTCTTGAAATATTTAGGTAATCAGTCAGTCATTATTCTGCATTTAGGGCCCAAAACACTATAAACAATATTAACTGCATCAGTAATTTTAGATATATCTCATTTTTTAATTATTATCCAGTTTAAAATATTTTATAGTTTTCCATTGTGATTCTTTTCAGATTTATGATTTTTATTTGTCTTTGTGTTATTGATTACTGGCTTAATTGTATGATGATCAAAATATACTAAATTATTTCAAACCCTTGAAATTTATACTTGCACCATGATCAATTTTGGTAAATGTTCCACCTGCACTTGAAATAGATGTGTACTTTGTCAACACCTGGTGCAGTATTTGGTAGGTTATGTGTATGTTTATCAATCATGCTGTTCAGATTCTATATCGTCACTGATTTGACATGCTTGCTTATTGTAACAGTTATTGAGAGAAGTAAGGTTACACTGTAGATTGGTTTTTTCCCCTTATGATTTTGTCCATTTGGGGCTTTACCAATTTAAAAGCTATGTCATTAGATTCATACAAATTTATAATTATTTTATTTTTCTTATAAACTCACCAGCTCATCATATTGAAGTGTCCATTTTCTTTTCTAGCAATACTTCTCACCATGAGTTCTTTTGCATGTAGTAATGTAACTGTATCAATGTCCTTTCCATGCAACTTGGCCATTAACTACAACTTTGCCAACCTATTACTTTGGCCCTTTCTGGGATATAATCTCAAGGTATGCCCCTGGTAAACAGCATTATTAATGGTGTTTAGTCAGGTCTCAATATGCATGAATTTGTGCCCTCCCTCCTCCATGCTAGAAATGGCTCAAACCCAGGCCTCCGGCAGTTTAGGGCAAAACTCTTTCATGAGCTATAATCCCAGCCCTGCCTATAAATTTTAATTGAAGTATTTTGTCCATTTTCATTTAATGTTGTTATCTGTATTCTATTTGTCTCATGTTACGTTCGTAAAATACAATTTCTAAACATAAACTTATAAAATATAAGTTTCTAAAATTAACTTACAACATGTCAAAAAGTTCTCTACCTTAAATTACATAATTTCAGTGCTTTAAAGTTTATTTACAGAGTTGTGAACCATCATGAAAATCTAATTTCAGAAAAGATTTAGTCTCATGTATTCTTATTCTCTCTCCTTTCTTCCTCCTTTTACATTAATCATATACTGTGATATTTGGTTATCCTTTATTAATCTTTCAGTTAGTACCCTAGAGATCACATATGCATCCGTGACATTAATAATCTAATACAAGTTAATAACTGTACTATGTTCCAGAAAAAGCTGAGACCTCAGAACACGTGTCAACAAGCAGATGCCTTTCCTTTTGGGTTCTAACTGCTCTGTGCCTCAACGCCATGCATATTTTAAGCCCTACCCTTCCTAGAGTATCAGGCTCACCTCAGTGAATTTCTTGTCTCTCTGAACTACGGACTTCTCCAAGTGCTGAGCTACCTCAGATGTTTCCAAAGCCTCTGAACCCTTCTTTTTTTGTTTGTTTAGTATTTATTTTTGGTAATTTATCACCTCTTAATAAAATCCTTTTAAAACGTTTTTAGTTTTGGGAGCTTCTTTTCTGTACAGCTAGAATACTGGCTGGCTACAAGCTGCAAATGAACTACTGAATGTTTTTTCTAAAATTTTCAAATAAGAAGCCGGGCGCGGTGGGCTGTAATCCCACACTTGGGAGCTGCAGGAATTGCGAGTTCAAAACTACTTAGAATGTTTTGGCCCAATTCGAGTGCCCCTGAGTTCAAAATTTTCAAATAAGGTCTCATCCAAAGATTCAAAACAAAACAAATTTCAACAACTTTGGTTTTGGCCCACAGGTTTCCTCAAAAAAAAAAAAAAAGAAAGAAAGAAAAAAGAAAACCCTGTGTGATAGGATTCCTTGGAACAAGACAGTTAAGGAAGTGACCTAATTGCCAGTTAACTAAGACGTAAATGAAAGCCACACTGTATGCTTTCATTAAAATATTTGCATGTAAGTAAGTAAATTCTATTTTTTTAAATTTATTTATTTGTTCTAATTAGTTACACATGACAGCAGAATGCATTTCAATTCATAGTACACAAATTGAGCAAAATTTTTCATTTCTCTGGTTGTACAGGAAGTACAGTCACACCATTCGTGTCTTCATACATGTACTTAGGGGTAATGATGTCCATCTCCTTCCACCATCTTTCCTACCGCTATGCCCCTCTCTTCCTTTCCCTCCCCTTTACCTGATCCAAATTTCCTCCATTCCTCCCATGCTCCAAATTATGAATCAGCATCCTCACATCAGAATAAACATTTGGCCCTTCTTTTTTGGGGACTGGCTTACTTCACTTAGCATGATATTCTCCAACTCCAACCAGTTACCTGCAAATGCCATGATTTTATTCTCTTTTAATGCTGAGTAATATTCCATTATGTATATATACCACAGTTTCTTTATCCATTCATCTATTATAGAGTATCTAGGTTGGTTCCACAGCTTAGCTATTGTGAATTGTGCTGGTATAATCATTGCTGTGTCTGCATCACTGTAGTATGCCATTTTTAAGTCCTTTGGGTATAGACCTAGGAGTGAGATAGCTGGATCAAATGATGGTTCCATTCCAAGTTTTCTAAGCAATCTCCATACTGCTTTCCAGATTGGCTGCACCAATTTGCAGTCCCACCAGCAATGTATGGGTGTACCTTTTCCCCATATCCTCACCAACACTTATTGTTGTTTATATTCTTGATAACTGCCATTCTGACAGAAGTGAGATGAAATCTTAGAGTAGTTTTGATTTGCATTTTTCTAATTACTAGAAATATTGAACATTTTTTCATATTTGTTGATCAATTGTGCATCTTCTTCTGAGAAGTATCTGTTCAGTTCCTTAGCCCATTTATTGATTGGGTTATTTGTTTTGTGGGATATTCAGTTTATTGAGTACTTTATATATCCTGGAGATTAGTGCTCTGATGTACATGTGGTAAAAATTTGCTCCCATTCTGTAGGCTCTCTCTTCGGTGATTGTTCCTTTTGCTGAGAAGCTTTTTAGTTTGAATCTGTTCCATTCATTGACTGTTGATTTTATTTCTTGCACTTTAAGAGTCTTGTTAAGGAAGTTGGGGCCTAATCTGACATAATGAAGATTTGGCCCTACTTTTTCTTCTATGAGGCACAGGGTCTCCGGTCTAATTCCTAGGTCCTTGATCCACTTTGAGTTGAGTTTTTGTGCATGGTGAGAGATGGGGGCTTAATTTCATTTTGCTGCATATGGATATCCAGTTTTCTCATTACCATTTTTTGAAGAGGCTATCTTTTCTCCAATATATGTTTTTGGCACCTTTGTGTAGTATGACATAACTGTATTTATGTGGGTTTGTCTCTGTGTCCTCTATTCTGTACCACTGGTCTACAAGTCTATTTTGGTGCCAATACCATGCCTTTTTAGTTACTATTGCTCTGTAGTACAGTTTAATGTCTGGTATTGTGATACCACCTGCTTCACTCTTCTTGCTAAGGATTTCTTTGGCTGTTCTGGGTCTCTTATTTTTCAAGATGAATTTCATGATTACTTTTAAATCAACTATTTCAACAGGCAATCAATTTATGCCTCAAAATGGAAAGGGAAAGCAAAAAGTATTTAACTACAATTTAGTAAACTATAACATTTATACCTCCTGACATAGGCGTTGCATTGGTAGAATTGCTTTCTGTTCTATAACTAGTATTTCCATTATTGAGAAGCTGCTTTATTTACCTTTTCCCAATTTTACATGTGTTTTCAAATGGCAGAACTACAGACGCAGCACTGGACCTCCAACAGAGCCGTCTCCTAAGTGCTCTCAGGTACGGGTTTTGTTTTAAACAGCAAATGTGAAGTACTAAATTAGGACACACAGATAGAGCATTTATGTTAGGGAAATTATAAATAATTAAAGAGCATCTCTGTGTACTAGAATATTGAATGTGATTTCTATTTTAAACTGCATGAGACTGCAAAATCCTGCCTGGTATCAGTTTGAGAAAGAAATTTACCACAAATTTAATTAAGCAAATAAAGTCACAAACATAAGTCCAGTAATTTGTTAAGACATTGGCCCAATTTTCTGGCTTTCCTCTGATTTTGCATTAACCAGGCAGAACTCCCTTATTTTTAAAATGTTGAACAAAGAAGCAGATTTAGTGCAGTCATCTTAGCAGTCTTCCACACTAACACACATATGATCTAATTCAAGGAAAGACCTTGTAACTTTTAATCACATTTTAAATTTTTTTCTCTTTTAAAAAATTTAAGCCAGGCAACAAAACCCAAGATCTACCATTTCCTAAATAATTCCTGTTTCAGAACAGGACAGTTCTTAGAATACTGCTTAAATGGTATCTGAATTTACCCAAACCCTCAGGAAAACTTGTATGCTGTTAACTCACAGCAACTATTCTTCCTCAAAGCACAGAATATGCTAAAATGACTCTTGCCATAAACTTTCAAGTTAACAAATTCAAGTGGATGGATACTAATAATATAGTAGCTCTCTCCTGTGTAGACTACTTACCAGAATTAATAAGTACAATTAAATACCACAAGTAATTTCATGTGGGAAAATCAACAGTCAAGGAGAGGATGAACAACTTGTGAAGGAAAGGGCAATGAGGGAGGACAGCCTTATTACTAAACATTGAAATGTTTCTAAAATGTCAGCTCATTAAATCAGGGCAACACCAGCCATGCTTGTGTGACAGAACACTTAGTGCACAGCAACAGCCTGGGAACTGGAGTGAATTTACTGTACAATTTAAAAGGCATCACAGTAAATATAAGGAAGGGGATCATTAGTGATGAATAATGATGGAACTGAGGCATAACCATCAGGAAAAATCAACTTAAATACTCATCTCAATAAACCTTGGACAGATCTACCATGAATAACAGGATTCATGGAATAATAAACTCTTAAATCACTTCCAGACCTACTCACTATGAAGAAATGGTGGGTACAGAGGGAGATACCGTGCTTTTAAAATGTAGTCCAGCCCTGTCCTGCAATCCCTCACACTCTTCCTTTCCAACGTGGGCCTAAGGAATGGCTCCTACAAAGGAAGGGTGGTGGGAACATGAGTCACTCTCCCAGGCACAGAGGGTGAGCCAAGATTCACCACCCGTGTTCACAACTATATGCCTGGAGTGGGCTTCAGGCAGCGAGGCCAGAGGCACTCTAAAGAGATCCAGAAATTTCCTTGAAGGAAACAGGACTCCAGATGGGTGCACTGGTACCAGGCTCAACAGAGCTATCTGGGCCAAAGGAACAAGGACTGTCCCTGACTGTGTGTATGGATGTCCAAAGGACAATGAGGACAAAGAGTCATCAACTCAAAGCTCTATGTTTTGGTAATTATGTGCCCATTACCACTTCCAAAAAAACCACAGACAACCAGGGGGATGAGAACCAACTGCCAACTGCTGATAAACTGGCAGAAGACTTCAAAAATACATACATACATACATACCTAAACAATTCAATGCAATCCCAATAAAAATCCCAACAAGTTATTTTGTAGAGATTTTAAAGGTAGATTCTAAAATACATCTGGGAAGGTGTTGAAAAAAAAAAAAAAAAACAGAATATCCAACACAATATTGGAGAACAAAAATTCTGCCATCAGAACTTCAAGACTTACTATAAAATTACACTAATCAAGACTTAGTGAAAGAAGATACAAATAATGCACTGATTGTTGTTGTACTGATCAACACTATAGAAGATGTCAGAGATCCATGTAAGCACAACCAATTGATGGTAAGGAAGAGGCAAAAGCAGACAACAGAGAAAGTACCGTCTCTTGAACAAATGATGCTGAAAGAGTTGGACATCTACATTATGGAATAATGAAAAACTAAAGCCAGAACCAGAACTCAGTCCTGTCACAAAAAGATCTAACTGTAACATGCAAAAATAAAACTTAGAAGATAACACAGAAGAGAATCCAAGAAACCCTGTGAAGGTTATGACATTTTACATACAATACCAAAAACATGATCCACGTGTGACAGAAAGATTGACAAGCTGGACTCCATTAAAAGTAAAAACTTCTGCACTGTGAAAGACATTGTTAACCAAATGAAGAGAAGCCACAACAGAGAGAATCTGTCCAAAGCAGACTTACTCACTATTAAGAACTGGTGCCCACAATATACACAGAAATTTTAAAATGCAACAAAAAGGAAATAAACAGCCAAATTCAAGACAAGGCAAAAGACCTGAATAGATGCCTCACCAATGAAGACACACAGATGGCAAATAAGCATATGAAAAGACGTTCCACATCATCAATAATAGTAAATTATTGATCAATAATAGTAAATTAAAACAATCATGCACACCTGTTGGGATGTCTAAAATCAAACCAGGGACACCCTCGAATGCTGGTCAGGACATAGAGCAACAGGAGCTCACATTTGCTGCTGGGTGGAGCGCACCACCATGTAGCCACACTGAAAGACAGCGGGGCAGTTTCTCCAGAGATTAAATGTAGTCAGCACATGATCACACTCCTTAGGATTTATCTAAAGGAGTTGAAAACTTAGGTCCTCATGAAAACCTGCATACACATTTACAGCAGCTTTATTCATCACCAAAACTTAGAAGCAATCAAGATGTCCTTCAACACGTGAGTGGGCAATAAACTGGGATACAACCAATCAATGGAATATTTTCCCAGTAGCAAAATAAATGAGCCCTAAATGCATACTGCTACACAAAAGAATGCAGTCTAGAAAGGCTAGGTACTGCGTGATTCTGACCACAAGACGTTCAAGAAAAGGCAAGGCCACAGCGGCAGCAGCAGATCAGCTATTATAATGGTTATGGAGGATTCAGAGATGAGGAGGTGGAGCACAGGGAGTTTCAGTGCAGTGAAAATATTCCCTACAGCACAGAGATAGATCCATGTCATTATTCATTTTTCAAAGCCCACAGAATGTACAGCACAAAGAATGAAACCTACTGTAAACATGGGCCTTTAGTTAATAATAACGTATCAATACTGGCTCAATGACTATCACAAATGCAGCACACTAGGGCAAGATAAATAATAATAAAGATGAGGAGACAGGGAGGTTTTGTGCAAACCGTACTTCCCGACTGTTTTCTCTAATACATAACACTGTTCTAAGAAAGTGAAAAACATTTCAAACATAAAACAAATCAAATATACTTAATTCTAATGTAAAGAAATTTTTCTAATGCATGCCAAACAAAGGCATTGTTCTCTCACCAGTGTTACATACGGGACAGTTTTCTCTCTTATTGGGTAATACTATGCTCTCAATAAATTCTTCTCTCAAAGACTCACTTTTTCCAAAACTATGGAAATCAGTATAATATAATATATACCCAGCAGTCCCTTCAGTCAGAAATATTCACCAATATCTGTTAAAAAGCAGGCCCCCTCCTGGGCATCAGTGGGATAGTAAGTAGACATGACAGATGGGAAGCCCAGTAAGTCCTTCTGGGTTTCTGCTCTGATGTGGCCAGTAATCTAACCAATAGGCAGCTGCTCAACAAACCATTAATGCCAAGTACGTCAGAAGGGAGAAAGTGCTTTTAAGAAAACACCAGCAAGGTACAAAGGTGTCTAGCTGGTGCATGCGTGCATGTGTGCGTGTGTACATGCTTGCATGCGTGGCTAAGTGTGTTTGGCAGGGGGAATAATGGGCAGTGCTGTTTCATAAAGAGTGGTGAAAGAAGGAAGTTTTCCACCCAACTAGATTATTTATTTTAAGAAAATAAAGTTAGACTTTTAAGAGAACAAAAATTAGCGTTTCAATAGATTCCAAATACATTTAAATCATTGTAATTCCAGAGTATAACAGAAATTTGCCATCTGATTCATGTTCGCTAATACTTACACATGAAAAAAGTTTTTTTCTTTGTAAACACAAAAGAATCTGAGAAAAATGTCCAAATTGACTGACACTAATCAAATAAAGTAATGTATACATTAAGATTCATAATCTAAAACAGTGCCTAACGTGATTAAATTACGTGCTGATTAAATCGACCTCCTTATTGAGTTTGATACTGGAGTCTCTGCAAACCATGTCATTTGAATGCACAGAATGACGTAGGGCCAGAGCTGCTGAGCAGAAAACTGCCTTTCTAGGAAGGGAAGGGCAGGAAAAGAGCCAGGACCTACAAATCCAGGATGTGTGTTTTGACCAGACAACCTTCCCACTCGCACGTGAGCCCTTGGGAGATTCTGATCCCAGTTGCTACGGAGCCGCTGCGCCAGCCTTGGAGGTGAAGGGCAGATGCCTGTGGCCTACAGAGGCATTAGGCAAGATCTTGGCTAGTATCACATCTCATACTCAACCCTCCATGGACTAGTCTCAGCCTCATCCCCAAAGCAGCCTCTAACAAAAATGACAACAGTGTGAGAGTAACCATGTGTAGATACCTTAAATTTTCTTCACAGTAGTAACAATTTCATCACTTGTATGTATTCCACAACATCAGGCTCTATACCTTAAATACACACAATAACACTTTTTTTTTTAAGTTAACTTTTTTTTTTTTTTTTTTTCTGGTGAGTCATTAGCCCAGCCAGCTGAGAAACTTTCAGTGACATACAAAACACAATCTATGTCACATATACGTACAAAGATTTGTCAACCCTTCCTCTGTCCTCATACTACCCCATTCTACTCTAACAAGGGAAAAGCAAACAGAAAGAAAATGTCAACGTAAAACTCAGCCAGAGGAGACACCGCGTTAACTCCCTCAGCATTGGACCATGGGCCTGTCTGCCCAAGAAATTAGACAAATGTCCTTCAGATACCATGACACTGAAAAGATATCAAAACATCAGAAAATAAGGATACAAATGAAACACAAAGACCCACTTTTAGAACTATGTATACTGAAAACTGAGAAAGTCTTCAAAGAATCAAGCCTTGTTTATGCAAAATACATCCAAATCTGTGAATTGCAGGCAAGTAAGAGAGACTGTACATAATTATGCCCACTGGCTTGCAGGGAAGTCAGGCTCCCATCAGAACATCTTTCAGAGGAAGATACAGCCACAAGATGCTCTGGTTCCTACCTGGTCTTGCCAGTGACATCGTCCTGAAGCTCAGTGCTCACGTGAGGGGCAAACAGTAACAGCACCCGAGGGACACCATGTCCCAATCCCTGGAACCCACGAGCAAGTTTCATGAAAGCACTCTGCCGCTTTTGAAATGGAGGGTGGACCCCAAAAAGCTAATGAAAGGGTTCTCCCAGAGTGCGGAGGGTGGGTGCAGCCCCGGGAACTCCTTGATTTTAGTTCAGAGACTACTACAGACCTGGGGGTCCAGAACTGCAAGATAATTAATTGATGTTGGCAATGTAGTACAGCAGCCACAGAAACCAGGGCTAAAGACTTCAGGAGGCTGGGGCTTTACATGGTGGGGATGAGTGCTTGGTTTTTTTTTTTTTTTTTTTTTTTTTTTTTTTTTAAATATTTATTTATTTGCTTTTAGTTGTACACAATGGGTTTTTATTTGTACGGTTCTGAGGATCGAACCCGGGCCGCGCACGTGCTAGGCGAGCGCTCTACCGCTGAGCCACAATCCCAGTCCCGAGTGCTTGGTTTTTAATACCTAGTTCAGAGTTCATCATGGTCTTCTCCAGGAGGAGGGGATCTGGCAGGAGCTCCTAAGGACATCCGCTGTCAAGGCCACGAGAGCAATGACAACACACCCATGCTGCCTCCTGTGTTGGAACTGTCCTTCACACCTTGCTTATTCAATTTTCACACAGCTCCACAAGGGAGATGCTTTGGTGCCCACTTTATAAATAAGAAAACTGAGGCCCGGGGAGGGTAAGTAACTTGCCTCACATGACCAGGAATTGCACTCAGGGAGTTCACAGAGCCACCTGTCTTTAGCTACCAGGAGACACACCAGCCCTCTTCCTGGATCATCCTGTGCTCTCACAGGAACGTAAAATGACCTGAGACGCACTTACCTTGTCTGAAAATGGTGCCTCAGTGTTTATAAATGTATTTGTGAAAAACTCCTCTGTGGCATTCCAATGTTTAAAAAGTGTGTTTTCTAAAAAAATTTGGCGAGGGGCTTTTTGAAAGCCCGGAGAGTGCAGGCCTTGGAGAGATGAGGAAACTACTAGAATGACACAAACATGCTAAAAAACTACATATCCTTCTAGTCCATTTTTCGTAAAAATTTAACACATCTGAGTTTTTGCATATCTCAATTAATAGCCACCTTTAATTGGAAGATAATATATCATGTAGAAATGACATTCTTACAGTCTTACAAAATAATAAACCTGTTAGTAAATTAAAATGTAAAAATAATTTTAAATCCCTGGATTGTCATACTGGCAAGTTTTGCTTTCTACCAGAACTACAGAGAAAAGTATAACAAAATCAAACTGCTCCTTCGAAAAATTTTTAAATAATTTTTATATTAATAGTATTAATATTACTTCTAATTGTCTTAAAAATTAGAAAGAAATGATTCTTAAAAATTCAAAGAAAATTCAAAGGAATGACAAGTTTACAGTCAATTTCTTCTTCGTGCTAACACGGCAATTGTTTTTCTATCCCTGTGATCATAAGCTCATTGGTGACAAAACTCACTTTTTAATTTTTTTATCAGCAGAGCCCTTGTGCAATATAATTTTTCTCATAAATGTTTACAATTTTGCATTAATGGAATGATTAGAATTGAATTTTCTCAATATTAAATTCAATATCCATATTTTATTATTCTGAATTTTATACTTTTAAAGCATCACTCATAATTTAATATTAAACTACCAATATCCATAAGAAATATATATTATAAATTAAGTTAAAGAATGATACAAATCACAGTTACCCGAGGTGCAGATTTCAACCTATCACCCTGTCAGAGCAGGATGTAAGAGGAATGGGTTGGCCAATTTTGGATCCAGCTAAATACCCTAACAAAGAGACCAACAGTTAAGCGGCAACAAGCCAAAGCTAAGAGACAAGGTCCTACAATTCTCCCAGATGTAAGTTACCCAAAATGATAAAGGTCAATGACATGTCTTTAAATCATACTCTCCCAAATTGAACACACAAGCCACGTGTGGTCCGAATGTGACTGAACAAAAGCAACGCCTTTTCAACAAAGAAACACTATCACAAATACTATTTGGAAAAGTTGGAATTTTCTAGAAATTTCACAGATTCCAAACCAAAACTCTTTCCACTGTACAATGTCACCTCTCACTTGACATCTACGCTCAGGTGAATATCTAGTTTAAACTGAACTTGGTATTAAAATTGTATGGAGAAAAGTATTTGTCAACTACCTTTGAGAATTAACTGATAAATGCCAAAAGCAAAAGTTCACAGAAATTAAACTATATCAACTAGAAAACACACAGGAATAAGCAAATGCTATCACTGAATCTGTATTTTAACAAGATCCTGTCACTGTTAAAGCAGCAAAGTCCACGTGCCAGCACCAGCTGCGGTACTAGGGCAGGAAAGAAAAATGAGATTAGCCAAGACCCCAGAGAAGGGAGGAAGCTGCCAGTCCAGGGCAAAGGCAGTCAGGACTTAGTAACTGCACCATAAGCAAGAGGAGCAGTGACAATGGCCCCATGGACCACGAGCTCGCCAGCACTGGCTGTCCTGGGCTTCCTACCTGCTCCAGCCTCATGAGACTGGCCTTCCCCACAGCCATGGAGCCAACCCCTGGCAGGCAGGGAAGCAGCTGTGAGACGACAAAGCCCTGCTCTCAGCCACAGGCTCTCTTGTAAGCCAGCACACAACAGATCTGCAACATGAGACCACAGAGGGCTAAGTGGAGCAGCTCTCAGAGCCACCAGGACCCAGGAGGACAGGGAGTCACCAGCAAAGCTGGCACTCACAGCTGTCCCGAAACAGGGGGCCAAGGAGACAGGATGTGCACCTACACACAGGCAGGGCCTCCTCCGTCCTCCAGGGCATGGTCTCCATCCTCAGGACCTCTCTAGCACTGGGAGCAGCGACTGAGACCAACATGCCTTACCCTATTACTGCCGACAGGCTTTGAATGAGAACAGAAGCCCAGCGACAGACCATGACACAGGCGTCTCTCAGGTCAAGATCGTGTCTACCTCACTTTCTCAGGAATGAAAACCTCCTTTAGATGTATTGTTCAGAATGTTTGGTGTCACAAAAAAAAAAAAAAAAAAAAAAAAATTAACTAACAATTATTCTACTAACAGTCACAATGAGCAGTCTTTGGGTAACAGAACAAAAATTAGGTAGTATTTTTCCTGTTTCATTTTACATACTTCTTCTGTGATTCATGATTTCCATGATTTGCGTTGTCAGATAATGCTGAGAACCTCCTGCTAGATTCCCATCACCTTATGAAAACTGATTCCTTCATGGGCCCAAGATCTTAATGCTCCTCAACCACAGAAAGCAAAGGTGTTACTCTAAAGGTAAACATTTCCTCATTCTGTTGAGTGTGCCTGTGTGGCTTGTATTATCACAGCACTCTGAACATTAAACAGAAACAGTAGTACTCAGGAATTCAAGAAGAACTATTAAAGAACAAAGATTTGTAAATAATGTTCATTACAGAAAAGTAGGCAACCAGGTAACATACAAGGTTTTCTTTGATACAGTAATTTGTAAGGAAGGAAAGAATGTCATGAAGATTAGCGATTCCTTTCTAAACATATGTTACCCTAGGAAATGGGGCTCTTCATCCCAGAGAACCTACTGCATATAATTTATTAACTGAGAGAGGTCAATTTACTTGACAAAAGGATTCACCATAGCACCATAAGGAATTTGAAGGAGACATCAGAAGATTCAAGGAGAGAGGACATAGGCTCCAGGGAGTCCACAAGATGATTCCTATGAGCCCCACCAGCATTCATTGATCAAATATAACCAGAAGTGATATTTAGCCTGTTCACACTCTCATGATTAAAATGGTTATTACAGTGAAAATAGCTATCCCTCTGGTAAACATCACTGAACCACCCCAGGAGTCCTCCAGGACTCCCCACAAATCACTCAGACCACCCTGACCTCCAGCACTATGGCTGGGAGCCACTCTGATTGGCTGGTAGTTATGTCAAAACAGTTGTAAAATATTTTGATTATATTTCCCTGGTATAATCAAAATTGCTTAACTAAGAGAATCTTTCTCTCCCCTAAAATTTTATACAGTCTTCCCTTGAGCTATTTGAGTGTTTTCTTCCTAAAAAAAATACTAGTAGCTAAAAGTAAAATTCAGCTCCATGAATTAGATCTTGCCTAGTTCAATCTTTTGATTTTGGTGAGATAAAATATCTTTTCAAGGCTATTAAATTTACAAAAAGCAATTTAGCAATATAGAAATTAAATTTTGGGCAATTTGGGTAAGTTTTAATCCACCAAGATACATGAAATAGCAATACACATTTTTCTAGACACTAACGCAAAAGAAAAATAATTTTTTGTAAAGACAGACTTGCATTTCAAAATTGATATAGCTCAGTGATATTTAATAAGCAGGAAAGGTTATTCCAGACAGAAATTAACTGTTAAGTCAGTTCTTAATTTATGTCTACTTCACAAGTTTTGCATGAAAAAAGATACAATTTCTTTTAAAATTTCAATTTATTTTAATACAGTAATTTCAAGCTTTGTTGTAAATGAAAACAGAATTCAAAATATTAAAATACACATAATGTATTTGGTACTTTGTAAAATAAGCTTTTCGTCTAATATCAAATAAAATAACTAAGGTTTAGCACTATGTTAAAATTTAATTTAGAATGCACAGCCTGATTAAAGTCCTAAGCTGTGACGCTAAAATTTTTGAACTATAGGGCTGAAAAAGAAATGTTACAACACAATAAACCACTCATTTCTATGGAACCATGTATTATAAATCTCTTTACTTATCCCAACTAGAATAATGGTTCAACAATTAGAGCAATACATAGATTATCAATGACGAAAAGAAAAATTTTGGTTGTATTCCTGGAAATACTCCAGTTTATTAAACTACACAACATTGCAGCACTTAGCACGCCCCTAAAAAATGAGAGAAGACACAAAAAATGTGATTGTTTATCCTCCTGCTTAAGTCTAAACTGCATGAATTAGCTAGGAATGGGTAGGAGCCCAGTCAGTGAGCGTGTGTCTCATGGAAAGTAATTAAAATAACCAGACAGACTTTTGAAGAAAAATATCTGCATTTGGAGACAGAATAAAAGTTTTAATTTTCCAAAGACAATGATTAGCTATTTGCAAAATTATAATTTGACTAAAGCCATATCACTATAATCTCATCAACTAAACTATGTAAGTGCCATGAAATTTTACTGGACATACAACAGCTTAGAAGCTTAGAACATAGCCGACACGGTTATAGGCATCTGACAATGAAATAACAGTCAGTGACAAAGAGCCATGCACAACACAATTGGTCGAGACAAGAACAGAGCTCTGAAGACGCAGGGAGACACACAGATGCCCCAGGTAGGCTGTTTTCAAACACCGACACGAGCACAAGAGGCAGCACACACACAGACCACATCGCGCTTGGATTTCTTTTTTCAAGTCTTTAAGATATGACAGGGGTGCTAGGTAAAGCAGAAGGTCAACCCCAAGGGAGCCACAAGTGAAAGCCTCTGGCTTATCTCCACCAACAAGATTTCCAATACCTGTAAGAGCCACCATCCCACAGCAGCCGAGCACGCTAAAATACTCAGTCTAAAGTGTACTTGCCCCTTCTGACTTCTCCACCGTGTTAGCCAGCATCTCCTGCAGTGCCCGCACCGAGAGCGACTGCTCCAGCACAAAGGTGCAGATGGACAGGTCCGGGGGGACATTCTGCAAGAAAGAAGGACAGCCATGAGTATGTCACCAGCATCAAGCATCCAGGCCCCATCTACCTTGATGACCTCCAGCTGTTGTCACAGGAAGAGCAATGGTGCTTGCTACCTCTGCACTGTCAGCTGCCTGTCACCATGACACACTGTCATTACTGCTCTCATTCAATACATTCTTAAATTCAGGGTAACACTAGCTGCCACCCCTGGAGTGTGTACCCTGACACGTGCTGCCCTGGAGCTTTGTCTATAGCTCCTGTGGTCCACACGAGGGACTATTACTACCGTCCGTGGACAAGGAAACAGAGATTAGGTCACTTTTTGAAAGTCACAGTTATAAAATATTCAAGCCAGGATTGAAATCTAGATTATTTCAACTCTTATATATTTGTTTCTGAACTACCAAGCATTCTGTTGATTCAAAAAATAACATTTAAAGGACAGAGAAATAATACTTGCCTCAAGTTAATATTGTAGTTAAGCAAATATAAAATTGAACTGGCAACATTCATTTACATAGTTTCTCTTTATGCACAAAGATAACCACTCTCCTCTCACTGGATGTCATACTCTGCCTTTGACCTGGGGTGTACTTATGGAGCTCCCCATTCTGCACACATGTGTGCTGCTTTATTTCCTCACCAATGATTTTCCCTTCTCCTCCTTTCCTTTAGCCTTCCAAACCAAGCAATACCTCATACATTCTAGAAATCTCAAAAGGTGACTGCCAGTGAGGCGAAGGAACCAGGATAAGAAGTAATTGGTTACTTAGGGAGAACTCCGCTTTCTCAATCACGTGAGCTTCTGCTTGAGGTAAGCAGGATCCAGGGCAGGTGCTCAAAGAAGATTTTCATAACAAAAGAGCATTATAAATACGTTGAATACATAATAAAACCAAGATTTTCTCCTTCATAAAAGGAACATTCTGAGGATAAATCTGACACATCAGAATTATAATTTTGTAAGATTTATTGAATTAAGCCGCTACCATTGGAATGATTTCTTTTGTCATTAGCAAACAATAATGATTTATGGGTTTGAAGGAAAAACAAAATACCAGGCGTACCGGATTAATGTTAAAATGATCTTATGGGTTAAAGAGGCACGTGATCAGACCACAAGTTATATTTACATCCAACAAACTATCCAGACTTTTTTTTTTTTTTTTTTTTTTTTTTTTTTTTTTTTAATGAACTGTCCTCTGGATTGTTCCTTCCTCCTGGCACAGAAGCTGTGCTTCAACCTGGCCAGTCTTCACCCCATCAGACAATCTCAGCCCAGAGCTGTCGCTATTCCCCTTTACAGTCAGCCAGAGAAGCAAAATCCCGAGATAAAGATCAAAAGCAAAATTTCTACTCTGAAATTTATGAATAAATGTTCCTAAGTTTAATTTTCTAAGGTATAACTATATTGACTACAGTCTTTCCTCTTCAGATCAAGAAAAATGCTATTGGGGAAGAAATCATTAATGGAAGTGCTTATTTCATTCATATCCACCCATGCCAGCAAAACTGACAGGTAGTGCTGCCAGGATGCTAAGTTACTAGCTGGGGTGCTAGTGAACTGGCTCAAAGGAGGAACCTCCACCTTGATGAGTAGCATCTGCCCATTCCTGTGATGTCAACACCCCCTCACTGCTGACGTCACCATATCAAAGTTTTTAAGAGAGCTCACAAAGCCAACTAATGTCATAACAATCAACTCCCAACATCTGCACTATTTCCAACTTGCCTTTGGAATGATTTCAGACCAATATTCATTAATTTCTTTAAAGTCAGCATATATAAGATAGCTAAATGCATGGATTCTATGAACAGACCATCTACGCTAGAATCCTGGCCTCACTACTTATCAGCTGTTAACTTTTTTATTTCCTTCTCTGAAAAAATAGCATAATAATCATACCACCCCCATAAGGCTGTTGTTAAGAATAAATGAAGCAGTATATGTGAGGGGCATTATCACTATGTCAAGAACACAGAAGAATCCAAAATGAGCCAGCCAGCATCACTGGTCTCATGCATGATGAATTCTCCCCAGTTGGGGCATGTGAAGCACTGCTCATGTCTCGGCATCGGTTCTTCCCTGTATTCTACTTTGACAAATAGTAGAAAACAAACACAGATTTGTGGTTACACACCTGCTCATATCATCCAGAATGTTCTAGCATTTTCACAGCACTTCCTAGTTAAACGTTTATACCCCGGGGCTTATAAAACGTCTAATGCCTCACTCTGATGGAATTGTTCAAGTGTGGACTGCCTGAACAGCTCACGATCTCTTAAAGATCCTTGAAAACCACAAGAGGTTTGGAACAAGTTCATCCTGCTGAGCCCACTTCCTGTTTCCCCAGTGACAGGCCTGCTGCAGGGACCCTCAGGATGTGGGAGTCAGCGGGAAGAGACCTACCAGTGAGCCTCAAGGCAACGCTTTTTTTTTTTTTTTTTTTTTTTTTTTTTGTGTACATCTTTTTTTATTTTTTTTCATTCTAAGATGTTATAAATGACAGCAGAATGCATTACATTTCATATCACACATATAGAGCACTTTTTTACAAATCTCTGGTTGTATGCCAAGTATATTCACACCATTCGTGACTTCATACATGCACTTAGGGTAATGATGTCCTTTTAAACCATCTTCCGGCTCCTCTGGGCCACACCCTTCTCCCCTTACAAATGTAACAGAAGAGCCAATGGTTTACCCCATCCAGGAAAACTTGAAGCCACACAAACCAGGGCCTTTTGACACTGCCCATTTTGATCTCAATAAAAAAGCCCTACTTATCCTAGGCATCAAGATCATCTCCATGACTTGGTACTACTGAAAGTCAACTTT
Organism: Tamias sibiricus; assembly: GCA_025594165.1. Taxonomy (NCBI): domain Eukaryota; kingdom Metazoa; phylum Chordata; class Mammalia; order Rodentia; family Sciuridae; genus Tamias; species Tamias sibiricus. The sequence goes on from CM046669.1 coordinate 98,636,951, forward strand.
GAAATGCATTCCTCAGATCACACGCAGACTCTTCCCAATAGCCTTGAGATGTTTACATCATACTCACTATAGCACTGATACTGAGCCTTTGTTCTGCTTCCTAGAAATCAGGCTGGTCACTAGAAAATAAAGGGTCCCATGCATTAACCAGAACCCACTTAAATGGCTCAAACCCAAGCAATCCCCAGCACCCACATAGCAGAGAAGGTCTAACACTTGTGAACATCTGTGGTGGAAGCTCCAACTCACAAGCCCTTGCACAATATCATCTTTAGTTTTACATTTTTTTCTCAAGCCTCATTACTGAGAAGAAAGTCCGTTTTTAGAACTTCACTTTGAAAGCACTCTGCTTGCCCTTACTGTGAGTGTGCTCCCAAATCATAAAAGAAATCTTTATCTACGTGATGGGCTCTTCAGAATGCTCAGATCACAGCAGAACCCCAGCCTGTCGCCATGGCTGAGCACGCACATCCACCTGCCTCTTAGTCAGTGATGCTGGCTGTGTAGACATCTGCCCCAGCTGCCCAGAGACTGCCCCGAGCAAGGTTCATGCTTGTCTTATGGAGACCTCAGTTTCATCTAGACATGTGGACTTTGGCAAAAGCAAAAACTTTTAAGCTAGCAGCACAGCCATGTGCTTCCTCTTTTCAAAACACAAACTGGTTACTGTTCTCCTCATCCTGGCAAACACTGCGTAATCTTAGGAGGAGAAAAGTCTCTAGAGTAACCTCAAAGTGGCATCTGGCCTGCTGGCACTGGAGAGACCATGTAAAATCAATTAGGTTTCCTACCGAGGTATCCATCAAACATTTGGCTTCCACAGATGTGTCTGCCTAATTCACTTAAAGACCCATTGAAACATGACATTGCCTTAACTGAACCGCAACCAACAATTTAGGACAGTAATCAGCATCGAGCCACCCCTCCTGTTACCACTGTGTAAAAACTGCACACTCATAAGCTATCGTTTCAGGATCTCAAGGCCTTTGCCCACATCTTTTTCCCCCTCAACCTGAAATGGCCATCTCCAGGTCTCCAACTATGAAAAACGTTCCATATTTTCAAATCACATATGAATGGAAGCACATTTAAAAACGTATTCCTTGTAGAGAAGTCAAACAACACTGAAAATTGAAAATTGCCTTTGCAACTAATTACACTCATTTTACTCCCTGGAGAAACTACTCAACTTTTTGGTGTACATCTTTCCAAGCCTGTTTTCTGTACATCTACATATATACACTTACGTGGAAATACACAGATTGGCTCTTCCCATTAATGAGCTCACTCTGTACAAATTACAGTTCTTTCATTTACTAACATACCCCAGATATCACTGCCTGTTTGAAAATACAGAACCACTTCATTCAGCACGACTGCTCTGAGATCTAGAGGCTGTACTCCCACTGAAGGCTGGCTCATGTGTCCTGCCATGCAGCCCGAGGTGTGCACTGCGGACTCCTCACCACCCCACCAGCCTGGCACAGGGACTCACACAGAGAAAGGGGCTCCGTTTTTGATCAACTGACCTCCAACTATGCATTTATCTATTTCTGGAAAACTAAATAATGTGCATATAGGAAGTGACGGCCCTTATGGCTGGACTCTAAACCTCTAGCAGCTTTCTATTATATTGGCAAACAAGTTAACCATTCACACTGTCTTTCAACTGTGTTCCAAACAACCCACAAGATAACACAGATACCTCAAAATGTTTTAAAAATTAGCAATGTGTTAAATCTTGATAGTTTGACAGCATGAAGCAAAGGAGAAGGGGCTCAGAATTCAGGTCCCTCCATAACTAGCCAAGGGCCTTTCTCAAAGTCAACCTGGGCTTCCCTAGCAAGTGGAAAAATACTTATCTACTTCCAAAAATTTGTGAGATTCAAGTAAGAAAATTAATGTACTATAAACTGGAAAATGCCAATCAGATATAATTTTATCTGTCCCATTTAAGAAAGCCCTAAATTAAATTGAAAGCTCTAAATCTCAGAGATATACATGAAGAGAAAAGCTGCCTGTCTCCTAAGAACTGTGAAGACGGCACACTGCAATGGCAGATGGCCAGGAGCCGAGGCAGGCTTGTTTCTGCGCAGCCACCCATCTGCTGAGGGCCCTGGGCAAGGCACTGGAACCGCTGAGGTCAGCTTCCCCCCAACCAGAGGGATGTTGAGCTACTCCAGAAGACCAACTTGTTCATTTGCCACCTGCAGACACAAACCAGGCCAAGTTTCACCCACCACAGGGGGAACAACTGCCTACATAATGTTATGTTCCCCTCAGCGACAATGAAGCCACGGTGGTGTATCCCACCAACATGAGTGGAACATGGTAGAAAGAAACCATTAGGTGGAATACAAGGGAAATTTTCCTTCATGTTTTTTATTCTTTTCATTTATTCAAAGTGTCAAATTTTAATATTCTTCATCTTCACAGCCTGGACATGTTACTTCCTGTGCTTGGCACTATTCCGTGGGTGGCTGTCCTGGTCCCATTCTCTTTCTCTTCATCCCAACGTGCAGTAGGAGCTAATGTGACGGCCTCTGAGAAGTCAAGACTTTTCCTGCATCACTGAATCCTTGCAGGTCAGCTTTCTGAAAGATGAGCATGAACGTGGTCCTGACGGATAAACCCACATGCCTGGGCCTAACCAGGTCCGCATGCTTTCAATCTTCAGAAAAACACCTGCAGTCACTGCTCGACGCTCTAAAGACAGGAGGTCCAGGTGGGAAAGGATGTGTTAGGTGTGAATTAGTGATGATGAGCAGCACAGTGCCACCTCCCAGGGCCACAGCTGTGCAGTTTAACACTTAATTACGGAACCCCAGTTGAGTTAGCGCAGTTGCCCAGGGCTGACTCCGGGTTCATTTGGCTCTCGGCATCCACCCATCATTACGTCTTTTACACGTAACGACACGTGGATATGCCCAGCTGTCTTACTACAATCCTCTGAAAACTCACAGACCCAAATGTAACAGTGCAAAACAAGGACTGCACTGGTTTTACATTGCATCCTGGAATGTCCCTGTCTCTCTGCGTCACAAGAGAATGCTGTCTCAGGTAAAGTCGATTCACAAACGTGTTCCGTGGGAGCCATCAGTGATGAGCATGGTTATGTGGAATTCTGAAATCAGAACACTCACAGGGAAACCAGAGAAGAGGCCTGCCTGCTACGAACTTAGCTGCAAGACGATATGCAGGCGTGTTAAAAGTGGCCCATGCAAACCAGCAGTTCAGCTCATCCCAGGCTCAGGCAAACCAACACCACTCACCACCTCACCCACAGTGAGACACCAGCTCTGCACACTCTAGGGAACAGCCCACTCACCTAAGTTGCTTTTAAATCACATAATTTCTAGTCATTGATAACCATCTTAGGATGACCTTCTCAGAAGCTGGGCTCTAAGAAGAGAAATCTATTTAAAAATTATGGAGCTTCACCACTCAAGGAGTTTAGAACAGTTTGAATAAATTACATGAATAAATGAATAAACCAGAAAAGCAAACTAATTAATGGAAACATCTGAAACACTGATGCAGTTCAAGTGGTCACAAGTTACTGTTTTGCAGATTTATGCTCTGCTCAAGAGGTTCTTTTAAATCAGTGCATACGTAGTAGCATGACAATGCCAGAGGCTTGCTAACAAAGGAAAACAACCTGCAGCCCAGATACTGGGTGCATATTAGAGTGAGATCTCAGCTCTGTCCTCTGCAAGAGCCCAGGGAACCAAAATTCAAGAACAAACTCGGTAGTGTCTTTAGTGAACATTTCTGATTATCAACAGCGTTGTCTCCACGAGTTTTGTGAAAAGGAGTTTTAGACAGAACCCATTCATAGGTTCATTGCCTCCAAGAGAAGCACAGACACAGGTATTTGTTATAGTAACCAGGTCAGTGAAACCACCTGCAATACAGCATTGGCCTTAAGAGCTACAGCCCCTGGCCTCATAATCTGTGTAAGGGGGGAAGAACTCACGCAAACACAAAGGTGAGGGCAACCCAACAGAGTCTACCTTGTCTGAAGTTTCTCAAGAAGGTCAAAGGAGAGGATAAGGTGAAATAATAAGAAATGAACAAATGGCGAGTCCGAAAATGTAATGATATGTCCCAAGCCAGAAGCCACGAAGAGTCCAGTGCTTAGCCTAAAGCCCACACCACACAGCCCCACTCTGGGGCACATCAGCCTGGCTCCTGGATGTTTTCTATTTACTTGTCCTTTTGAGATAGACTGGACTATTGAGAAAACAGCCCTCAATGTCACAGTGGCCTGCTCTAAAGGAACACCGAGGGTCATGAACCCCAACTCCAAGGGCATTTTAGAAGCTCACGACCTGGCTCGAGCCCCTCTGGAAACACCCTAGCAGTAACAAAAGAGCAAGAAGACACAACAAGGATCCTCCTGACTGGATGTATTGTGAATTTATTTGGATATAGGAGTCTCTCCCTCACTGTGTACAGAGCGAGTCACCTCCTCGCGCAAGGTATAGCATTTTCTGGTTGAAGAATCTTACACATAACAACACGTGGATAGGCCCCGCCATCTTACTACAATCCTCTGAAAATTCAAAGACCCAAATGTAACAGTGCAAAACAAGAACTGCATTGGTTTTACACTGCATCCTGGAATGTCCCTCTCACTCTAAGTCAGGGTAGATATGTTAGGTTATGAGCCCAGAAATGTCACATGGAATTCCAACTAGAGCTATGAGGCTTGACTCTGACTTCACCTTAGTCATCTGCGCACACTGTAGAGTCTTATTAACTTAAACTATAAATCCACAGCTGAACCTAATGAAACACAAGTCAGTTGAGGGACCCAAATATTCTATCCTATCCACCCTATAACTTGGCTCAGAAAGTATCCATGGGTAATACAAGTAAGCACAGGATATTTTAGGAAGATAACTCTAGCAGCTGGCTTCATGATGACTTAGGGCCATGACGTGATGCTTTTTTAAGTTCGAAGATCAATTCAGGACATATAAAAAGGTTTATGAGCTGCATTTTTAAAAGAAATTTGGAGATTTCCCCAATGGCTGAGGGAGGAGGTATGTATATTCTCTCCCTAAAAACCAAGACAGATGAAATCAACAAAAACATCACTTTCAGAGCTGGGGGAAGTAACCTGCAGCATACAAAGGTATGAGGAACTCTTGTGCTGACAACACTGCTGGACTCCAGGTAATAACATGAGGTCTGCAATGTTCTGCCCCGGTTGCCTCCCATCTCCCCCCAGCTCACCTGACTGGAGGTTCTGCCAGAACTGGCACAGACTAGTCTGTGAGGACCAGCAGCCATGCCACCTGGCAAGGGGGCTGCTCACTCAACTCGGACTACACCTTGCACGCTGCATTATCACAAAAGTCACACATTCCTTGGAGACCACAGTTACACTAACCTGACTCACTACATTCCTGACTGAAGTTGCACACACACAAGACACACAAGAACTAGTGCAAAAGTCCTGCTGGGCACACCTGAAGGTGATCAAATTCACTTCTCCACCCACGCATGGCTCCACTCATAATGTATTAAGATGCAATCAACGATTGGGGTAAAGGGGCCCATCACTTTTTTTTAATGTAAAGGCTACTCCATAAAATTAACCTGTAGAAACATTCCAGCCAAGACTTTGTCCCATAGTGGCAGGAAAATGAAAGTGGGGGAGGATCTGAATAGAGGCTACAGGAAAGTTCAAACCCAAGGACTAAAAGGGCACAGTCAATCAGGTCATAGGCCATACCAAAAGCCTTGGCACTTTTTCCATACCTGAGTAGCATATATTTTGACTAATTGCTCTGGTACTTTTCCAATGTCTGTTTATCCCAGCTTTTGACCAATAGCCTTGACCTGGTAAATGTATTAATCCCTAGACTGACACGCCTAAATGGCAACTTGCTATCAGCTCCCCTCTTGCTGACCAAGAGTTCTGCTTCTGTGCTTCTCACCCAGACATATCCTACTCTTTTCATTCTTGTCTTCTGCGACCCATTAATTTCATTCTTCAAATTTGTAAGACAAGAAGCTGGACATAAATCAACAGTTACTGAGGTCTGCTGCAATACTGGGGGACAAAGCCCACCATCAAGAGCCACAACATGCTGCTGCAGTAGCAGCAGAGAAGAATCCAGCTTTGCCAGCTGCACCCCACAGAGCTGACAGTGGCAGGCATTTCCCTGGTATGGTTAGCTACTAACACCAAATGGAGCTTTCTTGGCTGCAGAGGCCTGTAACTTATGCAAACTGCCAGCAGAGGAAAACAATCTCGTTTTGTCTCAGACTCCAGTTTCAGTGTGGATACCTTGCTACCCAAAATGTCAGCACAGTCTCTGTACAAGCATTGCCTGCACTGAGGTATGCAGAAACAGTAAAGCACCTAAAAAGCTGGTCTTCACATCAAGAAGAAAAAAATTCGAACAGGGACATTAGTGACCACACATCACAAGGGAAGCATATAGTCCAGAAAATTCACTAAACAAGAAAAAACATGAACAAAACTAGTAACACCCTCCTTGAGTAAGGAAATAACAGAATTCAAAGTTGCTACATTATCTGAAATTCACATTTTAACAAGAAAATATGACATAGGCAAAAAAGAAAAAACAGGTGATTTAGTCAGCTTTTTTGTTGCCGTGACTAAAAGACCCAACCAGCACAACTGTGAAGGAGGAAAAGTTTATTTAAGGGCTCCTGGTTTCAGAGGTCTCAATCCACAGACAGCAGGCTCAATTCCTCTTGGCTTAAGGTGAGGCTAAATATCATGGAAGAAGAGTGTGGTGAAGGGAAGCAGCTCACATGATGATCAGGAAGCAGAAACAGAGGTCTCCACTTGCCAGTTACAAATTATATACCCCAAAACCATGCCCCCAATTCCCACCTCCTCTAGCCACACCCCACAACTTCAGTTGCCATTCAGTTAAACCTTATCAGGGGATCAATTCACTGACTGGGTTAAGACTCCTACCACCCAATCACTTCTCCTCTGAGCCTTTTTGCATCATTTCACATGTGAGCTTTTGAGAGACAACTCACATACAAACCATAAGAACAGGAAAGTATAATCCATATTGGGGGGGGGGGAAAGAGTTAAGAAAAACTGTCTGAGAATTATTGGGCAAAACCTTGAAAGTAGCTATTATTAATGAGTTTAAAGAATGGAGGGGAAAGAGGGCTAGGGAAAGCAAGCAATCAAAACAAAGAATTAAAGGAAAGTAAGACAACAATGAACCAACAAATACAAATTCTCAACAAGGATACAGAAATCACAAAAAGAGAACCAGATAGAGATTCTGTATTTGAGTATAATAAATAAACTAAAGGTACTCAACTACAGATGTGAGAAGAAGTAATCAGTGAATGTATAGGTAGATGAATAGAAATTACTCAATCTGAACACAGAGAAAAAAATGTTGACAAAAATGAAAAGAAACCTGTGAGACAATATCAACTGCATCACTATGCATGTGGTGTGAGATGCAGATTAGGGGAAAGACGGTCAGCAGCACAGCCAACTTCCGGAATGATAAAGACATACACACCTAAACATATCAAACTGCTGAGTGAAAAACAAAAAGAAAAATAAGTATTTAAAGCAGCAATAGGGGGTGACATGTGTGACATGCAATAGAGCATCAATATGATTAATGGCCAATCTCTCCTTTGAAACTAGGGAAGACAGGAGGCAGTGGAATGACATATCCCAAGAGCCAAAAGAAAAAAGAAAAAAAAAAAAAAAACAATCAACTAAGAATCCTATATCCATCTAAACTATCTTTGAAACAATGAAGGCAAAATAAAGATAAACAAAGTCTGAGAATTTGTTACTAGCATGGTTGCCTTCTAAGAAACACTAGAAGAAGTGCTTCAGGAGCTTCCTTCAAATCCAGAATAAAAAATACTAGAAATAGAAAATATATGCATTGACATAAAAGACGGTAATACTTCTATACAATCTTTAAAAGATGTAAGAATGTATAAATGAATAGTCAAAACAGTTTTCAATAAAAATAGCATTAAATAGTGAAACATTTCAAATAGTTTATTATTGGGTTTGGAACCTATATACATTCAATATATGACAATATATACGTGTATATATCACAATAATAATACAAAGTAAGGCAAAGGAAATGGAGCTAGAGTAAAGCAAAGTTTCTACATTTTACTGGAATTTGGTATTAACTGACTATGAAGTTAAGATTATTTAAAATTCTGTAATGTTGTAATCCCTGAAGTACTTAGGGATTAAAAACAACCAAAAATACATACTAACAACAATTAACAGAGGTTTCAAATTGGCACACACCATTTTCAACACAAAAAGGCAATACTGGACAAACAAAAAAAATATGCCACACATACAAAACACAATAACAAAATGGCATATGTAAACCTCACCAAAATCAATAATTACAGTAAGTATGTTCTCAATAGTCATAACGCAGAGTTTGCCAGACAGAATAAAACAGGATCTAACTCTATGCTTTCTGTAAGAGACATGCCATAAATTAAAAGCCACAAGTAAATGGAATGTAAGAAGAATACAAAAAATGTATCATGGAAACATTAGCCATAAGAGAGCCAGAAAAGCTGCATCAATGACAAAAACAAAACAGGTTGTTAAGAAATGTTATTACAAGAAGCACATAGGAAGAGGAAAGGGAAGGAGAGAAAGTAAAAGCAATGAGACTAGAAAAGAAGGGAAACTATTTATACATGCCATGATCACTTACATAAGAAATCCCAAGTAATCTACGAAGCAAAACTACTCCTAACAACTAAGTGTAGCAAGTTTGCAAGATACAGATCAGCACACAAAAATCAACTATTTAAATATACTAATATACTATTACTGGAATCTGAAAATGAAATTAGGAAAACAATGTTGTTCACTATAGCAAAACTAAGAAAATAAATTACATCTTTTTTAAATAATCAAGAAATTAAGTACTCACACCTATGTTTAAACATCTATTTACCATTTACCCATCAGGATGATTAAAGTTTTTGGCTAAACTTCTAAATACAAACCAACCAACCTACATGATTAACAGTGGCCATGTTTCTGGACCCAACAAGATCTCACTAAAGTGAGATTGGCTAACAGAACATTGTTTGACTCAAGCCTCTGTAGTGTTTCTTTGTAGTGGAAATGGTTGGGTTTTTTTGTTTGTTTGTTTTGTTTTGCATGTTAAATGAAATGGACAACACTGATTTGCTCCCCATTCCACCTCCATTCATCAGCGTTCATCAACCATCTGCGGGGAGGAGGTGAGGATAGGGTCTGCCAGTAGCCATAGGAATCACCTGAATTTAGGAAAAATGACTTCTACTATGGTTTGGACATCGTCTAAGGGTATCCCCCACCCCCAAAGATCCACATGTTGAAAGCTTGGTCCTCAGTGTGGCAATATTAAGAGGTGGTGGGACCTTTAGGAGCAAAGACCTAGTTGGGGGTGGTGAGGTCACTAAGGGTGTGCCCTTGGAAGGGATTAATGTAGTGCTCATGGGACCTACGTGTTCTCAGCCTTCCTGTCTATGTGATCTATCCCTCTCACACACCCTTGGCCACTGTGATGCCATCTGCCATAAGGTCCTCCTCAGAGGCCAAATGGGTAGTGCCACCCAATCTTGGACTTGCAGCCTCCAAAACCATGAGCTCATTAAACCTTTCTTGTTAAGTTCTCCACCCCAGGCATTTCACTACACTACTAGGACTAATAGGCCTCCCACCCCTTCTATGACCCAAGCTGGAAGTCCCTCACTCTACCCTTTTGAAGTATACTTTCTCTCAGGCACAATCAATTGGCTAGTGGCTGTTGGCCTCCAAGAAGACCATGCAGACTATGTCAGGCCCCAAAAGGACAGAGAATCCAGATGATCAGATGTTTGTCTCTTATACATAACACTAAAAAAAGTTTCAAATTTTGGAGCATATCAGACTTTGAATTTTTGGATTAGGGATGTTCAACCAGTAAGTTTATGCGAATATTCCAAAATCCAAAAGCCTCCAAAATTGAAACCCTTCTGGTCTCAAGCATTTCAAGCAAAGAATATTCAACCTCTAATGACAGTCCAGAAGATGTCAAATGAACCATTTTAAGTAATTAAACAAGAATAACCTAAACAGGGCAAAAATGGAAATTGAGGTAGTGTCAGGAGAGGGAAATCTAGATTTGACAAGTAACTAGACACAGAAGGTAATGCAGAACTCGAGGTTGGTCCAGAGTTCTAAACCTGAGATGCTACAGGGGTGTGGCCACTGACCAAAGGAAGATCCCAGGAGGAGGAGAGGCCTGGAGGAGGAAGATATCTGTTGTGCTGGGGGAACCCTGAGTCTAGGCACAAGCCAGGCTCTGGGTGGAGATTCCAGACCTTCGGAGAGATGCACACGTGGACCAGGATGGAGACTGAAATGATGGGAGCAGCCAGGGCTGAGTGGAGTCCCCAGTGCCTCCCTCATCAACAGTGACCAGCCACCTGGACACTCACAGCTGCAGGAGATGTTACTTGGAGGAAGGCAGTGAAGAGATCATGAAGCAGTAGAGGGGAAAGACAGCCCTGCACTGACCTTGGGGAAACGTGACCTTAAGGGTCTAAGAAAAAGCTGGGGTTGGAGGAGCAGAACCAAAATTAAAAAGCGGCAGGTGGTGCAGCAGGGAACAGCATGAGGAGCCCCCAGATTTTCAAACACCAAATTCGAGGAGGAGGTGAAACGGGGTGAGGATGCCGAGCTCCTGGCTGTGAGAACCACGACGGTGCCAGGCGTGTGTAAGAGCTCAATTTTATGCGAGTAATCGGGGAAGAATCTACTACAACAGCTCTTCCAAGATGAGGCTTTCTGTATCATAGCAGGAACAGATGGAGAATGGCAATTTAGGAAACTGACTGAAAGAGAAGTCAAAAAGTATACAAGAGGCAAGAAAAGCTGAAGGGTGTCAGTAATATGCTCATATGTATTTTAACTAAATCACCAATGTTCTAAAAATTAAACTGAAATAACCATATCTGAAATTTGAAGTCAAGCAAAAACCCTATAAGCCCTAAAAGAGAATTTTGCTTTCAGTTTTTTGATGTAATTGTTTTAACTAGTTAAACAATTTGTTAAATTGTTTTAACTAGTTGTTTCACTTGCCGGCATTCTCAGCCTTCACAGCTGCACTGTTTTCTATCATTTCCTGGATGCTTTCTCTCCAGGCCCTTGGCTCTCCACATCCAGTTGCTTCTACTTCCCACCACCAAAGGAGGCTCCCCCAATATTACTTTAGGCCCAATAGGGACTTCCTCAAAAATCCCAAAATCCTACTGTCCAAAAATCCAAGTCCAAGTTCCCTGTCTGGTATCCAGATTCTGGTTCCAATATAATTTTCCAGCCTATACTTATGCTTCCTACCATTAAGCTAAATTAGGTAACTCTACTGTTCATGTATGTTTTATTATATTTTTTTCATCTTTGTAATTTGTCCAACTCCCATCCATTCCCCACCAATACTGCCTTATCCACAGAGCCCTTCCCAACAACTCCAACGTCCCAGTATCACACATACAAGAAATGCAGCACATCTCCCACACTAGACAAGCTGGAGGAACACTGTTACTACCCTAGTGCCCTACTCATTACGCAGTTTGCTAAATACAGCTCATTGTTGCCTGTGTTTCATGTTCAAAGTCAACCATTAAAGAAAAACATTTGTGACATGACAAATGTCTCACATCAAGTGAACGACTGAAAACTATTTTTAAATAAGTCCTAAGAAATATTTTAAATTATTTGAATGTATCAATTAATATATTTAAATAATGTAATTTTTTCCAAGGTAAACATGTAAGAACTAACCGTAATGTTTTGGTATTGCCCTAAAAATTCTGATTTATGTTCATTTTGGGGGAAAAAAAGTCCTAGTATCTTCATAGAGTCATTAAAAACTCAAAATTATCTGCAGTGTTGTTTCAGGGCCCTCCACTACAGGAAACCTCAACCCACACATTCATGGGTAGGCAGGAGCCTGCAGCGGAGGAAGGGGTGGAAAGGGGACAGAGGAGAACACTGAGAAAAACAAACACCTGTAGTCTCCTTCATCACCTGCAGGTTCCTAAGCTCAAAGACCCATTGGCTCTTTAAAAGCAATAAGAGGGGCTGGGATTGTGGCTCAGCGGTAGAGCGCTTGCCTAGCACGTGCGCGGCCCGGGTTCGATCCTCAGCACCACGTACAAATAAACCCATTTAAACCCATTGTGTACAACTAAAGCAAATAAATATTTTAAAAAAAAAAAAAAAAGCAATAAGATTCTTTGGTGCTAACAGGACACACTTCTAGTATTTCATTTGGCAAATACCGTAACAAAATCTAATGGCAGTTTTAATTGTACAAAAGAGAGTTAATAATATAATCCATTATAATGACTACCCCTTCTATTTTCTAAGCTAGCCCCATTTTATATTATTTCAACCACAGTTTTACAATAGTTGGTGTTTATGGATGACTGTGGTTACAGAATGAATGATACAGGAAACATCTTTAATGGCTGCAGTGCATTGTTGTTAGAACTTCCCTGGAGAAACCAATGTTGATTCCTTTACAACAGCACCAGGGCATAGAGACAGGTGAAGAGCCAGTGAACGATGTTTCAGGGGCTTGGGAAAGCTTCACCTCTGCTCAACAGAGCAGCCCCATCCCTAAGCCTTATAGGGCTCAGCCCTTTTCCATTTATGACAGGGCATGCCCAAATTCAGATGAGCAACCTGAGAACTTTAAGGCTAGTGCTGTTTCTTACTTACATCACTAAACCTCTCACTATCGACATTTTAAGAGATAAAAACTCAGCTCCCTCTTAAGTAAAACTTATTTTCAAGACTGCCTACTTAAGATGTGTGAAAGTATTTTGCCTTTGAAAATTCATGTTGGAACATGAAGTGCTGTTTCTGCTGAGTAGCCACCTTTTGGAATTGGATCGTCTTATTAAGTTATTCATATAATCTTTAAGAAAACTGAAAATCTTATTTGGGGTATAATACTGGGATTTGGTTCAGAAACTCTTGGAAATCAGCACCGTAAGGGTAAACAGCCAGAAAAGAGAAAAATAAGGCAGAGAGCCAGTGCAGGGAGGACCTGTGAAACACTGGGGTCACCTTCTGCCTCCGCAGGCAGAAGCACCTCATGAGGTGGGACCTGGAGCAGAGGTTAAGAGTCTTCAAGTTCTCTCTCTGCACAGGCAGAATCATTTTCCTAATGCTGCTGTAACAAATGCCCCTGGCTTACAACAAAGCAAATTTGCTCTCCTAACAGTTCCAGACACTAAAAGCATGAGATCAGTTCAAATGGGCTAAGGCCAAGATATGACAAGGCTGGTTCCCTCCTGAGGAATCTTCGTATCTGTGGTGTCTTTCCCTCTTCCTGGGGACAGCCTGTTCCCCTGCCTTTTGCTTTAGTCTCTGGAGCCCTCTTGCGTTCCTTGGCTTGTAGCCACTTTGGCCATCTCCAAAGCATGTCCCTCCAAGCCCTTCTGCAGCCAGAAAGTAGAGAAAATCTTATCTCAAAAAGTCCTGATCACATCTGCAAAGCCCCTTTTGTTGTACAAGGTAATGTTTGTACCTTCCTGGGATTCACAGGGAATAGCACCATGGGTAATTCTCTACCATATTCTCTGTAAGCAGATATTTTATTATACATTTGCAAAATGCAGCATAATACTAAATCATTTTAATCGTGTATCTATGCTTCAATATGGATGTATGTTTACGTTGTAAAACAATATTAAAATTAAACTATTTCTACAAATTCTTTTTTATTATAGTTTTCATAAGACAAATAATATTTCACTTGAGTTGAGGCAGTACAACTAAATATTCTTCATTATCTTTAAATTCTTAGAATAAACCCTAATTCAACATTAAGGACCGATTTCAACTACAGGTTATCTTAGTATTTTGTTTTTTTTAAGACTGAACAATAAATGTCACTAACAAGCATGGATACGAATGGAAAATGTTTATTTTCCACTCAATCCACCAAGTATTTTGTTGGAATTCTGGTACTAAGTTCCTATTTTCCCTGTTGTCAATCAGATCTCACAAACTAATCATGAACTATTTCATGTTTCATGTTTACATTTTTAATAGATGAATTCAAATCTCAACCTTGCTTTTGAATGATTAAAAGGATGTGCTTTTAAGCCTGTAAAGAATGTCTGTGAGACTTTTTATATGTGCTATATCATTTTCAGCAACATTCAATAGACACCCCCCATCCAAACATCCCTTTAATAATATTCTTCCCATGGTAAAGTCACCTGGAAAATAGGTCCTTTCTCATTGTTTAAAATGTCATCTACCCAGGGCTGGGCTGTGGCTCAGTGGTAGAGCACTTGCCTAGCATATATGAGCCACTGGGCTTGATCCTCATCACCACATAAAAGTATTGTGTCATCTACAAAAAAAAAAAAAAAAAAAAAAGTCACCCTCCTCTCGAAAACAACTCCAAACAATGTGTTAGGAAAGGTCTGTTTTCCACTGCAAATCTGTAATGATTCTTGTAAAATTAACCACTGACAAAACTTTTCACAAGATTAAAAGACCATGGTTCAGTTCCCCTACGCCTCATGATGAAATACTATGAAGAGTTCCTCTTCTGGCTCCAGCTTCTGTGAGCCAGAGAGCAGCTGGCCTGTCAAAGACTGAACTCCACCCAGGTGAGAGATCACTTCTGTGAACCACCCGAGGTTCTCATCTCCAGTCAGGTGGCCAACTCCACGAGTGGTTCCAAGCACCCGTTTCCTTCACTCATCTTCATACCCCCAATCCTTGCTGGTACCAAAGAACACGTTCAGTACGATAACCTGTGTTGTCCGCAGTGCCTCCTTCAGAGCCTCAAGGAAAGTGGCCCTTGCTGATTTTCATGGTTGAAACAGAATTACACAATCAAATTCCTGATGTGGAGACACTTTCCCACTGTTTCTTTCACATCAGAGCGTCTTCCTGCAACACCCACAGGCACAGGAACACACGGCAGCGCTTAACATCAGCTCCTTAGTATTACTTCCGCCAGTTCTACAGTGATAAATATTTTTCCCAAAGGACAGTGGCTTTTGTCTTCAACTATTAAGGAAAACACAAAAGAGTCTTCTAAATGTTATTCCAGAGACATTCCAAGTCATGTCACACTCTGACTTCATGTTTTAAATGATTACTTCTTAAATGTCTAACTTTTGTGACCTCACACTCTCATTAGTTTATATCTCGAGCACAATAATGTCTGTTACTAACTATAATAAGCTTACAAATACCTTCTGGATAGACATGAATATTTCAGGCCATTTTCCCATCAGATGTAACCACTGTCACAGTTGTGAATTCATAGGGTAGGTGGTGAAGAATATGTGCCGCGAGAGAAACATCTGCTCTTTTCTCTTTTCATCTGTGCTTTCACTAGGAGCATAACCTTCAACTTCTTTCTCCACCGAATCTCTTTAAACCAATTGTCTATTTTTAAGTAAACTTAAGTGGAACCAAATGTTTAATATGGAAATGATCATGTTAACACTCAACTAGTATCTACTCTTCCTGCTACTATCTTGAACACTTGACATTTATTATCATGATTCATCTAAGAACTTGGAGGGGATAGATACCTACTAAGCTAATATTTTGTTGAGATATGCTAAAATCAAACACACTGATTGTAGAATTCCTGCTCACCAACATGCCAAGATAGTTCGCTGTATTGTCGTTAAAAGAATTGGGTCGGGAATCCTGGCCTGCTTCTTGGCTGCTGTGTGATCTGGGGTAAATCACCAAAACTTTCTGAACTTCAGATTCTTCCTTATAAGTAACAAGCAAAAGATGACATGTGTAATGCCTAACACAGTCTCTGATATGCCTTGTGCATGTAAAAAGTGAGTGGTGTTATCATTCCACAGCTTTTAAGATAGAAAATGCTAGATTCAAGTACAGCAGACACAATGGGAATTTATGATAGGAACACACAACGGAGAAAATAAGCAGAGCATGACTCATTGAGGTGCAAGCTACTCAGAGCATCAGGTAGAATTGGCATCTTACAAGGGTTAAAATCATTTTCCCACTAATTAAACTGTATATTTATATTATAATGAGTCATCGTATTAGGGCTGAACAGATACAGGGAAAGGATGTACTGGAACTCACAAGCACGGGTAAGACTTAATTCCACCAAGGCCTCCTGTTAGGTTACTTGATATTCGATGCCCAGCGTCCTCAAGAGAAAATACACACAAGGGGTAAAGTCACTCCTGAAGTTCCTTCCAGTTCATTCTGCCATGTCCACAACAAATCTGCTTCTGCAGATTTCAATGCCATAAATACAGTTTGAATTATGAAAACAAAATCCACACAAAAATGTCAAAGCATGAGGGGGAAGATGCTTATCCACAAAGGCAAAGCTTAAGGGGCTGTGTTGGGGCTCAGTGGTGGAGCTCTCACCTTGCTTGTGTGAGGCACTGGGTTTGATCCTCAGCACCACATAAAAATAAATGATTTTGTGTCCATGGCTAAAAATAATATTAAAAAAAATTTTTTTTAAAGTTCAGGTAACCATTTAAATATCAACAACAGAAAATACAACCAGGAGAACGATAAGTAGTTACTCCCCCCACAATTAATTTAAAAAACAAGTCAATTTAAATGAAAAAATTTAGATGCACATAATTGAAACATGTTATTATAGAAAGATTAAATAGAAGAGTTCTTAGATTCTTCACATATAGTATTTTCTAAAAGTGCTAGATTAGATTACTGTTAATTATTGTTAAGTGACTAAGGATTAGAATAAAAAACAAATTCATGTAACAGATTCACATCCATGTGTTTGACACACATGTGGATCACCTTTAGTTGAAGCACAGTAAAATTTACATTTTGTGATTGTATGCAAGACTTCATTGGGTTAATTTTTAGTGTGGTAAACAGACAATATTAAAAGTGTTTAACCCTATCAACTACTATATTTTAAGTCTCTCTTCCCAATTTGTGAGTCATACTTTTCCTTTCCTTACACTTGCTCTTCTGCTTATTACTGTAGAATTAGTAAAACTAGGGTGAAGAAAAACATCTTTCATTTACTGCTAATATTTTCTCTAGTCTGTGGACAGTTTGAAGACAGGGCCCTAACCGATACCTTCTAGGCCCTCAGTTTTATTGATGTGTCATATATTCAGTGAAATAAACACTCATTTTGCATACAACGGCTCCATCCACCAGACTGAAACCACCCTACTGTGGGTAGTTGTGAAGCTCCCTGCATCTCTCCACAGCATCACCCCATTTACCTCTGTACTTGTACCACAAACCTATGCATCCCTATACATTTAAACTTGGTGGGGTTTGCCCTTTAACTAGAAACATAAAATGTATTATTATGCAACTTTTTTGGTTGTGACATATTGTTTTTGAGAGCTCGTTTGATGCAAATTCCTGTGGTTCCTTCATTTTTACTGCTATAATCCAGTAGAGACTACAGCCAAGTTTATTGACTCAATCTACTACTGGTTATTTCCTTTTTCTTATCAATAATGCAACAAATATTCTTACAGATGTTTCCTTGTGCACTTAGGCAAACATCTCACTACAAGTAAAAATCCTCAATTACAAGTTTACTAAATAATCAGTTTTCCAAAGTGGCTATCATACCAGTGTACATTGCCACCAGAAGAGGTGAAAAGGGCCACACTGCACTTTCTCACCAGCAATGACATGGCCAGTCTGTGAGACAGTACTTTGCTGGGCTCTGAATGTTTATTTCAGAGCAAGAATGAGACTGCTGTCTTCTTATCACACTGGAGTTTTTTTTTTTTTCTTCTTTTTTTCTTTTTCTCTTCTGTGAAATGCATATCAACTTAGAGGTCTCCATTTTTTTCTATTTGGTTATCTCAGTTTTACTATTGAGTGGCACAAATACTTTACATATTCTGGTACTTCTAGGTCTTGTTTTGGTATAGAGCAAGCCAAGTAAAACTGAGTTCTGCTGTGACAGTTTATTCTTTTTGTTTCATTGTTAAATTACATCTACATAAAGTATGTAACTGTTTAATAAAATTATTCATTCAGTTGTACCTATATGGAAAAATAATAAAAATATAAATGCCAAGAAAAAAACCTTTATGATCTTGATTTTGAAAATGTGGCCTCCTAGTTCCCCACACCCAGAGGGGGAAGAGGGTGCAGGTGAGCCCGCCCACACAACCGTACCTGTGAATGAGCAGCCTTGGAGATAGGCTGCCTGGGACTGCACAGGAGCCTCTTCCAGGAACTAGGCTGAGACCCCGGGTTCAGAGGAGCCAGGGGATACTCCTCTCCCCGGCCGCACCTTAGGTTTGTGCAGTGTTCTATGTGTATTTCATGAGCTTTACATGCTTTGTATGATACTCAGTTATAAAGGACAGGGAAACAGGTTTACTACTGTCTCTTCAGAATTAACAGAAAGACGAGGGAGTACCCCAAATGTTATGAAACACTGCAGACAAGTCCAAGGCTTGGATTCTGGTGGATCTGCCTACCCAGCACCTTATTTCCTTCCAGGGCAGGAGAATGGAACACCACCCAAGGGCAGGAGAAGGACTTTTGTTAAGAGCCTGGCTTGGTGGTGCACACCTGTAATCTCACAGGATCGGGAGGCTAAGGCAGGATCACTCAAGTTCAAGGCCAGAATCAGCAGTTTACTGAGGCTTAAGCAACGTAGCCAGACCCCATCTCAGGAGGAAAACATAAAAATGGCTAGGGATATGGTTCAGTGGTTGAGTGCCTCTAGGTTCAGCCCCCAGTGTTTTTTTTTGTTGTTGTTTGTTTGTTTGTTTTTAATATTTATTTATTTGCTTTAGTTGTACACAATGCAATGCATTTATGTTTACGTGGTGCTGAGGATCGAACCCGGGCAGCGCACGTGCTAGGCGAACGCTCTACCGCTGAGCCACAACCCCAGCCCCAGCCCCCAGTGTTTTAAAAAAAAAAGAAAGAAAAGCCTGACTCAGGCATGTAGTGATCTTGAACTTACTATTTATAAATCAATCACAGTGTAGTCAGAAATAATTCTATTTTAAAGTCAGGTCCATTAGGTGCTGAGAGGAATTACAGTAGGACCATCTGTATCCCTCCCATATTGTTCATTCAGTATTTCCCCTAAATACAAATCTCTTAGCTCTCACAGAAGATTTTCACAAAAGTTAAAATGTGGCAGTGGTGGCCCGAATCACTGTCTGATAACCAGGAATGCCCGCTTGGTTGAGAGGCACTTCTTGGATTTGGCCTTGCGAATCTACCTGCAAACGTCAGCCACATAAAGAACCCTCAGGATGTACCCGATTCATGACTGAGGCTTGTGTAAAAAAGGAGGAAACCTCTACACTCACTGTGACCGCAGAAACTATCATAATTTATATTATTGGCAAGAAAAAGATTTACGTACATATTTAACGTCATAAATTCATAAGGTTTTCAGGTAATGTAAGCACAACTTTTTTAAAAAATGAAATTAAAAAGGATAGCCTACAGTCATTTTCATATGAATACACAGAATATTTAAATTAATACATTATACCCTCTGGAACTTTAATATAGTGAGTTTCATATGACTTAGAGGTACAGATTCTCACTATAGCTTCTGAATTTCATACCAGGCAAACACATCATCCATTCAAAAAATGCATTCAAAATTCTCATGTCATATGTACAAGCTAACTTGATGAAGGTTAAGGACATAAGAAACCCATGAAAGTTCTAAAGAAAATAATGACATTCTTATAGGATAGGAAAGACCTTTCTGAAGGCAAAAATATAAAACAACAATCAATAGAATTTACTAATTTTTAAATTTTCAATACAGCAAAAAATGCTATAACCAAAGCAATATATTAATAAGGAAGCTGGAAATTTTTTAAATGCCTATCATCATAGGTGTGTGCATGAATATGTGCACAAATGACAGTTGCACACCAAGAGACACAAATACTCCAATAGAAAAATGGGCGAGGGATCTGAACAGGGAATTCACACCACACCAAGTGTGAGAAGAAGCTGACCTCACAGGAAATCACAGAAGCAGGATTCCTCCAGAGACTTTGCCTGGCAAATTACCAGCTTTTCCTTGGAGTGGAGCCAGGTATTAAGTAAAGGTGTGGAAATGCAGAGGACGATGCAGGACCTTCCGCTTCCCTGGAGGGCAACGTGCAGGAAATGTCAAAGTCCTTGCAAGTGTAGGCCTTTACCTAGGAATTCCCTCTGTGGGGACTTAAGGACATCCTGAGCAGTGTCCAGGGACACTCAAACACGCATAGTGGGGTTGTTTCATGCTAACAGAAGAGGGAAACAGATGCGGAAGGGACAGAACTGGGATCCTAACTGAAGGCTCCTGGCTTCAGGCAGCAGGGTGCTCAACACCAAGCCTGGGTCCTCTTACTATGGACGCACCTTTGGTCCAAATTCCCAGAGTTCTTAAGTTTAAAAAATAAATTGTACTTTTGGCTGTAATAGCAAGTTGTACCGGTATGTTTCCTATCATATTAAGAAGTTAACGTAACTCGAGTTAAGTTGATAGTAAAGGGAAGTCAAATATGTGAAAGTTTCCTTATTTTGTCTATTTATTGGCTACTGGTGATTGAACCCAAAATACTTTACCACTGAGCCACATCCCCAGGCTTGTTTGTTTGTTTTTAGACAGGCTCTAACTTGCGTAGGACCTTGCTAAGTTGCTGAGGGTGGCCTTTTGCTGTCTTCCTGCTTCAGCCTCCAAGTCACTGGAATTACAGGCATGTGCCACCAGGCCTGGCTAAAAGTTTCTAAGTTTTAATTCAGCATTTACTCATTGAACAGCAGATAAACTTGTAAATCAGTAGAACAACAGAACAGCTTCTGAGTGGAAGTTTGAGGCTGGTTATTTTTAAATATATTACCAATGATATCACTAAACTTCATAAACTGAAAACACATTTTGCAATAATATATTTGTCATATTCACATTTCAATTAAATTATGCCTTTGTTCAAACTACATAAGCCCGAGTTTGCAGTCCAAAGAATGCAGCTTCAAAGAATTCAATGACGTCAGCCGGTCATACTGCAGCTATTTTCTTCAGGGTGGCAGACCCTGGAAGATGAGGCTAGTGCATTCTGTCTTCCAATAGACCATGTAATCATTAGACTGCTGCTGTTGTCCACCATCAAGAGGACACGAAAGTCAAAGGACTTGCCTGTTTCATTGACTTCACTACCAAGAAATTGGTGCTGCTTACTAGGACCAGGAAAATGCTTGCTGTAACAAGAGGCTCTGTGTTTTGAAAATGGAGCTACCTAACTGAACACATATCAACTATATGAAAAGCTCTGTAATTATGTAATTCGCAAAATGTTCCATATTGTAAATGATAACACTTTCTACCACCTATACTGAGGGAGTTCCTGACATATGCTCAACACAACTTTGTCTTCACTCACTTGAAAATAATGTGGTGCAAAGAATATTTGTAACCTTCATGAAAACATAAGAAACTTCGTAATATAATACAAAATATTTTCAACCTTGAGTTTTACAAATCTGAGGTTTGCCTTCAACCCAGGAGGGAGACGCATCAAGCAGATGGGCAAGTGTGTTTTTTAGTCTCCGAGCATAATATTATGAGTGACAAAGTCCGCTAATTATGAAGTGTGTCAGTAATTAACAGTACCTGGCATGTTAGAGAGCACTGAGGCCAGCGCTACTCAAGGCCCTCTGTTCACAGTTCCCTATTTATGGCCAGCCTGATTCTGTCCCCAGGTAAGTGAAAAGCATTCCCGTGATTGCCACCAGCACAAGGGCAGCCCCTTCTATGTGACAGGAAGTCGGCTGTTCCACTGAATTTGCTTTTGTTCTGACAAGATCACTATGTGTGGCTCTGACTGGCAGGATGCTGAACAGATCTGCACAATGTCACCAAGACACACCAGGTCTGCCTATGTACCTGCTGCACCACAAACCACAGCATCCTGAGGCCAATCCCAGGCTGTGGCCCTTCTCCCAGCCCAAGGTTTCCTCTTTGTTGTCGAGGCCTCTCCCGCAGCCCTACATGCCCCTCACCCTAACCCTGCACCACCTTCCCTTGCGCCACCTCTTCAGCACCCAGGGAGCTGGACCAATGTGCATGCACAGGTGGCAGAGCCAGGTGTAAACCTCCACCTGGAACAGCAGGTAGAGGGGCCTTGTGCAACCAGCAGGTGCACTGCACAAGGCAGTGGCGGTGCCATGAAAGCTTTGCCTGCAGCCCTGCTGAGGAGCCCTCCAGGAAGCCTGTTGCACTGCCTCGCTGTTCTCAACAGAACCCAACCAGGCCTCCAGTCTGCACTGCCTGCCTTTTCCCATTCTTACCACACAGGGCGCAGAAGAACCCTCGCTGATGGGTAGCATCAGCGGGTCCTCCACCTTTCCAGAGCAAAGCATAAAACCCAGCACACGCTGAAGCATTCTCTTCTCTGAAAACTGGGAACGGTCATGGTATCCTGCTGAGCACCCATTAATGCCCTCCCACCATAACTATATCTGATGACCAGCTGTTGGAGTACTGGGGGGCAGTGCTTTGCCTAAGAGCACTGAGGGTCTGATTTTGTCTGTACACAGCCAGCAACTCACATCAATCAGCAAACAAACACAGTCACCAAAGGGCTAGCACAGAGCAGCTCTTCACTCAGTACTTTCATGACAGGGGTGTTGTTTGATCATCTTTTGTTTGTTCTGTTTTTTATTTTTAGTTGTAGAGGGACACAATACTTTTATTTTTGTGTGCTGCTGAGGATCGAACCCAGTGCCTCGCAAAGTGCTAGCCAAGTGCTCTACCACTGAGCCACAACCCCAGCCCCTTGCCTCATTATTAAAGCTAAAAAAAAAAAAAAAAAAAAAAAAAAAAAAAAAAAAAAAAAAATCAGGAAAATGCTAAAGTTAGGCAAACCTATGTATCAACTGGGCCCCCAAAAGGGGTACAGTGTGACTTGCAGAGAGCCATCATAACAGAATAAAAAATGCAATAGGTTAGAAGGCCAAAGTGGAAAAGATTAGCAAAATGAACAGATTCCCAAATACATGGAACATATCTAACCACACCCCCCAAAAAAGGATGAGCTCCTCTGGCTGCTCGTCCTTCTACCATCTCACCTGATGCTCTGACCCATCCTGCCGCAGCGTCCCATCTCAGCTCTCCCATGGCACAGCCCAGGCAGAGGCAGCACATAAGCAAAACCAGGTGACTCGTACAAACTCAAACAGAAGCTAAGTGGAACCCTGGCCTCAAATCTGGGTTTCCTAAAGTCGATTTCAGCATTTTTGTGCTCTCCCTGGTGCAGGAATGTCCCATAGGACTCAGGAATGACTCAACCACACAATTCAACTTGAGAAATTAAGATGAAAGGTGACATCTTAGCAAAGGGAGTTATTTTCTGAATACCATTCCAGGTTAAACCTTCAGTGGGGACTTTCCATCCTAGCAACTTAAAACACATTCTGAATTTGTCAGCAGCTCTGGCATCCACCACCCTTGGTGCCACTCAAACCCACTCATTTAGTTCAGTGTATGACCATACCATGTGTGCTATCACACTGTCCTTTTATCCTAAAAGCCCCTGGGAGGGCACTACACACCCACAACCTACAACAAAACCTAAGCAGAACATGCCAAAGTTCAAAGCTTGTAACTGGCCTCCAGGGACACTGTCCCTAGATCTAGGCTGTTTTGTCCTCACTTTCAACTAGTGGAGGTGGGAGGAGCATCAGACACCTCAGAAAACCCTTCTGGCCCAGAAACCCAGCACTGCAGAAAGGTCAGGGTAGCTCTGAGAGTTCTCTGTGTTGAGTTTTGGGAGCAGTTCAGCTTTCAAAGACCCCATCTGCCAATGTTTGTGTGCATCATTCCTTCCTCCTATGATTCACATGACCTTGAACTTGTGCTGTGTATTCAGGAGGGGTCAGCTTCACCATTAGCTCCTTCTTTCCCCTCCAAAGACACCACTGGGAGCCCAGTCAGGGTGAAAAAACTCCCTTTGACATAACTCTTCATTCTCCCAGAGGAGTGAGGAAGAGGAAAAAGAAAAATCCACAGCATTTTAAGAACTGAGGCAAAGATCAACTCAATTTATCATTTAGATCCAAATCTTTGTAGACCTACAAAGTGAAAAACACTCTTAAGAATCACACTGCAGCATGCATAATGTTGATCAAGAGGAGTACCACTGAGCATGCTTACATAGGCACTGAGCAGCTTCACAGAGGCGCACATAAAACAAAAATTGAAAAATCAACCCTTAAAAGTATTTTTTCTTTTAAATAGGAAACATTAGTGCTGTTCTGTTATGTTGCTGCAGCTGTACCACTCTCTTAGAGCAATGGCAACCCAGAGAAAACAAAATACAGTCAAAGGAGCCAAAGTTAGGGACCGTGATCCTGACAGGAGGAGCAGCAGAACTTGGAAACAAAAACAAACTACTGTGTATTTCAGCTACATAGTACATCTAAAACCCATACCAATGACTCTTTGTCTTTTTTTTTTTTTTTTTCCTAGCCCCAAACCTCATTGTTAATCTGACAAAATACATACACACCCTTTTGTCAACAACCACAATCAATCAAAAATCCTTGCAAACCACCAGCAGATGGTCAGAGCCCCTGCAGGACCTTCTCTGGAGCCCAGGCACTGCGACCCCTGCAATTTTCTGTGGCAACACCAAGCACAGCACCTGCCTCCAGGTGGTCAGAAGGCTGACGAACGTCTGTCAGTGGTCAAGTGACGGATGAATGATGGTCACAAAGAACAGTCTGGTTGGCTCAGGAAATGGTGCAGCTTGCTCCTGAAGGAACCCACACGTGGGTGAAGGACACCATCACATGCGGAAACCATAAAGGCAAAATGTAGCCTTTGAAAAGGAGCCAATCACTAAACCTCACTTGAGTGTTCCCAGTGAAACTTCTACTTTCAGAGAGAGCACCTTTAGAGGAGGTCCAGAATGATTTTTAAAACTCAGAACTTCAAAGCCTATGTTATCATTGATAGTTAAGGGCAGCTACATTGCCTCAACTTTATTCCCAATTAGTGTGAAGCCAGTAAAAAACGCTTTTAAACCACTTGGAATAGCTTTTGTTCCCGAGTTTCAGAGTGCGTGAAGTCAGGTCTAACACCCACCTGTACCTTACTTTTCTGTAGGTAGGATGTGATGAAAGTGGCAGATGGTGATTTTAACTTTTGTCATACTTCACTGTTAACCCGACAGAACACGTGCCTACCCTGTTTCTGCACTTGGGTATGGGAGAACATAAAGATCACCTCCCGCCTTCCCTCTAAATAGTTCAATCCTGGGCTCAGCCTCTTTAATTTTTCCCTGCTTTTCTTTACAAATCAATCATCTCCCTCTCGTGTATTTCTACTTCTGCCAAGGAGTATTGTATTAGTTTTACTTGTTCCTTCTTCTCCCACATAGGAAACAGGACTCTAATTACACATGTGTTCTTTGGCTTTTTTGACTAATGTTTTGTTCCTTTTGCATTCTTGATATTTTCCAAATACATTCATTTGTTATTTCCACAAGTGATTTCATTTTGTATGTGTTCATCATGTACGTTTCAAAATTTGGAACAACAAAATACAATCGCTAAAACTGTTAACACTTTTTTTTTTTCTTTAAGTCTCCAATGACCTTGTGGTTTATTTAACTGATAGTCCATTATTCCAGCTTAGACGATAAGGATTCCCATGAAGATTAAAAGGAAGCAAGCAAGCAAGCAAGCCATCAGCCCTGCCGTGTCCTCCTCCTCTGATCCACCTCAACAGCCGGAAATGTGAGCTGAGCCCCTAACTCTCCTGCAAGTACACATTTCCCCTGGTGACTCTCACCCAAATCTGAGGCTGTAGACACCCTAAAGTAACCTGAGGACCTCCAGTCTGTCACCAGCCCCGGGCTCTTCTTAGCATTCCCAGCATCACCTAGCTGCTTCTTTGACCCTTCACCTGGATGTCACAAACAGAACACATCCCAACAGAACTTGCCTTATTAATGAGTCTTCCTCACCCCAGCTGGCTCCTCCCGTTTTCTTCACCTCAACAACATGCGCAGATCCGAAAACCTCAATTCTTCTTTTTCCCTCTCCTCTCAAATCCAGATGACAAAAGCTGTGAATCCAACTACTTCTATTGCCTCTACCATCGTCCTATTTTGAGTTTCTGCCACCTCCTGACTCTCCAGCCCCCTCCTCAGGCAGCAATAAGAAACAGAGTCATGTAATGCCCTTGCTTGCAATCACCCAACGACACCCACTGAACTTAAGCACCAAACTTCTCATTCCAGCATCAAGGACCTCGGTGACCAGCAGCTTCTCTCGTTCTCACACCACTTGCCCCTTCACCCACTGACGCCAACCTCTCTGGCCTCTGTCCTTTGAACTGTCCATGCCCATTCTTGCCTTCCCATCCCTGCACTCTCTACCCTGGTATGATCTCAGTGGCAAGGTAGGTCTCCAGAACCTGTGTCCTCAGCTGCTCCCTATTCCTCTATACAACAAGCTGACCCTCTCAGTCAACTCTAGGCCTTGAATGACAGCGAGATTCCAGGAAAGCAATTTCTGCTACGGGCTTTTAAGAGATAACCTTGAAAATGTAAATCCAACAAGACAAAAAATTATTATTCATAGCATCAGAACTTCCTAGATTAATTACTTGAGTGTTTACTTCTTATTTTTTAAAATATTCCGGCGGCCAATCAAGCATTTTTTTTTTCATAGCTGTTTTCTAATGGAATATTTCAAAAATATGAAACATACAGAAATTCCATAACAACCATGTTCTAAGACCCAGCTAAAAAGTAAATCATTGAATACAGAGTTGAAGCCACTGTGTACCAGAACCGATTTCATTCTGCCTGGCCTTCTGTAAGAGGAGTAACCATTCTGCTGAGTGTAGAGTTATCTATCACTGGTGGGAACTTACTCAGAATTCTGCTACGTGTAAGCTAATGGCTTAAATAGAATTATTTTGAATATTTTAACATGACATAAATGCTATCATGCTGTATACATCCATCTGCAATTTGATTTATTTTTGCACACAAGTCAGTTCCTGGAGTTGACTGTGCTCATGATTTTCCTGGGTGCAATGCAGCATCACTTGAATACATTGTAACTTAATTAGCAATTTCTCCACTGATGAACATTTAAAGATCTTCTGCTGGTTGCCTGGTTTGTGTTTCAAGTGGAATTCATCTTTTACTTCAATTGTAGCTTCACAGCAAAACCTAACAGAAGGTACAGAGTCCTCACTGACTTCCTGCCTTCACCATATGCAGTGCCCCATTATCAATACCCCTCAGGAACTGACATTTGTTGCAGCCAATGAACCTACATTTGAACCTGAGTGACAGCATCAGTGCATGTTTGAAATGCTAGCAAGATCATTAGCAAGATCATTTGTATATAATGTAAACACCATAACTGAACAAACAGTTCCATTCTGGCCCAATGTAATAATCTGCCAAAAAAAAAAAAAAAAAACCAGATATCCTTATAATTCTTCTGATCGATCAGGATGCCATTTAAGTCCGAAATTGCTTATCCTGCACAGGCTAAATATTCTGATGGTATTTTCCTTCAGCCAGAACTACCACCCATTTTGTCTTCCTCTTAAAATATTAGCAAATAAATAATAAATTATGTAACTAAAATACAAGAACACTGACAAATATGCTTATTGATAATTTATCTTCTTTTTCAACACCATTGGTCTTCCTTTTGCCTTCATTCTGCACAAGTGAAAATCCTGTGAAAGCTAAAATGAATAAAGAAAATAATGATGCTAATATTTTCCTAGAATTGTACTTTGTTTCAGTTCAATTTCACTGGAAACACATTGATGTTTAAGATGTTTTGTAAACTTTGTCTTTCAAGTGAGCCTTTCTTACATCATCTAGCATTTATCTTATACTGACATTTTTATTATTCAAAAATTCTCACTTGAACAAGAGGAGCCGTTCATCTGGAATAGCACAACTATTATGCATCATTAATATGCTAGTACATTATTTATGGTGGTGAATAATATCCTGAGATGAGAAGTCACTGAAGATAAAATATTCTCTATCATGTCCCATGATGGCAAGAAATACTGCTAATTAAAGTAAGGCCACAGAAGTGGGAAGAAATGGAAAGAGGTCTCACATGGCTGTGAAGAACTTCACAGGGCCAATGTCTTTTCTGGAAGCCTGGTAAAAATCAACTACATTGTTCTAACACACCATGGCTATGGAGCAGTCTTACAAACACAGAATCACTTAACTTTTAAAATGAAACAAATCTTCAAGATCCTACCATGTTTATGTCCTGAAACCACAAATGTCAGAAAACTACACTTGTCACAATAAGGTCATTAAATAAGAATGGTGCTTCTTTTTAGTCTCATTTCCTTTTTGGGGGGGTGGGGGGTGGGGGGGGTATTACATGACTCTTGATCTATCTGTCACATTGGTACAGAACAGAGCTTCCCAAACTCTTCCCCTATGGAGCCCTGGTTTTCCATGAGCTTCCCTGCTGCATTCTACGGTCTTTTCCAGTTTTGCAATTTTTCCTGCACTTTTAAATTTCTATGATAATCCTTTTAAGGCACTTAAAAACTGTTTGTATAGCCATCTAGTAGAATTTGGATTGGATTGAGCACAGAATCAGATATTTTGGGGTTTTTGAAGTGTACATGGCCCTGAGTTTTAGATCCTCTGAAAAAAGGTGAGGTTCAACAGCATAGAGCCTCTTATGAAATGATTGGTATTAACCACTGCTTGTTATGATCCACTGCACCTGGTCGTCGACTTACAAGCCAAGTAAATTAGTCCCAAGGAAACCATCAAACTAACTATAATCCTTCACAGAACTATGTAGGCAGTTAAATTTAGCCCATTCTTCTTTTGATCAGTTGGTTTCAATAAACAGCCCCAAACCTTAAAGAGGGAGCTCAAACTAGTCTGGTTCATTTGAGTTTATTACAGTTATTCTACTCTACCTGTAAAAAGTTAAAAAGAAAAATCCACACAGAACATTTATCTTAAAATTGTTAATACATTAAGCATGATTAGAAAGATTTAATATCAACTATGAGTCATTTCTTAATGTAACTCAACTTAAAATCCTAGAATAAACTGAACACTACCAAAGGAACACAAGGTTAACCAGCAATTACCCCACTTATTCAAATATCTTACTGATCATAAAGTGATTATAAGTGAAAAGCAGAGAGGAAGACACATACTGTGCTATGCCCTGGCGGAGCCCGGTACGAGGGGCTGCATCAGCCAGGACTGGGATTTTTCCACCTTAATGGCTGTTTACAGCAAAGCTAGCCAGCCCAGTCCACATTCACATTACCCTCATTAGAGTCAAATGGTGCACAGTGTGGAGGTTTACTTCTAGAAAGGTGTGCCCAACAGGAAAACAGGGTTGCAAAATGTCAACACCAGCCCCTCAGGAATTCAAATGCATTCATTGAGTTATTTATTCTTCAGAATGAAATATTCATGATTTTATTTTACCATATTCTCTCCCAACTTTATCAGATTTTTAACTGCAGTAATGAAACCAATATAAATAAGGTAAAATTATATTTCCTATTCCAAGAGCAAAGGTCTCTGGGACTAAAACATGATTTTCAGTATGAAGACAAATATCTTCACGTAACCCTTTGATCCAATTTGAGCTTTAAAAACATACCCCAAAGAAAAACAAAAACAGCACTTCAAATCTGCAATCCTCATTCATTAATGAGGATGTATCATTTTAACACATACATGGAAAATTACTTGATTAACACATGCACATGTAATTTAAATATAATCTACTAATAATGTTCCTGTCAAAAATAGCAAGTATGAGTAACACTGAAATTTAATGACTATGTGGGCAAATGATTGGCCTTAGACTATTATTGGTATCCTATCTTAATGAAAACTTGAGTTTCTGTGTATGTTGTGTGTAACATCTACATTCCAATATCTACGAAGGCTACTTTAACGTTGAATATACGAAAGCTACTGTTAAATTGATTTTGTAACCTTTTTCTTCATGGATTTCTCTCACAAACCCATTTTCGTAGTTCATTCCTTCTTTCTAGACTGTTAGATAATCAAATCATCCACTACTAGAAATAGTTTTACCTTTTCATCTCCAATATTCAGTCTCTATTGTGTGGGCTTGTGCTTACACACACACACACACACACAAACAAAAGATTAAAATATACTCCCGATTTACACCTGACTACCACTAGTGCTTCCTTTAAGCAAGGTGTCCACTTTTGAAATGAAGTGTGTGTCCATTTACATGCACCTCACTGTGCACTTGTAACATATTAAATGGATATTATCAATTGCTCTTCTGGTATTTTTTTTTTTAATGTAAACAGGACTCGAATTTTGACTAGTACCTTTTCCCATCTAAGGAAAAGTTTAAGGGATTTTTTCTCTTCATCTCTGTTAATGCTGAGAATTATATAAACAGATTTGCAGTACGGAGCTACACCCTGAATTCCCAAACTTGACTGGTTACGACACAGATTTTAATGCAACACTGGTTTATTTAAAAGACACTTTATCTCAGATTTGTGGATCAATGTGAAATTAATCTATAGATTCTATGTGCACAATCATTTTTCAGATTTTGAAATCCATGTTATACTAGATAATGTGGAACATTTGTTTATTCTAAAGTTTATCAGCTTATGCTGTGGAATAATTTAAGTAGCACAGGTAAATAGGGGTTATTTAACTCTGGTGCATAACCTGTTGGAGAACTCGTTCACATTTTATTTTGTGGTAATCTGTTTGGAGTTTCTGCAGAAAATTTAATATTTCTAGAAAATTATTCATTTCATCAACAGTTTGAAATTCATTTGCATGTAATTAGGCAAATGACCCCGATTTAATTTCCTCTAATCCATTATCCTTCCTTGACCCATATGTAACTTTTAATATTTGAACATCTGTCCCTTCTTCCTTTTTGATCAGTGGTTTAGCCACTTTTTTTTCCCCTCAAAGAAAAAAGTTTTAAGATTAACTATTATCTTTATTAGTTCCCTCCTGCTTACTTTTGCTTACTTTGTTGCCCTTTTTCTAGTTTTCTATTTTAATACATTTTTTACTTTTAATATATGCATTTAATTCTATAATTTACTTTAGCTTTATCTCACATGTTCTACAATACCATGTATTTGTTACGATGTTCAAGAAACTCTTGTATTTTGTTTTACATTTCTCCCTTGACCCAAGATGTATTTAATATTGTACTTTCTCATTTTTAGGTAGAAAAGTCTTTTTCGTATTTGCGGGGGGTGGTGGTTTTCAGGAGAAGTGGTGGGATTTTTGTCTAATTAATTTCTAAATTTTATTCCTTTCCCATCATGTTCATATTATTGCTACTCCAGAGTTTACAAAGATTTTCTTTGTGGCCTAAAATACAGTCACTAGCCCCACTGCTACCTGTGAACTTTCAGGGAACTCACCTTCCGTTTCTGAGGTTCAGATGTTGACACGTCTCAGAGATCAATGTCACGTTAATGCTGAGCACCTCATTTTTTTCCAGTTCAAATAAGTCATAGCTCGTTAATGTTCCATCTTTCCTTACAACTCCCGAGTCTCTTCGTAAAAGTTGTTGCTGTCATGAGCCATAACTATTGTCTTGAGAGGTGTACCCTTCTAGCATCCTAAAATAATCTTTCTCAAAGTTTTTAAGTTAAAAACTTGACAAAGGAGGAGACTCAAACAATGGCTTTCATTTTACTCACATTTCATGGTATGAATTTGATACTTTTCTATCCTTTAATTTTGACCTTTCTGAATCCCCGTGTTTTCAAGTTTAGCTTTGTGAAGCCTAAACTTCTCGTTCTTTAATAGGTAAGGTTAAGCCCACTTACCGTTATTTGTATGATCAATATATTTTGGTTTCAATTCTTACATTTTTTAAGTCTCAATTCTTACATTTTTTAAACTCATTGTACTTTAAAAGACTAAATAGATCATTTCACTTTTATTTAAAACGGTCTTGTTCATTATATTTAAAATAATACATGTATTATGTGCCTCATTCACGGAATGAATACAAGCAGTGAAGGTACAAATATCTTTTGTTGAGGAATTAAATATTGGTTTCTCTCATATCAGTATCTTCAAATAATACCCTCAGGTCCCGATGTTTTTGGTTACTACCTTATCAGTTCTACGAGCAATACTGAAACTAGTGACTCCTCACTTCACCCTTCTCTTCCAGCTGAATTTCCACCATTTGCTCAGGACCCATAAGGTAATCAGAAAGTTGAGGGTAGTTGTTCTAAACTCTCCCCACCTTCCTTCTACTTCTTGGTGGCTGCGCTGACTGCAGCCTCAGAGCACAGAGACATCCCTGTATCCTTCTCTCTCCTACATGGTGGGCTGGTCTCCATGCCTGCTCTCTCTACAGCAAATCCCTACTGGACAGCTCACTGAAACACCATTTCTACTTGGGTCCACGTCCTTAACTGTTGGGGAACTTGGTTGACATATTTCATAAGTTCAAGAAAAGATAATCCATTACTGCATTTTCTTTCGGTAGAAAGCATGGTCATTAAAAAGGCAGATAACAAATGGACTTCCTTCCCTTTAACATGACTTGTATTTTTGTCTGAATTCAAAGGATTTGTTTTTCCCCTTTAAAAAGTTCACCGCTTTACAACACTGCTTTGGTTCTGAGATTCCCACCCCACGTGCTTGCTCCTGGCCCTCCCGACCTGTGGTCTCAGGCACGAGGGGCGGCGCCATTCACAATTCTCCCCTATTCAAACTGAATTTTTGAGATGAAATCTGATTCCCTGCTTTTGCAGGCAACTAACACCGGAATTTCTCTGTAGGGTTTACATAAGAAACAGTCCCCTGCAGTGGAGAGGCCATAGAGCTTTCGTCAGCACACATGGCCTCCAGTGTTGCAGAAGACACAGAAGCTCACCCTCAAATTTCTTCTTTCTCGGTTGATAAACACCAAGAACAAAATCCACAGACCACAGTGAGAAAGGCAAGCCTAGGATTTACTGAGGGGCATAAGCACGAGCAGCAGACACACAGTAATCTCTTAAAAACTCCCGGATTTGCTGGCCTAGGGGTTTATATACCACTGGGTTCACTGCTATTGGTCCAAACTTATGCTAATTAGGGTTTGGAAATGTACTAACGCTATTGGTCAACTCTGGAGTCCCAACTTCCAATCAGCTCTGCCCACTTCCATTTTCCCAGGGCAAGTCTAGGAAGTTGAGGCTCTCTCTGGGGCTGCTGCAGGGAGCAGGCCTCTGCAGCAGGCCTTGATGGGGCAACCAGGCCTGGCCACGCAAGGGTGACAGGTCTGGACAGCTCGGCTGCAGCACCTCAGGACCCCCAGCCGGCAAGGCGGGCTCCATGCTGCCACAGGTTCTGCTTGCCGCCCTCAGCTGCCGCTGCTCAGCTGCAGTGGGAACCAGGAGCATGTCACTGTGACTGCTCCTAACACGTCCTCCTGGGTCTTTCTCACTTACTCTTCATTCCCTTTGGATTTCTTAAGGTTTTCACTTTTTCATTTTCTTTTTTGATGACATTACCCGTAGGTTCGTATGCTCTGGCATCCCATCAAGATCAGTCTCCACTGCTAAAATTAGGTTTTCTTTAATTTATAATTTACTCCTGTTGTCTTTCAGCTATCTTCCAGTGTTATTACTCATCTTATTTCAAGTTTATAATTTATGTTATTCTTTCATGTTGTCTCTCTGAATTTTCCTTTAGCCTATTTTGAAACACAGTTCACAACCTTGTTTATCTGGTAAAACTTTACTGCCTGTAGATATTGTTCTGTACCTTACTCTTTTACATCTAAACTTATATAATTATTTTATATATAATTTACATATATAAGTGTATATAAATTGGATTACTGCATTTATATTTTAAATTATACGTGATTATATAGTTATATAGGCATTACTAAATTATAGTATCCATAGGCAATAAAGGAATGCGAAGTGCATAAAAATTGAGGTGCCACTTTCTGTACTCTTAACAGAGGCAGCCTAGCTGCATTAGAGCTCCTGGATCCACGGTTTTTTTCCTTAGTAGGAGAAATGGGGCCTCTTCTTGCTTCATGGGTTCTATCAGCTCTGCCCCTCCCCCTGTGACTTCTGCCTGGTCCTTCTCTATCCTTGCCCCCCCCCCCCAGATTCTATTCCCAACAATCCCCACACCCAGCATGGCTTTGTCCTGGAAGGGAACTTTATTTGGTTAGTTATGAAAGCCTACAGGACCAAGACTGCTTCAGAAACATCCGACCTGACTATAGTCTCCCCACCCCCAACCCCACCATTTGCTTTAAGTCTGGGGTTTTACCATCTTTGTGGCTGTGTCTTCTTTTACATGGTGATTGAAAAAGACTAAGAACTCTGCCTCCCTGGTAACTTCTCATTTCTGACTTAATCTTTAATAATGATAAGGTACATTAGTCTCAAGGTCACTAATTCCTAAAAATCAAGAAGCCCAACTTCTTAGTTGTAAAATACAGAGACAAAGATGAGAAGTCACTAATTACAGAGGCACAGAGTAAATACCCATAGTTATGAATTAGGAATAACTGATCCTCAGATTTAAATGTTTATATTTTCTCAGGACCATTGATACTGTAATTATGAACCATTCACTTGCAGGCAAAGATCATTCTGAAAAGTGACAGTTAAACAGTTCTGTAGCTTGAGGTATTCCTAGGACTGTTTCTGGAGCCATACATAATTTACAGTATCTGACTAGTTATTCCCAATAATTATTCTGTTCTTTCTACCTTCGTGATAAATATAGGAGACACCAATTTGAAAAAAAAAATTTAAAGGCAACATTCTACTTTCAACAAATATCAAATCCAGATACATCCGTATGAAGTAAGCTCTACCCAGATTTACATATTGAAAACATGAACTGAGATATACACTTTTGACAGTTATTACAGAAAATTGAAAGTCTTAGAAAGAAATATATTGTGGGACCCTCCTTTTTCAGCCCCAAGCCTCTTTTTAGTTTAACAACAATATAATCAGCCTAAAGACTATTGGTTCCCTTTCAAACTTAATAATCCATTAAATTTCATTAGTTCAATACAATGTGTTTGGATAATAGATAGATGAAATGTCTGGTCCTCAGGGGTGCAGAGGGACATGTGGCCTGGGAGCGGCATCCCTGTGCACTCAGCATGGACCCTAGTGCAGTTTACCTATCTACACCAGAAAGCCCATCATGGAAGTCAACAAACCACTGAAACATGTAACTGCCAGGTGCAGTGGCACACACCTGTAATCCCAGCAGCTCAGGAGGCTGAGGCAGGAGGATTCCAAGTTCAAGGCCAGCCTCAGCAACTTAGTGAGACCTTGTCTCAAAATAAAAAAATAAAAGGTCCAATCCCTGGTACTTGAGAGAGAGAGAGAGAGAGAGAGAGAGAGAGAGAGAAACTATGGTGTTCAGAAAAAGTAACCCAGAAGAGAGTGTCTGAGACAGGCGTTGGGAGACCAGCAGTGTTCCAGCAGGCAGAGAAGTACAGGACGGGCATCCAAAGTCAGGTGGGCAAAAGGTAAAAGGAGATGTGAGACAAACTGATGGGGTGGGGGCAGGGGTGGGGGTTAGCAATCCAAGTGGCAAAGAGAAAAAGAGTACCTGTATTGTAAGAACTTTAAACAACTCCTCTGTTTTTTCTTGGCAGTTATCAGGGATTGAGCCAACAGCCTTACACATTGTAAGTGTTCTAGCCCTGAATCAGATCCCCAGCCCATGTAAGAACTTTAAAAACAGCCTTATATTCTAATTATCTCATGCCAAATATCAATTTTCAGATAAATCAGAAAAGTATAAGATAGCATGAAAATAACAAGTGTTAAAATACTCAGGTCACTAGGTCATCAGAGACAACTGTATGGTCAAGTGTCCTTGCCAGGAACAAGGCAGTTTAAGTGGATGACTAGTCCTAAGTCAATGCTTGACCATGAGGTGAAACACCCACTGTAGAATCCAGGATGTCTTGTTTAGCTTTGCAAACCAGCTCTTCAATCAGAGAACCAGGAGAACAGCAGCTAGTACAGTGTCCAGTATGAAATGGAAGGCCAGAAACCAGCTTAACTAAAGATGTCGGCCTGCTTCTAGCCACCACAGCCATACCAGAGACCACAGAGAAAATACACTGAAATGATTAATAATATTTTAAAGGAGTACATTTCACAACTGAACCTATCCCCCTTAAGTTGTACAAAGGCAATGTCCCATAAAAACCTTGTGAAATTGAAATAAATCTAAATAGGGCTATACGTTGCATAATGTGTTGCTACAAACTAATGATATTGTTACTTAGCACGAATTACTAGAATAAACCAAGGATACACATATACACGTTACTCAATATTATTTTACAGAACAACCAAAGAGGTTCAGTGGCAGACAGACTAAACCAAGGATGGGAAGCTCAAAAACCCAGGCACAAGCATGAGAAGCCTTCACTGGCCTGTTGCCTGAGGTCACCTTGAGCAGTTAAGCACAGACCTTGGCCTTCTCTAGCTCCCTTTGCTCATCTGCACAATGACGATGAAGACAATGACAGCTCATCTTCTTATTGGGACAATTAAATGCGACCATGCATGTCAAAATACTGTGTAATATACAAAGTGCTAAACAAACGAGTATTAAATTGACTGTTCTCTCATTGCTTTCCTACCCCCAGAGACACCCTCTCTTCCTCTCCTTCCCTCACTCCGTACAATCTGATCTATCAGCAGTCTGTCCTCACAGCGTGTTCCAGACCTACCCGCATTTCACCACTGCCAACTCTTCCAGTCACAGGAAGAGCTGGCTCCTACCGGGCTGCAACAGGCACCTCCCAATGAGCCTCTGCTACAGCCTAAAATCCATGTTGGAGCCAACATAATTTTTAAAATACTAAACCGAAAGCCACCACCCCTATGATCTCCCTTCACACTAGAAAGAAACCTGAACTCCTAATCATGCCCTGGAAGGCTGTCCAAGCCTGCTCCCTTGGAGGCCTCACCGGCTGCCACTAGCACTTTGTTCACGGTTCTTCAACAGTCTGCATGCGCACTCCTACCCACCTCGCGTTACCTGGTTCCTCCTTGTGGAAGGTTCCAGAACTTAGAACTGTTCATTCTCTCACTTGATTCTGGCCTGTTCAAATGTCACTAGCTCAGAAAGGCTTTCCTGAAATACTCTGTATGAAGACAAGTCTTCCTCTGCTCCTCTTTCTTTCCAGCCCTAACCATTCAGAAATTCCATCTCTTATTCATTTTTCCACTACAATAAACTTCACAGGACAAAAGCTTTGTCTAAACTTGTTAACAACTGTATTCCAGTTCTCTGTATCCAATAGAGGCTTACCTAAAAACTTCCATACTGAAGAGTGAAAGCATTTTTTAATTTTATGTGTTCCTCAGAAAATAATAGAGGGCTCATACATGCCAAGAATGAAACTTGACTGTGGGAACAGCCCCAAAGGCTTCACCTACCTTGGAATTGGAAGTGGACTCTAAGAAACAAAGTCTGTTGCCAAATCCTTCTGCTGCCAAACAGAGTTTCTGTTGTTCTTTGTGGATGGTTGCGGTACACTGCAGAACCACTTCATCATCCTGCAGAGGAGGAGAAACAGAAGAAAACATGAGATTGGACACCATTAGTCTAAATCAGGTCCAGAAGAACATGATTTTAGTGCATTTAAAAACCCTGAGCCAATCGTAAGAACTATCCAAAAATAAAATTACAGACTCAATTCCCGAAGCCCTTTTAATTTGCAAAAAGGTAACTCGTGGAAGAGAATGGGATTGCCATTCAAAGCAATCAATAGTTTCCTTGCTGTTATTACTGATCCCCACAGACAATACACATGGTAATAATAAAATATAGGATTTTCCTGTTAGTATTTTTTTTTTGGGGGGGGCGCGGTACTGGGGATTGAACTCAGGGGCACTCGAACACTGGGCCACACCCCCAGCCCTTTTTTATGTTTTATTAGAGACAGGGTCTCACTGAGTTGCTAAGTGCGTCACCATTGCTGAGGCTGGCTTTGAACTCGCGATCCTCCTACCTCAGCCTCCCAAGTGCTGGGATTACAGGCGTGCGCCACTGCACCCAGCTTCCTGTTAGTATTCTTCAGCACAATTTTAATCGTCAGAATTACCAAGAAGTTCTCTGACATTTTTCCAGGATATCAAGTATCATCAAGAATGGAATGGATTCCGATTGTGGCACACATGTCATCACACAGCAAACACAGGAAGTAAGTCGGTAACTGAATTTCTGGGTTCAAATTGACTGGAAAGTCTTAGCCATGCATTGGCTACTTGATCATATTTGAAATGATCCTGGGCTGCTTAAAAATCTACAGAGAGGCCATTTATCAGTTCGATCCTCTGAAATACAACACTAGCTTCCAAGTAATGAAGCAGGATTACAGGAAAAGCTGCACCCAGGGAAAGATGATAAAGGGGATGACAATAGAGACGGCGCAAGCGCTGCAAGCAACGCAGACGTGAGAACTCCCGGGATCTGAGGCCCATCCTCACTAGTGACACTGGCTCCTCGCCTCCGCCGGCCTCCTGGTCCCTGTGCAGAAGTGCAGCGGAGCAGTGGGACAGGCCTGGGTAGGTTGGAGCCCGGGTGGCCAACAGGCCCAGGGCCACCTGGAGCAGGCATGGCAGGCCTGAGGGGAGGCCGGCCAGTGCCAGGTGAGCCAGGACAAGCCTCTCCATCACCCAGCCACAGTCCAGCCTGCACTCTGTAGAGATGCCACTGCAGAAGCCACGCCACACCGTAGCTGCAGCGGCAGACCCCCACGGAGCATGTGCACTCAGTGACTTCAAGCTCCTGCTTGAAAATGCAAATAAGGGCAAATGTAAGTGAGATTCAGAGCTAACCAACAGCTTTAGTACATTCCCAAGCTCTAATTAGCATAAACTTGGACCAATGGCATTGGTACTTCTTCCAAATCCTAATTATATAAGTTTAGATCAATCACAGTGACCCAGGTGCTACGGGAACCCCTGGACTAACCCACAGCGGTGGAGAAAACCTGTTTGGGGGCCTTCTAGAATTCTGTTCTTGTTCTTCAGTAAATCCCAGGGTTATACCCACTCATCCCGATCTGTGGAGTCCATGCTTCAAATTCACAAGATAGGAACTTAGAAGAAGAAGAAGAAAGGCATGAGTTACTAGGGTCTGCTGCAACAGAAAGTCTGGTTTCACTAGGTTGTATGATATAGGCAAGGAAACTAATCTCTAAGGTGATGGTGAGGCAGAAAGTACTCAGACAAGGACATGCAGATAGCACTAAATAAATGGGAGATGTTAACAAATGCTCTCACTTTAATAGGTTCTAAATAGCAAGTGTCTAAGATATTTAACCATCTGTATTTTGAGATTTCAAACTCAAACACTTATAAGGAAATAAATATATTCATCAATCCTTTTAATTAGACTCAAAATGAAAAGGGACACAAGTATATCCAGAGGCTGCCTTCATCAAGGTAGAATAGCAGAGTGAAAGTGATGAGATGGAATTAATCACAAAAAAAAAAAAAGCTTGCTTTCTGCTTTTTAACTCAAAGAAAATACCACGTTAGAAAAGTGTGACTCTCGTTTGCATTTAAAACCCTTGTGACACTATGTGTTTGCTTTTATTTCCCTTACAGTAGAGCAATACTTCATAGCTCCCTTACAGCACCAGCCACAGGCAAAGCCCACTGTTTAACAACCACCTCCTAATTTTCCCTGCAGATGCTCATTAATTTTCAGTGAACATTTTCTTTGAAAAGTCGTTTGCTATAAAAAAAAAAAAAAAGCCTGATTTTCATATGAATACATGTGAATGTAAATTCATGTTTAGCATGGCCATAATAAAAAAAAAAAAAAAATCACAAAGTACTTTATGTAATCTGCAAGATAAAGACAAATGGTGTTTTTCGAATGTATAGTGTAACAAGAAAGAACCAGAAAAAGATGCGGGTGTGCTTGGTGCCGTACCACATCCCCAGGGCCCTATTTCCTGTCTCACTGGCCCTGTGGACCCAGCTCTGACACATCAATGACACTCTCGAGTAAAAGACTCTTTTTTCCGGATGCTAGAGACTATCCGAATACCATTTAGTAAATCATTCTTTTAGTGTACTAATTAAGGAGAGCTTGGGAATAAGAATCAGAGGACATGTCGCAAGTTGGGGATGGGTGAAAGCAGACCATAAACCTGGGGGACAAACAAGACAAGCCGTGCTACTAAGTAAGCTTTGATGCAAGAGAAGCACACTGTACTTCCCAGAAGCCTGGTGCGCCCGCCCTGGCTGTCACTCATTTAATCCTCACTGCACCCTGGGACACAAAGGCACCCACCCACACACACAGATGAGGAAAGCCAGGCTCAGAGTAGCTGCTTGCTCAGAGGGCTTAGCCTATGTGTTTCTAGGAACCAGGTCATTAAGCCTGCTCTGACAGTCATCAGCCCCTGGCTGCTGTGAGACACTGGGTTCATTTTTACCATGTTGTTGTGTGTGGGGGTGCGTCTCAATCTTGAGCCTGCATCCTACAACCCGCAGATCTTGCCAGAACACACTTTCTGATTCTGTAGGTCTTGGGTGGGACGGAGGCTATATTTCTAATGAATGATCAAGAACAAGGGCCACACCCTGAGGCTCTGGTATGCAAAATGGGTCCCAGAAAGGATATGGACCCCAGTAGATAGGAGTAGCCCTTACAGGAGTGTGGAAAGCATCAGAAAGAGCTGAATATTAAAGTAAGTCTGCTGGGGACATAGATCAGTGGCAGAGCACTTGCCTAGCATGTGCGAAGCCCTGGGTACTGTCCCCAGTACCACACTTTGGACAAAGTCAGTTTACATGGAAATGCTTATCAACTTGAAGTAAATACCAATTACATACAGAAGTGAATTCAAAAGCCGGGTGCGGTGGCACACACC
Organism: Tamias sibiricus; assembly: GCA_025594165.1. NCBI lineage: Eukaryota > Metazoa > Chordata > Mammalia > Rodentia > Sciuridae > Tamias > Tamias sibiricus. The sequence goes on from CM046669.1 coordinate 98,677,944, forward strand.
TGTCATCACAGCACTTGGGAGGCTGAGGCAGGAGGATCACAAGTTCAAAGCCAGCCTCAGCAATAGCGAGGCACTTAGCAACTCAGTGAGACCCTGTCTCTAATAAAATACAAAAAAGGGCTGGGGATGTGGCCCAGTGGTCGAGTGGCCCCGAGTTCAATCCCTGGTACCCCCCCCCCAAAAAAAAAGAGAAGTGAATTCAAACACATTAAACCACCCCCATCAAATCTGGGGAATTTTGAGACAGATTGAAGTTGCTGAGGCTGGCCTTGAACTTGACATCATGCTGACTCACTTATTCAGTGTCCCTTCAACCTAAGGCCTTAGCGTTGCCTACAGAGGGGCTGGCAAAGGCCCAACACTACATCTAGGAGATAGATCCCTGCTCAGCCCAGGAGACAGGCTACAATCACAGCTTTGAGTCACAGTTCAGCTTCGAATGGCAGAATTTAACCTGACATACAGCCTCTGCTCATTCACCTGGGAGCCCCTTGTATTCCACATTCCAGTAAGTGAAGGGTTCCCTTTTGACAGAAAGTAATAAATCCCAAATGCCTGCCGGGCCAAACACCAAAACACAAACTACAGCCAAGTCCCTCTACTTAGCCTCTCCACACATCTCCAGGATGACGGCCCTCGGACAGCACGCAGACCTGGCATTTCAGAGGTTTTCCTCTGCCCTGGGACCCACATGTGGCGAATCTGGGTATCATTAGCGCACATATGATGCAGATGGGGATGAAACCGCTCACGTTCTAGGCCTACCCAAAACAAAGACCAACACTGCCCAGTACTGACGAGATCCAGGAGCAGCCTGCTCAGTGAACAGAATAAAGACGTCATTAAGGGGGTAGTTCTTAGGTTGTAAGTCCTCTTCTGAATTAGTCTTTGCTACCTGCTTGAGGTGCAATCTCCTAATTCACACTGAGGATGGGGCTACTGGGGATTTAACCCAGGGGCAATTTATCACTGAGCCACATCCCCAGCCCATTTTATCTTGAGACAGGGTCTCAGTAAGTTGCTGAGGCTGGCCTTGACCTTGGAATCCTCCTGCCTTAGCCTCCCAAGTAGCTGGGATTACAAGTATTCACCACCACATTCGGCCCTAATTCACATTTCTTGCTTTCCCATCTGGTTACGTGTGCCACGGGGTATCTAAGGCTTGCACGTACGTGGTTACCATCATTCTTACCTTGGGAAAATGAAAAATACCCTTCAATATTCACCCTTCACTGTCCTTTGTTTTTTGAGTTCCTATGCCTCATGCTCTAGTCCCTTGCTAGGACAACACGTTTAGACTCGGATCACAAGAAATCAGGTCCGAACCCAAAATTCTACAAGAATAGATTTTACTCAGATTCTCATTTCACTTTTTAAATTTTCAAAACCTGTAATTAACCACGAACGACAAGCACGATGATGCATGTTAGGACTGGAACACGGAGCAGGCGCCTCAGGTGGGCTCTTCGTCTTGCAAATTCAGATGAAATCCATGGACACAGGGTAAGAGCCAAGTAACAAGATTAGCTTAATAGAGAGAAAGCAGAGCTCCCATCGAGAGGCCCCAGAGAGCGATGCCAACAGCTGTCTGTTGTCTGGGGGTTTTAAAGGCACATCTGATCGCCGAGAGCAGGTGTTTGGTGGGGTGAGGGATGCTGGCATAGACCAACCATGCTTTTTATTTATCTTTTGAATCTTAATTCAGGCCTCCTTTCAGGCATGAGCCTCCCCTGGTACACCAGGCTAGGCCAATTCTTTTGTCTTGTGTTCCTGCACCACTATGTTCTTTCCGTCAATTTACTTGGTCGGTCATTATGCACTCGTTTGTGTGCTCAGTGGTGTTTGATTATTGAGTCTATTTATTTCTTACAACTACAGCCCCAGTATCTAGCATACTTTCACCATACAAGAAGGCCTCAATAAGTACAAGTGGAATGAACGAATAAAATAACAAACAAATGGAACCACCGCATGACCCAGCTATACCACTCCTTGGCATGAATCCTAGAGAATTAAAGTCAGCACACTCCAGCGATGCATGCATCCCCACGTTCACAGTAACATAATTTGCAATAACCAAACTATAGAATCGGGCTAGGTGTCCATCAACGGGTGAATGGACAAAGAAAACGTGATGTATTATATACACCATCGAGTTTTATTCAGCTGTAAAGAACAAAATGATATCATTTGTAGGGAAATGAATTTGAGAACATCACATTAAGTGAAATAAGCCAGACTCAAAGTCATGGGTCATATGTTTTCTCTTTTGTGGAAGGTAGAAGAAAGCAGGGAGAGAGAGAAAGGGTTGGGTCTCATGAAAATAGAAGGAAGACCAGTAGAATAGAGAAAGAGGGATGGGAGAGCCTGGAGAGGGATGGGGAAGGAGCTGGGGTGGCATATGCAGGGTTCTGCTCCCTGTTGTAACCAGTAAACGTCAAACAGAAGGCATTCAACCTCTTCACGCTAACAGCCTAAAGCCTTTAAGAATTCAGGGATATGTTCAGTTACTGCCCCCAGCATCTCCCACCGCAGTTCTCTGCCAACTTTCCAAAGGATGTCTAACGCAAGGAACAGACTTCACAGACCCCGAGAGTGGTCAGTTACTTTCAGATAGGAATCACCTCTTCCCAGTGGCACAGAGCACACTCCACCCCTCTGTGCACATCCCCTGGTCTTAGCAGCTGTGTGAGAGCAGAGATGAGGCCGGTCACATGCCCCGGTACAACTCCACTGCCTAACACTGCACCCGGCAAGACTAACATACCACCGATACGACCGCAGATCCCAGTCTACCTGTGACTGTCCACAAATCCGTGCTGTCGTGCTGATGGATGGAGTCTCTTTTTAGAATTGCCAAGGTAAGAGCCTATTTAATTTCCAATTAAAGCTAGTATTGTATGACCCCAATAAGTGATTTCATGGTTTCATGGAGCCAGGAAATAGGGCAATTTTTGGAAGAAAATTACCAAGCATGTTAGCACTGTGACAAATTTTAACATATCATAAACATCCATAGCATCAATGTAAAACCCAACTGGGTCACTGGAAAAAGCAAGTGGACCCTTCTTTTCCTTATTTCCACATCAACATAGTAAAACTTTTATCACAACAATGCCGTTTGCATACAGACTCTAAGCCAATTGTTAATCTGATACTCTTCAAAGCTCTAGAGAAACTTAAGAACTCTGGCCATGACAAATCCCCTCACATGGTGCCAACTAATTGCTATACTTGCATTCCAAAAGGTCAGTCCACATTCACTTAATGTAACTGGTGTGCTCCCTGGGCTATGTCACGAGAACAGTTCCAGGGTTAGCCTTGACTCAAAAAGCTATTTTTCCAGAAGGTCAAACTCCAGTCCATAGAAACCAGATGCCCAGTGAGTATAAATGCTTTAGTGGAGACCTAAGGCAATCATATCGCCATCCATTTTAGACCACAGAATATAGTAAATGTTCAATAGACACAGGGTGATTTGAATTCCTTTTGTTGTACTTTCTTGTGTACTTCCTGTGACTTTAAAACCACTTAGAATAGAGGTCTAACATTTGTGGAGAGAAAGAGCTAGAATACCGTATCTGGGCAGTTTTGTGATGAGTAAATAAGACATTTCTATAACAAATGTTGCCGAGTGTGCTGAAATAGTACCACATGATAAATAATTCTCCAACGACGACGACAACAGCAGCTTCTTCCAAATATTCATCCATCATTTAACAGATACTTGCTCGGGATACAACATGTGCTAAGAAATGTTCTAAGTGCTTGAGATAAATTGTCGAATAAACCAAAGATCCCCAAACTCATTAGGCTTATGTGCTGGCAAGCAATGAAACCCAACAAACACAAATGTAATAAGTTTATAATTATGTTAGAAGATGAGAAGTTATAAAAACACAAAAAGGAAAAACAGAACCCAAGCATCAAAAGCTGTACCGGCTAGGGCAGGTTTGAGTAGAACTGTCAGGCCCTAATTGAGGGGGTGACTTGCGAGCAGGGACTTGGAGGGATGGGAAGCAGCCCGGAGGCTGTGTGGAGGAGAAGCCTTCTGGGGAGAGGGAAGGCTGGGAAAAGCCCCCCAGGCCCAGCGCCTGGTCTTAGCTGCAGGAAGAAGTAGAAGGAGCCGGAATGGAGCTCACTGGTTCCATGTGTGCCAAGCACGAGTGAGCCCTGGGCTGAGCTCCCAGCTCCAAAAGGAACTAAAAAAAGCAACTTTGTAGCTAGAGCAGAGCAGGCCAGCGAGAGGATGGTAATGTAGATGCGAGAGGTTGGCACCGAGAAGCCCTTGAGTCAGCAGAAGATCTATGGCTTGGCCTGGGGGAAATGGGGACCCACCAGGCCACGTCCACAGTGTGGAGTGCTGGGTGAATGAGGAGTAACTGTGACCAGCCACAGGGGAGACGGTGGCCTGGACTAGGTAGCAAGGAGGTGCAGAGATCAGATCCTGTCCATGCACTGCATTTACCAAGAACCTAGGCTGTCTCAGGGGCCAGGATTAATGTTTACAGTTTATTTATTCCACCATCGCTTTAGACTTCTCTAGCATACGGTCAAATAAAATATTGCCTATGTTCTTTCTTACAGAAAATAAGTACTTCACTGAGCAAATGAGATAATTTAAAAGTGACAAGCTAGTATTCTGGGACTCTCATTGAATCTACATCTGTTTAAAAAACACAAGCAAGTCCTCAGTCTGCACAATAGTATAGAACCATACAGATAACTATCTTGAAGCGTGTTTGGGAAAATCATCATGGTTTATAATTGCTCCATGGACTTTAAATTTTTTGTCCAAGCATTAAAAATTCTCTATGATTTACAAATGAACAGAAAAATGAAACAAAATGCTCAAACGAAAATGTATCTAGTGACTTAGCACTGCTGTGACATAGAACACTGGAAACAGAACTCAAGTTTTCTTCCTTTGGGAAACTTTTTATGCAGCGTAGCTTGAACACAGCCACTGCCTTGTCCCAGCACGGAGCTTCCCACGTGGAGCGAGGCTCTCTGGGCCTTGGTGAGCTGCCACGCTCGCTCCACACTTGCATCACCTTCCAGTGGTCGTGAGACATCTCTGAGACTTCCGTCCGTGACAAGTTCCTCCCCCAGCATCACTTCCTCTGGGACACGCACATCCCTTGGTGTCAAGCACTGTCACTGACATGGACATCCACAGGGTCACCTTGGCCAAGTTCCTCCGGCCACATGGGCAGGATCTGCCAAGGCCACGCCATCCACGCTCCACTCCTTCTACCGTTCCCGTAATGCTCAGGCCAATTTTGCTTCTTGGATGCATTTCTTGGTCTGCAGGGGGCCAATTCCCTCTTACCCAATTCCTGTAAGCATTGCATCCCACGCAGCAACCATCGGGGAAACAAGGAAGGAACCAGGTGCACTTTGCCACCAGATAACAGGAGCACCGCCACCAACCACCCACAAGTCCAGAAAGAAGTGACCTGCATGCCACTCATCATGACGTGCACTTGTGTCTTGACAGCGATTCCTGTGCAGGGTGAGGACACTCCAGAAACTCTGGGGAAGTTTTTATCGGCAGTGACGTGGTCCGGTGTGGACTTCACTGACTGCCTAGTCCTCACTTTCCCGCTGGTAAGTAAGCCTACCGTCTAGGGTCCTAGCACTCACATAGGGGTCTGTGGAAAGGGTGAAAGGGAAGAGAAGAATCCCTTGAAAAAAATCAAGGGGAAACACTGAATGCAGCTCTCTCTGGCTTTGTTTCTAATAGAGGGAGCTAGAGGGTGTTGCATAACCAGCCTTGACTTTTTTTTTTTTTTTTTTTTGGGTACAGGGGATTGAACTCAGGGGCACTTGACCACTGGGCCATATCCCCAGCCTTTTTTTTTTTTTTTTTTTTTTTTTTTTTTTTTTTTTTATTAGAGACAGGGTCTCACTAAGTTGCTAAGTGCCTCGCCCTTGCTGAGGCTGGCTTTGAATTCGTGATCCTCCTGCCTCAGCTTCCCAAGTGCTGGGATTACAGGCGTGCGCCATCGCACCCTGCTCAGCTTTGACTATTATTATGGTTTGGATATGAGATGTCCCCCCAAATGCTCACGATAGGCAATGAAGCAATGTTCAAAGGAAAAATGTTTACATTATGAGAGCTAAAATGTAATTGGTAGATTAATCCATCTGGCGGATTAACAATTTGGAAGGACTGGTGTCCTGGCTGGTGACTGCAGGCAGGTAGGGCGTGGCTGGACGCATGCCCATGGGGATTAGATCCTGTCCCCCGTTCCTCCCTCGCTGTCTCTCTGCTTCTGGGCTGTCATGAGCTGAGCTGCTTTCCTCCTCCACGCCCTTCTGCTACCATGCTCTGCCTCAGCTCGGGACCAGAGCTGTGGAGTCAGCAGGAGATAGACTGAACCTCTGAATCATTAGCCACTATAAACCTTTCCTCCTCTAAATTGTTCTTGTTGGGTATGTTGGTCACAAAGTCAAAAAGCTGATGCGCACACCTATTCTTGCTCTTTCTAAGATCTTATGCAAGGCGAATCGTAATGTGGGTTTATCTCATCAACTAGAGCTTCAGGAGTGATCTGTGGCTCTGTGCTCACGACCCTTACAGCTAAGTTTATACGCAAGATGGCATGTAAGGGATTACGGGCTGTGAGGCCAGCTGTCACAGGGGGCCTGGGTAATGTCAGCCACGAGGAACTGGACAGAAACACCAAAATGTCAGACACGATCAAGACGTCAGACCTCTCAATCTCCAACCGTCAGAGGGGGTAGCCGGCCAGGCCAGCAGAAGGTGCCCACCACCTCTGAACATGTAAATGCTTCATCAATGCCTTTCTACTCCAGTTTAGCAGAAGTAACCTCCTGCACCGGGGGAGCCTCGCATGCACTAAGTCGGGAAATCCATCCACATGGAGCAAATGGACTGCACCAACGAGTGGCCAGTGCAAACTCTCTGCTCCCTGATCTTCATGTCCCGAGTCACTTTCCCCCACCACTCTCTTCCACCAGGATGTCCTGCCACACTCTCAGCTCAGAGCAATGAAGCCAGCTATCCATGGATGGAAACCTCTGAAACTGTGAGCACCAAATAAACTCTTCTTTCTCTAAAATTGTTCTTGTCAGGTCTTTTGGTCACAGAAGCAAAAATGTGGACTAAAACCTGTCTATGAATCACACGTTATCACACCCATCCCTAACCCTTTGAGCATCACCAGGAACGATGTGGAGGCTGACTCTCGGTCTCGTCATGGGCAACCAGCCATCTCTGGAGAGGTGAGGTTTCAGCCTCCTGCCAAGGACAACTTTGCAAAATCAAGACTCAAACATCTATAGAGGCAGCCTTGGCTGACTTTCTTATATGATGCAGCAATAAACATAAAAGAAGTCAAGCCATCATCTCATGAATGGCCACAGATAATGATCTAATTTTCATAGGACTATATGCTTCTTGGACTTTAATAGGCACCCAACTTTCACCTTTTTAGTTCTTCAGAATTTTTCCCCCAACCCCGTCTTTGTTCCCATCTCAGCAAGTGGCACAAGCCACATTAAAACCAGACACCTGTGTTGTCCTACTAACTGCCTGTGTCCTGTGAGCTTCCCTGTGCTGCCCGGGCCCCAGGGTGGTCAAGTCCTCCTCGTGCCTGTCCACACCTGCAGGATCTATCCCTGCCTCCCTCAGCAACATCCTTACATCTCCAGGTGGCCCACAAAAGCAGTTCCAGGGAGCAAGCCATGCTACAAAGGAACTGCGAAGACAACGGCAGGTGGGATGGGATAGAAAGGAGAGACTGCAAGGAGAAGAAGCAGCAGGCTCACAGAGAACTGGAGAGCACAGCTGGCCAATGGAGACTGGGCCTCTTTCTGCATCTGTGCATTTGAGGTACAGAAGGAGGTACGCATGCGGACTGCAACAGGCTAAGGTTTTCCATGGACTGGTGAGAGTTTGTTCCACCAAAAAAAAAAAAAAAAAAAAGGTGGGGGGCCTGCCACCATGAATCACGAATACCATCTAGAGCTAAGTGGGGCAAACAGTATGTCCTGGGAGACAATAAGCAAAGAAGGAAGAATTTCTCAGAAAGCAGGAGGCAAAGGGGGTTTTCCTTATTCTTAGAAATCCTTGAAAAAAGTTTCCAAGATTTTAACAGCTATGGCAAAATAAAAATTGGAATCAGAAAAAGATCAAGGGTGTTAAAAAGCCTAAGAGGGCTCTACATGTCACTTATGTAGAACCCTAAAAATGGGAGCAGCTGACAAAAGTTAAGCATGTAACTTGACCTTGATCTTGAGAACACTGGCATGCAGGTGAAAGATCCAATCTGAAACGACTGGGCATATTTCAGACATTCCAATTCAGTGTCCACTTTGTGCAGGACGGCAATTCAAGTTGACAGATACAGTCACTCAATAGTCACCCCAACAGCACACACCCGTTTCTCTTCTCCACTCAGCAACATCATGAATGAAACCTGGGCCTATGTCCCTAGTCCTTGGATGACCTGTATTTCCCACTTGGTGTTGAACACTAACTCACTCATCAAGACCACAGCTAAAATTCATCATGTCTGTGCTGAGTATTAGTTATTCCTAGCCAGGCAGGGTGGTGCACAGCTGTTATTCCAGCTACTTGAGAGGCCGAGGAAGAAAGATCCCAAGTTTGAGGCTAGACTTGGCAATTTAGCAAGACGCCATCTCAAAAATTAAAAGGGATGGGGATGTAGCTCAGTGGTAGAACCCCCACGGGTTCAATTCCTAGTACTGGAAACACACACACACACACACACACACACACACACAGACCTACAAACAGATCAAACAAATGGCTACTAACGAAAATGAGTGTTCCTGTTTACATGTAAAGGATTAAAAATCAACACAGAGACAAGTGAGTAATTAACCATAAATAACACCTCCAGTGAATGTTTTGTGCTCAAGCATCAACCAGATAAGAGAGCAAAGTTGAGTGTTGGATGGGCTGGCCCCTGAAGACCCACACTGGCCATTACACCAGAGGCCACCACCTGTCCTACAATCCATTAGGCGTGGTGCTTCCATGAAAAGTTTAATATAGTAGTACTATGCTGAAATACTTAGTACTGATGCAGAACAGATGAGGCCCACAGTATGCATATTGTTATGGTTTAGGTATGAGGTGTCCCCAGAAAAGATCACATGGGAGACAATGCAACCATGTTTAGAGGGGAAATAACTCATTGGTGTTTAGAGCTTTAACCCCACCAGTGGATTAATCTCCTGAGAGGGATGAACCGGGTGCTAACTGCAGGCAAGTCTGGTGTGGATGGAGGAGCAGGTCATTGGGGATATGCCTTTTGGGTACATAGTTTGTTCCTGGCCAGTGGAGACTCTTTCTTTGCTTCCTTATCATCATGTCCCGAGTCACTTTCCTCCACCAGGATGTCTTGGCTCAGAGCAATGAAGTCAGCTATCCATGGACAGAAGCCTCTGAAACTGCGAACACCAAATAAACTCTTCCTTCTCTAAAATTTTTCTCGTCAGGTCTTTTGGTCACAGAAGCAAAACTGTGGACTAAAACATATCTATGAATCACACATCATCACACTGGTCTTGATCTTGTGCACCTTAGAATGATGGAAGTCGCCCTTCCTCTCTGAAGAGCACTAGAGACCACAGCCAGCAAGGGCTACATGCTCTCAGAGACCCGTACCAGACTCGGGTTCATACAAGTCACAGTGAAGCCCTGGAAAACAAACCAGAGTATCAACTATACCAACATCACAAGTAAGCATTCTGAAAAGATGGCATTTTAATAAAGGATACTTAAAAAAAAAAAACCTACATTTTAAAGCAGAGTACTGAAAAAGACTAGTCACTACACAAGCATCAAATGTTGTACAAGCAAAGATGGGCAAACAACTCCAGAGCCCATTCTGGAGGTCTGAATCTGTACCCCCCAAGCTCACCATCAAGGTAAGGCCATTTCAGACTTCAGAGGACACTGCCCTGTCTGTACTGCACCATACAATGACCTGCAGCAGGTTTGTTTTTCTGGTACTGCACAAAACATGGACAGAGTTTCCCAACTTAATGAAAAAAAATGTAACAGTAACCTGGACAGATTCGTGGTAAACCATCACCAAAGAATAAAGTCAAAAGAGTTTTCAGCAAATGCACGGAGCACGGGGCAATATTTCTCATACAAGTAATTTTGAACTTGTCTCTGGGATGTGTTTTGACGTGTATCCCCACTTTCACGATTACACAAGGGTTTCCTAGCTCTTGTTTGTATGGACATTACTATTCATCCTAGGGATTCTTAGATTTGCTTTTGAAAGACAGCAAAGTAAGAGTTTGCAATTTCAACCATTGCAATTTCAATGCATTTCTGTCATTAGCAGACCTATTAAGTTCTCTGTTTTCTTGCTAAATTTAAGTGCTATTATTTAATTACAATGTCAACCACCATCTGGTGTGCGAGGCACTACAACTCCCAGGTTTTCATAGGCATTCGATGAATCCCCTCACTTTTCTTGCCATCTCTAAGTACTTCACCAGGGGGGCCTTTCTCTGGCCTGAGGATGAGTCTGTGAACAGCAATCTATACCTGCACAATCGTGTGCTTCTGGGAAGAGTCGGGCTGTGCATTTGGGCAGTAGAAGGTGTGTACAAGCAGAGGAGTAGATTGCAGCTCGATCGTTTATTTCATCTCAATACCAGTGGGGTTGTGGCTCAGCAATAGAGTACTCACCAAGCGCATGCAAGGCCCTCAGCACCACATAAAAAAAAATAAAGGTATTGTGTCCTACTACTAAAAGAATATTTTTTTAAAAAAGATCCACAAAGGTCACTTGCACGTGGAGGAACCATGGTGCAAGTTTTAGAACTAGATTTTGAAAAGCTCAGCCTTGCACTCACAAACATGAACCTCAGCCAATGCACGCGAGGTCAAATGTCATGGACGAAAACCTAAAATTTACCCAGGTGAAGTGATACACGTTCAGTACTGGTGTCAGAAATCTTGTGTTTGTGAAAACGGAGCCCCTGAGGCCAAATCGGAACGAAGCTCAAAGCCCATGCTCACCGGAGGCTGAGGTCCTGGCAGTGAAGTCCTGGGCAACCCGCCTGCCACCGCACCCCAGCATCCTCATCTCTTAGGTGGAAACCGTTAAGTCCCGTCATGACAACTTGCAAAATGATCACTCCTTCATCTATAATAGGCACGCAACATGAAGTAAGTGCAGGAGTGTTACTCCTCCATGAGAAAAACCCAGGGCTCCAACCCCGGTTCTCCTAAGAATAATCACTGTGATTACAATTTTTTTTTCATCTATGAAAATAAATGAAATCCTATCTTGGGGGATTGTTGTAAGGGATTAATCAAAAGTATAATTTATACCAAGTGCCCACGAAAGATGGCTCAGAATGCACAAGATTTTAAATAATCGTTCCTTCCTCCTTCCTCGTTTTGAAACGATTAAATTCACTCATTCAACACAAAGCAGAACAAGTTCTTGTACCCCTGAGCTCCCACTCGGGGAGATTGATAATAAGCAGCTAGAAAATTGAACATAAGGTATGATAAAATCCAAGAATAAAAAGAGGACAGGGTCAAAGGATCAAGAGCAATGAAGAGATTTATTACCAGGTGGTCAGAAACAGCCTCCTGGTCACAGGGACAGTGAGGCAAAACCTGCACAGAGCTGGGAGGGACCGTGTGCAATAATACCCCGGGCAGAGCAGCAAATAAGGGCTTGCAGGGGAAAAACCCAGGGCTCCAGGGGAGCCCAGGGGGCTGCTGGGGTGGTGGGAGGAAGAAGGGCAGAGACTTAGAGCAGATCCAGGGGCCTCGCAGGCCATGGGAAGGGCTTCAGCATTCAGTGTGAGCATGCTGGGAGCCATGGAGGTGCACACACAGGAGAATGACAGACGCGACACCGCTCTCCTCCAGCGCAGCATGCCGGCTACACTGCTGGAAGCACAAGAGCTTCTCACTGTGGCCCCAGCCTACAACGGCAGTGGCTTCTGTCACCCTGCAAGTGCTGGCAAGACGTCCCAGTCCAGATACAGTGTAAAAGGAGAACGGACGGGACCTGCTGACTCGGGATGAGGGGAAGGGTGATCACAAGGTTGTGGCACCGAACACCCGGGCAGGCGTGGTGCTCTTTACTGAAACACAGAATGCCAGGGAAAGGCCGTTTGACAGGGGGCGTGAGGTCAAGTTCAGATGTGTTCCGTTTTGGATGACTTTCATCCAAATGCAAGGTCAAGAGGCATCTGGACAAACAGGTGGGATTCAGGGATGTCATGGCGAAAGACACGAAGGTGTCACCAACATGAAGAAGCTATTAAAAGACCTGATAGCCAGGCATGGTGGTGCACGCCTGTAATCCCAGCACTTTGGGAGGGTGAGGCAGGAGGATCGAGTTCAAAGCCAGCCTCAGCAATGGCAAGGCACTTAGCAACTCAGTGAGACCCTGTCTCTAATAAAATACAAAAAAGGGCTGGGGATGTGGCCCAGTGGTCGAGTGCCCCTGAGTTCAATCCCCGGTACCATACACACAAAAAAAAAGACCTGATATCAGTTCAGATCACTCAAGCAAGGAACATGTCACTCAAGACTAGAGGATCTAAAAGGAACCCTGGACCCTGTACACAGCAAGATTAGGAGCAGAAAAGGCAGTGATGAGGGGGACAGGACACAAGAGAATGACAGGGGATGAGCTGTATCGTAGGAGGAGAGTCAGGAGCCAGGGGAGGTAAACAGGCTCCGGGCAAACACCGTCAACAGCGCGGCACACCGTGCAGAAGAGGAGTGCCAAGGAGGCAGAGAGCTGCCCCGGTCTCTGGCAGCGTGGTGCCCACCAGAGTCGGTGCTGTAGTGGAGGGTGGGGATGAGGTCCCGAGAGTAGGAACTGGCGGGGCTGCAAGGTGACGGAGCAGCAGCAGACACAGCTCCTGAAGTGACGCCTGGAGAAAGGGCCAGCAGCCAGAGAGGATGTGGGGTTCAGACAGGAGGGATGTGCGGCTTGCACCCTATTTCAAGCTCTCTTCTGGGAACTACGGAAAAAGGGGATCAAAACAAGAAAACTCATGGTCTCATAAAGTAGGAGACCTAGACCACAAACCACACACGTGTGTGCAGATGGTCGCTCGTTAAGAAATGGACATGGGGAAACCAGAGCAGGGTAGGACAGAGAAGTGACAGGACTTGACATTCTAAACAGGACGTGGGGAAAGGCCCCTCGGATGTGAGGACACTCGTCTACGTGAATCTGCAGTAGTTGGGAGAAGACCCCTAGCAAAGTGCTCTTGTTATGCCTGAGAAATGCGGAGCTAGGAGATGTCGCCACGCGCTCACAGGCAGACGGGAACCATCCCAACCCAGTAAGGCCAAAAAGCTGGAGGCTGGGCACGAGACGGAGAGGTGCGTCTACTGGGATCCGGAGCCAGGCGGAGGTTCTGGCCCCAGAGATGAGCCAAGACAGGGGATGGTGGAGAGGTGGGCGGACGTGGGCGTTGCTCTTCCTACTGCTTCTGTCTCCTCGCGGAAGAAGTGAGGTCATTGCCAGGGAATGAGGGCAGAGAGGGTCGGCAGGCAGTGACCTGCTGGGGAAACGCAGGACAGCTGCCACCCGCTAGAGGTGACGATCTTGAGCGCGGGAGGACCCACACTGAAGTGGAAGAGTCTCTGCAAGCTCCAGAATCCTCCCAGCACACGTGGTGTCTAACAGAACATGCTAGAAGGAAGACAAGTGGCTCAGAAGACCAAACACTGCTAGTATGCAAATGAGTTGGCTGTAGGGAGTTAAGGGCTCAGAAAACGTAGGCACCAGGGGGCCCTCACAGCACCTGGAGGGGTGGACGGCGGTCACGACAGTGTGTGTGACACAGTGCGATGACAGGAGCGGGACACCAGGAAAAAGGGACAAACCACGTGGTGAGTGTCCACTGCCCAGCCTTGCCGCCCTGCCTTTCTCGCCAGCTTCCACACGTACCCCAGTACTGCAGAGAGACTCCCCAGTCCCCCCACCCAGCCAGTGCTGCCTGAGCCTAGAAGGAAGGTTGTACAGTCACCCGAGAAGCTGCCCTCCACAGGGAGGACTGCTCTTCAAACCCTGGAGCACACGAGGGCTTCCCTGGGCACCACCACACCCAACGGTCATCCCACTTCTTCCTGGTGTTTCTCTCCACCGCTCTCCTGAAGGGCAGGGATCACAGGGTCACGTCTCTCTGGCTACACCTGTGTCCATCCTCCCACCTGGACTGTAACAGATGCTCAGTCAACGTTTGAGGCACGAATGAGGGAACAGACGCAAATAAAAAATAAAATCAACCAAAGTCTTTCCAAGACAGAGAAAAAGAAAGCAACTAACAGAATTACTTAAGGCTGTGGATACTTTGGGGCAGGCAGATATAAGAAAATAATTTCCAACTAGCAGTTAAACACCTGAGTTAAAATTCACCCCTCTCTTTAGCTGCTCAACCTTGGAATAATCTACTGTAATGAGATTCAATGAGAAAAAATTACCTTTACCCCTTGCCAACATCACACAGCTATCATAAAGATCAAATTAAACACACACACACACACACACACACACACCACCAAGGCCTTTTGTAACTATGAAGCACCAGCCCGTGGTTAGCAATTGCTGCTAATAACCTGGGTTAGCCACAAGGTTATAAACGAGGTCACAGGCCATTTGCATAGCACACTACCAGTCATGGGGAGAAATGGTTACCCATAAGACCCTTGCACAGGGTGTGAGACCCAGCAAAGGCAGAGGCAGCCTTGAGGAATGTTCTGGTCAGATCTTTTAGTCACAGCAGCGAGGACTCTGACCCTGCTACTTTGCCTAACCTCCCAGGCCTGCCTTTGAAATCTTGGTGGAAGCCTCCATGAACCCCTAACTCCAGCATCCTGCATTCCTGCAGAACCAGCACCATGTGGTTGGCACCAAGGTCTTTCGCCATCTTGGGCAGTAGCCAAGCCTCAGATCCTTGCTGCAGCAGCCTCTGAGTGTCTGGGTGACTGAACACATTGAAAATACTTCCTAGCCCCCCTTGTGCAAGAAGGGCGCCCCACTGGTCTCAAGAGAATTTTCACCTTTACCACCTGGAGCTTGAGATGGTGTGGTCTTGCCAGTTCCTGAGATGTCCTCAAGCCATCTTATTGTCTCTAGGTAAAGTCTTGAGCATTTCTTTAGTGGTCATTGTATCCTTAACAACTATAATTTCCTTAGCCCCAGTTTTACTGGGGCCTTTCAAGTTCACTTTTCCAAATCTTTCTGCTCTGCTCTGCTTTCTGCTCCTGATTATCACAACAAATTTAACTAAAAACTGCCAGCAATATCCATGCCACCACCTGAATGCTCTGCTGCCTAGACATTTCTTCTGCCAGATTAAGAAGTCCAACACTTCTAAAATCAGCCTCACAGAAAGTCTCAGGACACAGGAAAAATAAAGACAACTTCTCAGCCAGAACATAACATGAATGGCCCCTACTCCAAATTTCAGTAGAGTCCTCTCCTTCTTTGAACCCTCTGGAGCCCTGTCTTCACTGACCATGGTCCTACTGCCATTCTGGTTTTCTGAGCTCCCACCAGGATTGACCATTGGGCTCCGATTACAATATCCTGAAGCATTTCCAGCTTGCACTGCTGAACATCTCAAAATTCCTCCCACCAATTCCAAAAAGCTTCTGATCCACATGGTCAGGCTGGTCACAGCAATGACCCCACTTCTCAGTACCAATTTATGTTTAGTCAGCTTTTTCACTGCTGTGACTAAAGGATCTGACCAGAACAACTCTAAGCAGGAAAAGTTTATTTGCGGGCTCGTGGTTTCAGAGGTCTTCGTCCACAGAAGGCCAGCCCCATTTCTCAGGGATCAAGGTGAGGCTGAACATGGTGGAAGAGTGTGGCAGAGGGAAGCAGCTCACATCATGGTGATCGAGAGCAGCAGAGAGACTCTCTCTAGATACAGAATACATCCCCCGCAGCCACACCCCAATTCCCACCTCCTCCAGCCACACCCGACTACTTCAGTTAACCCCATCAGGGGTCAATTCACCGGCTAGGTTAAGACTCTTACAACCCAGTCATTTCTCCTCCAAGCCTTCTTGCATTACCTCACACATGATGTTTGGGGGACACCTCACATCCAAACTATGACAGGGAAGAGGTCGCGGGACGGGGATTGTAGCAAGGCACGCACGCCGCATCTCAGACGGCCACGTCTCATGTGGAGAGGAGTCACGAATCTTCCTGAAGCTCCCGCGGAAACCGCACCAAGATAGAAACTGGTCCTCAAAACCAGAGATCAGACACGCTCAGTCCAACATGTTTTTACATCTTTATGTGAAAAAAGGACCCAGGGGCTGGGGTTGTGACTCAGTGGTGGAGCATTTGCCTCGCATGTGACAGGCACTGGGTTCCATCCTCTGTACCACATAAAAATAAACAAAATAAAGGTATTATGTCCGTCTGTAACTAAGAAAAATTTTAAAAGGCATCCAGCGCACTCAGCGCCTGCCCATCTTTGTGTCTTTGAAAACCCCGAGTTAGATTTCCAGACATGTCTGTCACAAGACAGTATCACGGCTTTATGCTCCTCGCTCTCACGAAAACGGGGCTCCTTCCTCCACTGCTCCACGTGCCCTGAAGAACAACTGCCCACTCACATGAAGACATCCCCTTCGCTCCTGTTCTAGCAGCAGAAAGGCACGAAGCCCGTACTACACACCCAAACTAAATTACATGTGAATTAAGAAAGAAGGAATTTCCAGCCTGAATCTCTGGGCGATGACTGTTGAGGGGAAATAAAACCAAGAAAAACCCCTGAGTGCATGTTGAAGATATTGGGGGGGGGGGGGGAAGAAGCCTTGGTCGTGTGGTGACTGACAGGACCCCAAGCACCTTTTCCTCTGTGGATTCACAGGACTTTTCCAACTCACGGGGCAGCTTTCTAGACTTCCGGTCAGATCCACGGACACCCGTGAGACCGTGGGTCGCGGTGGAGGAGCAGGATGCAGCCGAACCTCCCGCGGCTCCGCCTGGCCCTGTCACCTACAGGGTCCCTTTCAACGCGAGGACCCGCCTGCCGTGTTCTGGATTCTCTGCTTGCTTGCAGCCCCGTCAGCACAGCTCTCCCCACTCAAAATGACTTTGCTGAGTCCTTCGGGGCCACCAGGTTCTGTTCCACCCGTCACCTGCATCCCCAGGATCGGTCTTTGTTCCGCAAAGCCTTCCTCTTCTGAGGCCTTCCTGGAGCCACACACCCCTGGTAGGGCCAGGATGGCCCGCCAGGGGCAGCTCATTAGGCTGTCATCGGAGCCCGTTCCCAGCAGGTCTGCGAGAAGGACGTGCACAGAGGCAGCTGCACACGAGGCGCCTCACTGGTCCCTGACAGCTGAGTGGGCTCGGTTTTGTTTCCTTCCCTGAATTATGGTAACTGCCTCTCCCATTAAAGATCAGCCCTGGCAGGAGCCCTCCCACGGGCAGAGGGCGAGGGGGCGAGGGGGCACTCCAACCACGGAAGTCTGTGTACTTTAAAACTCGCAAGCCAAAGGAAACATCAAGAAAGATGTAGCTGTAGGTGAAAAGCGGATTTTAAAGAACAATTACTTATTCGCAAGCTCAAATGCTCACTCTTCCAGGACTACTTAGCACTTCTGTGGGCTACTTCTTCTTCCTCTCTTCTCCAGTAATGGCACAGAAAAGTTGGGAAAGGAACTTGTTGTACAACTATTTATGAGAAGCCATAGATTGTTGAAAGGTATTTTTTCTTTCAAGTTAAAATGAGAAGCAGGTGAGAATACAATTTATACTAGTGCCAGCATCAGCAACACAAAATTGGAAAAATAGTTCATACCAATAACCACTTGCAACAGAAGATACAGGTTCCCCAGAAATAGGGGTGTAGCTTGGGTTGAAGTTCTTATTCATCTTCCGCTAAAATTGATAGTCGAATGCTTTAAATTCTGCACTGCATGTCTCAGTTTATACATTAAGCCAGTGATCACCAAGTCAAACCATCCGAAAGTAAAAATCACAAGATGGAATCCTATTTCCAAGCAAAACCCAAAGCAAATATAATAACAAAAACAATGAGGCTGAAAAATTATGGACAGAGAGGAAGAAGATTTGATTACTTTTTCTAACAAGTGACAGAGCCATGAATGTCACTGGAGGATTTGAATGCTTCGTACACAACTCTGCTGTCCACAGCACGCTGCCTGCAGTTGGCCTCAGGACGCACCGGGTGGTGATGCAGGGACAGCCACTGGCTCAGGCAGTCAGGTGAGGGAGCCAGCACCACAGCAGAAGAGCCACAGGCAGAAAAGGCTTCAAACAAAGCCGCTTCTAGAATACAGTGTTCCACCATCGCCGATTCACAGACCTGTGTAGATTCTACAATGAGGAGCGGAGATTTCCTAATTCCAAACTGTTCCCAAAATCTCCCATCAGCACTGCCCTTTGGCAATGCTCTTTGACGAGTTTTTCCTCCCTGTTTAATACACTGTTTTAAAAAATATTCATTTACTTTAGTTGTACACAATGCAATGCATTTATGTTTACGTGGTGCTGAGGATCGAACCTGGGCCACACACGTGAGAGGCGAGTGCTCTGCCGCTGAGCCACAACCCCAGCCCAAATACACGGTTTTATATGTCTCAATTCACACCAAACCTGAGTCCAAATTTGTGGAAATGTGTTTTCAACCCCTAGCTTGCCTCCACTTCTGTGTTAAAAAGCTAACTTTTCCCTGTGTGCTCTAGCCCCCGTCCTTACTGTTCCTGGGCCACGACCAATATGGAAACAGAGTCATTTTCTTCCCACACTAGCAGGTGTGTGGCTCCTTGAAAAACCTGTGTAGGACTCTCATGGGGTTGTTCAGGGTAGCAAGTGACATCCAGCCCATGCCTCAGAGAGGCATTCAAGCAGAGCCAAAGGCCTTTTGCAGAGGCCAATTGTAACACAAATACAAACCACCTTGAACAAGTGCTGATACAACATAAAAGCAGTGAGTGATTAATTATTATTGTGGTGGCACACGTCTGTAATCCCAGCACTTGGGAGGCTGAGGCAGGAGGATCGCGAGTTCAAAGCCAGCCTCAGCAACGGTGAGGCACTTAAAGACAGGGTCTCATTGAGTTGCTAATAAGATACAAAAAAGAGGTGGGGATGTGGCCCAGTGGTTGAGTGCCCCTGAGTTCAATCCCTGGTACCAAAAAAATATATATATATATTTTTTAATCAAACAGCAAGTTCCTTAGTTTTTATGAGACATATTTTAGGAGCTTTCTCTCCACCTGCATGATAGGAACAGACTGGAAGCAGTATTTTTTTTCCTACATTTTTAAATGGCACCTGGTACATGGACGCACATGAATGGCAACTCTTGGGCAGAAGGGGGAGGCCATCTGTTGTTTGGACAGCCCGGGTAAGCACCACCCCTTCTGGCAAGACACTGCGGCATTCATCTTTCAGGGAAACCTCTCCCCGGGCTGTCCAAGTGGCTTGCACAGAGGTGACCACACCCACACACATCTGCACCAGAGGCCAGTACCTTCCACCTTCCAAGGGACCTGGCCAAGTTGGTGCAGTGAGACTCAATCCTGGCAGGAAACCTCGAGGAAGGAGAGGCTCTCTGCCAAACTCAGAGCTAAAAGAATACGGGCCTGGAGCTGCTGGTGACCACCTTGCCATGTCCAAGGAAAACCTGCTCATGTATGACGCCAACACGGTGGGAAACAGCCAAGAAACACAGGGGCCAGTTGTAATGGCGTAACTTGAAAACCTGAGATGATCATGCTTGAACCAAGACCCTCTGTGCACTTTTTACCTGCTTGAGTCAAGAGCACAGCCCTTCTGTGTTTTAGCTTGATTTCTGCACAAGCATCCAGAAGAGCGGACACACACCAAACAGATGCTATCACGGATAATTCAAGCAATTCCGCACAGGCAATGTGAGTACAAATTAATGAACCTCAAACCTGAAATCTTTTGTATGAAAGGAGGTGATTTTTCTACAGCAGAAGCTGTAGAAAACTGCAGCAGAAGCTCTGTTAGTCAGTTTTGTGGCACTGTAACACATACTTAAGATAATCACTTTACAAAGAACAAAGGTTTGAGCTCACAGATTAGGCAGTTCCAACCCATGATCAGGTGGCTCTGTTACTTTTAGGCTACAGCAAGGCAGCAAGCACATCAGGGCAGGGACTTAAGCAAGAAAAAACATTCATCTCATGGCAAGGAAATGTAACAAAGCAGAGGAGGAGGAAGTCGGATCCCACTATGCCCTTAAAGAACACACTACCCAACTGCATCCACCAGGCTCCGCCTCTTAAAGGTCCCCCCATCTCCCAGTAGCACCCCTATGGGGAACAGCTCTATAACACGTGGGCTTTGGGGGACAAGTAAGATCCACATTGTAGCAGGGACCCTGTGTTCATGGGATTTTCGTGAGGTTCTTATTTGCAAGCATATTTATGTTATATATATTTTCTCAATCCCTTATTTCCTAGTAAAATGTGAAAAATAGGTATACTAACGATAGGCATCCTGAGTGTTAAAATTTAAGTTGATAAAAACTCCAAGTTCTCCTAAGTCACGTATGATCCCTTGGTTCAGAAGTATCTATTTCATCTGTCAGACTTAATTTGAAACTCATTAATTTTCATCATCTTCCCGCTTCCCACTGTCCTTGCATTTATTTATCCCAAAACTGTCCCAGCCTAGAGGTAGGAGGTCCTAGCCTTAGCTTTGCAGTGACTTAGGTGTCTCACCATGACCTTGACATTTATTTCCTGAGTCTCACCTTGCTTTGTCATTTGAGGACAGTATAGTAGATGATTTTTAAAGTCTTTTCCAGTTCATGAAGTTCTCTGAGGCTCCTTTACATACAATCTCAGTGCCCTCCAAAATTTGTCAAACAAAAAAATTTCAAACTTGTGTTTAGTCATAAATAAAAAACGCAGCTTAACAGAAAATTATGCTTTTCAACAAAAGGCAAACCCAAACCACCAGTGGTCAGTGTTACAAGGCCATCCTCAAGAGGAACCCCTGGAAAAAGACGGGCTTTTCCATTTACCCCAATGTATTTAGTGGTAATGGTTGTTTCTGCCTTTTCCTAGTTCTCTGAAGAGTTTGAACTCCTAAAATAATCAAGAACATTATGCCCCTGCACTTCTCCATTTTCAACCATTTCTTGTTCAACCTCTCTCTAGATCACTTTCTGCCCTTCGATATCTAAACACAGTGGCCAGCCATATTGAAGAGAAGCACCAAGTGACCACAGAGCAACTCAGACTCCAAACTGTTGCCTGCCAGTTTCCAAAGGCAGCTCTAGGGATCTATTTCATCCATTCAGAGGCACATTTTTTCACATTTCCTCACAGTTGACCTTGGGGTGCTCGGCACATGAATAACACACAGGTACGTTGACATATGACCGCCATCAGCCCCTGGCTTGGCACAGCCTGGCTGTGCTAGAGTTGAGAGCCCCCAGTTCAACTGTCCTACAAGGGACTGGCGCACCACGTGCCTCCTGTCTGCACCCTCCGCTGTCTGAGCAGCACGGGTTTAAAGAGATCTGCCCTCTTCCTAAAATAAGGCAGACTTGACATTCCCCACGAAGCTCATTTCACCCATTTCCATTTCATCTAAAATGACAGTTTCTGCGAATGTGCGCCAAAGGATATGAAATGTCACATCCTTTTAGATGGTGGCTATTGGAAGTGGCATTGCTGTTTTCTTCTGTTCCCGTAGGCACACATGGTACACTTTTCCTATCCTAAGCAGCCACCGCATTGAAAACCAGGACATGACTTAAGGAAGCAGATACAACATGGAACCCTGACACTAGAAGGAAACTTCGGAGTCATGAGACCAACCCACCAGCCAACACACCAGCCTCTAAATGGCCACACTGGCCTGCTGTGTCTCAGACATAGGCCTTTGTGGATAAGAGAGGTTGTAAAATTTTTCACTTATTGTATTTAAAGTGAAAATAAGAAATATTTAGTTATCATTTTACAGCCGAAGAAGACTTTATAGACCATCTGCTAAAATTGCTCACGTTACCACTATAGGATCTGGACCTTGATCTACCACAGTACTCAAGGCCCTCGTGCAGTCAGTGACAGGACCATGCTCAGTAACTCGTCACCTACCCCTTGTCCACTTTAGCACAAAAGTTTCAGGAAAAAAGCTTATTTTTTTAGAAAGATACTTGGGGCCCATATACACCAAAGGGCACAATTAGCATTAAAATTGGGTTAACTTTTTTGAAGAATTACCAAATTCCCAGAGCCCTTTCTAAAATTTTGTGACCTTATAGAAGTCCAAAAACAAAGGGGGGGGGGGGGGGCTTTGAGCACTTTCCCCAGTTCTCTGGAGAGTAGACTTTTTCAGTACAACCCATTGGAAGGGCAGCCTCTTCTGCAAGAACACGCATGGTTACAACAAAGTGACCAGTGAGCCGGGCACAGTGTGCACACCTTAATCTTGGCAGCTCCACAGGCTGAGGCATGATGATGGTGAGAACAAAGCCAGCTTCAGCAAAAGCAAGGTCCTAATCAACTCAGTGAGACCCTATCTCTAAATAAAATACAAAATAGGGCTGGGGATGTGGCTCAGTGGTTGAATGCCCCTGTACCCCCGGTAACTACTCCACAAAAAAAAAAAAAAAAAAAAAAAAAGTGGCTCAGCGGACCCTTGTCTGCCTTTGGCCATCACAAGACCATATGGAGCACCTGAGACCAGCGACCCCTTCCCCCCCGATTCTGCACACGCGGCTAGCTACTATGCCACTCTTGTTATGCAAGAGTGGGGATGGACTAACTGGGCCAGGGAGGCCGACTGCCCATGTGGAAGTAACAGGCCAGCCTGCTGCTACTGAGTCTGTCCACTGGGAGTGGATTTACTAAATGCTGCTGAGGACTTCATACATACGTGGTGGCAGAGTTGACAAGTCAGAGGTGCTAAAGGAAGGTCTGATGCTTTCAAAGGCTTCCGGTCTAGCGCAGGAATCAGGGATGTGAATAGAGAGCCTGGTCAGCTCAGGCTGCAAGTCACAGAGCTACGGACACCGTGCCCACGGAAGCTCTTGGGAGAGAGCCACCAGGACCCTCAGGGAAGGCTCTGCCAGACCCCGACAGCCAAGGACCAGGACGGGGAGCAGAGGCCATGAAGGGTAGGACCTCCACCGGAAGGGACAGGGGTGAGAAGCAGCAGGGTTCATCCAGCCAGCACCAAGACTTCCTGAGGCCTGGTGAGCACTAAGTGTCCAAGGGCAGCAGAGCGGGGGGGAGGCCAGCGACGTGAGGCCAGCAGGGGGCGCCAGAGCAGACAGGGCCACACCTGCAGGAGCGCACCACGCCTGCAGTCTCCTGGCTCCTTTCCTCTATGGGTTAGAGAAATCTGCATTCCAAGGCCCTGGAAGCCACAGACAGAACAGAGAGTCCACCTAAAACATGATAAGAGTCGCACCATCTTGAAAAGCTGGACGAGAGATGAAGAGTCCGTAGGAAAGACTCCCACCAGGAGAACTTCCGCACTTCTGAACACATCCGAGGCCCCAGTGTTTTAGGAATCTGAGGAACCAACCCCCACGTGCAGGCAGACCGCGTGCAGCAGGAGCGAGGAAGTCCCGTGCTCAGGTGCAAGGGCGGTTCCCCCCATCCAGCCACCCGAGGTGTCCTCGGGATGAAGTCCTCACAGGCAGAGGGAAAGGTCCCTTCACGCCAACGCCCTCCCTCCCTGCTGGGAAGAGTGGAGCCTTTGTTACTCCTCAGAGAGCTTGAAATTGCACACAGCAAGCTGCTGAAAACCCGAGATGCTCTTGGCCTGTAAGCGACACTGCACAGCAACAGAGAAAAGAGGAAAATCAAGGGCCTCCTTCAAGTGCACCACTGGTGTCACCAAAGGCTGGCCAGCCCAAGTGCGGGGGTGTAAAATCGCTTTCCAAAGAAATACCAATAACTAACCGACATGAGTGGTGTGTGTGTGTGTGTGTGTGTGTGTGTGTGTGTGTGTGTGTATCTCCATCTACCCACGAAGGGGCAAAAGTTCACCCCACTTTTTGCATCATATTTTTCAATTTTTTGTTATTAAAAATCATTTAGGGGGTCTGGGGCTTAGCAGTAGCACACTTGCCTGGCATGTGTGAGGCACTGGGTTCTGTTCTCAGCACCACATATAAATAAAATAAAGGTCTATCAACAACTAAAATAAATGAAAAATAAAAAATCATTTATGAGATAATCTGCTGCCTCTCACACTGATCACACTAAATACCCATGTGAGAGAAAAATCTCATTGGAAAAGATGTAATGTTGATGCTGATCTCCACAGAGCCCTGGTTCCCCTAAATCATCCTGGTGGGTTTAGATCTTTCACTTCAAATGCTCGTAGTGATGGTGGACAGCATCTCCTCGTCCTACTCAAAATGCGGTCACGTCACCACCTACCAAGGGCAGCTGCTCATCTATGACTGCTCTGATGTGGGTCTCGGGTGCAACCGACCTGGACGTACTGAGCATCCACAGATCTAAAGAACAGACCTGTGCCCAGAGAGCCCATCTAGCCACGGTCACAAGTCCTCCTCACAGCCCTTCGCAGTGATGGTGAAGGTCAGGTGACAAATTAGAGGTTAAGATTATCAGTATTTTCTGATCAATATTTTTTCTTTGCACAACAGCAAAGGACACTGACAGAGGCACCAACCATTCCACTCGACTTTAAGAACCAAAACACCTTCTGTTATACCACAGATTTCAACAACGTGTCAGCACATCCCATCATTCAGTGTCTCCCCAGAGTTTCTACCATCAGAAAAGTATTTTAAGCCACTTAAATTCCATCTAAGTTTGTATCTCTTGCCAGCTGCTTAGAGGAGACTTTGATGCCCCAGCTGCAATCATTTTTGCTCTTTCTTAGATTTTCAGTTTTCTTCTTTCTTATGCTTCTATTGGTGCATGATGGTTATACCTAAGAGTGAGGTTCGTTCTGACATCATCACATGTGCATTTGATTCAGTTTTCTCCTCTTCAGTCCCCAGTGCCTCCTCATCTCCCTGCCCCATTCCCCTTCCCCTCCAGTTCTTCCTTCTACGTATTTATTTACTAACCAATGCTACGTAGATAAACAGAAATGTGGGATTCACTGTGGTATGTATTAATTCTGAAAAGAGCCTTAGACTTGCTACCATTAACCATGTGAATCACCTTGGAAAAAAATTATTTAATTTTCTCAGACCTAATTTTCCTCATCTACCACCTCCAACAGGAGCAGGATGTTATCAATTCCTGAGGCTCCACCGAGTCCACGTTCAGCCTGGACCTCTGGATGGGCTCATTAGCACCTCTTCTGAGTCTTCCAACATCTTTCCTCCATCTGCATTTTTCTTCAATTCCTAATCCTTTTCTGACACTTTCCAAGGGGAGGAAAAAAATGAATGACAAAACTGCAAGTAAAAGGAATCCAAATTCAGGAGCGGCCCGTGCTGCTTGCTCAGCTGCTGTCGTACAAAGAGCACTGTCCACAGAGGGAAGGTGAGCGTGGAGGGCCACCACTGGGATCTGGGCCCCAGGGACCTTTCTTTGCCCACTCCCGTCTGGGGAACGACAGGTATCGACTTGTGACGAATAACACGGCCCTCCGATGGCAAGTGGGGCTTTTGATGTCATTGTCTTGGGATTCCGGGGGTGGGACAGGACACTGAGAGGGAAGGAGGGAGTCTGCCTACAAGGACCCCTGCATTCATTCCCTCAGCGCCAGCGCGTGCCAGGATGACCGGGGTGGGCAAAACTCCTGACCAGGAGACCAAGGGAGCATGTGGTAAGCATGAAGGTGCATGTGACATGCTCCCTGCACACGCATGCGCACGCCACGCTGGACATTAGCAGTGGTCCACGTGAACAAAGGCACGTCTGTATGCTGCACCTTGACCTAAGACCTATGTTCATGACCAGGCTCCCAGCCTGAAAGGATGGTGAGAAAATGTCTGTGTAGAAAATGAAGAGCAGGCACCCGTCCCTGCCCGAGAGCCCTTGTTATTTACATGAAAGGACTGTCTAACCTCGTTATCTTCACAACCGCTTGTGGTGCCAAGCAACGCTGCAAAGGCAGCGACCAAACTGCAAAGTTCTCCAACTGTTGAAAACAGACGATCAATAGTGTGCTCAGGCGGGTTCCCTCTGTACCTGCCGGTGACTCGAAGAACCGTGCCACAAATTCAGGTCACCTGATGCAAATACCCACAAACCATTGGGAGAAGCAATTCTACCATGTACAACAACACAAAGCTACCCAAGGCCAAGAACCCGATGGTAATGGCAGAATCAGAAGCTGGCTGGATGCCACCTGAGAACGTCACGGCACGCGGCCACTAGGTCTCGCCGTCAGGCTGCTCGCAGGAGGCCGGACACCTGCTCAAGAACACCTGCACAGCAGAGGCCAGCCACAGCTGGAGCAGGAAGCCCAGGCAGGGCCTCTCCGCAGTGCAAGGACCTTCCTCTAAAAGCAGCCACACTCCTCTTGTTCAGTGATGGCTCCAGAACTTTTTTTTTTAAACAAACACTATCCTAAGAAAAAGAGTCACTACCCACTGGTGACAGGGCAGAAGAAATCGATCAGTCCTTCCACAGTCAGTAACAAGTATAGGGAGAACACCCAGGCTCTGAATCCAGCCCTTCAAAGGGACACCAGGTGGACCCCGATTCCCAAGGAGGGTAATGTCAGGGACCTTGAGCACCTCTGTGGTCAAGACAGACACATTTTTCACAGCACCCATTAACTACTTTGAAGATTAACTAGATTCTTGGGCATTAAAAGAATACACACAGACCTGTGAGCTTCAGGACTGCAGGAGCCACGGACACCAACCTGAAATCCTGCAGGTTTGTGGCAATGCTTGGAAATAAGTGCCCCCAGTTCTGCTGAATCAAGAACATCTGGATGAAGTATTACACCTTAATCTCCACCTCTCCCAGCAAGATCGATAGGCCATGAACATGTCCTAATATCAAGAACATTAACCTTGAATCCATCACCTGTTTAATATTCATAGCAAAAAAAAAAAAAAAAAAAGAAAAAGAAAATCTACTGATAATATTGAGAATGATTGAGACAGCTCTTCAACTCCTCGGTTAGGAAACTTGAGATCATTGCAACACAGAGCATGTGACAAATATGGTAACCCCCGAGATGCGATGGCAGGCCACTCCCCTGAACAGAGAGCTCAGATGTGAACTCACATATTTCATAAGCTCTCCGTGGAGACCTATTCACAAAGAATTAAGTATGAAACTTACTAAAAAACCAAAGCCACATGTTAAGAAGTGCTCTGCATTCTGTCCCCATAGAACCAGGAAAATGGGAGGAATGGGGGGCTGCAGAGGAAGGCGGGAAGGCTTGTTCCAAAGGCTCCCTCGGCTTCATGGCAACTCCACGACCTCGCTACCCAGAGCATGAAGTTTTAGGAAAAAAGTCACCGTCGGCTGCAGGGAGACCGGGTTCTGGCTGAAGACCACAGGGTGTGATTTGGGGGTTATGGTTACTCCAGGCTAATTCGGAAACAAAACAGTGGGCAGCTCTAATCATTAAGGAGAACACACTCCTAGGGGTCCCAGGTGAGCTCTCCCAGGTCACTTAGGTAGCAGTTTACATTCACGTCCTCAGCCCTGAACAACAGCCTCATCTGCAACTAATTCAAGATACTGTCACTCGTCACTCTAGGCAATTGGGATGATTTATGTTGTTATTTAACTGCAAAATTAACAACAAATTGTTTGCATATGAAATAACAAAAAATAGACAAAGCCAGGCAGGTGACGCACACCTGTAATCCCAGTGGCCTGGCAGGCTGAGGCAGGAGGATCACAAGTTCAAAAAAGAAATCAAGAGAAAGCAACTTAGTGAGACCCCGTCTCAAAATTAAGAATCAAAAGGGCTGGGGATGTGGCTCAGTGGTTGAGCGGCCCTGGGTTCTATTCCTGGTACCAAAAAAAAAAATAGACAAAGATAGTTATGATGGGTTGTGCTTCACCTAAGAAAAAACAGATGCCAATGACTCCTTCAATGTAGAATTTTTCTCTTCTCTTTGCTCTCTCTGGCTGGCAGGGCGTGGGTCATTTGGACACTTGAAAAAGTGTGAAGATTTAGGAGACTCTAGGATTGGCTTCCACCAGCGGGCGAGAGGTGGGTCTTCTTTGGGAAGAAAGCAATAGAAAACCCAGTGAACCCTGGTTGAGAGACCCTTCCTCCTAGAAGCCATGAAGGCCTCAGGGGACAGAAAGCTGTTATTTCTAAAATATCACACAGCTTGCCTACAACTCCTTCTATAAAGAAGGTCCTCCCTTTTGGGTACTTAGGTTTTATTTATCGAAGTTGGAGACTAGAAGCAGAGCCGTCCCACGGGCTGTGCGACTCGGGTTTCTAGCTAGGGGGCTCTGCAGAGCTCTGCTGGGTGCACGGGTCAGCACTGCGGCCCAACAGGGTCAAACACTCACCCTGCATGGTGACAGCTTTCCTATGTATAAGGCCTGCAGTCGGCATCAGGAGGGTGGAAAGGCAGGTAGATTTCAAGTGAAACCTGGACAAGCAGAATATTTAATCAAGTTGCATAAAAAGACATATTGCCCGAGGGAATATGCCAAGGAGCCATGTATGAAGTTTTTCAAGTACATGACCACCAAGCCTGGAAAAGCAGGACTACTAAGCCAGTGCTCTCGAGTGACATGTGCATACACTAAGTTCTAACCATGGACTGTGCATACAAACAGAAAACGCTCATCAGAAATCCACCCCATGGGACCAAAGAGAGGTCTGTCAAAAACTAATATCAAGTTAATGGAGAAGATTGAGAGGAAAAGAAAAGCTGTCTAAAATCACCACATCATAAACTTCTTTCTTGCAGCAACACAACAAGAATATTTTTTTCAACAGACGAAGTTGGCATGAGGAACAATTTCCAGAAACCAAAGGTCACCCAGGAGCCTCTAAAAATTGCCTCAGTTCTCCTGGTGTGATTTACACCTTCTAGGCAATAAAATGAGCTGAGCAGAGACATTTCTTCTTTATAGTGTCCCTTACGATACAGGCAGCATTTCAGGGTATCTCAGTCTCTTGGCCAACGTGCCCTACTGGCAGGACATTCCTCCAGGGTCCACGGTCCTCCTCTCTGGGCCTCCCTATTTCCGCCTTCTCTCTCCTGACCTTCCGCACAAGGCCAGGCTCACCTCCAGCGTCCCAGGGTGGAGAAGCTCCCACGCTCCCCTGTTCCGCACACCGCGGCATGCCTCCCTCCTCTCCAGCACTCGGAACTTCCTCCCTGCTCACACTTTCTCACACACAATAAAAAAATAATCACTGCATCTTGAACCTCGACAGGGAATCACAGGGAGACCTCCTGGGGAAAATGGGCCACTTCACGGCCACACAGCATGGGTGTCCAGAGAGGCTAAGGGATGTGTCCATCACACCCGTGTTCCCGGCCAAGGAAGCAGATCTTCCTCACGACTCCTTTCACAGCCCTCCCCGGGGCTGGAGCTGTGGCTCAGTGGTCGAGTGCACGCCTCGTGCGCGGTGAGGCACTGGGTTCGAGCCTCAGCACCACATAAAAATGAAATCAAGGTGCCGTGTCCATCTACAACTGAAAAAATGTTTCAGAAAAAGCCCTCTCCCACAAGACAGGAGGAGGGAGTGGGAAGAGGCATGGCCTGACAGCAGCAGCTACTCCCTTGGCCGTGACCACGTGTTGAGAACATGGACACCCCAGCCTGGCCGCCTGGCCGCCTCTGCTTGCGCACCCCTGTTTTCAACAGAGACCAGCAGCAAGCATGCCCGGTGCTACCCCACAGAGAGCTATCAGAGCTTGGGCCCCAGGGGAGCTCACACAGGTGAAGCAAGACCCAGGGAAGGCAGGACGCACGTTCCAAGGCCTGTCCACCCCGAGGCCAGCGCTGGGCTCTCTGCCGTGGACACGAAGGCCCCTAACGAGGGGGCTTGCTCTGAGCTTCCAACCGTGCTCATTCATTTTACCCATCCCCCTTCAGCAAGGCAGCTAACTGGCTTAAAAAATAAACAGGGAAAAACAGACATTATAAATCACACAAAAATATATAGTTCTTTGATATACAGCTGCTTAGGGATAAAGCAATTCAATCAGCTACATCAACAAATCTCAGAATCCCCTCATCATGCCAAAATCATGCTTTTCTTAAAATTACCAGATTTAACTTTTGCACAAGGGAAAGCAAGTATATTCCAAATTACAATTAGTCATAATTTAAGGAGAACGATTTTAAAAATAAAAACATCCTAGTATACAATTCACTTCTACTAAACTAACTATGAGGGGCAGGATTAAATATACATTTGGTAAAAAGATAACCTTGCTTTTGAAACACAAAGTACTCTTGAATACTGTAAACTACCCCTACTTTCAATGTTAATACCCATTTTTAAAAATCCTCAACTTGAAAGAAAAAAAAAACACAGTATAATTCGAAGACTTAATTATTCCTTTCAATTGACTCGTTTTGGGGTATTTCTGTTTTTCTAAAGTGGCTTTCCACTTAGTGATTTGATAAGGAATCTGACAATACTATAATTGTGGCACACAAAAAAGATTTAAGGCAACATTCTTTTGAGTAAGTCAAACAGCACTGCAGATAATATTAGTAACATTTATCTTCAAAGATACTGAGTCTATCATTACAGATCCATTTTCCCTCTCTCTGCTTCTCTTAGCCATAATTTGTCTTGTTGTTTGATTCGGTATTTTTTTCCAGTATAAATGAAAGATAGCTGTTTATTTTTCTTAGGGTAATACTTTAGCCACCTTTAAAATTAACAATATATTAGGCCACTGAAGAAACCTCTATCCTGCACTGTCGAGGCCAACGGCAGAGGACTGTCTTCTGAAGACTGGCTACATGTGAGCTCCCGGGGACAGGCTGAGAGGGAACTGGCCATGGTACCCGACATGTCATGACGTGCCCCTGTCTCAGGGACGCAGGCTTGGGCATTTCTGATGTTCACAACTCAGCACTGTGCACCAAGTTAGGAGCAGGAGGACACCGATTTGTGTTCTGAACATTAGGATAAACTACCAACCTGTCCACACACACATCGTAGGAAGGGCTCTAAATGGTGCAGGTGCCACGGGCCCACTGAGGTTCAATCCCTGGGTGTGCTGGAGGGCGGGGTTTCAATGGCCCTGCTGCCAACTCTGCGATGCACATATGCAGCTACAGGTCAC
This sequence comes from Tamias sibiricus, assembly GCA_025594165.1. Lineage (NCBI taxonomy): Eukaryota > Metazoa > Chordata > Mammalia > Rodentia > Sciuridae > Tamias > Tamias sibiricus. The sequence continues at coordinate 98,709,168 of CM046669.1, forward strand.
GGGAAGCCACCTGGGACACAGGCTTCCAGCTCAAGCCCTTCATTGGCTATGAAAAGACAAATCACAGCGAATCAAACCCAGTGAAACTGAAAAGGTGCAAAAGCTTCTTGTTCAAGCTACACACTGAAAAGCATTCAAGAGCTGGGCACATGGTGCACCTGTAATCCCCACAACCCAGGAGGCTGAGGCAGGAGGATCACAAGTGCAAAGCCAGCCCCAGCAACTTACCAAGACCCGGTCTCAAAATAAATAAAAAGGGCTAGAGATGTGGCTCTGTGTGTGAGCAACCCTGGATTCAATCCCCAGCACCCCACAAAAAGAATAAATGCATTCAAAAGCATGAAAAGGAACAGAATTTGGCGATGTGCCTCAGACAACACTTTATGAACATTTTGGGCAGAATGACTATTTACCATGTCCTCCCTTTTGGCCTTATGAGGAAGTTTATCATTATTCCCACTTTACAGATGAAGTTGAAGCACAGAGAGGTTAAATGACAATGCTCAAAGTCACCCAACAAGGAAGCTACTGTCCCAGATAAAAACCCAGAGGGTCTCACTTTCAAGTCCCCTTCGCCATCCCCAAGCGGCCAGGCCACAGGCCAGTCCCTGACTGAGCGCGGTTTGACTGCTTTGTTGGCTGTGTGGTGATGCGAAAGCAACACACCTTCAGTAGAAACCACGTTCCAAGTTGAGTTTGGGTCTCTTCCTGGCTAGCGATATATACCCAGTCCTCTACCACGATGTGGGCCAGGGTGTGGGGCCCAGTCCCAGCCAGCCACTTGATCATCAGTGCGAGGAACTGGACCACCACGGGCTGCCCTGGGCAGCCTTGCCAGTCACACGGCAGGCGTGCTGCGTGTTTGGGTTTCTGGCCCCTCACCTTCCCCAGGGGTCCACCCAGGCATGGCCCCGTCCTCTATGAAGGTGCAGCTGCCACCTCCCCTCCCCCAGCAGGCCCCTCCCTCCCTGTTTTTACAACTCACAGCCACACTCGCTTCTTTAGCACTGAGAACAGCTGCGTCATCACAAAAGGCACAACCGACAAATAAAATCCATTAAGTTTACAGGGTGCGTGGTGTCAAGCTACATGACCACGTTATTAAATGACTGCGTCGCTCTAACCAGCCCATCCATCGCTTTTTTTTTTTTTTTTTTTTTTTTTTCTGGGACCGGGGATTAAACTCAGGGGCACTCGACCACTGAGCCACATCCCAGCCCTTTTTTTGTATTTTATTTAGAGACAGGGTCTCACTAAGTTGCTAAGTGCCTCACCATTGCTGAGGCTGGCTTTGAACTGGTGATCCTCCTGCCTCAGCCTCTCAGAGTGCTGGGATTACAGGCGTGCGCCACCGCACCCGGCTCACCTTTGGTTTTCTTTTGTTTGTTTTTGGTAGAGAGAACATTTAAAATCTACTCTCTTAGCAACATTCAAACATTCTACACGCCATTATTAATGACGGTCACCCTGCTGTGTGATCCATCCCCAAAATTAATCCATCCTACCTGGAGCTCTGTGGCCTTTGACCAGCACCCCCCCCCATCGACACTCGCCAGTGTTGCTAAATGCGTGGAGGCACCTGGGCCTGCCGACTCCACTCCAGTGACACTGCCAGACGTTGGGTCTGGCCGCCTCCTCCCACAGTCCCAGCACCTTCAAGAACCATAAACCTCAGACTGACCACTCGTCCACACAGTGAGGTGGCAGCCCAGGGTCACTCGCTCTGCATGGCTGCTACCACCAGAACTGGGGACGCCAAAGACAGGCTGAGCTCTCTTGGAAACGTCCCTTCAGGTACTGCTTTCCGGGCTCTCCAAGTTGCTTTGCAATGTGAGATGTTTTTCTACATCAATCGACTCCCTCCTCCTGTCACACACCGTGCTCAAGGTCAACCCCAGCTTTTGCCACACAGCCAGGGCCAGGCTGGCAGGAGCAGCAACCTGGAAGCCACCCCCGACAGGAGAGGGCGGGGGTGTATGTCAAAGGCACAGGGAGGAAACGCAAGTGCCCTGGTTCAGGAGATGCAGCTGTCCACTCCAGGGTCAGTGACAGGTAGAACACGCAGCCACGTCTCGGGAACTCAGAGGAGGACACTGGCGGTCCTCCACCAACCCGCCATCTCCCCGCAGACCCCCCAAGAGGCAACTCATCACCACAGCAACCCGTCCCGCCCCCTTTTGTAACGGCAAGCCTCACTTCCCACTCGGATGTGGGCAACCCCTGGTGCTAAGGCTGCAGGGAGCCCCTCTGCCCACCCTGATGCACTCGAGCCTCCTGGGCACCTCAGCCTCACTCCCTCCAGGAGCCTCGAGCCAGCGTGGCCTCTCTGGAGAGGCTGGGAACGAGCGGGCCACCTCCGATCAGCCCTGCATTTCCTCCTCCTGGGAGCAGGAGAGTGGCAGGTCACTCCGACAGGGAGCACCGGGCTGGGACGGCCTCCTGCTCCCTCGTTCTTCAGAGGCTAGGAGAGAAGAGGGGCCCTGCTGACCTGACCTTCCCAGAGAGTCCCAAACACACACCAGCTGCCCCGGGAGGACTCAGACAAAACTGAACGCTCAGGTCACGCGGCGAGAGCGAGCCAGCCTTCTGGAAGGCGCGCAGGGCTTAAAAGCAGAAAGCACAACACTAGAACCCAAGGCTCCAGTCCTCCTCTACCCACTCTGAATCTGAGGACAAATTCCTTGGCCTTCCTTAACCTTCCCAAATTCCTTATTCCTTCCCCAGGGTCCTCACCTGCAAAGTGGGGATCATCAGTGCAATTCCCAATTACCTGGGCAGAGACCTTGGAACAGTGCCCACACTCAGTAAGCAAGGAAGCTAGAGTCAAGCCACGTCATTCCCAACACCACCTGTTCTTCTTACGGCTGTTACTACCATTGTTTTGCCCCACAAGACACTTGTAAAAGAACTCATCTATGATACGTTAGATTCTATCCCCTAAGTTCATATCTATACTAGGACCCTAAGAATAATGAAATGAACTAACAATAATGGGAAATTCGGAGGAAAATGATTCATTTGTACACTGTGGGAAATGTCCCCTGCAAAGGTAGTTTTGTCTCAGAAACCAAAGAAGAAGTTCTATAGAAGAACACACACACACTTTGGGGTTTCCATTTTTGTTTTCTCATGGCAGAATCACTTGGACCTGCTTTCCAAGTTTCTGATGTGCCCCAAGCTGCCTGGTAATGAACCCATCAGGCAGACCCACAGCACAGCCAGGTGTTCTGGGCTGAGAGCGAAGTCATGCACCCTTTGCCTTGGCTTCGCATGGTCTGGGACCAGCACTTGTCTCCCTCTCTCATTTGCTAACCCGATTTCGTTTTAATTGGCCAATTACGCCTCCAGATCAAATACCTCCAAGAGAAAATCTGGGTTCACAAACCTCTCACACCGTCTGCTGTCGAGGGAGGATGTTCCTTAATTTCCAATATTTCTAAAAAAAAAAAAAAAATCACTCACCACTTGTTCAAAGACTAGGATGTCATTTTACAGAAACAGAAAGAGCCAAACCCACTTTCTCCCCCAATCCCGGGGAGCAGTTTGCAAGGGCCAGTGCCCACCCTTTGACGTGGCAAAGAAAGTCTGTGGTGACCACCACCTGGAGAACAACTGAGTGGGGCACCTGATAAAGAGGTCAGACCAACTACCTTTGGTTACTTAATAGAGCTGCTTCATGTGTGCTGACGTCATGAAACCTGGGGTTGGGGTGTAGTTCAGTGGTTAAAGCCCATGCTTAGCATGCCCGAGAACCTGGAGCCAATCCCCAAGTTCCAATAAAAAAGGAAGGAAGGAAAGGAAGGAGGAGGGAGGAGAAAAGAAATCAGCTACTCACTCTTTGTTGACTGTTTCTTTTTTTTTTTTTTAATTAAATTAGCAGAGTTTATTTGAGAAAAAAAAATCATTCATTAGTGGGGCAGTGATCAAAACTGGAAGAGGTTTCAGAGACCTCCCCTCCAACAGTCTTGGTAGTGAGTTTTCATAGGCTGAATGGGAAGGGAAGGACTTGATTGGCTATAGACAGCCATTGTTTATACGGCTATGGTCTAATGGGAGGTCCCTACTCACATAGACATTTGGCTGGTTGATTGGGGCTCATTTTGTTTTTAAATCACTTACCTGAAATGCCTCCCAAAGTTTCCATTTGCTTAGGAAAGGGCTCCAGGTACAGAGAAAGACATTCTCAGGCTAATAACCTCCTTTGTATTTTCCTTAACATTTTTTTTTTACTTTAATTATTTATTTACTTATTCATAATGCCCAAGTATAACATCTTTTTACATACAACTGCTTGTATACAAAGTATATAAGTACATGAATGTTTCTAATAAAGCAAATGGTAAGAGAATGTTCCTTCTTGAACTTGGCAATATACACGACTACATAAAAAATGAGCCCTATCTGCTGAACAGTAGAGACATTCAATTTCCCAGGGTTCTCAAGCCCCTCTCTTTTAAAAGCAAACACTTCCCTATGATCTCAATAGCTATACAGGACACAGTGGTAGAAATACCACAGTTGGGACCAAAACCAAGTTCATCAAGTCTTTCTAATATACTTTCTTCAGAAAGAAAAAAAGCAGCCCCTTACACATTTCACAAACCACAGCATCCTACTGACTTTGTAAGCAGCTTCAAGTTTTTTCTTTTTATACCTTTATTTATTTTTATGTGGTACTGGGGATTGAACCCAGGGCACCCACACATGCTAGGCAAGCACTCTACTGCTAAGCCACAACCCCAACCCCAGCTTCCAGTTTTAAACAAGCAAAAGTGAGGTTTAGCCATTTTGGTGTTGTAGCAAATCGGGATTTTCCACGCAAGTCTTATTCATCAAAAATTCAATATGTTAACATTTTCAACAACAATAGCTGATTCAGCCAGGCGTGGTGGCGCACGCCTGGAATCCCAGCACTTGGGAGGCTGAGGCAGGAGGATCATGAGTTCAAAGCCAGCCTGAGCAATGGCGAGGCACTTAGCAACTCAGTGAGACCCTGTCTCTAATAAAATACAAAAGAGGGCTTGGTGAGGGGAGGGACTGGGGTTGTGGCTCAGTGGTAGAGCGCTCGCCTAGCACGTGTGCGGCCCGGGTTCGATCCTCAGCACCACGTAAACATAATGCTATTGCATTGTGTACAACTAAAGCAAATAAGTATTTTTTAAAAGGGGGGGCTGGGGATGTGGCCCAGTGGTGGAGTGCCCCCAAGTTCAATCCCCGGTACCAAAAAAAAAAAAAAAAAAAAAAAAATAGATTCCAAAGAAGAGCCTAAGAGGGTAAGTTACTTCAGTCACCTCCCAATGCAAGCTCACAGATCTTCAAAATGAAAGAGGCAAACAGACTTTGACTTACTGGACTTAGTCCTTCAACACAATGAGCACATTAATGAACTGTGAGGTGGCTCCCCGCAACGTCCTGATACTCATTCATGCTCACTTGACATTGCTTTGTGCATTGCCTTATCTGCCAGCCTACCCCTCAGATGTCCCTCTGGGGACCCAAGCTGCGTATCGAGTGTGCCGTGTGGCACAGCCCGCACGGGTGCTCGGGACTCAGCAGGTCATCAGCAGGTCATCCTGCATGGCACGCAGGCACAGTCAGTAGTGCTTGGGGACAGCCAGGGCAAGCACGTCCTGGACCTGGCTCCGGGCACAACACCTGCCACACACATTGTTGGCCCTCAAAAAAAAAAAAAATAGTTGGCAATTTAAAAAGGAGATCCCCAAATTACTTAACTCTGCACGACTTCCAGTGACTCAGCCCAAGAGGCTGGAACTAACGCGTCTGGCCTCACGCTCCTTCAGATCCATGCTGCTGGTCTTGGGTGCCTGTCTCAGGAGACAGCCTGTGGGGTGGGTGTTGTATTCCCTGCGATCCAAGAGGAGAACGCCGGACGGAAGGGCTGCACACGTCTTCCCTCCTTCCTCCTTTCCAGCTGGACCTCCGGGCTGTGCAGCTCTTTCCCCCACCCAACAGCCAGGTACCCCAGGGACCACCCCACTCCAAGCTGCGGTGGGTACTGTTACTCTCTCCATCATTATTTTACAAATGGGCATTTGACCAAACTCTGGTTAAGGAAACACACTGAAGTCTTCTGGGGAAAGATGTTCTGGAAACACATTCCTCTAAGAAAGGGCTGCAGGAATAAGCGGTCTATCTTTTCCTCTGGTGACTGTCCTGTCTACACGAGACACCTAGAGCCCTGCAACCATCTTGCTATGAGTTAACAGGTGGACTGGCAGCCAGTTAATAGGTGACGCTGGGCCAGCCCTACATCTGGATTTATATCCTGTGGCAGTTTGACCAAGACGGCACCCAAAGAGAAGGAAGCCAAAGCCAAGGGTGTGAAGGTCACAAAGCAGGTCTGCACACAACCACAGCCATTAAGAAGAAGTCACCTGCCTTCCAGTGCCTCTGCTGCAGCTCCAAAGGCAGCCCTAACATCCCCAGAGGAGCCCCCAAGAACCACTAGACCACCACTCATGTCACCCTGAACACTGAGTCTGCCGTGCAGAAGATAAAGACAGCAACACACTGTGTCCCCTGTGGATGAGAACCCCAACCATCACCAGCCACATCCGGCTTGAGCTTGGACAGTGACAGGGCCAAGGCCCACAGTCCCATCAGGCCTGGAGGAGGGAAGGAGGCCTAACTCCACTGGTTCCTGATTGCGGTGCTTCGGGTGTTCCAGAACAAGTTGGGATCCTATAAATTTAACGTAGCTGGCTAGTACTGGACACAGTTTTCACCATAATATGTACACACAAATGGCCTGTTATGAAGCACTTAGAACCAAGAGTCTCTACTTGCAGCCAAAAGCATCCCAAATACTCGACCGCCCAAAATTGGAGGGTGCCATATTCAGACTCAGGACTAACTTTTTTTTTTTTTTTTTATTGTTCTTGTTTCTTGGGATTTTTGCATGTGTATACGTGGTGTGGAGAGCAAACCACAGCCTCACGTGTGCTGGGCAAATGCTTGGCCACAGAGCTGCACCGCCAGCCCCCCAGCTTGCTCTCCTGATGAACCATTCCACAGGGCCTCCAACGCTTTCATGGGAGCCCAGACCAGAGGCCAGGGTGAAAAGAAGGCCATGGCTTTGTGACATGTCCCCTCCAGATACTGAGCACAAGTAATTTAATATAATCCCCATAATGCTAGTAATTGACTCCAGGACCCAGATGCCAAATTCCTCAGTCTTCTAAAAAGCCTAGATTTCACTCAAGTTGAAGACAATATTTTTTTTAAATAGAAGGCAACTGAATAATAAAAGGTGAGATTGCAAAGTCAAGTAGAAACCTCAAGCAACCTTGTCCAACCTCTCCTACCTGCATTTCCTCAACCATAAGGTACACACTCTGAGAAGCCAATGTCATGATCAGCAATAATGCATACGTCATATAATCAGTGTGTGCACGGCAAGTTTCCAATGATCAGCAAATAGAGTTCACAGTGTTCCTCAAGACAGCCACAACAGCACTGGAGAAGATTCTAGGAGCAATGAAACACTTGAGGAATTTTATATTAAACATGTGAACATAATCAATAAGTCACAATTTTCAGTTCAGCAAGGATTCCTCTTAATGTTTATCCACCATAAAATGAAAAATAACCCTTAATAATCTGTAATATTATTCACCTCCAGAAATGACAGGGAAATTATTAAATTATCGATGTTTCCTGAATGCAAGAGAAAGTATGAAAAATGGATGTGGTCCAGACAGCGTCTGATTTCTAAACAGCTTAGAAATGCCGCCCTGCAGCCGGGCGCGGTGGCTCACGCCTGTAATCCCAGCACTTTGGGAGGCTGAGGCAGGAGGATCGCGAGTTCAAAGCCAGCCTCAGCAGTGGCAAGGCACTTAGCAACTCAGTGAGACCCTGTCTCTAAATAAAATACAAAAAAGGGCTGGGGATGTGGCCCAGTGGACGAGTGCCCCTGAGTTCAATCCCCGGTACCACAAAAAAAAAAAAAAAAAAGAAATGCCGCCCTGCATACCAAGGTGCAGACTTTATAAGCCACTAAGTCATTAGTCACGAAGTGGATTTTTTAAGTTTTACTATTAATCCCCTTGTCTCCATTAACTATCACGTCACATTCTGAATGCCACAGCAATAAACCCTTCAAGCAAAACAAACACAGCAAGGCCTGGATCTGCAGACTTCAAATCCAAACAACCAATCTCCACTCTCCACTGGTGCATACTCATGGTGCAATGGAAGGACCCGAGTCCTCTTCTACTGGACACGTGGAGAACGAACCAGTGGACATCACTGCTGTTCAACTGTGGGACACAACTACTGCACACCATGCACATCTGGGTCCTTGGACTGTTGCACACCATCACCACCACCACTAATATTTACTAACTTCTCATTATGTACGAAACAACTCAAGAATTGCCTCCACATTACCGAAATCCAGCTTCTTTAGGATCACAAGGCTGGTATGTGGAGTGCCTTTGGAATATAAAGTCATGCAAGCTAATATTTTTAATCACTATCGCCATTCTTGTAACAACTAGCTAACAAGGCAAAACTAAATTCTCCAAAATATTTGCATGGTTGCTTTAGGTACGATAACAGTCTTATAAACAAAGTGTTCCTTTAAGACCCACACCAAGACACCAAGTTAGGCACATATAATTCCTGCAGCCTGAGTCACCAAGGGAGAAAATACTGTATTATAATCATGTCACCAGGAACTATCAGAGCAAGAACAGAGAGCAAAACAATGATCATGTCACCAGGAACTATCAGAGCAAGAACAGAGAGCAAAACAATGATCACAAAAAGATTCCTCCAAAAGGAAAACCAAGCCCGTGCCCACGTCAGAGTGGTGACTGACAGCAGAACCAAGCTCGCTTCTGCTTTGGACACTAACTATCCACCACAGATGGCTGCTGTCCTAGCAGTCTAGGTCCCCTGGGGAGCCTGCTCTGCAAAAGCCAGCTCCCCGGGAAGGGCCCAAGTAGTCTTCTCCCATGGTTCCCCTCCCAACTTTTAAGATACCTGATTTCTATTAGATACTAAATAGTATAATGGTTATAGGAATTTCCAGTACCCTGAAAAGATCTGGGAACTATTCCTTCACCCTAATGTTTACTGAATACCTACTGTGCACGAGGCACTGTTCCAAATCATTGAGTGTGTGCTATGCCAGGTCCTACGTGAAGTGCTTCGAACTGCAATATCTTTATAAGACTTTGAACACACCATAGTTTTGGGGAGATAAAAATCAATGTAGCATTCAACTTAAGTCTTAGAATCTTCACTCTTCTCGAATTCATCTTAGAGTCCTAAAATATCTAACTGGATTGTGTGTGTGTGTGTGTGTGTGTGTGTGTGTGTGTGTGTGTTGCTGGGGATTGAACCCAGGGCCTTGTGCATGTGAGGCAAGCACTCTACTAACTGGGCTATATCCCCAGCTCTAACAGGACTTTTTTTTTTTTTTTTTAATCAGAGTTATCTTTTGTTTTCAAACTCCATAATCAAGGCTGAATACTGAATACCTGTTGAAAAAAGTACATAGGTAGAAAAGACTAAATTCAGTGATTCAGATGTAATATGGAACCTAAACAATCTATAAATCAGAGAAGTCTTGAACGATCAGAATTAAAGTTGAAGGCCCTGTTGCACGACTCAAAGGATTAATATTTTTCATTCCTTACACTGTTGCAGGATGTGTATTAAGATAATGTAATTCATCCTTGTTAAATATTCATACTTATCTAAACTTGCAAATATTGAATTAACTTGCACAAACTGAAGTGCCAACAATACTGCCATGACATTGTCCCAGTTCCAGACTTTCCATTCCTTAAATTTTGTGTTCTAACAGTCTTAGTAACATCATTTCTAAAATGTAGGTGAAAATACTTGGAGGACTTTCAATGATCTGCAAAGTCCAGACTTCTACCAGAATATTCTGTTAAAAACAGGAGGTTTTGGCAAAGTGAGACCACAGTAAACCATTTTAATCCCCCGAACTATTGGCTGCTATGAATTTACATAGAGACATTTTTCAGTTATCGTGGAAAGTTCCTACTATATCCCAAGCACTGAGTTAACATGTGTGTGTGAGATTCTGCATCAGCCCCATTTTAAAGGGGAGGATGTATTAACGTCCAAAGGTTACATAACTAGTAAACCCATACCTTCCGGTCTTCAAAAGTCCATTTGCTTTCCTTCTCCATGTGCATGTGAACACAAAGCATTTTAACACGTTTGCAGTGACTACTGCGGAGCTCATGCACCAAAAAGGAAAACAGAAAGAAATATGACAATAAAAAAGGCTGATGAAGACAAATAATTAAAATAAAAATACTCTACTCGATCCCATCAGTAGGTAAATGGGGAAGAAGAACCCTCATTCATAGCATCTTAATTTGCTCCAGAACACAAAAATGCTGAATAAGCAAAAATATTACACCCCTGGAAACAAATGGCTTCACAGCCAAGTGCATTACCCCAGGACTAATCTGTGTTGAAGAGGCTTAGAGCCTGCAAATGCAGGGCTCTGCAGGATTCTGAAGTGTGCTGGTTTCTGGTATCCAAAAGGAATTATCAGCAGTGATTATGGGATTGGGCCATCAGAGCCTTGGCTATTTCATTTTCCAAGTTTGAAATATAGCACTATTTTCTGCACCTTTGGCTTTTAACTTTATTCATCTGAAAAAGATTTACAATGGCAACAATATCGCCATTACAAGGGACACAGATTGCCCCTCGCAAGTGCTACCCATTTGTCCAATCTTTTGGCTAGTTTTGTTTATATAGTAAATGAAACGAGACCTGTTGGATATTTTGAAACTAGAGCTGTTCTGCACTCAGCAAAAGTCAGCGAAGGCTGGTAAAGGGTTTAATGAAACTGAAAAAATGGGGGACCTAAAACCAGATGTCAAAAAAGGACGGGAAACGGGGCCATGTGGTCACAGAGCAGAGATGTGAGTGCAATTTTAGTTACTGTACCTTATTCTAAGAGGGCTGGGCTCTTTTGAGCCTGGAGTTACAGGTGCCTGGGTCATAGACCAGAGCTCAGACGGGAAGCCTGCTCACCAGGAAGATCCGCCCTTCTCAAGTTCAGTTCTGACAAGGAGACAGCAGCAGTTAGCTCCAATCTTGCCAATGCTACAGATTTTCCTCCTGGAAAGATTTTCAAATTATTCTGGGCGGAAAAAATAAATTCAAGATGGCTTTACCCTGGGATTCCTGGCTAAGCGCCCGGCCCATGAAGATCTCCTGGGTGCCAAAAGGCGTTGCCAGTTCTGTTCGCAGAGCAGAATGAACTTGAGCCGCAGGCACCCCCACCTTCTGAGGCAGCCCATCTGAGGGGAGGCACAGACGCTCTGGGCTGTTCTCTTTCTCCTGATCAAGAAGTGTAAACCCTGGCAAGGTTTCCAGTGTCTATTCCAAACTTCTAGAAATACAGGTGCCCCAAAATGCCTTTGCTATTAGAACACGTCTCATTCCAAGTACTCTCTCTCACATTGATTTTGCAAATATATGCAATGAATATTTTTATCTTTAAAGTTCATCTTGAAGAATAAATTCATGAGAAAGCAAAAAAAAATTTTTTTTTTCAAAAATAAGTGCATTCCATTAATCCACTCCTACTACATGTTGAAATAGGACAGAAAGTTGTAATTAAAGCAGAATTTAAAATATACTAATGAAAACAGGCCCAGAACCATGCAGATATTCATTACAGCAGTTAAAATCAATGAGATAATGAAGGGATTGGGATGAGTGGCTAAAATCTAGGGGGAAAAAATGTAAGGTCATCCCTGAAGCTTGGACAGAAAATATTTCTGATGGATTAAAAAGTCCTAAAATTAGGGAAAATAATGTATAGATAGGAAAAGCAAAACATGCATGACCACATAGCAATGGGAACCCTCTACACAAATCCCAAGGTCAATTCTGAACTGGGAAAGGAAACCACAGTTCACCGTGGGTGGACAATCTTCCTACATAAGCAGCTCTTACCTATTGAGAACCAGTGGGGCTCTCCCTAGAAACACAGGCAAGGGGTGTGTTCCGCAGGCACAACACACCACCACAGAGAAGGCCTAGCACACCACTGAAATGCAAAGCCACAAAAACAGAAGCCAGAAGTTGGCTTTTACCTACCACACTGAAGAGTGGTAAACATCCAAAGACAGTTAATTTCCCCGATGGCTAACCCATTAGGAAATTAACCTTCTTTACATGTCTGGGAAAGCACAGGAGTGTAACCTTTATCTAGAACATTTCACGATAATTTGAAAGGTACATAAATTGGATCCCTCAATAGTATGTCTAGAGTGTTTTTTTGTTTTTGTTTTAACCAGGGGTGCTTCACCACTGAGTCACATCCCGGCCCTTTTTTTAATTAATTAATTTATTTATTTATTTATTTTTTAGAGACAGGGTCTCACCAAGTTGCGTAGAGCTTCACTAAGCTGCTTAGACTGGCTTTGAACTCATGATCCTCCTTCCTCAGCCTCCAAAACCACTGGGATTACAGGTGTGTGCTACTGCACCTGGCTGTCTTTTTAATAATACAAGAATCTGTTCTCAAATGTACAAAGACAGTCCCTGAAACATTATTTATAATGGTGAAAAATTGGGAACAATCTAAATGTTCATTCATATCAGAAATGAATATTATAAAATACTATGAAAGCCAGATTTATTAACATCTACAAAACATCCATAATGTAGCTGGATATGAGGAAAAATTACAGTGTAATAAAAGAAGAATGGGGTCCTTATCTCTAGATGATTGCATTAAGGGTCAACTTTGTTTCTGTATCTACTGTTCCCTTAGTTTTTTTCAATGAACATTCTCTGTAAACAAAACCCAGATAAACAAAGGACTGCAAGAAACAAAAATCAAGATCTGTCTGCAATTTTTCAATGCTTAGTCATCTGCCAGATTACCATAAAATTCACAAATACCCGTTTCTCTGCAAAAATCTGATGTCACATATTTATATATTTCAATTTCCCTCAATTAACTTCATTGTTTCAACCATCAGTCTTTGTTAAGTCTGCCCCACACATCCAGTGACCCTCCCTTGAGCGGGTACCCTGCTCACCAAACCAACCTCAAGAGTGATCATCATGCTACCTGGAGTGGAATGAAAGGTTGAGAGTCATCCTTAAACACACACCACAATTACTCAATGTACCCCACAAGCATTCTACATTCTGGTAAATCAAGCATGGCACAGCTTATATTTCTTAAAAGTGGGGCAATCATGGTTCAGAGACCTGTCAAATGGATAAATGATAAAGCAAAGAATAAATCCATCACAATGAAATTGCCTTTGGAAAGTAAGTGATTCAGTGGTTCACGAATCAGGGCAATGGTGGGCAAAGGGCTAGACAGAGAACAGCTAGACCTAGTTCCCAGCCAGGTGCTCCACCGACCAGCCAGGAGAATCCAGCAAGCCCGTCCATCCAGTCCTCCGTCTCTTCATCTGAAAGAATACTAAGGACGTGCAGGAAATTCAGAGGACAGCCTGCCGGGCAAAGGCAAGGTGATGGTAACAGGAAGTCTCAAAGATCCTGGCCAGTTCTCACAAATCTTCACATCTCTGCCATCACTGCAAAGCACGCTGACGGCTTACACACTCAAGTCCAAGTGCTGGCATGGCCCAAAGCAAGCTCCCTGGGTGTGTGCCATCAGCTGATGTTGAACTTGAAACGGGGGCTGCGGAGCCTTGACAGCGTGATGCTATGCAGCAGGGGAAGTTCAAGGCCTGTGTGGCCTGCCCCGGCAGCAAGCAGGGCACAAATACATCGCCAGCTGTGTCTTCATGGAGCTCCGCCACCCAGAGCCTCAGCAGCACCCAGGCTGAGGGGGAACGTGACACCGAACCAAGCCTGCTCCCCCAGCAGCCCTGTCTCTACTTATAACACATCTGTGAGGGACTTCTCTGTTGCAGTGACAGCTAACCTGTGAAAAATCATTCCCCCCACACACATAGTTCCAATGGAAATATCCGTGATAACACATAAAAGCTACAAAGGTTTAGCACGTGGACAATTAAGAAAGTGAAATCAGTAGTTATCAAGCCCCAGCAATCAGACCAGGGGGGCCCAGGCTGCCCTAGCCCCACCTCCAGCTTTTCAAAGACCTGAATCCCACTCGTGGGACAGATGGCTTCATGGCCTCATCACCACCTCAAGGCCCCACTTCTTGACATCAGTACATAGGTGACACTTGAATGTTGGAGGGGACACATTCGGACCACAGAATCCTCAACCTGGAAAAGGAACTGTGTAAAATAATTCAAAGAGATCCAAATATTCTCTGTTCTCACTTCCACGTGGAACCCAAAGAGGTTTTTAAAAAACTTCTATTAAAGTTCTATTTTTAGAATCAGAATAGAAGGATGTCACAGGGGTCAGTGGGGTGGGGGAAGGAAATGTTTGTCCAAGGCACCAACTTATAGATATGCCGTAAGTGATTACATTCGAGAGACCTACTTGCATTAGTTAACGGTACCATATTACACTCGAACTTTGTGGAGTAGATTTTAGCGTTTCCAATACACACGCACACACAGGTAATTAACCACAAGAGGCAATAGATATGTTAATCATCTCAATTATTTCATAATCTATATGTATACAAAACATCACATTGCACGCCTGGACTGTAAACAATTTCATCGGCCAATTATACCTTAATAAAGATAGAAAAAATTATCATGGCATTTCCAAAGCCATGTCCATCCCACCAACTGTTAGAAAAACATCCCCAGAAGCATTCACTACTCAGTTCTTCTAGTTCAACCACCCTATTATTCAAGTCTTTTCCAAAAGAAATCATACTGCATATGCATTTTTTTGTGTGTGTGGTGCTGGGGATTGAACCCAGGGCCTTGCACATGCAAAGCAAACACTCTGCCAACTGAGCTATATCTCCAGCCCCTGCATACGCATCTTGACATCTTATTTCACCTAACAGTGTGGAGCACTGCAGTGGAGGGAAATACACGTGTACGCCCACACAGAAGCCAACCATTCAGCCACCCGCATGAGCATAAAGCCCCGGATGGTCCAAATTTCCACTATTGTTCATCAGCTATGCAGTTAGCGAACTCCATAATGATGGCTCCTGTTTTTGTCTCTGGCTCAGTGGTTACCAGAGGTAACTTTAAAGTAATCAGCTACTCCAGACATCTTAATCCATTCAGACAAAACAACTCCTGAAAGCCCACATCAGCAGCAGAGCAAACGGGTCCTGATGCCCGCACCTGCTCACAGCCCTCATGGGCCCTCAGCCTGCCCAGGGTACAGTGGGCAGAAGCCATGTGGCCTCGCCCAGAGCAAGTCTGAAGGCTCCCATTCTCTCCAGAACCAAAGAATGCACGATTACCTTCAAGGATCCCCACTAGGGCCCAAAACAGGGAGTCACAACCATGCCGCCATCATCCTGTGGTTACGTGCAAGGTCGAAAGGCTGCAAGCGGTTCACCGCACGGGATCCCACTAGGGCGCCTCGGTCCACTGTGTGCAGTCCAGTAATGGGAGACTCGTGGAAACAGAAATGTACTTTCTCTAGCAATTATCAACAACACAAGTCACAATAAACACTGGCAAGGATGTGGGGGAAAAGGTACACTCATACATTGCTGGTGGGACTGCAAATTGGTACAATCACTCTGGAAAGCAGTGTGGAGAATCCTCAGAAAACTTGGAATGCAACCACCATTTTTGACCCAGCTATCCCGCTCCTCAGTGTATGCCCTAAAGATTTAAAATCAGCCTACCACAGTGAGGCACCCACATCAATGTTTATAACAGCTCAACTCACAATAGCTAAGCTATGTGGAACCAAACTGGGTGCCCTTCAACAGATAAATGGGTAAAGAAAATGTGGTATGCATACACAAAGGAATATTATTCAGCCATAAAAAATGACATTATGGCATTTACCAGTAAATGGATGGGACTGGAGATGATCATACTAAGTGAAATGAGCCAATCCCAAAAAGCCAAAGGCCAAATGTCCTGATATGCAGACACTAATGCACAATGGATGTGCGGAATAGAAGTTCATTGGATTAGACAAAGGGGAATGAAGGGAAGTTAGGGGGACGAGAATAGGAAGGACAGGAGACTCAATCAGACATAACTTTCCTACATTCATATATGAATACACGACCAGTGAAATCCACGCATAACCACATACCCATACCATGTCACGCATGACCACAGGAATGGTAGGTTGTACTCCACATATGTACATGTCAAAATATGCTCTACTGTCCTGTACCTCTAAAAAGGAACGTTGATGGACCTTTATTTCATTCATTTATTCATATGCGGTGCTGAGACTCGAACCCGGTGCCTCACACATGCCAGGCAAGTGCTCCACCACTAGGCCACAACCCCAGCCCAGGCCTCACTCCTTGATTCTACTACTTGGACAACACTTGAATTCTCGAACCCTCAAAATCCCTAGTTTCAGACACATCCAAACCATACCTAGTGGTAAATAGGTGTTTTTCCCCAACAGCTCATGCCATAAAACTTTAGAAAGGATAATCATCACCGAGAGTGAGGTAAATTGATATATGATTTTTTGCAAAAGCTGCTTTTCCTGAAACAGTCCCAGAGAATCACCACAGGACTTTCAAATGCTCTGCTTTCCCCGTAAGAGAGGCCCAGCAGAGAGTTCTTGGAATAAACTAACTACTGTGTGTTATCCATCTCAGCCAAGAAGGGACACAGCCTGCTTGGCGCACAGTAGGGAGCCAGCTTGTGATGAAAGCTAGGCCATCTGATGCAAAACCACCTGCGGTTCAAACATGGGTGAACGTGACAGACAGCACGACACAGGCTCAGTCCCTCCATCAACAGGGACATCTCCACATCGTCATCATGTCTGCACTCTAGCCACACGTGCGCCTGGAGAGCGCCGAGCGGTCAGCGTGGAGGGACTGGGAGCATCGTTTTAGGAACGTTTCCAGGATGTCGCACAGCCAAGTCGTTCCTCTCGTCAGCATTTCATCTAGACGGGTGTGGCGTCCACAACACCACCCTCCTGTCCTCTTGTCGCCCTCCTCCCCTCCCTAGGTTCCACCAGCAGGACACTAAGAGATGGGAGCAGAGAGGAAACCTGGAGGAAGAACCCATCAGGGGCTCTTCGTCAAGAAGAGCAGGAGAAGGGCTCGCCCGAGAAATGAGTGGCGGTGTCTCACCAGCCGCGGGCACAGCCGTCAGATCAGCCGCGGGCACAGCCGTGGGCACAGCCGTCTCCAGGAGGACGCTGAGGCGGAGTCGGACAGTGAAGACGACTTTGATGGAGAGCATGAAAGTCTCCCGCACCACGGAGTTCATGGTGACTGGTCGTATCTGTTGGATCCCGCACGAAGGTCTGCGCCTGCCCCAGCCTCTCGTCTCCTCCCTTCTGTTACCACTCTGCACTCTGGGTCACAGCCACCCGCAGCTGCCCTCTGAGGAAGCCCAACCCCAGGCTGACAGTGGAGCCTTCGGTCATCGGGCAGGTGGCTGACAAGGCAGTAGGGACAAGGAAGGAACTCGGAGCCACGGGGTGCTCATCAGCCAAGCCTGAAGGACCCCCGACCCCGGCAGGCAATGCCAGCCCGCACAGGACTGTCACAACCCAGCCACCAGGCAGCTGGGAGTAGGGACTCATGTGCAGCCCCAGGAAAACTCCACACAGAACCTGGGGGCCTTTCCAGCCTCAGTGAGGATGAGGATGGGGGGGTGAGGAAGAGGCCAGCGTCTGGCGGCAAACCCTGAACCCACAGGGAACAAAGAATAAACAACAAACAAACATGTCAGAGGCCCGGCGGAAAGAACAGAAATAACTGGAGGCTGTGTGGAGGACTCTCCAGGACTGACAGGTGGCGGGGCCAGGCCCCTACGTGCTGCTGCCCCTGCCCTTCTGTGCAGACCCGGTGGAGAGGTCACAGGGCAACCAGAGGGGGACATGGGAATCCAGAGCAGTCACAAAGCGCCTCATGTCACCAACAGGCAGGAAAACTGAGGCTCCTTTCCACCAAACTCTAAGGGGAAGCCCCCAAAATTGTACTATACATATAAGAAACGTACTATGCTGTTTTCTATGGTTTCTCTCTTTCTCTCCCTTTTCCCGCCCCCCAAAGGTGATTACAAACCCTAATCATTAATTTAACCAAAATTATTAAAAATATTCCCTAGTGCTGGGGCAGTAGCTCGGTGGCAGAGCACTTGCCTGGCATGTGTGAGGAATTGGGTTTCATCCTTAGCACCACATAAAAACAAGCAAAAGAGGCATTCTGTCCATACACAACTACAAAAAAAAAATTTTTTTTTAAATACACACCAGTTTGGCAAAAGTAATCCCCCCACAAAATTTGCAAATTTTCCACTTATTTTCTAACTAGTATCTATTTTCACTGAAGAATAAGAGGAAGATTTAGAGGACAAAGTGTTAAACAGCAGATGGTGATAAATAAGAAAACTAACAACGAAGAGGCAGCATCACAGCCTGAAGAAAGACTGCTATAATTCAAACCCTGTTTCTCTCCCACATTCTCTGTGTGGTGCTCAGTCCATTACTCAACCTCCCTGGTTTCCTCATCTTTAGAAAGGTGGTAACAGACCTGTCTCACAGGGTTCCTATGGTAGGCAAAATGAATCATCAGTTGTAAAGCCCTTACCACAGGTACACAGCGTGTGCAAAGAAATATTTATTGCAATGAACAAAAACCAGTTCACTAACAAGTTTCTAAAATTCACATTTGCACAATTTGTATGTATGTGATATAAATGTAGATTTGACATCTTTTAGTAGGTAACTACTTTATATTCACATTTTCCCTATGTACAGGAGATGTTTTCCAGACATAAAATGGGTTTGCGTAGATCCAGAGAGCTGAACGAATCCCGACAACCTCTGCAGCTCCACCCTACTCCGCACAGTTGGGTTTCTAGCCGGGAAAGTCTTGCTTTATCCTGAAAGTGAGATGCCCCTGAAGAGAAAAGCCACACTCGACATACGTTTCATACCGTCGGCAGGACCCCGCCGGGCGCGAGGCTCGCCTCCTCAGAGTGATCATGACTGGGTTAATCTGGCAGTACTTGCATGCCGCTGACCTGGATTCAGTCAGTCTGTTAGACTGCTAGTGCAGTCGAGGAAAGCCTGGTCAACTGGGGCAGCTATACATCGAGCTGTTGAAGACTCTTCTCAGATCACACGTGAACTAGCATGTCTCCGAAAAGGAAAACTCAAGTCCAAAGAAGTTTTGTTCCATATGGATTTTCTGAATCTTTTTCAAGTTTTTCCAAGGCCCGAAAGATCACTGATTTCAAAATAAATGCTCATCAGCTTCTGACCTTTGTTGACTCCATGGGGAAATTATGCACCTGCTGCAGCCTGTGCTCCTGGGGACAGGGAAGGACCACACCCCAGGAGGAGCCAAGCCATCATCCAGGACAAACCTGCTCTCTGGTTCCAACAACTCGGGGGTGGAAGACTATTTGAGAGAACAAAAGAGTTTCTCTTTCTTACTTAAAATGCAAAAAAAAAAAAAAAAAAAAAAAAAAAAGTCAATTTAGCATACAATGAGGAATTCAAAGAAAAGTACACACACCAAAAATAAACAATATTCAAACATACTTTAAGACGACTAGTAAAACTCTAATTCACTTTAAAATGCAAGGATTAAACAGCACACACCACGTTTCATGAAAAATGAGGCAGTTCACATGGTGACACATTTGTATAATGACAGAATAACCAGCTCAACACTCTTGTAGGCCCAACACAAAAAAACAGACTTACAGGAAGAACTTTGCATTCATTACAGACGGGAACCGGTGGGTCATTTCATTTTCAGGCAATGCAACCAGAGCCAATTCATCTGCGGAGCTTTCTGGAAACCGTTCTATCAAGTGCTGAAATGCACAGACATGACCTGGACTCGGCCGTCACCTCCAAATGTGACGCTATCACTTCCCCTGCATAGGGCACTTCCTTCCCTTCCTCCTTCCCACGGCTTCACTATGCACAACACATCCAGGTCTATCGGAGCCGCTCCTCTTCTGCTTCATTCATGAGGCCACGACGTCTACAATGCTGCAGAGACCCGCCCTCCACACCCCTGTCCCCCACAGGCCCACCGTGGCACCCCACACCCACGTGGGCGCACCTTTCAGAAACCTCCTCAGTTCATCACATTGGCTCTCTTTCATGTGATAAAAATGGTCAAATCCTTTTCATCTGGAAGTCTTTGCCTTATTTTGTGAAAGTTATATAATGACACAATTAAGGAATATGTGAGATAAGAAATAGAAAATAAAGACCAATTCAATAAAAGTAGAAAAGTACTTCATAATAATTCACACTGACTTATGAGAACAAATTCTTAGTAAAATCGGGACAAATGGAAACCTCCTTGACTTATGAAAGTGTGTTCAGATCCTCGGGCAAGCACAGTGGCCAAGGTCCTCTCTCACCGCGCTGCAGAAGCCCCTGCTGAAGGTGACAGCCAGCCCAGCAGAACCGCACAGGGGAGGCAGGAAGGCGGCAGAAGACACAGCCCCAGACAGGATCTGCAGCACAGCCGAGTTCAGCAAGGCAGCGACGTACAAGACCAGAGCATTGAAGAGCAATTTACTTCACATACACCAGCAAGAAGGAATCTTAGGCTTTTCTGAAGAGTCCATTTAACAGCATCAAGAAAAAACATGAAGTACTGAGGAGCACGAGTAATAAAAGATGCATAAGAAACTACAAAGATAACTGTAAAACTTCACCTATTAAAGAAGACCAAAATAAACGGAGGGCCAGGCACAGTGGTGCAAACCAGTAATCCCAGTGACCCAGGAAGATCACAAATGCAAAGCCAGCCTCAGCAATCTGGCAAGACCCCAAGCAACTTAGACTCTGTCTCAAAAAGGGCTGGGGATGTGGCGCAGTGGGTTAAGTGTCCCTGGGTTCAATCCCTGGGACCAAGTAAATAAATGGATAGATCATGTTCGTGGATATGAAGTCTCACTATTATAAAGTTATGAACAGCTCCCAAGTTGATCCATAGATTCAACACCACCCCAATTAAAATACCAACAGCATATTTCATAGACTGACAAGCTGATTCTTAAATTTATATCAAATTGTAAAGTACCCAGAATAATCAAGAATGTGTTTAAAATGAACAGTGAAGAGAAGGATTTACGATGAGGACTTGCTATAAAACCGTAGGTGAGAAGTCAATGCAATAACACACAGAGTTGGAACTACATGTCAGGACAACATGGGGACACACAGGAACACAGCAACCTGATGTATGTCACAGGTGACCTGGAAATTACTGGGGCAAAAAATAATAATAATAAATCACTATCAAATATAGGAAAAATAAAGTTAAATCCCCAAAGAAATTCCAAGTGGATTTAGCACACAATTATGAAAAGCCAAACCTGGAAAATTTTTAAAAGATGACATGGGAGAAAATTCTGAACTACTGAGAGACAGCTTTTGCTCCCATCTAGCTGTTAGAATCTTGCGAAGAAATGGAGAAAACACCACCGGCCAGACAGTGGGAAGCACGAGGCTCTCATGCACACCAGGAGGCGGCAGCCTTCCTGGGAACCGGGAGCGTGTGCTCCTGAGGTCCTTCCCACGGGCTGAGCCAGCCCCACGGGCTCCCCCGTCTTCCCCATCTCCACAGACCTGTTCAGTGTGGCCGACGCCACCAGAGGTGGTTCACCAGGAGCACATCGTCGGCCTCCCGAGGGACCTGCACTAAGCACAGGCTGCGGCCGGTCCTCAGCAGCCAACTGGCACCTGCTGTTCACCTGGATGAAAAGGAACCTCCCGCGCTGCCTTGAAAGGCCAGTGTGGAGGCTGGACAGGAAGGGGCTGGCTCCTTTCCAGAACCCTCAGGCCCACAGAGCATGGCCACCCCCAGCCAGCGCCCACTATTCCCACTAGGGTGGCCTTTGCAGGGACCGTCACCTCTATTCCCCACATCTGCACAGTGGAGGGCATGACCCGAGGCCGTGCCTTGACGAGGCCAGAGCCCCCGCCCACCTGGTGTCCCCAGCCACTGCCGGCACTCCAACACACACCTCCACACAGAGCGCCCCGGTACACAAGCGACCCAAGGGGACACGTCACACTCTCCCGCTGGGCGTTCCTGAGAACTGGTGATTTAGTTCTCACTTCAAATTGATTTTAAGAACTCAACTTCACTTATTTTTTCCTGTTTTTTCTTTTCTGTTTTTCAGCAAATACATTGTTTTACTTATAAAGCACATTTAATAAGCTTTTTCTACTTTCATAGCAAAATATTGAGAAATTACAAAAAAAAAAAAAAAAAAAAAAAAAGAATTATACTTGAACCTAACACCACAAGTAACTGCTCAGAAGAGCCGCCAGAGTTTAGAGGAACCTTACAAGCCACAGCCAGTTCACAGGGACCGATCCCCTGCCGGTGCCAGGCCCTGTGTGAGGCGCCCGCGCCAACTTCAGCTCAGTCTGTGCTTGGTGAAAAATCCCCTCTTGTGGTGATGTGAATGGGTCCAGAGAGTGTCCCAGTCCCCTGACCTCTGCAGTCTCAGGTACCTGCTGTCAACTACGGCCTGAAAATATTAAATGTAAATGTCAGATAACCTGTGGGTTTAAATTGCTGTGGCTCCCGCAGCCCTAGGCAACTGCACAGCCCTCTCAGGAAGAGAGCGTCCCTTGGTCCACGTCTGCACCACACGCGCTCCTTGTCCTTGGTCACTTAGCAGCCCCTCGGTTATCACAGGGACCGTTTTGGTACCACATACTCCTGTTCAAAGCATCCCGATTTCACTTAATAATGACCCCAAGATGCAAAAGCAGAGACGCCGGCATCTTTACTATGGTCAGCCGCTATAAACTCACGTTGTGTTAGTAACCGTTGGTGTTCATCTCTCACCGCACCTAAGTTATCAATTAAGCTTTATTACAGGCAGAGTATGCGTAGGGTCCAGGGCTGTCTGTGGTTCCAGGTGTGCACTGGGGTCTGGGAACATACTCCCTGCAAGTCGGGGGAACCCACTGTCACCGGGAGAGTGGCAGGTGCGGACAGCAGGATGTGTGGATTCTAGCAGCTGAAACCTCCCCTCAGGCACCTGGCGTCCCCACCAGGCTCAAGCAGGAGCCAAGACACTGTCATCCTTTTGTTCAAGGGAGCAGCTGTGGGCCCTGCTCATTCTCCCTGCCTCAGAGGACAAGTGTGGGCTCCTCTGGGTCAGTGTAGAGTGGGATCTGCACGGGGGTTAGGTACCAAGTTCCTCAAAGCACCACCTCAGCGCCTTGCCTGCCTGCCTGCCCAGTGCTCTGGGCCCTGCCTATGCAAGGCGTCTCTCCAAGCACGTCCCCTGCTCCTGGACTTGCTGCCACCACCCAAGAGCCCCCCATCCCTGCTCCTGCAGCTACCTCCCAGACCGGATGGCACACACCCATGGGCTGTGTCTCATTCTCATACAGTGCACCAGGGGTTCAGCAATAGGTGCGGGCAAAATGGATTCACTAGTGATCTTGACCTTGTGACTACAAAGCCACTTTTCCTCTCTGGATGTCACACGCAGGTTCCTCCCAGCCAGCCCTGCCAGTGTCCTATACCAGAAAAGGGAATCGGCAGATGCCACAAAGCCCCAAAGCCATGCTCTGCCAGCAACTGCATCAAGGTCAACCAAAGAAGAAATTAATGCAATTCTGCAAAGCAAACACTTTCAAAGGCAGAGGAAAGATTTCTAAGCTAAATTCCTTCTCAGGTGTGCCGATCAATGGCAAGCACTCGAAGACATCAAAAGCATTTTGCTTCCTCAAAGTTTAGAGGAAAAAAAGCAAAGTTGAGATGGGGTGGCATTTGTGAGATATCTGACTGAAGAGAAAAGTCATCTTCTCTTCATTAGAGGCATTTTATTAAACCATCAGAGGTGTGGCGAGAGCAGGCCTGACAGATATGACACTCTCCGAGTCTGGTCACAGTCCTCCGTCTCCGATTTTCATAGTGTTTTATAATATATTTGTGCCTCTTTATGCAGACTTGACAGCTCTGACTAATAGAAAATGTGCATCTCATTTGCAGAATTTCTGGAAAATAAGAGATGTGAGTTACACGAAAATGCGATCCAAATATGTCTGCAATTCACAGCAGCTTCTTCACCAAAAGCCGTACTTGGGGCCCAGTGCCCCTCAGATACGTTTTAGTCCATGATCATCATCACTGAGACATGGTAGGACTCGCTCAAAAACATCCACAGGTTTTTTGTTTTGTTTTGTTTTGTTTTGTTTTGTTAAAGGCAGAGGAAAGTATCATTCAGAGTAACTCCAAACAGGTATCACCCTGTCCACGGACTTTGGATTTGGAAGAACAGTGGACATGGAATGGCACCCCCTTTCTTTACAGAAAATTTTAACTGGCTTCTCCAGAAATCTTCACCATGGCTGATTTTAGGACTGTCAGCAAAAGAGTCTCTACAGAAGAGTTCACTGTAGACCAACTTCCTATTTTCGTGTTGCCCTATTTCACTTGGCCACTGGCCTGGAAGAAATCAGCACTCCAGGTGCTGGACACCCCCTAACTTGTTTTTCCACAAACATGTATCCAGTATAGTAGTTTGCAGAAGTGGGTTTGCAAATGCGAAGTGTGATAGAAAGGACAGATTCTTTAACAAGGCCTCTGGCCCTGAGCTGGAGCTTCACAGAGGTGTAAAGATAAGAGAGGTTACCAACTGGGCTCCATAGTAACAGCTGGCAGGGGGAGGAAAGAAAGGGGAGAAGGAGGTCTCCCCTTCTCAGGTGTTGACGTTGCAGGGTTAACTTGCCCAGACCAGTGAAAGAAAAAAACTGATTTTAGGTGAACTTCTGCAGACTGTGAACTTCTAAGCCCCTCCCCTTACATGCTGGGTATAAATTCTGAAACTACCTGAACCTGAGGTTCAGAGGCTTAATTGATTACAGCAAAAGCTGTGCCCTCTGAACCTGGCTGTAGCCAAATAAAACTCTTCCTTGCTATCTTCGGTGCCTTGCCTCATCTGTCCCTACAACAGACATGCCTGTCTCACCTGTGTCATTTATGTTCCAATTCCCAGTAACACCAAATAATTGAACTACATAAATTATCTAGGATACCATAATGCATGCTGATGCCTCTTTATGCAGGGGTTAATGTGAAGAAGCACATTTAAATGAAGTAAAATAAAAATCAAGGAAACTGGCTCTCTGAATTATATTTAGCACTCACATATGTCTGTCCTAAACTCACTGGCTGGAAATAAATGTCCTCTGCCCTCCTCCTGTCTCAAATTTTGAGGTGATTGAGGTCTCCCATGATCTTTTGACTCCTGGGTAAAGTGCCTGCCCAGAGGCTAATTAACTGGCTGGTAAGTAGCTGGAGTGTGGCTCCTTACACAGAAGAGAGTTCACGAAATCTAGAATCACCAATAAAGGCATTCACAGCTGTCGAGGACAGCTTTGTTCAGGAGAGAACACAGGCTGCAGCAGCAGGAGGCGTGGGGTTCTGTCCCTGTGTGCCACCAAGCCTTGCACAGGTCACCTGACTCCCGAGTCTCCCCACCTCGTCCTGAATCTAGCCTGCAACTGTTCTGCCCACTTGACTGTGGGCAAGAGATCTGAAAAGGATCTCTGTGGAAGAGATCTGAAAAGGATCTCTGTGGAAGAGATCTGAAAAGGATCCCCACAGTTAATTAGGGATTCCTGTGTAGAAATCCACCTCGTCTCATGGTAGGGACCTGAGCCCCAAACGTAGCAAGTATCACTCAGAAAGGAAGAGCAGTAGCAGCAGCCAGAAAGCGCCTAACACCTGCTTCTTCCTCAGCAAAAGGTCCCCATTAGTCACTTCAATACCTGACCCTGTGAACTGAGCGGTTCTCATTTAAAACTGGTGTTTGTCCACCAGAGTGACCAGTGCTCACTGTTTACGTCATCCAATTGCAAGTTCAAACACTGTTTTCATCACTCGGAGCTGGGGACCACTCGCTCCCAGCTGCACTTCATGGCTCGGTTGTATCCTCCTATCTGGCCCCGATCCGAACACACTCTGGGTGACACCAGCTGTCCCGCAGCAAAAGGCATGTCTCATAGCTGACAGCTCACCATTCTTGTAAAGACCAGTGCGCCATTTTGTCTGATTTTCAGTCAAGACTCAGCACAAATCCCCAGTGATAGTCTTGGTGGAACCAAAACAGTTTTCATAAAATTCATATGGACTTTCAAGGAATCCCCACCAGTCAAAAAAATATTGCCAAAGGAAAAGAAAACTGGGAGCCTTGCACTGTGGATTTCAAAACATACAACAAAGCAACTGGAATCAAGAAGATGTGAAGCTGATGTAAAACACAGTGAGACCAACGGAACGGAAGACAGCCCGGGAATAAACCTTTCTACGGCCACGCAGCTTTCAACAGGGAAAGACAGGCTCTCCAACCAAACGGTGCTGGAAAATTGGATTCGATTCCCGACACCAAATAGTGAAGCTGTACTCTCACCTCACGCCACGTACAGAACTAACACAAAACAGGTTAAAGGCCCCCAAACTGTGCAATATCTGGAAGAAACCCCAAGGGGAAAAGCGCAGGCACTGGATTTGCAGCAGTTCCTTGGAGGTGTCACCAAAAGCAAAGGCAATAAAATCAAAAATGGACAAGCCAGGCCACATGAAACTTAAAAGCTCCTCTGCAGATCCAGGGAACAAGCAGCTCACAGAACAAAAGAAAACACTTGCAAATCATTTTTGCAATAAGGGGTTAATAGCTAGAAAATATATATATATATATATAATATATATACATATAATACGTGTGTGTGTGGATGGAACTCATCAACAAAAATAACCGAATTTTAAAATGGGCAAAGGATTTGAACAGACAATTCCCTAAAGAAGACAGAAAATGGTCCATAAGCATATGAAAAGATTCTCAACTCCTCTCATCATAAGAGAAATGCAAATCAGAACCTCAAGGAGGTCACTTCACGTGTAGGAGGATGGCAGCCATCAGGACAGATGATGACAAGCGTTGGTGAGGCTGTGGGGAAACAGACGCTGGCGCCCTCTGGTGGGAGTGTGAAGTGCTGCAGCCACTGAGGGAACAACAGTAGACCCCATGTGACCCAGCAGCCTCCCCTCTGGACCGGCTCGGTACTGTAACGATGATCCAGGGACAGGGCAGCCTATGAAGGACAGAGGTCTGCCTCTCCCAGTTCTGGAGGCTGGAGTCCAAGCGCTGGTGCAGCAGGGCTGGGCTCTGGCGAGGGCCTCTTCCAGGCCGCACATGGCTGCCTTCCTGCCGTGTCCTCACTTGGTGGCTCCCTGGCCACCAAACCCGTCTGTGAGGGCGCCACCTCATGACCTCATTTCCC
Source organism: Tamias sibiricus (assembly GCA_025594165.1). Taxonomy (NCBI): domain Eukaryota; kingdom Metazoa; phylum Chordata; class Mammalia; order Rodentia; family Sciuridae; genus Tamias; species Tamias sibiricus. The sequence continues at coordinate 98,736,528 of CM046669.1, forward strand.
CCCAAAGCCCTGCCTCCAAAAAGCTCATCAAGGGTCAGCTTTCTACAAAGGAATCTGCCGAGGGAGTGTATATCCAGAGAGTTCAAAGCAGGATTGCAGAGACATTTTCACACTTGTTCACTGCATTATTCACAATAGCCGAGAGGTAGAAGCAACCACACGTCCAATGACCGATGGATAAAGGAAGGGTGGTGCGTCTCTCCCTCCCCCCTCTCTCTCCTCTCTCACACACACACAGGAATATTATTAAGCCCTTAAATAGGAAATCCTGTTACATGGTGTGACATAAATGAGCCCTGGACATATCAAAGTAAATACGTAAAATGCACATGCACAAAATAGACGGGTCATGAAAGGCCAAATAATGTATGATTCCAACTCACATGGAATATCTAAAGTAATCAAAATCATATAAACAAATCAAAAGGTGGCTGCCAAAGGTTGAGGGGTGTGGTGGGGGAAGGAACAGGAGAAATTGTTGTTTTGTGGGTACAGAGTCTCAATTTTGCAAGAAAAGGTTCCAGAGATCTGTCAGCCAACACCGCACACACAGTCACCACCACTGAGAGGTACGCTTGAGAATGGTTACAGTGGTCGACTTGGGCCGATGCATTTTTTTAAAAAACTGCAATAAAAAAGAGAAGAGGAAAGACAAGAACCCTATTAAAATCTAAGGTGGTCAACGCCAAGCCTACACAATGATGCTGCCACACCAGCCGCCCCAAGATGAGGCCACCTAAGGGACGATTGTAACCGGAGTGAACAGGCACCGGCGCAGAACTAGGCTTCACAGGCTGTGTCCTGTTCATCAGCCCAACAGCTGGGCCAGGAATCACCGTCCTCGGTTTATAAGAATGCAGAGGCTCAGCGAGGCTGCAGCCTGCTCGGAGCGACCTGGGCCAGCAGCACGGCCGAGAGCAGAAGCGCACGCCGCACCCCAGGACCCTCATGGACTGCACCCTTGCAACGCTGCAGCACAGGGACACACACAACCCTCCTCGCGGACAGTCTCTGCCCCCTCCCGAGGCACGGAGCCCCTCCCTCCTCTTCACTTGTGATCTAATTTTATCAGCGGGTGCCAGGACAGCACTCTGGGACCCGTCTGCGCAGCCGACACACTCTCCATCCCCGACACCGGGCTGAGCTATGCCCTCCCTGCACCAAGAGCCACAGCCCCCAGGACACAGCGACGTCAGGTCTCCCATCTTGAACTGGGGGCTCAGAGCCTGGGGATCGGGGAACAGGGCTATTCCCACCAGCTGAGTCACGCAGTTGTAGAGATCTGGGCAAGGAGAAGACCAAGAGAAGAGGGGACCAGCGAGAGACACGCACACGGTGACAAGCCAGAGAGGGTTAAGACAGTGACAACTGAACAGCAAACTGCAATTTAAAAAAAAAAAAAAAAAAAAAAAGAAAAAAGAAAAAAAGATCAACCCCTGCTCTAATAGATGCAGCCCGGGAGGCCTCCAAGATCTTAATCCCAGAGTCTCTCGGGCCGCAGAACATGGTAGGACTCCGGCATCTGCGTTTTGTCAAGAGAACAATTTCAGGATTAAAAAGCCTATGTGACATTGCTATCCCCGTGTTTTTATTGCCGCTCCAATCTGAACCGGGGAGGCCAGGGCACTAAGTGCCTCATCGATCCGCACCGGAGCTCGGCAGGAGTCAAGCTGGAGCCAGGCCGCAGGCACGCTGCCCACTCTGCCTCCGACTGGGCAACCGGCAGGGAGCTGCCCGCTCTACACCCGCAGGTGCCAGCCAGAGCCACTGTGAGCCCCGGTCTCCTCCTCGACATGCCGCAGCGCGGCGAGACGCAGCCAGCAGAGCAAGGCTCTCTGGAGGCTGCTCCTCCAGGGCTGGCCTCCCCCGCAGCCTCTCGGCTCCGCAGCCAGTTGACACAAATACACCCAGATGCCTAGAGCCTACTGCAGGCTGCAGCGACACTCGCAGCCACAGGGAAAAGCGAGTAATTATTTCTTAAAGACTTCTCTGTTTTTCCACAGTAAATCAAGATGATGGGATTTCTGGGGACAGGCGGGCAAGGACAGTCTGTACTTTCCTTCACAGTGATGCGGCCCGTTACGCAAGCGGGTCGCGCTCGGTTTCTGCTATTCCATGAGGAACAATGAACAGAATCAGCATCTCCCAATCTTGGTGATCAAAGTTCAAAAAAACACAACTACAAATCTAAGCGTCTTGCCCGAACTGGAAATTGTTTAGGTTTTTTAACCTAAGAAGCTTTTAAAAAAAAAAAAAAAAAAACACCCAAGCAGCTGGCTCCACACTCTCATTTGGTCTGGGCAAGCGGAAGCTCAAGGCCTCCTTCGTCACTACCCTGAGCCCTTCCAGGACCACGTGCGTGTTTTTTGCGTGTGAATGAGTGCATTACGTAAGAGGCAAACATAACCACCAGGCTCGCAGCAAAGGCTGTTTAAATGCACTGTCCACATGCAGGGGATACCTGTGCCCAGGTGACAGCTGCGTCTGTGTGGAAAAGAAGAGGTGAATGATTTTCCTAATTTGCCACTGTAAATCCCTGCAGCGCAAGCTCACAAATCAGGACGTGGCATCCATCTACAAGAGGGCTTCGGGTCTCAAGGGTGACATCAGTTCCCAGGCTGCAGATTCACCAGGACCAGAGTTGCAGCCCTCAGACCCCCAATGCTGCAACGATCAAGGCCTCAGACCCAGAGACAGATTTGTGTCCATGAAACCTGGCAACAACCCCTCCAACCAGCGAGGGGAGCAGGCCCCGTAGTGATGGCATCAGCGGCCCAAGGCACGGCAGAGCTGTCCAGTAGCTGCGCTGGAGTCTAACCACGGTGCATGCACGGACGCAGCAAAAGGGGAGCCAAGCTGGGGGTAGTGGTGCACAGCTGTCATCCCAGCACTTGGGAGGCTGAGGCAGGAGGATTGTGAGTTCAAAGCCAGCCTCAGCAAAAGTGAGATGCTAAGCAGCTCAGTGAGACCCTGTCTCTAAATAAAATACCAAGTAGCGCTGGGGATGTGGCTCAGTGGCTCAGTCATCGAGTGCCTCCAAGTTCAATCCCTGGTACCTCCTGCCACCAAAAAAAAAAAAAAAAAAAAAAAAAAAAGCCAACATGTGCATGCCTGGCTTTCACTTGCCACGGATTCACCTTTGTCTCCATGTCCAGAAGCCTGAAGCTCCCTAAGAGTCCTGGTCAAGGTCAGTCAACAACCACACCCTCACTTCCTGTCCCAGCAGAGCAGGAGGACAGCAGCAAGGACCCTCGTCTTCCACACAGCTCTCTCCACTGCACACGAGCACCCAACGGGGGCGCCGAGTGCGAGAGCCTTCTGGAACCCAGGGGTGCAGGCTGAAGACCACAGGTGAGGGTGCTGGAAACTGGGCAGCCGCCACGCTCAGGGAAGGGAAGGGAACGAGCTCTGGTTCTGCTCTGGGAGCCCGGAGCCCCCCACCCCCAGTCCGTCCTGCAAATTACACCACGATCAATGTGACCATCAACTGCATCCGCCCAGCGGGGCCACTCGGGAAGTTCTACACAGGGGCCTCCTGAGAAGGGGCCGAGATGCTCCAACTCAGCCAGGAAGACCTCGATACCACGTGAGGCCCCAGGAAGTTCAACACGCTGTTGACAGAACGAGAAATTTCTTTAACACTCCAAATACACTAATCGTACCAGAAAAAAAGCAAAGCGTTATCCTACGACACACATTCATGAGCAAACACAAAGCCACGACCTCCAGGATCACTGGAAAGGCCACCATCACTCCCTGAATGGCACTTCAGCAACAGCTCAAGTCCGTCACCGTCCGATTTTTTTTTTTTTTTTTTAAATAAAAGCAGGGTACATAAGCACCATTTGTCAGACTATTTATTCTGTCAAGAACCTTACGAGTCATGCAACTGCACCTCTTATTTAACAGAGAATAAATTATGTCTCTGGGAAAAAAAAAAAAATACATTCTTGATTAAATTAAGTTTTAATGAAGGTTATTTATGGTTTCTGGAAAGGGGTTCTTTTCTTGTAAATCGTAGTCCACAATTTCAGAAAAAACTGAAAACTACCATGGTGACAAGTGGGACCAGCAAAGCCAGCACCTTCCCGTCTCAAAACACGAGAAAGGGCAGGAGCCTGGGCCCGGCCAGAGGCCCCGCCCACCAGCAGGCCCCGCCCACCAGCAGGCCCCTCACTCCTGCCGCCCCTGTGCCCCTCCACACCCGCACCCTTCCTGGCAGCCACCCTGGGTCTTGTGGGAATGTAGGCTCTCCCCAGGGAGTCAGGGGCACCGCCAGGCCAGGCACTGCACAGACCCTGAATCTCAGTGTCCCCTGCTCAGGGGAAACCTGGCCACAGGACCTGTTCTCCCAGCACACCGCAGGGGGCAGAGGCTCCACAGCCACGTAGGATGTAGGATGTGGCACAAGCCCCAGTCGATAAAACGGTGAGTCTTGCGGTGTTGGGAGTCTCCTTAAGTAGCTGGTGGTGGATTTCCAATCGTTGGCTCACCCAGAAATTAATATGCAACGTGAAGCTGCCTTCGGCCGTTGGGTCAACGAGGGCTTGTGGAAAACGTCCCCGGCAGCCGCTGCCCTGGTTCAGAGACAAGTCCTTCCCAGTCTCCAGCCTGGGTCCTCTTGTCACTGGGATTCTGACAAAGGTACATCTCTAGATGGAATCAAGGATGCAACACGTACTGGGCCCATGTTCTGGAAAGTCGCAGAAAGGTCCCCGAGCCGTCCCTGGTTCTAATCTCACTGTGACGTCTCACTTTCTCAGAGGCCCCAGCAACTCGCCTCTGCATGAGCATTCCCCCTTCTCACCTGGGCCACCGGACAGTCTTTCTCCCACCTGAACGTGTCGCGTGAACATTTCGGCACACGTTCGTCCCCCAAGTCCTCAGTGCCTTCCTCCCACTTCCCCAAACTACTGGGCAAGGTCAGGTCACTCATGCCCCCAACTGGTGCATCTGGAGGAACACGTGCAGTTCCAAGCCCGCACACTGCCTCGGACCCTGCTCCACGCCGAGCTGGCTCCTGCCCAGCTCCCTCCCATCACTCAGAGTCCTCCTCCTCCTCCACATCCTTCCTGAACGGCTTGTCCTGGGAGTCCACTAACAAATACCGCCAGGTAGGTTCTGCGTGTCAAGAGCCAAGAAGTCAGGGTGGCATCTTTTGAAAGACCGGTGGTGGTGTGTGGCTGTATTTCTCACTAACTCTCGCCCAGCCAGCTCGTCTTCCGGTGGTGAATCCAGAGGAGACTGGGTCAGGAGCTCGCTGGAGAGCACGGAGCTGCTGACGCCACGGCGGCCCAGTCTGCCTGACCTGCCCCGTTTTCATTCACTCCAGTTATTAAACCAGAGTAACCCGTTCGCCTGGCTGCTCCCCAGGTGAACGGGATGTTCCAAAAGATAAAGACGAGGAAAATCATCATGCGTTCCATCACGTTAGGACCCCTGGATGGCACTGCACTCGATTCAGAATGACATGTGTGCCCTCTATGCGGTGCCTGCCTGTCCGGCCCTGGCTACCTTTCAGGTCTTTTTCAGGTCTTTCTTGACCCAGCTGGACACAATCCCCCCGAAACAGAAAAATAGGGTCTTTTAAAAAAAAAAATGTGTATGCCCACATAGTGGGTCAGCAGCTGACTGGACAGTTAGGAAAATTGTCCACAGCCACAGACATCAATGGACCTACCTCAGAAACACCGACAGAGAATATACAGTCTGTGACATCATTTTTATAAAGTTCAAAAGCAAGCAAATCTAAAAATATATTGCTTAAGAACATGTTTCCTGATGCCTGTGGTAAAAATAAAGCAAGAGCCTAAGAAAATTCGAGCAAGGTGGTGATAATTCACGGATGCGGAGGGGACCAGGAGGAAGCCCTGGGAATCTGTTCTTCATGGTTAAGCACACGACCCACGTGTATAATACACATCCCTTGGTAGGCACCATAGGTTCCAGATTTTAAAAAGAAACTTGAGACCAAGTGTGCTGTGCCACACTGTGGCACCCACAACCAGACTGAATTCCATTAGAGGAGAGTGAGCTCTGGCCAGAGCAAGGTTCCGACTCTAGCCCTTGTGCATTAGCCACCACCTCACAAAGCAACTGTTACAGCAGTTACAGATTTCAATAAAATCACGTCACTTGTATTTATCAGCTTTCTGTCACTGTGACCCAAAGAATTGACAAGAACAATATAGAGAGGAAAAGGTTACTTGGGCTCACTGCTTCAGAGATTCAGTCTATGGTCGGCTTACTCCGTGGCTCTGGGACTGAGGTAAGGCAGAACATCATGGTAGAAGAGTGTGCCAAGGAAATCAGCTCGGTTCACATGATAGCCAGGAAGCAAAGAGAGCTAAGGAGGCACCAGATTCACCCCCAGATGCACCCCCCAGTGAGCTACTTTCTCTAGTCACATTTTTCCTACCTGGAGTTACCATCCAGTTAATCCATTCAAGTGGATTAATCCACTTAGTGGATTACAGCTCTCATGATCCAATCATTTCACCTCTGAACATTCTTGCATTCTCCCATGTGGTTTTAGGGAACACTTCTTATTCAAACCATGACCTCACTGCTAACCCCTCTTTTTATCAAAACTAGACCATCCAGTCTCTTGCCCATGGGCACACAGCACAACTTTCAGACCCATCCCTACCTCTGGCGGTCATTGTGCAGTGTGCTTTCTGTAGGCCGCTGAGGCTGGCGGGTTGGCTGGTTGGGATTCTTCCCATCATTCTATACCTACAGAGCCAACTGTGCAGGAGTCCCCAACTGTCCCCGGCTTTGCCGCAGCATCAAACATGTCTCACCCAACACCCCCAGACAGTTCTGACAGCACAGATGCCCTCCAATGCTGCAGAGCCTCCCACAGCCCGAGATCACAGATCCACCTCTACCCCACGGCTCCACTCTGAGCCAAGGGCTCAACCTGCCTGTGCTGAAGAACGGGCACCATGGCTGCTCCTTCTCTCCTGGGCACTGGAAGGATCATAAGACGAGACATATCAAAGCATCTAGAATCCCAGGAGACTCTGCCCCGAGGGTTAGTGGCTACTATTGTTCATCGATGCATTAGGATTATACAATTAACCATACTTAAATATTTCAGCTATAGCTTGACATAAATGTACTTAATTGTGAAATTAAATTATCTTGTATTTTTATACACTTAACTTTGCCATGTTAATATTTTCATCACCATGATTATTATGATCATCCAAGTTGACCAGAAAGACAAAGCAATAGAGAGGACTTGCACTGTAAGATCCAAAAGTTAGCCTGGTCTTGGAAGGACACAAAGCCAAGCTGTGAGTTAGAAATGAAGGGGCAGGGCTGGGGGCACAGCTCAGCTGGTAGAGCGCTTGTCTTGTGTTCATAAGGCCCTGGGTTCAATACCCAGCACCACACAAAAAAAAAAAAGAAATGAATGGGGTCAGAAAGTCAAGGGCAGGCAGCAGTTGTGAAAAATCAAGGACCAAAACACAGGAAAAATGTGAAATGCAGACCCAGGTCCAGTGCTGCAAGGACAGGAGGACAGAGAAGAGCTGTGGGCTGGGGCCAGGCTGCCTGGTGGCCTTGCCACCGCTCCTCACTAGGCCGGGCAGCCCTCCCTCCTGCCCGCCACCCCTCCAGAGCCCGGCTCTCCTGGGGACTGAGCACAGCCCTGCCCGAGGGGCCACGGTTCCAGGCTTCGGCACTGGGGCTCTCGACTGCCTCACTCACCGTTCACGCCCCGGATGACAAGGACGTGCCTCAGTCAGCGGGGCCTTCCACCAACACCCCGAGTCACAGCCTTATCATTTTCTGTGTCACGGACCTGAAATTTGGTCAGAAAGCCCGTGTCACTTTGGCACCTTGCTGTCCTCTGGGCTCACACAGGGCGTGCTGACCCTCTCTGCCTTTTCTTGGTCAATCGAGCAGAACTCAGTCCCAGTGCAGAGCTCTGCCGAGACAATGGGAACTGGTGGCCGTGAGGGACCAGGGAACCTCAGACTCAGCCCGAGGCGCCCTCCACCTCCTCGGGCGCTCTGAAGAGCCGCCCTGGTCTCTCCTGTAGCTGGAGAGCCCCACAGCACCCTCTTCAGCGGACCGCGGCAAGGGCAGCTGGTGTGGGTGGAAGAAGGTGTGGTCCAGAAACAGATCAGCCACTGCAGGACGAGAGCAACCCGTCCCCGAGATGCGAGGGTAAATGCAGTCGTGCAGTTGAAGGGTAGAAAGGGTCCTTGGCATGCACTGGTGCCAGTAAGTGGTGGCTTTTCCTCTGCTCTCTCCTCCCTCCCCCTGCTGAAGGACTCGCTCAAGGACTTCTGAGAGTATTACTAATCTCCTAAATGTGAAGAGATCCCTGGGGAAATCACAGGTAGACTCTAATCCTAGCTTCTGAACTTCTTGCTAAATCTTCAATCTTGCTGTATAATGAGAAAGACTGAGTTCAACACAACGTGATTCCGCTTCATCAGCAGATAGCGGTGTTAATAAATCGGCGTCCCGTGAGCTCAAAAAGGGTGCCTCGCGATGTGCGAAATATTTCTAAAGACGAATCAAAGCAACATAGAAACCCCAGTCTTATTTCTCAGGTACCAGTCACATGACAGTTTGCTAATAAGGACACTCTTGAAGAGCAAGGACTTCCCTGGAAGAGCACACTCACAGTAGCTGTTGTAATTCAGGCAGGAAGGCACTGCTACAGGGATAGGCAAGAGACTGGGGCAATGACAAACACACAACAGAGGTGGCGTCAGGCAGGGACGGCCCATTCCTTAGGCAGTAGCAGGAGAACAGGTGAACTATTCTGATGAAAATGATCTTCCGTATCTACCCCACGTTGCACAGTATATGGAAGCAGAAGTTCTTAGTGTGTTAAGAACCTGAAGTCTGAAAGTCAAACTTTGAGATTTTAAAAGAAAGTTTTACAAATACTTATCTCTGTGACCTTGGAGGAGAGACTCCCCTAACCCAAACACAGGAAAGCTGTAACCAAGAAAAAGAGCAAGTTCTCCTACTACAAGAATTATATTCATATGGTATCCTATTATAAAACTGTCTGTCCAAAGAATTTCAAAAAGAGTAGAAAAGACAGCCAAAGGTCAGAGGAAACAGATGTTCTTGATACATGTCACTGACAAAGAAGCCCTGTCTAGAATATTAAAAGAAAATAAGAAAAAGGACAACAGAATAGACAAATGGGAAGCATTTCCAGAAAAGTTATAAATAGCCAATTATCACATGAAGCAATATTTGAGCTCATTAGGAATCAGAGAAACTCATCAAAACAATGAACTTTTCCTTTACATTCATCATATGGGCAAAAATTCATGTGTGACAGTATCATGTATGGCAAGAAGAGGGAATTTTCTAACCAGAATTCTCACACACTAATGGTAAACACATATGTTGGAAAACAATTTGCCATTGTCTTATAATCTATGCAGATTATCCTAGAAAACAATTTTTCCCATATTTATCTTTCTTTGAAACTTGTGGAAGATGATTTGGCATTATCTTGTGAATATCACCACATCAATAGCTGACAAGTCAGTAATTTCCCTTCTATATTAAAAAAAAGAAAAAACCTAGAGAAATTTTTGAACACATGCATCAAAAGACATATACAAGGATCTCCACACAGCAAAAGAATATCTAATGATCATGAACAGCAGTTTGTGTAAATTACTACATATTTATAAAAATAGAATATTATACATCTATTAAAACTATAGCTGTTGATGTACATCTAATATGGATGTGGATCAATCTTAGACACAGCTTATATATATAGTTAAATGAAAATAGCAAATCGTAATAGTATATGTATACACACATATATAGTATGTGAAATCACTGTAAAGTTCAGATGTAATAACATACTCACATATGATTCAAAAGAGAAAAAAATGAGAAAAAAATCAGAATGGGGGTTGTTGATCAAGATGTAGGAATTTTGATCAGGAAAGTGCTCAAAGGGAACTACTAAAGTTGGTAATACTCCCTATATATAGGCATGTGCACACACATTCTCAATTTAGCACCAGCTTTCCCAGTTTACATTCTGTAGCATTAAATACCTGAAGTTTAATAATTAAGAAATTTGAAGATCGAATTTGCTAAGACACATTATATCCTAAAATCATACTACAGTTCCGTAGGAGACAGCCGACTTTACTACGGAGAAACTCATCCAGAAGGACCCAGGCAGAGAGGTTCCCAGCAAAAGAGCAATCAACCTGCTCAGGAAAGCCAGCATCAATGCTCCCTGAGGTTGATAAGCAGGCATCTTTGAAGGACAAGTCCGCGTACACTAAGGGCTCTTATTATTTACAAAAGGATCTCGTTATTCTATCTGCAAAAGCCCTGGGAATATCTCAGTAAATATCAAGATATAATTCCCTCCTCCATAATGAGACATCTAACACACGTGTCTATTCCTCGTCTGTTTCAGACCCACAGTTTACCTGACAGGCTGTGTTCTCTGAACCTTCTACCGCATCTTCTCCAGACACATAGCAATCAAAGCAAATGATATGCACTGCCAACTAACTATGCAAAACACAGTGTCAATATTTTTGCTGTGATCCCAAGCAAAAAGTTAACATGTGGTGTTAAAGATTTGTCCTTTAAAAAAAAAAAAAAAATGTAGTTTCCGAGGCCCAGAAGGTGTATCACAAATTCAGGAAAGCCAATAGAGGTAATGAAGTTCAGGCACTACTGTAAGAAAACCTGCCGTGTTACAGTGAGGGCTGTCTTCATCAGGGGAGCACTCTCCTGGAATCCAAATGCCACTCAAAATTATATGTGAGATGTGACTTACGATATGGCATATTTTTTAATGCCTAAGAGAGTTCATATTGATGGTTCTATTATCACTGACAAAAAAAAAAAAAAAAAAAAAAAATTGCAACTTGCAGGATGTGGTGGCATAATCCCAGCAGCTCAGGAGGCTGAGATAGGAGAGTCGCAAGGAGAGTCGCAAGTTCAAAGCCAGCCTCAGCAAAAGCGGGGTTGTAAGCAACTCAGTGAGACCCTGTCTCTAAATAAAATACAAAATGGGGCTGGGGATGTGGCTCAGTGGTTGAGTGCCCCCGAGTTCAATCCCTGGTACCCACCCACCCCCAAAAAATATTACAACTCGACCAATTTTCAAATATATTATATGTCACATACATATATGTAAACATGGATAACATACAATGAAAAAAATCACTTATGAGTTATGTAGAAGAATGAGACTAGGTTCTTTCCTCTCACCCTGCACAAAAGTTAACTCAAGGGGCTGGGGTTGTGGCTCAGTGGTAGAGCGCTCACCTAGCACGTGCGTGGCCGGGGTTCGATCCTCAGCACCACATAAAAATAAACGCATTGTGTCCAACTAAATACATACTTAAAAAAAAGTTAACTCAAAATGGATCAAAGACCTCAAAATTAGACCAGAAACTGTGCAACTGCAACCCCTGGAAGAAAACATAGGGCCAACTCCCCAGCATCTAGGCACAAGCAACAACTTTCTGAGTAGGACCCCTAACGCTTAGAACACAACGCCAAGAGTTAGATGGTGGGGACACCAAATTTAAAAACTTCCACACAGCAAAGGAAATAATCAATACTATAAGGATATAACCTACAGAATGGGAGAAAATCTTTGCTTGCTACTCTTTGGACAGAGGATTAACCTCCTGAATATATTTTAAAAACTCAAAAAAAAGAAAACAATAAAAAAAAAAATCAATAAATGAGCAAATAAAAAACAATAGACATTTCTCAAAAGACGAAATACAAATGGCCAACAAATATATGCAAAAATGGTTCACACCATTAGCAATTAGGGAAATACAAACCGAAATGACACTGAGATTTCATCTCACTCCAGTCAGAATGGCAGCCATCAAGCTTACAAACAACAGTAAGTGCTGGAGAGAATGTGGAGGAAAAGAACACTTCACACCACTGGGGGGACTGTGGAAATCAGTGTGAGGCTCCGCAGGAACCATGGAGCCACCACGTAGCCCAGCTGTCCACTCCTCAGTGTTCACCCTGAAGAATCAAAGTCATCGTATCATAGCTCTCCATGCACGCTCACCATGTGTACAGCAGCACAATTCACAAGAGCCAAACTCTCGAACTAGCCTAGGTGCCCATCAATGGGGGAATGGATAAAAACATGTGGCGTATTTACACAATGGAGTTTTATTCAACCATAAAAATGAATGAAATTATGTTATTTGTAGGAAAACAGATGGAATTTGAGACCATTACGTTATGTGAAATAAGTCAAACTCAGAAGGTAAGGGTCTTATGTTTTCTCTCATATGTGGAGGCAAGAGAGGAAAAAGGAACAAAAAGGTGTTGGGTGGAGTCTCACGAAAATGGAAGGGAGGTGAGTAGAGGAGGTGAGGGACCAGGGAAGGGAGGAGGGAAGGGAAAGGGGAAATACAGGGAAATGACACTGGCCAAATTACGTTGCTCCCTTGTGTGCATGCATGCATGTGTAACAATGAATTCCACCATTATGTACGACTATAACGCACCAATAAAAATACGGAAAGATAAAAAGTAATAATGAAGAGTTCTAAGGTCCTAACAAAGGAGATTAAAAAAATTTTTATTTTTAAATTTTAAACTGAAATCACTTCCCGAAGACTGGCAGCTACAACAGCAAGTTCCAAAACAACCACATTTGCTACTTTAAGATACATTGTAAGAAATGTAAAGAGGACAGATTATTTCTAAAAATACATGAAGAATACATTTGAACTACAACAGTTCATTATAGTGCTAAGGGGACACTACACAGATGGTGATTTGTGGAGATTCTATGGTACATAATATGTCCATAAAATGTAATGCAAATGAGACATCACGTTTTTCAAGTGAACAGGAAGAAGGCCTTTCTGATTATGAGTATTACAGAATTTGCATATTCAAGTGTTATGCAAAAGTACCTGATTCATTGGGAAGCAGTACCTTCTTAACAAGAGTAAAGCTTCGCAATTGCACCGGTTGACTCATGAGAACACACTTCAAATCTGGAGAAGAAATATTTTAAAATATTGCAAACAGAAAACCTCAGCACGGTGATTTTTAGCCTTCACTGATCAAACCACAAAAACCCGTGACTTTTTTTTTTTTTTTTTTTTCAAACATGTAGCCTATCTCATGGAGAATCTTTCCCTTGCTAGTAACTAAAATACTTAACGAATTCTACTTCGTCCTGATCCTAGGTCATTGCTGGAGTACTTATAGCAGCAGAGTCCAAAAGAGCCCCATCTAGAAATTACCCTGGAGTATTTTGTGCAAATGAAAATGTAGCCACCGCACACTCATGACTGTTGTTTGAAAAAGCAGGCAGGATATAAGAAAGAGCATGAGATTGACAAGCCTCAGGTTAGGTCCCAGGGAAAACGACGGTCTCAACTGACAACTGCTACTCTGGTCAGAGTCAGCACAGGCAGGCCACAGCAGCGAGGTCAGCGGAGGCGCCCTCGGGTGAAGGAGCCCTAATTAGGAAGGGCTGTTGCAGCTAGCTGGAAGCCATAAGTTCCACCTGATATGTATGTGACACACCTGTAGGCACCCCAAAGCTGAAGGTCTATAACGGGTGAAAGCGGTCCGAGTTAGGAGAACGAAGGAGAATTCATTCAGTCAGTCGTGCAGTAGCTCGGTCGGTCAGAAGAAGAGTTCGGGTCGGAGAAAAGAATCAGAGCGGCCAGAACGTAGGCAGAGCGGTTACAGAAAAGAAACCAGATAGAAGAAGTAATGGCTGGTCAGAGTTAGGCCGAGGCTCCCGAGGAAGACAGAAGACAGAAGAAAGAAGCAAGAAGCTCTAGAAAATAATTTTTCTCTAAGCTCTATCTTTCTTTCTCTCTAAGCTAAGAAGACAAGAAGAAAAAGACAAGACAAGAAGACAAGAAGAAGCTAAGCTCTATCTTTCTTTCTCTCTAAGCTAAAGTAGAAGTAAAAGTAGTAAAAGCTTTACTCTGCCTCCGAGTTTTTCTCCCGTGGCGCCGTGGCTGGCCATGACAGGCAGCTTACACTCGGGCCCTGAGAGCCAAGTAAAAGCTTTGGTCAGTGAGACTCTGCTTGACCCAGGATGACGCCTTAGAATAAAACCAGAAAACAGACCGCACTGGGGGCTGGGGCCAGGTGGACGTTTATGTGAACAGAACCGCTCTTCGGCTTTTTTTGTTTTGTGTGTGTGTGTGTGTGTGTGTGTGTGTGTGGTACCTGGGGATTGAACTCAGGGGCACTTGTCCACTGGGTCACATCCCCAGCCCTTTTTTGTATTTTATTTAGAGACAGGGTCTCACTGAGTTGCTAAGTGCCTCACCATTGCTGAGGCTGGCTTTGAACTCACGATCCTCCTGCCTCAGCCTCCCAAAGTGCTGGGATTACAGGCGTGCGCCACCGCGCCCGGCCGGCCATTTCTTAATGCTGATCTGAGGCAGATTCAAACCGCAGATACTAAGGGAAGCTGGTATATGACAAATACACCACTTTCAACCTCATTGAACACCTTCTGTTTAAGTATTAAGCTGTTTTGAAAGAGGAAAAGTAAGACTTTTTAAAGATTCTCATAGTATTAAATTCTCAGGTGTCCTTGGCATCAACTTTTTTAAAAAAAAATTAAACAAAATTAGCTATGCTTACCTTTCATCACAAAATTCAGATGATTTTGATGCTCCTGTCCTGGTTTTCAACACCCACGGAGCAGTTAGGAGCCGCCTGGGCACAGGTGCAGATGGGCACCGACCGCCGTACCCCGTCTGCCCCAGAACACCTGCGTGGGGCACGGAGCACACAGGCACAAGGCCAGTCACCCCCAGGGGAAAGCCGTCCCCAGGCTGGGCTGCTGTTGCCAGCAACCCTCCTCAACCTGTGGTCAGTGCATCTTCTCGAGGAAGTCCCGTGGCTGTGTCACCCGCCCACAACCACAGTGCTCCCCGGCCGGCCGGCGCTCTTAGGCGACCGGACACAGGTCTCCCGTGGTCCTCGGCGCAAGCCCAGGAGGTGGTTCCATTCTACCACATCCTCAGCTCACGATGAGGAACTCATTGTTTCACTGTGGTCTGACACCCCCCCCCACCCCGCCAACACTTGCACTGGAGCTTATTACAAGGGGGGACTGTCGGGGTGATGGTCGCAAGGGCTCCGCCCCCCGGGGTGGCTGGGCCCTTCATGGGTGTGCTGTGCAGGAAAGAAAGCCAGGTCTCTCCTGCCTCACCACGTCTGTCAGTCGGCTCTTTGTCACTGTGACCAGCACACCTGACAAGGACAACTGAGAAGAGGAAAGGTTTGCTGTGGCTCAGGGTTTCGGAGGTGTTGGTCCATGCCCAGCCAACTCCACTGCTGCGGGGCTGGGGCAGGCAGAGCACCTGGCCGAGAGGAAACGGCTCAGTCCACGGCGACCAGGAAGCAGGGAGCGTGAAAGGAAGGCACCAGGACAGATAGGGCCCGAGGCCCCACACACACCCTGCAGCTACCTCCTCCAGGCACCTAGCACTCCATTCAGCTATCCAACCCACGGATTAATCCACTGAGCGAGTCAGACCCCTCATCAATGCTGAAACCCCAACTTCTGAGCCTTGCTGCACTGGGATCATGCTTTCAAAACATGAGGGGGCATTTCAGATCTTGACCGTGACACCCTTCACCCTGTCCTGACCAGTAGCAAGGCCCCCACCAGATGGCGGCGCCATGCTCTGAGAGCCATGAGCTACATGAACCTTTTCTCTGTAAGTCACCCAGGCTGACGCTCAGTTACAGCAACAGAAAGCACTTCAGTTTCGGAGAGATTACTGGTCAAGGCACTCAACTGAAAGGCAATCATTCCGGGACTCGAACCAATTGTCTTCAATTCCAAACCCCAACAGAAGCAGTTAGCCATCAACAAGACACACAACCACCAGGCTGCGGGGTCCTCTCACTTTCCAGAGCTGTTCCGGTCTGGATGGACAAGTTACTCAACGAGAGCAGCTTGTTTTCATCCACAGCATCTGTGTCAAGCTACCGGCTCTCAAATTCACTTCCTGAGCCTTTTCCTCATCTGAACATGCAGGTCAGCAACAGTGGATATCATTACAACTTTTTTTTTTTGGTACCGGAGATTGAACTCAGGGGCACTCGACCACTGGGCCACATCCCCAGCCCTTTTTTTTTTTTTTCTATTTTATTAGAGACTGGGTCTCACCGAGTTGCTAAGCGCCTCGCCATTGCTGACGCTGGCTTGGAACTCGCGATCCCTCCTGCCTCAGCCTAGTACTAAAGTGTAACAGAGTTACTCTGGTCATTAAATGGACAATATGTCAACCCTGGTGCATAAAGAGCATTGCTCCCTGAAGGCTTCTCACTTGGACATACCAAGTTCTGAAATGCAGTGGGGACCTTAGCAGGACCGAACCCACCCATCACTCTGGGCCTGTGCACAGCTTAGTGCCAACCATCATTCCAGAACCAGGGGATTCGGATTCCACATGGACTCCTCCACCAAGCAGAACCTCAGGAACCCTCTGGGGGCCCCTGGCCACAAGCATAACTGAGCCCCCCCAGTGGTCCTCGGGGCTCCACCATCGTACATGCAAGAAGTACTCAGAGGAAGGCACCTGACAGAAGACTGATGTTCCCAGAAGCGTCCCTCCCCAGACAAAGGGAAATATGGTAAATTTCCAAGAAGATTTCTTCCTTCCTGTATCTCTTTTTATCCCTCCTAATAAAAGAATTCTACTGTGTCTCCAACCTTTGTGAGGCTGTTCTCTTCATTGAAGAAATGGCTGTCCCCTTTCAGAAATCCAGTCAGAACAGGGACTTAAGATGAAGCACAATAGTTTTTAAAAGGTCGGCTCTTTGGCGGACATTGGTCTGCGAACAAGATGACCCTAATTTTCTCTGGTCCCACCTCCAACCTCTTAAATAATGCTTCTCACGGGTTTGCACATTGTTTACTTGATAAAAACTAGGTTAATGACAGAAAGATTATCTGTCTGGACCCAGGCTGGGGAAGCAAACTGAGCTTCACCTACCCAACAGCAAGCAAATTCAAAGTCAAGGGGAAGAGCCTCCAAATCCACCTCCTATGACCACACAGTAAGAGCTTGGTTCAACAGGAAAACATTTCCCCCAACAGAAAGAATTAAACTGATTTAATTATGCCCAAGTAACAGCAGTAAGAAGGGGGACCATGCCAGCCAGGCCATTGATTAATTTGCCACCTTTTTCTCAAAGGTCTGCCTGTCTTTAAGGGCACAGCCGAGCCAACTTGCTGCTTCGCAGACACCGATGACGTGAAGGCAAACAGGGCGAAGTCCAGAAAACACACACGCAAATAACACGAGCTCCGAGCCTCTTGGGAACTGAGCAGAGAGACCCTGTCATAAAAGCATTGATATTCTAGCAAAAAAAAAAAAAAAAAAAAAAAACACAAGTGTGTTTGTAATTTTATAACCTTCAACCTCTTAGGGAAGCAAAAGCACAAGGTCACTCCATTGTGTGATGCAAAAATCTGAAGCAACGAGGCCACTGCAGAGGAACCCACGGAGCCTCTCTGCACTGCTGAACCAGAGTCCTGGCCAGAGCAGGTTCTGAGCCGCCAGCTGCAGAGGAGCCTCTGAGGGTCCTAGTGGTCCCCAGATTCTACGTGATAATATTTTGATGGTCCAAGCAGCTAATCACTGAAATGTGGACAGACAGGTTCCTTATGTGCTGGGAGGGGCTCTAACGCACAGTGAGAAGTGCCAGGAGGTGATTGGGAGTGAATCACGGGCACCCTGGTCCAGGCAGGATCACCAACTCCAGAGTGCTCGCGGACAGGACCGGCTCGGCGAGCCCCAGGTGTGTGGTGACAGGGTGTGAGAGGAGAAGGGCTCCCACCTCCCAAAACCCAAGCATCTGCACCACTCGTTGGGCAAAGCCCTCACGCCAACATTCACACTGTGGCTGGCATTTTAAAGCTGAATGTCTTAAAGTAACCTCTTCTTGATGGGAAGATCCACGCTCAAGCAAAGACCCCCTCCAGCCCCCCGAATCTCCCCTCCAGCCCCCCGAATCTCCCCACCACGATCAACTACATCCCTTCTGGAAGCTCCAGAATAAAAATACTTAGAACACAGATGGAAACCCACCCGTGTCCTGCACGTGCCCACGCCACTTCCACACCCGCACGCGAACCCACGGCTGCACACGTTCCGCTTTCCAGAGCCACTTCTGCTCAGGCGGGGTCCACGGTGGCGCCAGCTCCGCCTTCCTCCAGCTCCACAACACGCCTCCTGCCGGAAGTCGCACTCACCTCCTCCACACATCTGGAAGGGCCTTGCTACATCTGTCAGGGAACCACCCCTCGTTTCTGAATTTCCTTCCTGTGTCCTTACAAAGCCCAGTAAGGAACGACCGCTATCAAAACACCTTTTAAAAGGCTTGTTGGGAGGGTGAAATGAAATATGTGCACCTAGAAACTACAAAGTTATTGTCGTTCAATGGCACGCATTTCACCCCGAGTTCTTGGGTCTTCTGATAGCACGGTGCTACGCAGACCCCGGCTCTGCCTGGCGAGTGTGACTCTGTGTGCTGTGACGTGGAGCTGTTCCGAGCCCCGCCTCCACCCCCCCACTACCCGACACCCTGTCCTCGCTCAGGACGCCCTCAGACACACCAGGCTTGTGCTGCCTCAGAGCTGCTTCTGGGCAGCCCAGATCCCTCCGGGGCTGGCTCCTTTCACCACTCTCAACTCGACCCAAACAGCACAGCCACAGAACACACCTGGATCAACCGGAAACCTCCCGCGTCTTACCCCCAACTCCATGCTGCGCTCACTCCCAGTATGGACAGCTGCTTCCTTCAAAACAGTCCCCTCTCTGCAGTTTTCTTTTACTGATCGAGTCCCTCCATCCTCCAGGACAAGCTTGAAGATAGAAGGACCATGTCGACTTTGTTCACACCAAATCCCAGTAGCTCGAGTGACACATTCACACAGAGAGCATTCGATGAGAGAAGAGAGGAAGAAAAGGGTCCCACTATCATTAAGTCAAAGTTCGACAGCCAGCTTCAGAGGACTGTCGAAATCTGAAGTTGCACGCGGCACCTGGCAGTTCATAAAAGGTAGGAGTATCAGTGGTACATGTCCTCAGAATCTCCCAACAGCACGTCCTGCCACTAGTGTATGAATTACCTGTACGACAAAACCCTGTTTAGGTACAAATGGTGCAATTATTTCTGGAGCTCCTGGTGAATCTGCTTCATCATTTCTTGCTTAAAATATTTTTAGTGCATTATGTATTTGGAAATAGAAAACTCTGGTCATACTTTTTGTAAAGTGCAGCAAGAAATTAAGACTATACTTCGCCTAGTAAAAAGGCAATTACACATAGCAGCCCATTCATAGAACCAGTCAAGACAAAAACAAAATGATCTTTTGGCATCTGGGGGAAAAATAAATCAGCATTTGATTAGATGACATTTAGGAAATGATGAATACATGTTCACACTAAGATTTAATAACAACTTAATGTTTGATGCAGTCACAGACATCTCATTCTGTTACTATCAAAAGAGAAACCACCGCAATGTATCCTAAGCACCCCAAGCTCCCTATCCTGACTCTGGAAGACCCAAAGATGGAGGAAAATCTTCCAAATAAAATGTTTCAAGGGAGATATTTAATTGACTTTTTTCTCTTTGGTAGATTAAAGAAGGGGGAAATTTTTTTAAAGTAAAAAAAAAAAGAGAACCAATAACTACATTGTTTCACATGGCCAGGACCCTGTGGGGAACAAGCCCCAAAACGTTACTAGTACATTTAAAATCATCCTAAAATATCAGGAGGCAAAACTGCTTGTGACCATCAAGTTTCCAGCCAAAGCAGAAGCATGTCACCTGGGAAGGCAGGCAGGACTGACAGCAGGCAGCCCTGCTCTCCCTGTGGGCCCCGGCTCCACGACACAGACAGGCAAATCCTGAGACTCTTCAATCACCCCTCAGACCTTCTTTTTCATCCCAACTATCCTCATCATACGACGGGATAGGCTTCATCTCCATCCTCGCAGAGACCAGAGACCAGACACTGCAGAAGAGCCAGGGGCTCAGAAATCTGTCAGCTTGACAGTCTCTTAAGAAATACCAGGCTCTATTTTTAATAGGCAGAATTGCAAGGAGAGACGTAATTACACCAGTTAGTAGCCATCAAATAGGTGACTCAAAAAATGTGGCTTCAAAACTTCCCGTACAAATCTCCTAAAGCAGCCCCCGGCCCCACACGGACAAGACCAAGTCAGTTCTTAAAGCTCCACTGCTAACCACACGTCCACTCGGATGCCAGGAATCCCAGAAGGACACCAGCAGCTCAGGGGGAGACTGCCAGTCACCTCCACCCTGAGGCTCCCAGGAGAGAGAGGGCCTTCCCCAGACACACCCCACCAGCCACGGTCGCAGCCCCCCACCCCCGATCCTGGCATCTTTGCTTTCCAGAGATGGGCAGCCCAGCAAGCCAGTTTCCACCCGCTGGCCCTGCAGCCAGGCCAAGCAGTTTTGGTTTTTTCTGTTTTTTAGGTGCCGAGAGCTTACACTGAGAACCTACAGCTTTCAACCATGGGCTCCCTACAAGCTAACTGTCTTGAAACTGTCCCCTACGAACCGAGGAACCACACTGACGCCCCTGTTTAGAAGGCACTGCCCCTGCCGCACGGCTCACCTCCGCCCCACGGGCAAGCATGACCAGGCTACCACACTCACCGGGGCGCAAAGTTACTGCAAATAAAATGTTCTCCTCACCATTATCCCAGAGGCATGACTCAGCACAACAGCCCTCACCAGAAGCAGCTCCCGGACAGTCCCTGTCCCCACACAGAAAGCCTGGCTGCTCCTGGTTGACGGGAGGACGGCTGTGATCATTGGAAAGAGGGAAACTCTGAGGTTCACCTGTCACCCTGGGGCCTGCCCACTGACTGGAGTCCCTGCTCCTCTCCCTCCTTCCCAGATGGAGAGTCAACCCCTGGAAATCTCCCAAAGGACAGACTCCTGCAGCTGCCAGCAGGACTCTCCAGGACGCCCCCGCAGTTAGCTGCAGTGAGTTTCATCAAATATTCAACCGGCACAGCTTTCAAAATCAAATTACAAGGCTCTGGTTACAGCCTCTCCTGGACCACCTCGGCAGGCCCAGCATCGAGAGCCCACCTGCAGCAAAGAGGTCGGTTTGCTCGCCGACTCCTCGCTTCACTACTTTTTTTTTTTTTTTTTTTAGCATATTATTGTTCAAACCCAAACAAAAGCATTTAACCTCATCCTGTAGAATGTCATGCCGAGCCAACTCTTACTATAACCGATTTCCTCATTACAGCCTCTGTACAGACTGAACCTGAAACCTTAGAACCCAACAAGAACACGCTGGTGTTTTTACCATCTCATCCCTGAGCTGGTGTGGGAGGTGGCGAATGCCCTGAGCGCCACACAACCTCCGGGACCGCGGTACGATTTCTAGCAGGAATTCCAAGTGCTACTGTGCCCAACGGCCAACAGGAGATTCAGGAGTTCTGGAGACCGTTTTGCTCTCTTAAATCCTCATTACAGGACTCAATGATGCAACACATCTAGGGAAGAAAACACATGCTAGATTTTACCAGCTTTTCAACAGCTAATTCTGTTGTCTATGTTCATGCATTTAAATGATAGGGTTAATTCCACCTACTACAGTTTTGCACTGAAAAATATAAATCATATATATATATATATATATATATATATACACACACATAACATTAATTATAATTATATATGTATATTTTATATATATATGTGTATGTGTATTATTCACATATATATATATATAGATATATATATATAAAATTCTACTAATTTTAAAATCCAGGTTCCAGCCCTGAGAGAATTCAGCCTAAATTTCATTGTGAACAGTGGCAGATCACAAACTTCAGAAGGCCCATCCCTGTGCACAAACACTCCACGGGCATCAGACACTGGGTGCTTAACTGGCATGTCTTTCTGCTCCAGTCATGTTCATGCAGAAAGCCTCTGTTACTCCTGCTGTACCTAGTATTACTTTCAAAAGACCATCGACAACAGCTGGGCACAGTGGCACACGCCTGTAATCCCAGCAGCTCAGGAGGCTGAGGCAGGAGGATCGCGAGTTCAAAGCCAGCCTCAGCAATGGCAAGGGACTTAGCAAGTCAGTGAGACCCTGTCTCTAAATAAGATAGCTGGGGATGTGGCTCAGTGGTTAAGCACCTCTAGGTTCAATCCCCAGTGTGCGCCCCCCCCCCCCCAAAAACAGACCATCTACAATCATATCTGAGAAGCAGGGGGAAGCTGGCAAGGTGACCTCATGTCCCAGACCAGAGGGCACAGTCTCCCCTAAGCAGCCACCCCACCCTTTGTCCTAACGGGACCACCTACCCCATAGGGTCACACAGTAGACCTCCTGGTAGGAGGGCACGAAGATCACCCTCATGCAGCTTTTACTCTGAACTTTTAATAAGTGAAAGAACAGCCTTTCAAATATATTAAACAGCGTATCTATGGTGGGGTAGGCAGTTCATCATTTACTCCATGCCAAAGAAAGTTGGGGCCCAGTTTTTGATAGTCTCAAAAAATGTCCGTTTCATAGATCCGTGTCTTTAGTATTCAAATGAAGCAAGCCAAAAGAAAAGCAATTTTGATCCATTTGAAGAACTTTTGTCTCCATCAGTTCAGCTGGAATTTACACATGAATCTGTTCATGAGACTTGAGACTCTTCCCTAGAAGAGTCTAAAACATTCCTGATTTTCATTCATTCCCAGGACATCCCATTCGCCACCCCTGTCTGCCTGGCCATCTGTACTCTGTTCCTGGAATAAAAAATATAAAGCAAATGAATACCGCGAAATCTGAAGTCATTGCCACTGAAATACTTGTGTGAAATACATTTCTGCACAGGACAGGTAATCTCATGATTTTAAACACATCGTAACAAGTACACAGGGTATGGGCAGGAGCAGACAGAGCCACAGTGAATTTGGGGACAGAGGCACTACCTTTTGAGAGTGTGATGGTTTAGGTATGAGGTGGCCCCCGAAATGTCATGTGTGAGACAAGGTAAGAAAGCTTAGAGGTCCAATCGACATGGCTCCCTGGCTTCCAAGCCCTGCAGCAGGCCTACTGGGCCCTGCTGAGAAACGGAGGGGGTCCCGGTGGATCAGGGTACAAGCAGCAAGCTCGACCCATGGCCACCCGGAGCCCACCATGCAGGCCTGGCTGTCCTGAGGCACTGCAAAGCAAGTCTGGCAGCCAGGCCTGGGAATGATGCCAAGTCCTGCTGCAGGAGCCCACGCGAGGCAGCACTGCAGCCCCCTCCCACGACCTCCACCTCCTGCTTCCTGACCCGCAGAGAACGTGAGTAGTCGGGACTCCACAGTTGGCCAACAGCGCACGTTTCCAAATCCTACTTAGCGTAAGTTCGGGCCAACAGCAATGACCCGAGTGCTATATAAATGCCTAGACTAGCACTCTCAGATGGAAGAAACCTGCTATGGGGTCCCTTCTTGCATTGCTAGAGTCTATTCCTGTTTCTACTCAATAAATCCTACTCCTGTGCTGGCCCATCTGTGGATTTCATTCTTTGAAATCATGAGACCAGAACCCTGCAAGAAGAAGAAATTGACAGTCTGTTGCTGGGGTCTGCTGCAACCCTGGGTCCATGGCTCGCCATTAAGGGCTGCAACCCTGCTCAGCTGCCGAGGCCTGCAGCTTGTGCAGACCCCACCTGCCCGCAGAAGCAGCGAGCCCAGTTTCATCTCAAAATTCTAGTTTCAAAATGACCAGGTTGTGAGAGTGTTAACCTCATCATTGCATTAATCCCCTGATAGGGAGTAAGTGGGTGGCACCTGTAGGCAGGCAGGGTGTGGCTGGAGGAGCTGGGTCTCTGGGCCATGCCTTTGGGGGTATGTATTTTGTCTTTGTTGAATAGAGAAGTCCAAGGGCCCTGTGGGCATGGCCAGCATGTCCATGGACACTGCCACAGCCCTGCATAGTGCTGGCCCCTATCTGGGCACTGTCTACTCGGTGGCCTATCTTGTTCTTGCACCTGCCTCCCCTGAAGCCCACCCTGGACTGTCTTGCTCACACTGTGACCCGTGAGCCTGGACTCACTGTGTGATTGACGCCGCGGCTCCCAAGTCTGCAGCTGGGCCACTGCTAAGTCCAGCTCAGTCTCAGGCACCCAGGGGACATCCCGATGCTGCTGCTGCTCCTCAGGCAGTCGTCCGGTTAACCCCAGGACACTAACGGAATCACACCTCTGACCCTGCCCGAGGCAGAACCAGCTTTCAGTCTCAACGGGCAACCTGGCTGGCCAGGTGGGCACCAGAGACAGCCCCGCCCCTCAGCTCACCTCCTCCGCATCCATCTGCGTGTTCAGGGACAGCTCCCAAGGCTACCACGAGTCTACATTCTGGACTTCCTGACTGTTGGGGGCAAAACCAAAACGCTGGAGAACGGACCAAGAGAGAGCATGCTTTCCAGCTCCCTCCTCGGCATCTGCTTTTCCAAAGCAAAGACGGACTTTCCAACCTCCGCTCACTAATGCGTTCTTGGAGAATGGCCTCCCAGCTCAGCAGCGCTTCACAAACAGGCACCGTGGGCACTGGCATTTAACCTCAAGAAATGTCAACATCAACAAGGAATCACAGCAGGGCAGGCAGCCGAGCCAGCTCTGGTCCACACCCGTAGCCCCAGGGGCAGGGGCGGCCTGGAGACACCCCCCTGTGAAGAAACCCTACTGACCGGAAGGGGGCCCGGCACATTCTGTATGGCGGCGAGAAAGAGCAGCCACGAGTTAATGCCGAGTTAGGTATGGAATTGAAGGTGGTTTAGAGGTCACTGTGGATTCCCCAAATCGGCAACCAGTGAAGAGCTTTGATGGGGAGGCTGTGCACTTCAATTCAACGTTAAAGGCTGCAAGATGAGGCCAGAGCCCGCGGTCACCCAACCTTGCTGGGAATTCAGTGAGGAATGAACGACAATCACGCGGGCCGACGCCCCTGGGCTTATGACCACACGAGGGTGACGGAGCGTCGCTCACCCCCTCCTCTCTCTACTGAGGTGGCAGGTGCAGAAAAGGACACCCAGCCCCTGTCCCAGGCACAGTCTAAGACCGCTCAGCAGCCCCCCCTCTGTAGCGGCCAGATTAGGCTCCTGGGGAAGCAGCGATTCTTAGACCACAGGCGCCTGGCCACACATGACGCTTGCAATGGGCCAACGCCGTCCCTCGGTCATGCTGCTTCTGTGCGGCAGGGTGTCCCTCCTCCTCTCGTGACTCCCTGAGCAACACAACTCCCTGTTTATTAGCTAAGCAGATAAAAGGGGGATTTTGCATTCTATCCTGTGCTAGCAGGAAATGCGTTAAATTAAGTGGATTCAACGTCTCGTGTTCTTTTGATATGTTAAGTGTGATGCTTTTAGGCGTGGCAACTTTTTGTCAAGTTGAGGCAAAAAGTTGATATTTTAGAGCCACATTCTCAGTCTCAGCTCCAAGGACGCCTGGAGGTCACCAGGGGTCCTCTCTTCCCACCACAGACATAGGTGAGGCTGTTTTCTTCGCTGGCTTTGACCGAATAACTATATTAAGTAATAAAGTAATGGACAATAAACCAGGATGGGTTATGGCAAAAAGCAAGCATGAGAATCCAGTTGTCTTCTCTGAAGCCAAGCATCAAAAATTTGAAGAAATGTAAAATAATGACATTCTCAAAGTGTCACTATGTCGTCATACAATGTATTTATTATTTTAAGTGAATAAGTGGGTGCTCAATGTTCCCAGTTTTGATTTCTAATATGGCAAAAAACACTCACAGATAAAACTCACATAGCTGGGCGCGGTGGCGCACGCCTGTAATCCCAGCACTTGGGAGGCTGAGGCAGGAGGATCACAAGTTCAAAGCCAGCCTCAGCAATGGTGAGGCACTTAGCAACTCAGTGAGACCCTGTCTCTAATAAAATACAAAAAAAGGGGTGGGGATGTAGCCCAGGGTCGAGTGCCCCTGAGTTCAATCCCTGGTATTGTATACAAGCAGTTGTATGTAAAAAGATACTATACTTGTGCATGATGAATAAGTAAATAAATAATAATAAAAAAATTTAAAAAAAAAAGAAAAAGAAAATTGAAGAACAATAATATATGCCAAAACAAGTCATCATTATGTTTTACAATGGATAAAAACATTGTTTCCTTATATGTCTGTATAACACTAGTTACAACATTGCCAATTTGGAAATGTTCAGTCAACTATGAGCTAATAAATTTTAAAAACTTCAAAAAAAAAAAAAAAAAAAAAACTCACATAAACAACGGCTCTTTGGAGACCTCAGAAACTTTCTAGAATAAAAGCTGTAAAACCAGTGACTGGAACATCCCCTCGGCCCACTGACTGAAGCTGCTCCTTGACTTCCCTGTCCCAGAAAGTCATCTCCAGAACGCACACACCCAGCACCAGGGTGTTCACAGAACAGACATCAGACGCTGTTCCCTTCCTTCCCACTCTTCTCTTCCCATTTTTAGCAGAAGGGGGAAAAATGTAAGGATTCTTAAAAATACTCTTTGAAAGACTACAGCACTCTGAAATGGCAAAGGGCCTTTGATAGCACAGCCAATACCATATGACACCCTGCTAAAAAAAGTTACATCTGGGGCAGTGACCTTTGACACCTTCCACTCTGACATGGGCACCTGGTCACACCACTTATTTGCACGTGAGAAAGTTTACACTATCCACGTCGTCATTACCCAGATCACCGGAGATGACGGACGGCAGTACCCCTCACGCTTCGTGAACATCCCCAGAGTCAGAAACAGCTATTCGTAACCTTCCCCATAACTTATAGTTTCATTTCCTTGGAAAATTCTACTACTCCAACAATTTTTCTCCGCAAAATGCAAGCACTGTGTGGCTGGGAATCAGTAGCATGCTATAATTAGAAACTGCTGGACAATGTTCATTAAGTTCTAATTATTTAGGTCTTTTGTCAGTCAACTTTGCACTACTGTGCCAAATACCTGAGATCATCAACTGGGGGAAAAAAAGAAAAAAAGGAAAGGTCTAATCTGGATCATGGTTTTAGAGGTTCCAGAACATAATCTGTGGCCCTGTTGCCTTGTGCCTGAGGTGACGCAGCCATCATGGCGGGCGTACGTGGCAGAGGGAGATGCTTGCCTAGGGGCAGCTAGGAGGCAAAGAGAAAGACCAGCATCCCACAGTCCCCTTGGAAGGCAGAGCCCAGTGTGCTCCCCTCCCACTGGGTCCCACCACCTCCCAACAGCACCTGAGCTGAGCACCAAGCCTCCAACGTGGCCCTTGGGGAACATCCCAGACAGAAACCACACCACCAGTTCAGTTCAATTTAGAGAAGCTTTTGGTCACTGTACCCCCCAACCATCTCTATCTTACCTTCCTAAGCACCTAGAGCATAGAGGCTGAGGTTCTTCATGGGGGACATCTGGTGGGGGTGCTTACTGTGAAAGGCCAATGAAGATTTGTTGGGAGAACTGTGCAATCATGCCGTCTTGATTATTCGACATTAACGTACTGTACAAGCTACAAATGCCTGCTGCACAAATGACCCGTGCCAGAGTGCTGAGCTGGGAAAGCTGTATTTCCAAATCTCCCCTCCCCAGACCAGCAGAGGATGGGAAGGAAAAGGAAGGCAATGGACAATGAAAGTCGGCAAATTATGTTACGCACGAGTGCAAATACACACTATGAATCCCCCTACTACTATGTGTAATCATAACACACCCCTAAAACATACACCTCCCTTCCACAGAGAAGGCTACCGGACACCAGTTCAGACACAGCACATCCAGCCTGTTACCACAAGGGGGTAACGGAGCATTCAGACAACGCCCCTTGGTGTCCCCATTGCTGTAAGCGGCACGAGAGGCAAGAGAGTGATAAACGGAGAGCAGTCCTCCCCAGGACACCTGTGGAACCCTGCGATCCCCCTGCTGTCCTTGGGGGAACACAGCATGCTTCAGGAATGGCCAACGGCTTGGCAGAGCCCCTCCTCCAGCCTCTGTGCAGACAGACATCCCTGTCCGATTTTGGACTCTTCTCCAAAAAGAGAACATTCTCAGAAAGAACGTTCCAGGTGGGGCCTTCCAGCTGATGGGAGCTGGCACGTTAGATGGGACCCTGCTCTGGGGGCAGGGCCTGCAAACCCTGTGAGTTCTTGGCAAGAGACTCCACATCCTCCACCCACACCCAGAGCCTCAGTGCCACCATCTGCAGCACCAGGGCTCATCTCACCAGGCCCCCAAAATACTCCAGTGGGAATTGTCAAACGCACTCCCGGTGTCCGCTCCCTCGTTTACCAGCACCGAGACCACAGCCCAGCCTGCGTCCTCCGTACCGGCACCTCCACTGAGCGACAGAGAATCCCACCTGCACGTACCTTTAAAGTGCCTCCCTAAGAGACAAGACGCCCTCCACCAGCGGCCACAGCTCCATCACCACTCCCTCCCCACAATCCAGCAGCTCCTCACCGCCTGCCTATCTCAGCCTCCAAAAGGAGGCCAGGACGTCTAGGTCACAGTCCACATGCCCAGATGTTCAGCCCTGTCAGGGCTCCGGTGGAGTCCATCGCCCAGAATATTCTGATCACGGTCATCGAGACAATACGCCCTTCCCTAAGTAACTGCATTCCTGGGCACTGGCCCAGCCAACGTTCTGTTTTCTGTCGTGTCCTACAAGAATAAGCTCCAGTAAGCCAAGAAGCTTCACCCCCTGCGCGTGGGGGGTGCAGCCCCTCAGGTGATGGGTCATTCTGACGCTGCACTGTCCAGGGGTCTCCAACCACGTGGGGCTGAGGTGTGAGCACCTGAGGCGTGGTGAGCGACGCTGAGGGGCTGTCACGGTTTAGACGTGGTGTCCCCCAAAAGTTCACGTGAGAGACAATGTCAGAAGGTTCAGAGGTGAATCACTGGGTTACGAGAGCCTTAACCTAACCAGTGCATTAATCCCAATGGGGATTAACTGGGTGGTGATTGTGGGCAGGTAGGGTGTGGATGGAGGAGAGGGGCCCTGGGGATATGCCACTGGGGCTTATATTTTGTCACGGAGAGCAGAGCTGGTTCTCTCTGCTTCCTGATCATCATGTCCTGAGCTGCCTTCTTCCTCCACACTCTTATACCATCATCTCAAGCCCTGAGGAATGGAGTCGGCCATCTATGGATTGAGGCCTTTGAAACCATAAGCCCCAGATGAACAATTTACAGAGGAGGAAAAGTTTTTGTCAGATCTTTCGGTTGCAACACCAAAAAAGCTGATTAAAACAGACTTTTGTTTTAACGCATATCAATTTGAATACTGACCTGTACTACAGGCTGCCATATTGGACAACATAAAAAAAATTTTCTGGTATGTCACAGATGCTCAGCAAATATGTGTTACACAGCCAGGTGTGGTGGCACACCCCTGTAACCCCAGCGTCTCAGGAGGCTGAGGCAAGAGAATCACAAGTTCAGCAACTTAACGAGGCCCTAAGCAATTTAGTGAGACCCTCACTTTGAAATATTCATGCGACTATTTACGTGAAAAGATGCTAACAAATTGCATTCTTCTGGTTCAATTCGAACATCATTCTTAGAGTCATTTTTCATTAAACAATCATGTTGACCAACAAACTGAAAAAAATCTCCTATTTGATAGAACGGCAAACTTCTATGGTTGTATTTAAATTCATTATCAACTCTGCAGTGTTTTTCTCTTTTCAAAATTTTTCTAACGGTGAAGATAAGATTTCTTGTACAGTTTAAAAGGTACAAAAAAAATCTAAAAAGTAATTGAAATCTTTGGGGTTATCATTGGAAGAGAGGGCTACAAAGTCATCTCACTGGTTGCAGAAAGCAAGAAGTCAAAATCAAATACACAGGACGATCACAGCATAATCTGCTTCCGTGTGATTTTAAAATTGCTCACATGGTTCTTTTTATCCACAATAGTCTCAAGCTTAGGCCACAGTTTAAACAAATGATTCCTAAGCTGTAAACACTGGAATCTCATCACTTGGCATGCCATCTAGCACAGACAGCATTTAGTTTCATCCTAAGTTTAAATGCTATGATTTCTTAGATGCCTGGAAAGCGAACAAGTGCAACAAGCAGTAAATAAACAAAACCTTGT
The DNA here is from genome assembly GCA_025594165.1 of Tamias sibiricus. Lineage (NCBI taxonomy): Eukaryota > Metazoa > Chordata > Mammalia > Rodentia > Sciuridae > Tamias > Tamias sibiricus. The sequence goes on from CM046669.1 coordinate 98,766,663, forward strand.
AAAACAGGGCTGACATCGGAGAGGAGACTATGCTGTGAATCTCATGTTTCTGTATTTACAAATAACAATAAAACGCAAATGGCGATGGTTTAGAATAAGTACAAAGAACATTTCTTTTACTAATTTTCAGGATTATTTACTGGTTTCTTGCCTCTTTGGGTTTTGATCACCCCCTGGAGTGGGATGCAAGGTTAAACCAACCCCCGGGGCCTGCACAATCTCACCCTCTCAGGGAAAGAGCTGCTGGGGTCAGCAGAACAGACACAGGGACTCGAGGCTCCATGACTCAAGGGACAACAGTGCCACACTGGAAAATGTCTCTCCAACTAAAAAAGGGATTAACCAAACATGGGTGACAAGCCAAAACCAGGAAAGCAAGAGGGGAGGGGGAAGTGGAACGGAGTGAGAGAAGGGATTGTCTGTCAGGATGGAAAATCCAGAGAATCCAGTAGGAAAGAGCATCCCTTGGTGCAGTGAGCAGGAGATGTTCAGAATTTTAAAGCAACGGTGAAGAGGTAAGGAAGAAAATGCAACTGAAGACCTTAATAGAAGTGCCGAACCAAACTGGCATCATTGAAAAACATTTGGTCTAAAACCTAACACAGCTTTAGTTCTGAAGCATCATTAATATATATGCTCCGGGTCCTAGCGAGATCAACAGGAACAACACGAACCTGGTTCATGAACTCACTCCTTTCCGAGGTGTAAGGCACACTTCCTCAGTGTTATTAGGACCACTCTGCAGACCCCTCTATGTCACCTCTATGTCCCTTCAGGGGAGAAACTCTGGGGGTCACCCAGGAGATTCCACGCGCATCGGTTGTTTGCTGGTCGTTCCACTAACGAGGCACGGTCCCTGACCTCAGCATCCCAACTGCCGGGGAAACAAGACTAACCCCCCCAAACGGGAGCAACCGTAAATAATGTAAGATGAACAAAATCTAAGTTTCCGACTGCATGCAGAAAAGCTCACAGCAGCGTTTTCACCGGGGATGCCTGCATGGGGTGGCGATTGGTGTGGGGGCCTTGAGAGACGGCCCAGGCTGGTGTTCCCTCTCAACTGAAAATCTCCCAAGGCACCGGCCCACCCTCATGTCTTTGTACCCTGGTTCCCAGCGCACTGCTCTGCACGTGAATGATCACTGAACTGAATAGCAAGTGCCAGGACACGGCGTCAAGGAGGCTGCGCGGACACGGGTAGAGCAGACGGTCCTGTCCACCTGGTCACCTCTTCTCCCAGACCACACTTCGTCCTGATCAAGGACATCACCTATGCTGGCTCTTGCTTCTACACCTGCTGTGTCTCCGACGTCCCCATCACGGTGGACAGCCTGGACTGCTGGCTACATGGTGAAGCATGACCCCGCCGGTCCCTCCAGATCACCCGTCAGGCCTGGGGACAGGACTGTGCGGGTGGACGTGCCTCCACACGCTCCCGAGAAGCCACAAGCCTCTGGCCCAGGCACGTGGAATGGCCCCGTCCTCCCTGCACCCATTCAGACAGTCACAGCTGCCCGTGCCACGCCTGTCGGCCCGAGTACAACGCCAGCCAAGCGACCAGGACACGGAACTTGACTGAGACTCTTTCTCTAAAGGAGCGCACGGCCTGTTGGTTGAACTGCTCATCAAAACAGAACCAGAACATCCTGGATCCCAGACGGGATTCATCATCAAAATGCCAAAACTGAAGGTGGGAAGGTAAGGTCCACCCTTTATAAGAACAGGAGGAGGAAATAGAGAAAAAGGAAAATAAGGCAAAATGGTCTTTTTTTTTTTTTTTTTAACTGCAGATTTAACCCAGGAGGGCTTAACCACTGAGCATATCCCCAGCCCTTGATTTTTGTTTTTAAACTTTGAGATAGGGTCTTGCTAAGTTGCTGAGGCTGCTCTTGAACTTGCAATCCTCCTGCCTCAGCCTCCAGAGTCACCAGTCTAATCTTATAGATACATGTCACACACACACACAAAAAAAAACCCTTGCCAATTTCCACCAAGGAGAAAGAGCACACACACAAAAGTAAAATGTGGAAATTGGCATGGCATTTTTCTGAAGAGTGCAGGTACTTACCAGGCATGGAGGCACACACCTGTAATCCCAGGAGTTGAGGAAGCTGGGACAGGAAGATTGAAAGTTCAAGGTCAGCCTCGGCAACTTCAGGAGACCTTGTCTCAAAACAAAAATAAGAAGAAGAGCTGGGGATAGAACTCCATGGTAGAACACCCGGGGCTTCGATCCCCAGTACCAAAAAAAGGGGTCTCTGTACGCTGCCTCCTGCCGTCTGCTCTGCTCGGTCTCGGTCTGCAACATCCCTCCTTCACCTTCACCTCCCACGCCCAAATCCTCTCATCCCCTCCTTCACGTGGTCACAAGACCTCCCCCGATGCCCAAGGCTGGACGCCATCTCCTCCTAAAGACCCAGTTCCCTTCATCTCTGAATATTTTATGGTAACTCTCTACGAGAAGAGAAGGAAACCCCCACTTCATCCGGTACCTTCTACGGCATGAACCAAAAGCCCATCGACTCATTCAATCCCCACAGTGACCTCATAGAGGCTTCCATTCCACTTAACAGATGAAGAAACCACAGCTCGAGTCCACGCAGCTGGTGGAAGGTCACCAGCTCCCTGTAACGGTGGTAGGACTTGAACCTGGACTCCCTGCGACTCCACCCAAGTGCATCCTACAGTATCACAGTGACCCAAGTGCTCCGTTCAACACACTTGTAACTGAAAGCTCGTGCTGTCCTTCTGTCCGGGAATGTGACAGAGGTCCATCCCTGCCCTTTAATACAGGAGGCGCACATTCAGCAAGCAATCTCAACCCGTGTTGCAGAGATGAATTAGCTGGGCATTAATAGGTAGCTGTGCATTTGTTAGAAGTCTATCAACAGTGTTGAGAACATTGAGACAAGCAAACTGAAGACTTCTCAGCTGCTTTAGTCTACAAAAATGCATTGTCAAGTCTCCAGGAGGTGAGTGTAATAGGAAGTTTTGTTTATTACTGTAAAATATATAGAAAATCAGCATTTTAACCATTGTAGGGGACAATCTGGAAGCATGAAGTACATTCATGACGTAGTCGACACCTCTCACCATGCATTCCAGAACTTTCTGACCGTGCATTTTGTAGAGAATGGATGTGGGCACCCACGTACACAGTTTGAGAAACAGTTGCCAGAAAGGGTAGGGCAATGGCAGGAAAAGCATAAGAAGCCCAAGAACAGAGAGCCCAAGCCCCTACAGAAGGACAAGGCATATCATCCAGCACAGAGCTGCTTACCGTCTAACCAGACACCCACAGGTCAAGAATTAGCCAAGTCCGACTTGGTGGCCCACACCTGTAATTCCAGCAGCAGGGGAGGCTGAGGCAGGAGGATTGCAACATCGAGGCCAGCCTTAGCAACTTAGGGAGGAGAACCTGTCTCAAAATTTAAAATAAGAAAAGACTAGGGATGTGGCTTTGTGGTAAAGCACCTCTGGGTTCAATCCCCAGTAACCAAAAAAAGAAAAAAAAATGGGAAAAACCATGCTTGCTTTCAAGTCAAATCATCTCTTTATCTTAAATATAATTCCAAAATGAAAATATAGTGTCCCTTTCTCTGTTTTAATAAACCACTGTCTAATCAACATTCCTGGCTTCGTAAGTTAATCGAATTCACTTTTTTATTACAGAGTTTAATTTGGGGAAACAGACAAATGTCAAAGTAAATCCTGAGGTCCCAAAGGATCCTTGAGGCCTGCAAGGCAACTGGCCCTGGTGGCAGCTAACTTAGGAAAAGCACTGGTAGCATACGCCGTGGTAGAGGCTCTCGTCCTCATTACTGACGAGAATCGGCCTGATACACCCCAACTTACACAAACACCCTGAAAGCCTGTGTCAACCTTACAGCCAGTGAGAAGCAGGAAGAAAAACACCGACAAGCTTTCAACAATGCAAGCTGGAGTCCACAAAGCTTCTCTGCAGCTAGAGCTCCAAATCCACATGGCCCTTTTAGAATGCTGTAGTTGAAACCTCCTTGATTTTCAGAAAGCCATGTAAGGAGGACAGGAATGTGGCACTGACCCAAACAGGAAGACAAGTTGCAACTGACTTTGCTCAGCCATCAGCCTTCAGGCCTTGCAAGAGACAACCGCGTCACCAGACCACTGCAGATCTCAGATCCCCGGCGGCCAGGACCAGGGCTTCATTCCCAGGTCTTCAGAGCAGCCGTGAATCATCAACTTACCTGGGTCAGTGCAAAATAAGGATGACGCTCCTGACCAGTCCCGCTAGGCTGTCCCCATGAATGTCATGGAGAGGCCTAGAATCTCGCTTGAGAAAAAACACTGCGGCACTTGTGACACACAGGCTCTTGACACTGCTCTCCTCCGGGTACCAAGGGGCCAACGAGGTCCTCTGGTGGCTGCACTGCAGCCCACAGCCTGCTTCCTCTTCCTCTTGAGTTGCATATGTCCCTTTATGACCAACCTAACTCCCAAGGTCACCTCCCACTTACCTCTGCTCTTCAGAGTGGAAAATTTTGGAAATAGCCAACCCACCCAGAAAATGGGGAAAGGCTTCACATTATTTTAATCTGTTTTCTTCAGAATCGGAAAACACTCTGCCCAGTGGTAAGACAGTACGGGTACATTAGAAAACTTCTTCTTTATTTCCAATACAAGTAGAGCCTTGGGGTGACTTAAATGGAAAATATGCAACAACTCCGAGAGGCATCATCTAAATTTATGATGTTCATTTTCTACCCATGGCCTTAAAAAAAAAAAAAAAAAATGAGTTTGCAGGTTGTCTGCAAACTTATTGGAAAAACCTAAATATATCGAGTTGTGATTTATAACCTTCAAGAAATTAAAAAAAGAAAAATAACACTACGTATACCTATTCCTTACACTATCTGTAACTGTCCCACTCCAGCTAACTCAGTATGAAATTCATCCTTCCAAATGCATTGCACCAGAATCATTTCACAGAAATTTATCAACTAATTGGAGCCTTCGATATAATGATGGTTGGTACAGACGCATTGTTGCTTAGAAAACAACACAGAACGATTTCGACTTCAATTCAAGGCTTACTCGGAAAGATTCCATCTCCTTTTCAATCCAATACCAACTTGTTCCTTTTCCCTCATTGTCCCTGTATCTGCTTGAAAGTCGCGATTCACCCACCTAGCCAGGCGTGGTGGCACATGCCTGTACCCTGGGGCTCAGGAGGCTGAGGCAGGAGGATCACGAATTGAAAGCCAGGCTCAGCGAGGCCCTAAGCAACTCAGTGAGACCCTGTCTCTAAGTAAAATTTTAGAAATACATAAATAAATAAAAAAGCGGCTGGGGATGTGGCTCAATCCCCTGGTGTCAAAAAGAAAACCATAATTCTCTCACCTGTGGACAACAAGAAACCTTCAACTCATTGATCGTTCCTTCTCTCCGACACTTCCCGATTCAGCCCTTCCCCGCCTTCCTTGCGTCCATTCCTGCTCCAGAGTCTCCCCGCTGCCGTCCACTTCTTCCCTGGAGCCCCACGTCCACCTTCCCAACCTGCGGCAGGTGCCCTCCTCCCCTCCTCCACGGCACAGGCCTGATCCAGCCCCCAACACCACGTCTGTCGGGAAAGCCCCGAAGCACCTGCTGGGCCAGCGCCCCGCCTCGGCCCCTCACCTCCAAGCCTTCCACCTGCCCGCAGCCCACCACCACTCCCAAAGGTCGGGGACGTGAGGCCACACCTCTGCTCCACCCGCTGTCCTCGAGTCGTCCCCACGGCCACAAAAGCAGCCACAGCAACGGTCTCCCGTGTTCAGCCCAATACGCGCATCTCAGGACCACTTCAAGTACCTGCATCCTCAGGTGGGCGCCAAAATTAGGGGCTTTATGAGGAAATGCGGGTAGACTGCAAGCAGGAGATTTTCAGCTGGAGTCTCTCACTGACAACCCCGCCCCCCACTGTGTCACCACTGCTGCCTCCAGCTCAGTTACTGCAGGAACCATTTCATCTCTAACGTAGGTGGCCACCCAAAGATGCATCTGGAGAAGCCTTGTGCACCACTCAAAGTCCCTTCTCCAAGGTCAAAGCGTCTTCCTGCCTGGCATCAGGGGTGGCTGCCTCTGTTCGGGTAAGGACTCTGCTCAGGCACACACCCGCTCCTGTCTCAGGCTAGTAACGACAGCGCCCTCGGGCGGAGCGGCTCAGCGTGGTCCCCGGAGGGCTCTGGTCATTTCAGGACTGCACCTGAATGACAACCACTCGATACTGAGCTAGAAATTAAAAATCAGGTGCAGTACGATCCCAAAGCAAAATTAAATAACCCCTCAAACTATTTTCCTAACAGCACCATTTTCATTCCTAAATCTAACTTTAATCAGAAGGAGGAATCTTGAAAATTAATCAACCCAACCTACTTTTTCCTGTGAATCCTGTTTGTTAAATCTCACTTTCAATGTCATGGCCCTGAGATCCAAGGGAAGGAACGTTATCAAAAGAGAACTAAAAAAATCACCGAGTTAAACCCTTGGCCCACGTGTTAGCCAATTAGCATTCTGTTCTTCCAGCAACAGAGGAAGGCCCCTGACAGTCAAGTGCAAAATTAAAGCCTTTGAAACTAAAGTCCGTGGGATTTCATAGTAATTTCTCCAAACACGTACTCCAGAAAGACTTCTAGAACCCTCCAGCAGAAACTCGGAAAAGATTCATCCTTAAATTTTCAAATTCCCCAACTCCATACAAAACACCTGTAAAATGTACCCCCAGTTCAACATTTCCACTAGTCTATTTTTTCTACTTAATTTTTTTTTTTTTGTAGTTGTAGATAGACAGAATGCCTTATTTTTATGTGGTGCTGAGAATCAAACCCAGTGCCTCATGCATGCTAGGCAAGCATTCAACCACTGAGCTACAGCCCCAGCCCATCCACTAGCCTATTTTTTACCTCTAGTGTTTTCTTTCATAGAGTAGAGGAGATCATTATGCAAACCGTGCTAGGCAATTTTTTTTTAATTCCTTTCCTAGTAAGAATCTAAGGAACGTTCCCACCTTACCCACGTTCGGGGACCTTCCAGTGTCCTGTGTTCCATACAATAATGGAACAGGCTTGGTCGCAGCCCTATCTAGAAACTTGCTTATAAGAACCTTTCATTCTGGTAGAATGAGACAGACACTGTTACCCCATACACACGTGTGATTACACTACTGGAGTGACTCTGCACCATGTAGAGCCAGAGGAAAGAGAAGCTGTGCTCCATTGATCAAAAACGCATTCCAGCGCGGTGGCGCAAGCCTGTAATCCCAGCACTTTGGGAGGCTGAGGCAGGAGGATCTCGAGTTCAAAGCCAGCCTCAGCAATGGCGAGGCACTCAGCAACTCAGTGAGACCCTGTCTCTAATAAAATACAAAAAAGGGCTGGGGATGTGGCCCAGTGGTCGAGTGCCCCTGAGTTCAATCCCCGGTACCACAAAAAAAAAAAAAAAAAACACGCATTCCACTGTCAGGTTTAACTAACAAATTTTTAAATCTTTTTTTTAAATGAACCTTCCATTCCAGAACCTAATCCCCTCAAAAACATGACCAGCTTGAGAGGTTTCAAGATTTAAGAAAAATCATTCTAACGGACCCAGGGGTGGCCCGTGCTTGCGGCCTGCAGGCTTTTTAACTCCAACATCTCAAGCAGCAGCTCCCACAGGAGAGAGGCTGGAGCAGTGGGCAGAGGCCAGGCCGCGACTCCGGGACCTGGTCAAGCCCCAGCTCTGCTCCTTAATCCCGGGCGTCCTCAAGAACGTCACTTTGCAATTCTGACCTTGGGAAAGGAACCGTGGTGAAAATGGAAGGACTTACTCTTGAGGTGGACAAGCAGAAAGATTCAACCCCAGCTGGCGGGGACGGGGGCGGGAACGCACGTAGCCGACGTAGCCACAACAGCAGCAGCAGGGCAGCCTCTGTACTAGGGGAGCTTTCAGCACTTTTACATAACTCACAACCCCACTCGTGAGCTTTTGGGGTAGAAAATCAGCCAGGATCTACGAATCATAACGGCAGCGTCTCCTGAACGTGTTCATGCCACCCTCCCTCGCCATTTCCAGGGAGACACCACTTCAAGACTCACGAGAAGCATGGGCTCCGTTTCCCACGTCCACAGGTAACGTGAGCACCAAGGGCAGGCAGGTCATCAAGTGTCTAGATTTTCCAACGAAACGTAGAAGTCGAATTGGAACTAACAGAATGCACTGCCACGGCCGGCCACAGGGGTGGGATCTTCATCACGCTCCCCCGAGAACCCAGGAAAGCCCTATGAAGTGGGACCTAGTGACGATTCTGCTCACTCTGGGGTTCTTCCCCTCACGGTGCGCATGCTAACTGGGATTCGTCTTCCTCGACAAATTCATGGTTTTATTTTGTTTATGGTACTTCACCTGCAAGTAGGTTTTGGGGACTGCTACGATTTGGGTATGGTTTGAGCTTGTCCCCAGAAGGTCCATGTGATGGGGGACATGGTTCCCAGTGTGGTGACCTGGGAGGAGGTGGGCCTGGTGTGAGGTCACAGGTCACTGGGGACATGCCCTCAGCAGGGACTGTGTGACCGTAGTGGCCCACTGGCTCCGTGGGTGATGTGATTTCTTCCTCCCACAGGCTCACACATGCCATCTCCAGGGAGGTCCTCACGGGTGCCAACCTGATGCCAGCACCATGCCCTGGAACTTCCATAACAGAGGACTGAACAGATTTTCTTCATCAGGTAGCCCGTCTTGGGTATTTCATTATAGTAATAAAAAGCAGAACTCATCAAGGACACCAATGGCTAATTCTCACCAAAACCTCCTGTAAACTAACCAGCCGTACCATATCCCCTACCCCAGCTCCTTCAAATTTTTTTTTAATTTCCTGATATTTCCAGGATATATCCAGGAATACAGCGTAATCTAAGTGGCACCTTTCAAACACATTTTTCCAGATCTAAAGCTGTTTCCTCCATTGTGTTTGGTATCAATTATCAACAGAGGTTTTTAAGTATTATCTCCAGTAAGTTTGAGCCTCTAACCTTCCCAGGGACACTGAATGATTTCTCCTCATTTGCCCACTCAGAGACAAACCAACGCAGAGGGAGCAAGAGCTCGGAGACAAAGTGAACACAAAAACGCGTGCAACTGGCGCACGCCTGTGATCCCAGCACTTGGGAGGCTGAGGCAGGAGGATCGCGAGTTCAAAGCCAGCCTCAGCAATGGCGAGGCACTTAGCAACTCAGTGAGACCCTGTCTCTAATAAAATACAAAAAAGGGCTGGGATGTGGCCCAGAGATCGTGTGCCCGAGTTCAATCCCTGGTACAAAAAAAAAAAAAAAAAAAAAAAAAAAAAAAATGCGTGCACCTAAGGAATTCACAAAATTTTGGCGAAGAGGTCTGATTTTCCAAAATCTGAAAAGTGAGGCCCCAGGACAACCTTACATAGGCCTTTAATGCGACTCCCAATGACAGTAACAAGGGTGCCACCATGCAGTACCCAACGTGTGCCACACACTGCACACCACTCACGGAGCCCATGGAGGTGGGAAGCCGTCACCATTTCTTTGACACATAGTCATCGCACCTGTCTATGGAGTACACTGAGACTGCAATACCTACGTTCCACATGCCAAGACCAGATTAAAATAAGTGGCACGTCTGTCCCCTCCAACACCATTTCTTCATAATTATCACCATTTTTATAAGAGAAAATACAGAGAGTTGGGCACGGTGGCGCACGCCTGTAATCCCAGCACTGGGAGGCTGAGGCAGGAGGATCGTGAGTTCAAAGCCAGCCTCAGCAATGGTGAGGCACTTAGCAACTCTGAGACCCTGTCTCTAATAAAATACAGAAAAGGGCTGGGAATGTGGCCCGGTGGTCAAGTGCCCCTGAGTTCAATCCCCGGTACCAAAAGAAAAAAAAATATATAGGCTCAGGTTGAGCTGTCTCTGATCTGCATAGCCAGACCCAGGAATCAAACACAAGCCCAGCAGCACCAAAGCCACATTAGCTGCCTTCCCCAGGGCTGCCCTGACCGTTCAACTTCTGTTCACTCACCACACCAATTGTTATCCACGTTCACAGCCTCCCAAAACAGGGAGCCGCTAGAAGGCAGAAAGGAACAGCTGTTTTATTATTTAACTATCCTGTTTGTCCAACGTGTAACTTTTATTAGACTGTGGATACCTCACCTGCAAGCCCACGTGACGTCCCCTGAAAATGTGACCCCGTCTTTGGAGAGCCTGTTTCAGGAGAGAGCTATCTTGTTGTACGAAGTGTCCAGACAGTCCGACCACCAAGCTTCCTAACTATAAATAACTCTGGCCCCAGGAGAATCAGGTAGGGGTGAAGACCAAGGTCAAGTCGAGGTGAGCAGAGGAAGTCTTTTTAATAAATCACCACTGAAACCAGCCAAGCAAGCCGGCTGGCCCTAAAAACATTTTAATTTGGCAGATACCGTTCAAGTTTTCAGAGTGGCTACAGTAACAGAAATGGGGAAACCTATCAAAATTAACAAGGCTAACAAGGTTCTCACTTGTTTGTTGAATTATTAAGCTAAACTTAAAATGTCCTAAACCTCCTTTCATCTTTCAAAAAGAAAGATTTCTCAGTCCCTCTTATGAGTATATATAAAATCCTACAGAGTATCACTAATCTTTTTTGGTCATTCTAGGTAAAAAGTACTTCCTGGGATTTCAGATCCATGTTTGCAAGTTGTTTTTGTCAGCTGTTTCGTCACTGTGACCAAAAGACCCGACAAGAACAACTTAGAAGAGGAAAAGTTTGCTTGGTGCTCAGAGTGTCAAAGGCCGAAGATGGCCGGTTCCGGGAGAGGCAGGACATCATGGTGGAAGGGCGTGAGGAGAAAAGCAGGTCAGGACACGGAAACAGAGAGCTCTGCTCACCAGGGGCCAAATATAAACCCGAAAGGCATGGCCCCAGTGACCCCCTCTTCCCATCACACCTACCTGCCCACTGTCACCACGAGCAAATCCGTACCAGTGGACTGAGCCATTGATGAGATGACACCTGTCCATCTAACCATCTCACCTCTGAACGTTCTTGCGCCGTCTCACACCTGAGCCTTCGGGAGACACCGTATCTAAACCCAAGTTGACTTTGGTTGACTGGTTGGCCCCAAGGACTCCTTACAAAGAGCTTCATTACACGTTCACGTCCCCACCCTAGAAATAAAGGGCACCTGCAGCACCCCTCGCACTCTAACGCTGGCATAAAATTGAGGGCAAATTAAAAATTTAAAGGTCTTATGTTCTATGCAAAATGGGTCATGATTCTCGACGCTCTGTGGAAACAAACTCCCTAGGAAGTCTCCACACTCTGGTCTCTTTTTTAAGAGACCGAACAGAGTGGGGCATCTGTGGTCTAAGACGCAGAGATGGAAGCTGCCCACAGATGAGGGCCGCACTTCCAAAGCGTTCTGGAAATAGATGAGCACTCTCCCCCAGCCAACGGCAACCCCGCGTGACAACCCCAAAGCCCAGCGCCAAGGAGACTGAGGAGAAGCCTTTACTGATGGGTAGAACCAGGAAGAGGGGTTTTCACAAGGAGTCAGAGCATCACAGCCCAGCCAGTCAGGGCGACCGCTGGGCTGTAAGGAGCCCTGTGGGCCAGGACAGCGGGACTGGCCAAGGCCAGATGCCTCTGCTGTGCCGTCTACAGATCCTCAGCGGGCTCCGGAGCATGCCAGGGATCCTGGAACCACATTTCCATGCTTCCTTCTCCACGTCGACCAAATGGCTTCCCCCAGGACATAAACCCCAGCAAGACCCCAGCAGCGTCCCTCTCCCACCAGTATTCAGGAGCCGACTCAGAGCCTAGAGATGCCACACTAAATAAACCAGGGCATTCAAAAAAGCAAGGTTTCAACCGTAACAGGCACCTCCTAAGTCTCCCAACCCTACCATCTGGCACCCCCATCCCCTCCCTTCTGAAGACAGGGTTTTAAAAAGGGAAATTTAACATGTAATTGTGTTTCCATTATCGCAAAGACAACACTGCACATCAAATTTATTATCCCAATGGCTGCTGGTCTGAGTTATCTCCACAGTCACCATCTATTATCTGCAGACCATCCAGGAAAATGTTACTCCAGCACTCATTCATTTTGACATGACCCTGTTTCCTGAGACTCTGAAGCCTTAAGCATGAGTCTTGTTTACTCAAACACAACGACAGCTGGAAGAGAAAAAACCCTTTTCAACTTTAACTAAAAATAGATCTTGACAGTCAGAAGTCCCCACACTTAAAAATACTACAGCCAAGGCATGTAATTTCTCCTGTAAAACTTCTACTTTCAGACTCGCCACCACCAGTTTCCCAGGATTCATCATCATTTTCTTTGGTACTCTCACCAGAACGGATCGACAGTGTTCTTTGGAAGGTCATTTGAAGAAAACTGGTCATCAGGAACTGGGTCGTTCACATGCACGCGTACAACTAGGTGTACACAACCGACCCGGCGTGTACCAAGACCAAGATAGAGGCCCACCACAGCAGAGCTTGCCTGGTGGAGAGGCAGGAGACGCAGTAAACCAGGGGTACACCAGTGAGCAGGACGTGTGCAGAGGTCCAAGTGCCACAGGAGAGCGTGCAGCAACGCCACGCCTATGGTACACACGGGGAGAAGCAGCACAGTGCTCACAGAATCGCTGCCCTGACATCAAAACCAGGAAACAACCAGGGGTCCCGGCACAGAAGAATGGATAAGCACACCCCCACGTAACGGAACACCAGATATTGACCAAAATGGACGTGTACCACTGAGAGCCTGAGAAACAACGCAGACTGGAAAAGGCCAGTCCCAGAGACTGCCCACGGTGCGCCATCTTGTTTAAGTTCAAAACTAAGCCGAGCTCAATCACAGGTTTAGTCTAGAACTGCTTGGGGAAGCACGCAAGCCAGGAAACAATGAATACCAAATTCAGGGCAGGGAACGGTAGGAATAGAACGGGGAGCCCCCAAGGCCAGGTTCTCACGCTGGGTGCCAGGTTCACAGTATCACCAGACTTCTCAGCTTTGGCATGCGCTACACACAGTATCATACATGCATGAACCATCACATTCAAAAAGCTATAAAGAAAACAACACGAAAGATAGAAGGGAGTCCCTGGGCAGCGGGGACTATACCACCGTGTAAGGCAAACCAAACTTAAAAGCAAGAGGCACAATTCTTACTATAGAAAATAGAGAGGCACCCTCCTCCCTGTTCTTAGAGAATTAACTGGAGACAATGTGTGAGTACTTTCTTGCCTCTTTGAAGGAAGCGTCGATTCTTTTAAAAGCCATGTAAGGTGTCTGTCGCTCTGTGATAAAGTATCTTTCTCACTGTCCTGGGAACCATCTCCTTAATGTCAACGTCCAAGGGAGATAGTGTCCTATCTCCCAGTCTCCACGGGAGGGCACGAGCCTGTCTCAGTAGGCGCCTGGCCCAAGGTGCAGAACTGACCCCTGTCAAAAGATAGGAACTCCTCCATACGCGGGATCACTCCGACGCCGAGGAGAACTGATGTGAGGTGTGCCACCAAGTCTCCCTACTTGAGGTCAGCTGGACACCTGAGGACAGGCACACACAGTAGTGTTCCCTCACCTCCACGAAGGCTGGCGTTGCTGTCTGTGGTCTCTCCGTGGACTGATCGGCTGTACTGGAGACCAATTTCTGATTTCATGTTGATTCTATCAGAAAACTGTTTCCCGCTACCCTTTGTTTTCTAAGTCGAGAGAAGACCTTGTTTTAATTCTACTTGCCCAACAGAGGATGGAGACGGGCATGTAATTTGGGTGACATCCTATGTCAGACTTCCAGGAGGCAGACCCTAAGAGGGGGGTGACGCGCCGGAGGACCAGTCAGGAGACGCCAGGGGCTGGCGAGGTGAGGGCGAGGCAAGACAGACACGGGAGAAGCCCAGCAAGGGGGTCACGGGGCCCAAGTCCCTGTCCCCACAAGGAGACTCCAAGGGCCATTTCTGCCTCAGAGGGAGCTGGGCTCTCGTGTGTCCATAGTGGACAGTCAGGGGTGCAGGGAGTGGGGGGTCGCAGCCAGGGACGCGGTGGCGCTGCTGCAGGCAAAGCAGCTGCAAAGGAGCGCTGCGGAGGCCAGCACTGGTCGGCACCGCGCAAAGGAGCGCTGCGGAGGCCAGCACTGGTCGGCACCGCGCAAAGGAGCGCTGCGGAGGCCAGCACTGGTCGGCACCGCGCAAAGGAGCGCTGCGGAGGCCAGCACTGGTCGGCACCGCAGCGCTGAGGGGCGGGCAGCGCAGAAAGACGGGGGTCTGGGGAAGGAGGGACCCAGAGCAGCGGCCAGGCAGGACCTGGTGCTGCGGCCACCTGAGCTCAGGACGGAGACTAACCGCAGCAGGAGTTCAGGGAGCCCCTCAGAGGAGGGACGTGAGTGATGCCTCACACGATGGTTCCCGTCTCGGCAGCACGGAACCACAACCACACGACCACAGGGCGACGCGGCCCTCCTCGGCCTCAAGGAGCCTACGAATTGCTGACGACGGCCTTCAGGGGCTGCTCACCAGAGACTCACCAGGAATGTGGGGCTGAGAACCCCAGGAGCTAGGGAGCCCTCGCTCTCCTTACGAGAGGGTGTCGGGTGGCTGCGTGGGCCTCCATCAGCCTCTTCAGTCAGGAGCACAGGTGCACCTTCCCAGCACGGGCCGCGGACACCGGCCCAGCGCCCACCTGCACCACCGGCCTCACCTGCGTACAGACGACAGGGGCGCTGCTCCCGCCAATCGGCCCCACGCGCAGCGGACACAGAGACAGAGAGGGCCCAATGGGCTCCAGGGGGCAGCGAGCTGCACTTGGCGGTCAGAGCCCTCTGCACCTCCCACCTGGAGAGGCCCCTTCCCACCGCAGGCCTGGAGCAGCCCCGGCAGGGCTGTGCTCCCGCAGGCCTTGGTTCACTCTTCCCTGCGCCTGGATTAAGGAGGATTCCTCCTAATCCTGCCACATCGCTCTCCTCCCTGGGGCCCAAAAATCCTATTCAAATTTGCTGAAGATGAGCGGAGCCTGAGGCCATTTTCTCCCGCACAGCTCAGCTCCCAGCCCTGTTTGACTTTGCCTTAGAGCCAGCCGGGCATCGGGACATCAAAGACCATGCCAATCACCACAGTTCCCTTTCTGTCCATGAACAAGGGACTATTCACAGGTGGGTTCCATGCAAGCAAGGGACCCACTGACGCTCCTGCACAAGAGAGTGGGGGATGGAAGCACAGGGGCTCAGCCCCCCTCAGCATGCAGACCGCCTCTCAGGCCACCGGAGCCAGCCTGCAGGCCCCAGAATCCAGCCAGGGACAGCCACCAGCAGCACAGCAGGGGCCCTCAGGGGTCAGAAGGAACCTCTGAGGTTAGAGCAGCTGTCCTGGGCAAGTAAATCCCACAGCCGCTCCAAGGAAGCAGGGACCCTGGTACACTAGGGCCAAAGTTACACGACTCCCCCTACCACGAGGCGTGAACGCTAGCTTTAAGACACTGCAGGCCCCACACTGCCCTGAAATAGGAAACGGTTCACCATCTGGGAAATACCCCCTTTGAAAGGTCTCAAAGGACTGGATTAACAGAAGTTGGCTGGACAGGGTGAAATTCAACCATCATTCAAAAAAAAAATCCTCCAATAAGGAACAAGATCACCTCCTCAAGATCACAAAGAGATTCTTCCAAAACCCTACGAGAATGCCTTCATTAATGGCAAAGCATTGAAACCACCCCCTTGAAGTCAGGTGTGGGACAAGGACACCCAGCAACCTCCTTTCTGTAAACCACTGTACCACAAATGCCAGGAGGTGTCCTCGGTCATCTGGTGACACACACACACACACACACACACCTCCTCTCCGGAGCACGTCCACACGATGACCTCACACTGCACCACAGACGCGCACAACACGTGCGCCGCAGACTCGGCTCATAAAAGAACGTTTAAAGAAAGGAATGGACTTCAATGTTCATCATGGAGAATATAAAAATGAATCGCAACGGATCTCCATGAGGGAATATAACAGCGGATACACTCCAGCTGCAGGTGTGACAACCAGGGTTGAGCTCAGCCCAGCTCTCCGCACACCCGGGCACACCACGCAGCTGGAAGGTGAGACGAGGCCCTGGGGTTACAGACGCAGTTCAGGTAGATGCTCAGCAATCCAGAGCTGGAGTCAAGCTCACCTGTGACAGCTCAGAGGAGCCTCGTAACAAAAAAAACTACCCAAGAACAGATAGCAGCCTGGACCCAGAGATTCCACAGCTTTCCAGAGCCTCTTTTTAAATTTAAAAAATCTCTATTCTGAATCCCTAAAATTAGCCCGCAGATGGCACCAAGAAATTCCACCAACTTGGAATGCCTAATTTCAAATTACCCACGCTCCTAGAAATGAGAAAGTTGGGCCATATCATCCTCACCACCTTCCTTCCCCTGTTCCATAAAGGCAAAAATGCATCTGTGCACAAGCAGATTTGGGGCTAGGGTATCTCAGATACCCTCAAACAGGGCACTGCCGCCGTTTGCTCTCCTGGGGAAAATGCAGGTTCACAGAGCAGTGTGGGGAAAAAAATTAATCACAGCCTAATTAATGATGAATGACTTAACGTTTATGTTTGTAAAAAAAAAAAAAAAAAACGACAGTTTTCAATATACAACACCATTTAAGATAAGTTTAAAACGTGGCATATAGCTAGGCACAGTGGTGCACACCTGTAATCCCAGGGGCCTGGGAGGCTAAGGCAGGAGGATCTTGAGTTCAAAGCCAGCCTCAACAACTTATGGAGGCCCTAAGCAACTCAGTGAGACCCTCTCTACATTAAATAAAAAACAAAGGGGTTGGGGATGTGGCTCAGTGTTTCAGTGCCTCTGGGTTCAATCTCCAGTACCAAAAAAAAAAAAAAAAAAAAAAAAAAAAAAAACCAGTAATGTGGTGTATAGATACACCCAGTGGAGTCTATAGAGAATGAAATCATGGCATTTGCTGGTGAACAGATGGAAGTGGAGACCACCACGCTAAGTGAAAGAAGCCGGTCTCAAGGTTGAATGTTTTCTCTCAGGTGTGGAAGCTAGAGAGAAAAAGAGGAATAAACAAAGGGCATCTATGTAAAGATAGAAGGGAGAGGAGTAGAGTCCAAGCTCGAGAGCAGTGGGGAGGGAGGAGGGAAGATAAACAGGAAAAACTGGGGGGAAAGTTGAGCAAATTGCGTTATGTGCGTGTGTGTCATAACGCATCCCAGTTGTGTGTGCAGCTACAACGTATCCATTAAAAAAAATTGAAGATCATGAATATAGTGAAGGAAGAGGCTCAGGGGGAGGGAGGAGGGCAGGAAAGCATACTGGGAATTGAAGTGGAGAAAACTGTCATATGCATTCATGAACTTGTCAACACCAACCCCACCACGACGTACAACTCTAATGCATTAATTTTTTTTTAATTTTGAAAGAGATGATCTTAAACTCTACCACACAAAAACAAGCATGGCAACTATTCCACTAAGTTGGCTTGTACAGAAATCAATCCACCCAGCCCTTTGGATGGAAGATAATAAAGACATCCCAAAGTCAGTTTAAACTAAATGCTCAACTATGGAAGTGCAGAGAGACGTTCCACTATAGCCCGTGTACTTGGCCGGGGTGTCTACAAACTACCCTCTGCAATAGTGCCTCGAGGTGCCGTGAACAGGTGACCGTTTTCCTAGAAGCTTCCAAAACTCATTAAAGAAACAGACGAGATAGTCGGGCATGTCACACACGCGCGTGCGACGGTGGGGCCGTCACCAACTTGCCCACATTTAGGTTCCACGCAGACCTCACGTCCACGCCCCACACCGCCCAGGTTCTGACGCCCTGCACCTCCGGCACTCGTGGTGAAGAGCCCCGCCAGCACGGCACCCTCCACCAGCAACTCCATCTTGTCCAAGCCGCCAGAGCTTGCCGTGCCAAGGTACCAGTGGAATCATCTGAAACTGTTGGTGCGTTTTGTCCTGGAGATGTACAGAGGGTGCGTCAATAGAAATCATCTGAAAATGCAGGTGCTGGGGACACTGGAGATCAAGGCTGGCATCATCAGGAAATGGGAGGTCCTTGGGTAACAGGGACATGCCTTTGAAAGGAACCCTGGGATCCCAGTCTCATCTTCTTTTCCTGCTTCTTGGCTCATGATGGTAGTGGTTTGTTCCTCCATACACTCCTGCCACAGGGACTGCCCTCAGCAGAGCTCCAAAGCCATAGGGGTACCCCATCTTGGACTGGAACCTCCATAAACATGAGCTAAATAAACGTTTCCTCTTTACAAGTTAATTGCCTCTGGTATTTCATTACAGTAACATGAATCTGATACATATGGTAACTCCACGTCTGAACTTTGAAGGAGTTCCAATCTTTTACACAGCAGCTGCACCATCTTACATTGTCCCCAGCAATGCACGTGGGCTCCAATTTCTCTAGATGCAATAACATTCATCTTTTTTATTAGAATCGTCCTTGCAGATGACACGATATCTCCCCAATAACAAAGTTGAGCATTTTTTCACGGGCTTATTGGCTACTGCACTCAATTGTTACGCACTTTCAAAGTAGATTACACTCAATTAGGGCCCCATTCCAAATTTGAACATGCTGAATACTGCCAATAGGCCAATGTGCTTTCATTTGTTTACTTTACAATGGGTAAATTTTACAAACCTGCCCTGAGCTCAAAAATAAGTACTGATTTCTTTTGTTTTGATTTTGGGGTTTCATAAACAATCTCATCTGACTCCACTAACAAGCATGCAATCGTTGATCCAATCAAATTTATTATATTTTTTTTTCCACATGTAAGAAAATCAGCCCAGAGACTTTACATGATCCAACTAGAGGAGGCTGGAGAGAGGACAACGGTGAAAGTAACACCTTACCTCCCAGGTCGTGGCTCCTCGCAGAATCAAACGAACAACAAGATTAATCTAAGTACACCCATACCACAGTGGCAGGCTGGGAAGGACAGCCCAAATGACCCCACCAGCGGGACGACGGGCCCCTGCTGGGGTGCGTCTGCACACTCACTGTCCCAGGTTCTTAAAACGCCCTGTTCAGAGAGACGGTCAGGCAAGCTCACTTTCTGTTTTTCTTCAACTGTTTACAGACGACATGGGGACTTCACATCTTGCACTAAGAAGGTCACGCTCATTGCTATTTAACTAGCATATTGTTTTTTTTCTAAAAAAAAAAAAAAAAAAAAAAAAAAAAATCACTTAAAAGTCTGTCCAAAGTTGACCATTAAAATGACAGCCGGGCGCGGTGGCGCACACCTGTAATCCCAGCACTTGGGAGGCTGAGGCAGGAGGATCGCGAGTTCAAAGCCAGCCTCAGCAATGGCGAGGCACTCAGCAACTCAGGGAGACCCTGTCTCTAATAAAATACAAAAATGGGCTGGGGGTGTGGCCGGTGGTCGAGTGCCCCTGAGTTCAACCCCTGGTACCAAAAAAAAAAAAAAAAAAAAAAAAAAAAAAGTCATCTTCCTTGTTCATTGTGGAGACCACAACGCACATCTCAATTCACTCCACACACACAAGCGCCATCGTCATAAAGATAAGCCATTCTTCAGATGCCCTCGCCCTCTGCGAACGTCATCTGCCACCAATCGCTAAACCTCACGCTTGCTGTGAGGAGCTAAGACCCAGGAAGATCCTTGGCACAGCCCCAGGTCACACCTCTCCTTCCCCCTCGGGGAGAGGAGGCGAGGCCTAAGCCCAGGAGGCCCTCCCAGGCAGCCCAGCCCGGTTCCCTCCACCCTCCTCCATTACTTTTGAGCTGGGGAGGGAGAAGTCAGCCTGCAGGTGAGACGGCAGGGACAGAGACAAGGAGAGGACTAAGTGATGCCCCCACCCCAGCCTCCTGCCACTAGCAGGAAGTGAAGTCAACGTCACAGCAGGGCGTGCACGTGCACACACACACATACACACACACACACACACTACATTACTCGGAGATTCACAAACACTTCAGATTTTGCAGATTCTCCTGCAGACCGTGAACTCGGGTGAGATGGTGCGACCAGAGGCGGCAGATGTTTTGTGCAGCACCTATTAGCCCCCAGCCCCGCCTCTGGCACGCCTAGCACCACCACCAAGCTCTCCCATCACCGCGGATCTGCGGAGGCGAACCCTCTCTTCTCCTAGCGCGCCTCCCTCACACACACCCTGGGCTAGAAATATCCAAGGATTCAGCAGGAATCCTAAACAACCTTCCACCTTGCAAGATGGCCAGGCACTTGGATAAATGTCCCCTGGGGTTTGGCTCCTGGCCCATGGCACTGCTGGGAGAACCCTCAAGAGTCGGGTCCTAGTAGAAGGTCTTCTGGCCACTGGAGGAATAACCTTGAAGGGGACACTGGGGCCCCAGCCGCCGCCTCCTCCTCCTCTCTTGTGTCCCAGCCACAAGGTCAATAGTTCTGCTATATGCTGCCACCCTGCCAAAAGAACAGGGCCAGCCAATCATGGACCAAAATCTCCAAAACTGGGAGCCAAAATAAAACTTCTTGCTTGATAAGCTGATTATCTCAAGTATTTTGTTACAGTGACTGAAAGCTGATGAACACACCTAACCTGCCCAGGATCTGCTTGAGAACAAAGACGAGACTCCACAGCATGGGGAAGAGGCTCAACCTGCTCCTACGGCACTGGGAGCTCCTGCCTGCATGCACACCTGTCACGATGCCCAGGCGACTACAGAAAACAGGCAAGGGGGTCATAACAGTAAAAACCACCCGAGGCTCTTCACTCCCATCACTCTCTCCCTCGCACTAGATACCTCTCCAAGAACCTCTGCATTTAGCCATCGCCCTTCCAATTACGTTCCCTTACGTGGCAGCCCCACCGAGGCAAGCAGCAGAGCACGGCCCCCCACTCTATTCCCGCATCCAGTGGCACTCACGGATTTAACCCCAAACCCCCCAGTCCAGAAGGAGGTCCACCACGGGCACTCGAGTTACACGAGTTCATCGACCCCCCTCCCCTTCCCACGACCAGCGGGGCCCAGCCTCTGCAAACGCGCAGCACAGCAGCCAGCCCAGCGCCCAGCAGCACAGGAACTGGGGGCCTCTGCTGCCCCCGCCCAGGCCAGGATGGCCACCCAGGGACCCCATGGGCAAGTGGCGCACCCGTGCCCTGCCTCTCAGCTGCAGGTCATGCCCTCCGGAGCCTGCATTCTGCCAGGCGAAGTCTGCACAGAGCTCCGTCGCCACGGGGGACTCTCCAGAGGCCACACCACGTCCAGACTCGGTGTAAGATGCACCCAGCAAACCCCACCAGGGAGGCCAGGTGTGACCTCAGGACGTGAGCGGCAGGAAAGCAGGAGCCACCCCTCCCCGAGCCTGTCCAGCACACACTGCCGTCCCCTGCCTCGTGGGCTTCCGTCAGCCTGACCCAGCACGAAGCAGGCCGCCCTTGGCTGCTGCGGCCACGATTCCTGAAAACACCTGGAAAGGAGCTTCGCGTAACCGCGTCCCTTACGTCACACCCTGGGTCACCCTCCACCGAGGACCTGCACGCTGACACGGTGCCAACAGCTTCCTCGTGAACCCAGACGATCCAGTTCCATGTTCTCTGGACTCTCTCTGCCTCCACACTCATGTCCCGGCCTGCCTCCACCCCGTGTCTGGTTTTCCTAGCCCAGGGAGGCACCGTGTAGCACAGTGGTTAGCGCCCAGGCAAACTTCACAGCCAGCCTGTCTGGGTTTGACTCGCAGCCCTGCCCTCAGGGGCTCCATGACCCCCTTTCCCCACCTGTGATGAGAACGACCTCACCCAGTGTGCCGGGGATTAAAAAAGTGAACAAGAGCATTTGCCATCATCCCGGACGCTTTCTATAGCTCAGTGTTTGTGACTGTTGTAAAATCAAAGGCCTGGGCCGTTCTTTTGACCACATCCTTTCAAAGGAAGGATGAAGCTGTATTTCACCATCCTCACGTACGTTATAATTAAAGAGAACACCAGGTAGGCTGGTCACAAAACAACTCAACACCGAAAATCAGCAACTGCTCTTTCAAGGGGAGGGGTGACGGCAAGGCCTCAGACACAGCCTGCCCTGGTATGCCAGGGGCAGCGACGGGCACCAGGGCCGCCTCCCAGGTCAGGACCTGCTGGGCTTCCTGACCATGGTATCTCAGAAGCCCTGGGCACTACAGACCCCAGCGCTGGCCCCAGCAGATGGGGGGTGAGTCTCCCCCAGGGCATCACTTCAGACCCCACAAACACCTCAGAACTGCACTCAGGAACGTGGGCAGCAGCAGGGCACGCCAGTCTCCCCAGCTCCCCCAGGGAGGCCCCTGCCTGCACCAGAGGCTCACAGCTGGACGAGAGGCCAGCTGCCCTGCCCGAGGCCGACCCACCCTGCACGCCCAGCCCGGGGACACGCACGCACAGCCCCACGCGACTTCTCCTCGGCCCGAGTGAGGGCGAAGGGATTCAGAATGGCGAGCGTGGGGTGCTCCAGCTCCCCCAGGAGGGTCAGCCCCACCCGGGTGTCAGCCGAATACCTGGGCCTCCACCAGAGACCAGCTGCCCACCAGCCCTCGCCACGTCCGACGGAAGCTAAGGACTCTGGGAAAGGAGCCCAAATCGCACCATCAGTTTCAAGAAAGGGGCCCGTCACCTCTTCCTAGTCTTTCCTCGTTCCCCACCTTGTCTCCATCCCCCACATCCAGGGTCACGCCCCAGACCTTGCCAAACACAGCCCCTCTGGGACCCCACTTCTAAGCATCCTGTCCCTCACGGGGCCAGTGCACCACTGCCTGGACCCGGACACGGGCCACCTCCCCACCCAGTAAGTCCTGAGCCACCAGCTCGCCACTCCCGAGACACCCTCAGTGCCTGACCGCTCTTCTTCCCCTGCCAGGTGACTCCCGTCCCTGGGGGACACACAACAAAACCATCTCGACCTGAACACCCCACTAAGCGGGGCCTGGGGCCCCCCACCCTCCCCTCCCCTCCCCTCTCACACCATTTGTTTTCCCTCCCACCCTTCCAGCACCTTCTCGACCCCCTCTCAGGAGGGGTGGTGCCTCCTATTTCACTGAGAAAACAGAATCAATCCAAAAAAAATGCCACGATTCCCAAGTAGTTGCAGTAACTGCAAATATTCTAGACTTGTCTCTTGTGGGCACGAGGAGCTTCTCTGTTGGGTCTATACCAAAGAGGAAGAGTACTGGGTGACTCAACCACATCCTCAATCTTAAAACACAAGCAAATTTCTAATTTACCCTCTCTCCAAAACCCAACAAAAACGTTTAAAAAAAGTTGCTCATTAATTTGGTTCACACAAATGCAAAATCCTAAATAGCTAAAGTCAAGAATTAGTAGTACATGAAAATCACACTACGACTTGTTAGAGTAATGCACGCATGACTTAACATTTAGAAAGATCGGTATGATTCACCACATTAATAAAAATGAAAAAAATCACAACACTGTTATGGTTTAAATTGGGTATGTCTCCCCAAAAGCTCGCGGTCAGGCCCTGCAGCAATGTTCAGAGACGGTAAGATCAGATTAGGAGCACTCCGACTTCATCAGTGGATTAATCCATTGGATGGATTAATAATTTGAATGGACTACTGGGTAGTAGCTGTAGGCAAGTGGGGCCTGGCCTGCTTTCTCCGCAAAGTAGGTCACTGGGCATGTGGCCTTGGATGACATCTGTCCCTGGCCCCTTCCTGACTCTGTTCCTGGCTGCCTTTCTCCACCCCCTCTTCCGCCCCAAGGTACTGCCTCACCTCCGGCCCAGAGCAATGGCATCAGCTGACCATGGACCAAGACCTCCGAAACCACGAGCCAAAAATCAACTTCTCTTCTCAGTTCTTCTTTTATGGGTATTTTGGTCACAGTGACCAAAAGAGGGCCAACACAAACGTCTTCAACAATAAAAACATTTTGATAAAAATCAATACCCATTCACAGTAAATAAAAAACATCCTCAACCTGACGAAGAGTACCTACACAGACAGAAACACTGTCCTGCGTGTTCAAACCTTCACCCTCACCGACTCTGGCCTGCAGTTACTCAGACGGTGTGCGGAACTGTTAATGAGCAGGAGCTGATTGAGCTAGTCCTGAAGCCCGGCCAGAGACGGCCCTCCAGCTACGCTCAGGCTTTCTGTCTTAAGGCTCACTTCCAATTTCCCATCATTTTCTCTTCCTGGGTTTAAGAAGGGTATTGTTCAATTTCTAAATATTTGGATTTTTTATGTAATTGTTTTTCCAGTTTCTTTCCATTTTGAACACAGAATACACTTTGTGAATTCACCCTTGCTAATTTTGCTTATGGCCCAGAATATGGTCAACTTTGACAAATGCCCATGAATACCTGCAGAACTTGTATCATGGGTGAGGTTAGGTGAATGTTTTGTAAATGTTGTTTACTGAAGATACTGTTGCAATCTTTTGTATCCTGATTTACTATTTCACCTAAGATTATTTAGGTAGGGGTGTTAAAAGATGCATATATAATTGTGGAGTTCTCTGCCGGGCGCAGTGGTGTACGCCTGTAATCCCAGCATTTGGGAGGCTGAGGCAGGAGGATCGCGAGTTCAAAGCCAGCCTCAGCAATGGCGAGGCACTTAGCAACTCAGTGAGACCCTGCCTCTAATAAAATACAAAAAACAAGGATCGGGGATGTGGTCCAGTGGTTGAGTGCCCGAGTTCAATCCCCGGTACCAAAAAGAAAAAAAAAAAAAAAAAGAAAAGTGTGGTTCTACCCATTTCTCGTTCACATATCCTGAAGTTCTGCCATTAGATGCACGTACATTTAAAATCATGTCTTCATCATGAGTTGGTGCCTTCATCATCACCAATGGGATGCTTTCTCCTTTCCGAGACTCCTTTTCCTGGCTCCTTGGTACCGCCACTGTAACTCCAGCTTTCTTCCGCTGAGTGTTGGAGGGGCATTTTTCCTATATCTACACTTTTGAAAAGTGGGTTTAAAAAAAAAAAAAAAGATAGTTGACTGTTTAATCCACTAGAACAATCTCTGCCTTTTAAGTAGAATTTTTGATTATTTACCTTCTTATCATTTGGTGTTTGATGGTTACATCTATTCTTTTTTTCTCCTTTAATTGAGAGTCCTTATAATTTTATCTCTATTACTTTATTACCTGTATTTATATTCTATCGTTGCTCCAGAGTTTACAATACTCTTGTTAGCTCTCCACTTTCCACCTCTCACGCTATCCTTCCTCTTCACTGTGTTTCCATTACAGCCTCATGATCTTTGTGCAGTTGCCTTCCCAGATTTTACTTTTGTGTGTTACAAACACCAAAATGCCGTTATTATTTTTCTTTCGACAGCCACGTTTTGCTTAAGGAGATCAAAATCGCAGGTAAAAGTCTGCTTTTGTTTGCCCGTATTTTACCACTTCCTGCACTCCTCGCTCTCCACATTGGTCCAAACGCCCATCTGGCTCTACCGTCCTCGTGCCCCTCGAGTGTCATTAAAACTTCCCACGGGCTGGTCTGGTGGTAACGAGCTTCCTCACCTTTGTTTGCCTGAGGACATCTTTGTTTTCGTTTGTAAAAGGTTAAGTTCCCTGGGCAAGGAGTCGAGGTGGAGAGGCGTGTGCTGGTCTTCTCAGTCCACGGAGGCGCTCGCACCGTGGTCCGGCTGGAAGCGGAGCCTCGGCAGGTGTCACTGTCACCTTTACTCCTACCTCGGTGTTTGTCTTCTGTGTGCCCTTGAGATCACCTCTTTGGTTCTCCAGCTCAGTGGCCACGTCTTCAGTGTTATTCCACGTTCTGGTCCTGCTGGGGGTCTTCAAAGCTTCCTGGATATGGGATTTGGAGCCTGGGTCCAGCCCGTGCTCCAGAGCTGAAGGCTGCAGCAACCACCCTCAGCTTAGGGTCCCTGGAAAAAGAGCCCCGACATACCCCAGAGCCCCCATGCTCCTTACCAAGCTCAACTTTGCACAGTGACGTCTTGAAAAGCACTACTTCCATGCGTGAGGTCAGTACTCCCCACTCCTCCCAATCCAAGGTCTTACTTTCTATGGATTCAGATTCCCCAGACATGGAAAAATTCTGAAATAAACGACTCATCAAATTTAAGTGTATTACAGCATACTGTTATAACTGCTCTATTTGATTGTTATTGATATTAATCTCTTACTATGCCTAAGTTATAAGTTGAACTCTACCATAGGTAGGTTTATATAGGAAAAAGGAGCATAACTAGGGTTCAATACTATGCATAGTTTCAAGCATTTGTGGGGTATCTTGGAACGGGATGAGGGAGCATCACTGTAAACCAAGGTCTCTTCTTTAATTTTTTATTCTAAGATGTTATAAATGACAGCAGAATGCATTACATGTCATATTACACATATACAGCACATTTTTACAAATCTCTGGTTGTCTCTTTTTACATAGGCTAAATTTAAACCAAAATGGGCACCAAAGGAGAAAGTGAAATTCGTTTTGTGATGTTTATTTTGCTTTTCACAAAGGACCCTAATTTGAAAACTGATTTTTTCAGTGAGTTTGGTAATATTCTAAATGCATTTGAGGGATTTAAGACAGAACCCATTGTCATTAATTTTAACATAGTTTTTTTTTTTTTTTTTTTTTTCTTTTCAGTCTACAAATAAATTTTAACCTTTCCAAACTCAAGGCATTCTCACAATAGGAAAATCCCTTGAAGGGCCCCTCACTGTTTTGACTTCTATATTCAAAGAAAAAAGCAGTAAATCCCAGGATCTTTTTTTTTTTTTTTTTTTTTAAACCAAACAGCCTTTATTGTATTGTCACTTATTTTTCCCTCTGTGGCTGATAGTCACGGGCATCAAACCAAAGTCACATGGCTCAGCAGAGGAGAATCTAATAAATTCAGAACCTCCAAAAGATGCCCTATGATTGCTCACAACCCCTAACCCTCTGTGGCCTGGTCACAGCAGCCTTAAAAATACCTTTTCAGCAGGCACCGTGGCCACTTCTGTAATCCCAGCAACCAGAGAGGCTAAGGCAGGAGGCAAGTTCAAGGCCAGCCTAGACAACTTAGTAAGGCCCTGTCTCAAAATTTTAAAATATCTTCCCAACTTGGGCCACATCAGACAGTGCAACTAAAAACACCAACCAGCCAGAGATCGCTCAGCTCCTCCTGGCCCCTTATTCAACATTCATAGATCTTTCTCTTCCTGGCAAACCCCAGCAACTTTCTGCAAAATGAGCATGCGAACCTCACTTCCTCTGAATTCATCTCCACTATAGTTTTATTTTGAGCCTCCCCAAACTGCTGTTTTTTTCAAAGTTGAGAATCTCCAGGCTTCAGATTTCTTTGTTTTACAGTAAAAAGCTCACCTGTTGCATGAATTGAAGTCATCGTCATTTGTTAACACACTTGTGTTTTTCTGGATCTAGAACCATCAGAAAGTAGAATGAGCTAGCTCAAGGACGGTGACTCAGGAATCTGTCCCTCTCCCCAAAATGCCCACATTCATCATCCCCAGAACCTGTGAATGTTACCTACTGGCAAGGGAAAGACGGCTGCAGGTGGAGGAAGTAGAATTAACTCAGGGTCAGAGTGCTGGGACGCAAGAGACTCGGCCATTTTTTTTTTTTTTTTTTTTTTTTTGAGGGTACTGGGGATTGAACTCAGGGGCACTGGACCACTGGGCCACATCCCCAGCCCTTCTTTGTATTTTATTAGAGACAGGGTCTCACTGAGTTGCTAAGTGCCTCGCCATTGCTGAGGCTGGCTTTGAACTCGCGATCCTCCTGCCTCAGCCTCCCAAGTGCTGGGATTACAGGCGTGCGCCACCGCGCCCTGCTCGGCCGTTTTTGATGATGGAATGGGGCCAAGGAATGCCAGCAGCCAGACGCTGGACCAGGCAGGGAAACAGCCTCTCCCAGCACCTTTCCGGAAAAACACAGGCCTGCCTTGAATTTAGCCCAGCAAAACCCACAGGGGACTTCTGAACTACAATACAGAACAAATGTATTGTTTCAAGCCACTAAACGTGTGATTGTTACAGTAGCAACAGAAGACTAATGCACTGCAGTGAGCTCCCTGTCCCCCTCAGTAATCAAGCAATACCAAGTGGTCAACCGAGAGGCAGCCACGGCAGCCACCCCTTCCCTGAGTGACAAGTTAGAATAGGCAATACCTACTTCTCCTTCCCTCTCAAGAGGTCTAAACAAGGGTAGGTTGAGAGTCCTTATCTGAAATGCTGGGATTTTGGATCTTTTCAGACTTTGGAATATTTGAATACACATAAAGACACCTTGGAGATGGGACCTACGTCTAAACAAAGTCTGAAGGTAATTTTATACAATGCATTAAATAATTCCTTCCGCTTTCACTGAAACCCATCCCATGAGACCAGGTGAGAATTTTTCCACTTGGGGCATCACATAAAGTTTTGGACTTTTGGAGCGTCGCAGATTTGGAGATTACGAATGCTCAGCTTGCATCCCCCCCCCCCAATTCCTAGACCTGGGGTGGCTGACAGGTTTGGAGCAAGTCATTGCAAAATAGTCCACAGACCAATGGCCAGACGCCAGCTTGTTTCCCGATCACCACACACACTCTCTCTCCCTGTAACTCTGCTGTCCCTAGGTACAAGACAAACTCCCTGCGTCCAGAAGTCTGCTCAACGTCATCTACAGTGATACAAGAGGACAAACAGCCTCTCCCGGAAGAAAGGCTATGTGCTGCTACACCTGCCAGAGCAGCGCTTCCTGGTAGTGATGAACCAAAGGGTGGTCTCCATTGCATTCTAAATAGTAATACAACAGAATCAAACAGCAATCAAGAAAGCACCAGAACAGGGCCAGTGTATTTCATGCCTTTTTCTGTTCTGGTTCCGTGCAGAGCCTGCGTGTGGCATGCTGCTGGATCACCATGCAAAATGCAGCCTCGGTACAGGTCATAACCCCCAAAGTCTGAAAGCCACCGGTCTGGAGAGGACAGGAGCACAATGGTTCAACATGAACAACACACACACACAATAAATTGCAATACAGGGTTTCGCAGAGCTGCATCGTACACGATTGCTGTAGCAGGGACACCTGTTCATTACGTAATTTCAAGGAAGATAAAAATGCTGTTTCATCTCAGTCCATGGCAATTTTGTTTTAGCCATATGTATGGTTTTTCATTTAAGAAAATATTTTTTTCTTTTTTTTTTTTTTTTTAAACAGAAAATATATTAACTTGCAATAAAAAATGACTTGAGAAAGCAATGGAATATTTGCAAATAACTCAATCTTGTCAGCAATCACGAAAGAATCGGGCACGTCTGCAGTTCCCGACAGAAACCTGAGGCGAGCCCACGCAGAGGCAGGGAGTGGCTCCGCGGCCTTCGCTCCGGGTCCCGGTGCCGGCCAGGTCCTCGCGCATCCTTCGGTGCCATGATTTACGGTACACGTTCCCTTTCCGCGTCCACCTTCCGAGGAGGAAACGCCACCGTGAAGTCTTCCCCCGCCCAGAGACTCCCTGTCCTCCTCACTGTGCAGCTCACAGGAGGGCCCTCACTGGGCGGTGGCCCTCGCCAGGGGAGTCACCTCCTCTCTGCAGCGGACCAGCACCCGGGCCTGCTGCCCCCACCCCTGCGGTGCAGCAACTAACAGAGCCAACCCCGAGCCCACCGCACGTCCTCCGGGAGGCGCTGATAAAGACGTCGAACCCAAGCCGCCAGGCAAGCGTCCCCTAGGGTGAGCTCTGCTCCCAACCCCACCGTATCTGGAGGAAACGGCCACTGAGCTAATGTTGTCTCCACATCAGTGGATCATCCCCCATTATGCTTTTTCCTGAATTTCACAGCTTAATTTCCCCAAGGATACCAAGAACGATTTTTATCAAATACACCACAACGGAGTCTACCCCCCTTATCTCCTCTGCTCCAATCATCTCTCCAGTGCAGTGATGCTCTTTACAGAGCCAGAGAGGGCGGCCGCCATGCTTGTCTGAGCGAACCCATGGTGGTCTCTGGTGATCACGGTTTCCACTTCTCAGGGAATGTGTTTGCTTATCAGTCCAGAAAGACACCCACGACTAATCAAGAAACACCCATCTACCGTCTGTAGGCTTTAGTCCTCCACATTCTACCTCTCTGGCTTTCTCTCAGCTCCTCAGTGGCTCATGATGGTGGTCCAGCATCTCCTTTACAGATTCTGGAAAACTCCTAGGAGGAATCTGTACCAGGAAGCCAACCCTCTTGCAGCTCGCTGTTGCCTTACTTCTCCTGGACTTTTATTTTCTTACAAAGACATCTTTACCCATGATAGCCTTTTCCTTGATTGAGAAGCAAAGTAGGAATTGGGTGCTCCATCTTCAGTTACTCTTCGACTGAATGAGAGAATTTCTGTAAAATGCCAGCCAGGGTGGTTGCACGAAGCTGCTGCTCAAAAAAGTTTTCATTCTTCCTTTCACCTCTCACCAGGAGCCGAGGTAATAGCCTCTTTCATTTTTCTCCTTGACCTACATAAAACCCAAAGACCTGCGTTTTCAATTGCCAACCGCACGAGCCCCACCTCTCAGAGATAGTTCGTCTTATCTCTTACCACCCTTTGGGATCGGTGGCACGTCTCCCTACGGACCACCCACGTGTGCTTTGGGGGTCTGTGCACACGAACAACCACGAGCATTTTCAACCTGCAGCCGTGGGTTCCTGCAGAAGGAAACTCCCCGTCTGTCTCTGTCCAGAGACCCGCCCTGTCCCGTCTCAGAGGGTGGCCCTGTTGCCACCTAGGTCTCCACACAGCTGGCAATGAGCAGGCCAGAGGGGCGCCCTGCAGACTGGGCTCACAGCCACTCCAAACTCCTTTCTAGAAAGTCCCCAATGCTCACCAGCCATCTTATACTTCGGAGAGTCCTAGAGGGGACAAAAGGAACAGTAAGGCACAAAGCTGAACGAGCTCCAGAGCCAGCTCCAAGGACAGGTTCTAGCTTACACCTTCCAATGAGGAAACCGAGGCTGGGGCAGCTCCGGAGCTTCCCTCAGGTCACACAGCTACACTGTGTAGGAGCTAGAGCAAGCCAACATGGCGCCCACCCGACGCTGCACAGCTTTAGCCACTATTTCTCCAAGGAAGGCAAGATTCCACGCCCCCCTGAAACTCTGCCTGCTTCGTCTCTTCTGAGACTCATAAGGACGTTGCACTTTAAAGATGAGCTCACTGTGTCAAAACTTACTGTATTTCTGGCAGAAATTTAAGAGGAGCTACGTAGTCCAGGGTTGCTGGAATTCAAAAGTACATTTTTCTCAACCACCACGGTTTAAGAGGCTTAAATGACACAGGAGCTGATGCTTACCAGGCATTTGCTACGTATCAGAAAATGAGACCTGAAACAAATAAGTCACCTCATTCATCTCCCCAATGCCCCATGATGAAAAAAATGACTATTAAGCCATTCTATAGATGAGAAAACTGAGGGTCATGGAAGCTGACATATTAGCTAAAGGATATGAAGCAAACTGAGGCAGCAGGAGCCAAACCAACTAGTCTCAGTCCAGAGATCATAAAAATAGACATTTTCCTACTCTACCTCTGACTTTAGCACACACACAGGATTGCTTGGCCAAAAAGCATTTGCCCAAAATATCACTTGGTAGCATCTATACCATGACCAAAGTCCGAATCTGTGAATAAAAGTGATCAGAGATGAGATCCACTAATCAGAGGATGGAGATGTGGATCTGGGTGAAGAGCCTTCCTCCAGTTCTCCCTGGAGCTGGCCAGCAGGGGGGGACAGGCCTGCGTCCCCAGCCCAACTTGAACCATGCAGCCAGCAGAGCCTTCCTTCCCTTCATCAGGGCACAGCTTCCGAGCAAATGCAAATCCTCAGACAGGGATCCCTGGAGCCTGCTCAGTCCATCTGACACTGCACCTGGACGTCTGCCCCTGGACACCTGGGGCCCAGCCGGCCATGACCAGCCTCAGCATTCAGAGGCTCGAGCAGGTGCATCAAGACAAGCACACACACGGGCTCCCAGCTCTGACCCCACCCACTGTGGGCTGTGAAGGCTGCCTTCGCAGAGAGCCGCAGACGGGGAGGCCGCCCTCCACGACTCGCCACCTCGCACTCCCGACACGAGATCCAGGTGTCCACAGGTCGGCGTCTTTGGAAGGACCTCCTGTCTTGCAGGTGGCCACCTTCTGCGTCCTCACAGGGCCTCTCTGCATGAGCTCTCTTGGTACCCTTCTCTAGAGGACACCAGCCCTGCTATCCGAGGGCCCTATGGCGTGAACTCGTTTGACCTTCTACCTCTTTGAGGATCCTGTCGGCAATACGGCCACAGTCTGAGGTTCTGGGTTAGGACTTCAACAGGAACCTGGAGAGGATACAAGTCAGCCCATTGCCCGCCTTGGAGATGAACTCTACCACCAGTCACCCCACCTTTTACGGAAGGTTTAGTTTTTTTCCTTTTCATAAGAATTATTTCTCAACGCGACTAATAAATCTAGGCTCCTTTAAATACTTAATAGTATTCCAAGTAGTTATGGTCAATAATGAAAAAAAGAAAAATCCTTTAAAAAGATAACCCCACAGACCCAACATCTCTGCATGCATAGATTGACTCTGAACATTTACTCAACAGGACATCTGTCGCATCTGAGCCTGGGAGCCTCCTCAATGCCCGACACTCAGAAGGATGAATGGCGTTTCAGTGGCATTCACAGTCGAGAGATCATATACCCGAGCAGTGTTTAGGACTTAGAAAACTGCTCACAACACGCTACGAGGCAAAAAATGTGGACTTCAAAACAGTGTTTAATATGCAAATTAAACAACATGCATACATATGTAAAATACAGAAAACACACCATCATTATCTCAAGGAGGGCCAGGGAACATTTATTGCCTTGTTAATTTTTTAATTTAATAAACAGAAAAACAATCTCCTTGGATGAGCCGTGTGCTCCTGGTCAGGCCCTGAAAACCTTCCTCCCTGAAGCAGAGAGGAGGGGTCGATGCTGGGGAGTGATGCTGGCCAAGTTCTATAGTGTGCCACGTGAATATGTAACACATCCCATCAAATGCACCAATTAAAAAAAAAAAAAGAAAAGAAAAAAGCTTTCTCCCTCATGATGTGAGAATAGAAAACACTCTGAAGTGTTACAGATGAAGTCTTCAAAGCACACTGAAAACCAAGTCACTCAGGTGTGCATGCAAACTCTTGTATTTTTCTTACTTTCAATTTTGGCCAAAACCATGAAGCATAAGATTTGCCACCTTGGCCGTTCTCGAACATGTGGTGAAGAGGCATCACTCTCAGCACTGTGGGACCAGAACTGCCACCGCCACCCACCAGAGATCTGGGCACCTTCCCTCCTCGGCCCCTAGCAACACCAGGCCACTTCCTTCTCCGAGTCAGACTGTGAGTACTGTTGTGGGCTCACGGGTGAATATTTGTATTTCAGTTTCCCAGGGTCGGGCTCGGGGTCCAGCACAAGCTGAGGCTGGTCACTGGTGACGGCTGCAGTTGCTTCCTCCCCTCACGCCTGACTGTGGCTGCCACGGACCTCAGCATTTGCAGGACCACGGTCCCCTAGGGAGGAAGGAGGGCCGCCTTCCCTGGTGGAGGTTCCCAGCCCAAGTGTCAGACACACCCAAGAAAATCTAATTCTCAAAATACCTGTCAAAAGAAATTCAACAAAATCCAGTCGATTTCGGTTTATCTACAAAGATGTGTATTCCTCCAGGCTCTCAGGAAATGGGAGGAAAGGTATTTGCAAGTAGTTGTGTATAGGTTGCAAAATACAAAATGTTGAAAACTGAAACAAGAACCACCCGGTCGCTGACCCTTGCGTCTCCTAAGGTTGGCCAATATCCCCCTCCCTCCCGGGCTCGAGGACGTGGTGAGCTCCCTGTGGGAATCCAGAGGTACGCAGCTGAGTAGAAACGTCACAGGGTCCACCTCACGCTCCAGGTATGAACCTCACGTGTGGGTTTCTCTCCTTTCTCCCCCTCCCTAACCACAGGTGAGGCGAGATGAACGTTCTTCCCAGCCCAGGCCAGGTCTCATGGCCCTCAGCTCAATGACCACAAGAAAAATAAGGAACCCAGTCCTGGGACCTGGTACCAGTGGAGCTGAGCAAGGGCCTCCCGAGGGGACCACGTGGACATTAATCACACCTCCTGGTGGTCACACACAGAGCCTGGCCACAGATCTGTTGCCCCTGGGAAGGGGGACAGGAGCCTTGGGGACGGCAGCCACCTGCTCTCCCCATTTCGCAGCAACATCAGTGAAACTTCCTTTTCCTTTTTCTCCAAACCTTGTACTCTGGATGGGGACCAGCACTAGGGACAAGGAGAGCTTTAGGCATCAGCGAGGACAAGTGCGCCCACCACCCCCAACCCAGCCACCTCGTCTAGCTGCCACGCAGAGGGGGTACTCCCCCCTGACCTGACACCGGGGAGGCCGGTCAGCGACCGGAGGCTGCCCCTGGGCCTCACCCCTCCTGCCACGGCGCCCCGCACTCCTGGTGCTGCCCGCAGCTCCCTGGCACCCACCCCCCCCCACCTGCTGCACCTGAGGAGCTTCTGCTTGCCCCACGGGCCTTCCTCCACCCACGCCTGCCGAGGCTCCCCGCCAGCCCGTGAGCTGGGACCTCGCGCTGGCACTGCCACCGTGTGATGGTGAAAGCTGTGCCAATGCCCCCAGGCCCCAGGCGCGACCTTCTCCTGGTATCCAGTGAGGGCGGCTCCTGACGAGGTCGGCACTCCCCTGGGCACTGGGCACACCTTCCTCCCTGCCGCGCGGGGCATCGTCCCACCCTCGGGGCCGGAACAGAAGAGCGCAGAGAGGAATCTGCAGAGACTGAGCCGGGACACCCGTCTCCTCCTGCTCCTGGGCTGCACACCATCACCTCCCGCCACCCTCAGGCCTCTGCACACAGTGACACCACCAGCTTCCAGAGGGCAGATCGTGGGACTGCCCTGTCCCCACAGCTACGTGAGCCGATTACTCACGATAACTCAAGACGCGCTACATAGAGATAGGGATTCCTCCTCTCCGGAGGGCACCTTCCAATACATCCCCAGTACCTCCTCTCCTGCCTGCCTCTCCCTCAAACCATAACCCCTGGTTCTGGGCAGGCAAGGAGTCCTGGCCAGCCAGCTGCGACTCGAAGGCCCACAGATCCTCAATGGAGAGACCACAGAAGGACTTGCCACCTTTCTCCACTCACCCCGGTGGCAAGAGCACATACCTGGTGGGTAAGGTGCCGACAGCCTGGCTCCCTTCTTCCGTTGAAGAAGGACAAGGTAACACCTGCCCTCCCCCTCTTCGCAGGGTTTCAGGAGAATCGGCAAAGGCGGCACACGATCACACTGGAAATGGCAGTTCTTAAGCTATTCAGGTTCTGATAGCTTCGTTGTAAGCTTTGAGCTCACCTGAAATCATCTTTGACCCTATTAAAGTCTCAGTTTTCTGCTCCTTTCTCAGAGGTACACATTCTTTCACATTTCAGCCATTGATGAGAAAGCATAAGAAATGTGTTGTTCAAAGTAAGGAACTAAAACACTCAAGGCAAATGGGCGATTTTGTAACATCAAAATCACATTCAATCTGGTTAACTAGATTAAGCTTAATTTAAAAAAAAAAAAAAACATTTGGAACAAAGTTTCACATTTTCTAAGTTAGCTCTGCAGGGTTTGAAACACTGGCTCATCGTCAGCTCTTGCTCAGAAGGGCAGACACACCCGTCAAAGTCAAGGTGAGTTCCCTTGTTTGGGCCTTCATCACATTCTGCGTGTGAAGTGAGCTTCTGTCTTTGGTGGTAATTACCACAAAACCAGCTTCATTTCCAAAGAGAACATTTCCTCATGGGGAAAAATTGCTGTCACATTTCCTTTTAAAAAAAAAAAAAAAAAAAAAAAATTCCCCCAAACACTGTCCACTGTGCCTGTAGGCAGCCCTAGTCTCCCTTGGTGAGGGACTGGAGCTGACCCAGTTCCAAAGGCTGCAGGAACCAGCTGTGCCTCTCAGAGTCCTGGGCTTCCCAGGGAATGGACAGTGCCCAGGAAACAGCAGCTCACCCCAGGGCAGGGGCCGCCACTGGCCCTGAAGCCGGGAGGTGTGGTCCCCTGCCCAGCCACTGTCCCCACATGATGGACAGGGGCAGCCGGAAGGCCCCCCCCATGGCTTCTCTCCTCCCTGTTGCCTGGCCTCCTGTCCCCCCCCAACCCCCTTGGAGGTTGCATCTCAAAGTCTGGGAGCTCCCTGCAGCCCTACCACTTGGGGCACTGACCTTGCTTCTCCAGGTTTTCCGTATCATCTTCACAAGGGGACCCATTCAGGAGTCACCCTCTGCTCCCCCAGGGCCTGCACCAGGACCAAGGCAACCAGACCACCTGTCGCCCCAGAAGGCGAGCGCCACTCCAATCCCACTGACAGACTAAGGAAGCAGCAGAGACCCCAAGTGTGCAGCAACCCGCCCAGGGTCACCAAGCAGTCACAAGTGGCTGCAGCTGGGATTTGCAGGGGTCTTTACTCCAGGCTGCCTGCCCAGATCCACGGTTTTCCTAGATTAGCATTTCTCCATGGAGCGATGCTTTCCCACCTGGGTCTCCATCCCACACAGCAGGAGTTCCTAAGGATTTCCCAGAGTCAGATTAGTGGAAGACTAGAGGCTTTTTTTTTTTTTCTGGCACCAGGGATTGAACTCAGGGGCACTCGACCACTGGGCCACATCCCCAGCCCCCTTTTTTTTGTATTTTATTAGAGACAGGGTCTCACTGAGTGCCTCGCCATTGCTGAGGCTGGCTTTCAACTTAGGATCCTCCTGCCTCAGCCTCCCAAGTGCTGGGATTACAGGCACGCGCCACCGCACCTGGCTTTAATTTCTCATTTTATTACTTTTTAAGATTACAGTTTTTGCAGTACGAGGGATCAAACCCAGGGCCTTGCACATGTCAGGCGAGCGCTTGTACCACTGAGCTACACCAACAACCTCAGAGTAGCTGCTTTTAAATCCAAGTACTTCCACGTTTCTCACAGTGCCCAAATTCTACTGTCTTAACTAAAAAACTGTCCTTATAGTCTACACTGAGCTTAATTCAGTGTCACTTCCTCAAAGTGAGCCTGTCATTACATCATTCTCAAAGCCTCAATGTGGTGGGATGTCTTATTAACCAAAGGTATGTTTCTATAGGATATTTGTAATGGCTAAAATATTGAACATTCAATCTATCAAATCTAAGAGTTTGATAAGTAAGCAAATGTAAACAAAATAAAGAAAAACATTCATTAGCCTCTATACCTCATAACCCCGAGCAGGCCAGAGCTCTTCCACAGGTCCTTGTCCCTTCAACATTCCCCCACCCCCCCAAAAAAAGTGTCCAAAACAGAACAAGAAATCACCACCATACAATCTGGTGTAAACCGATTCCCCACTGATTATTACTTTTCCCCAGGGATGTCCGTATTTAAAAATATGCTCTGTTTGGGACATGAAGCCTGCCCCTCTATAAAGAAATGCCCAGCAGAAAACTGGAAATCCATATGCAATAAAATGAAATTAAACCTCTCTCTCTCACCATGCACAAAATTCAACTCAAAGTGGATCAAGGATCTAGGAATTAGACCAGAGACTCTACACCTAATAGAAGAAAAAGTAAGCTCTAATCTCCAACATGTTGGATTAGGGCCCAAGTTCCTTAATAAGAATCCTGTAGCACAAGAATTAATACCAAGAATCAATAAACGGGATAGACTCAAATTACAAAGCTTCTTCTCAGCAAAAGAAACAATCAGTGAGGTAAACAGAGAGCCTACTAATTGGGAACAAATTTTTACCACATGAACGTCAGATAGAGCCCTAATCTCCAGAATATATAAAGAACTCAAAATCATAACACCAAAAAAACAGATAACCCAGTCAATAAATGGGCCAAGGAACTGAACAGACACTTCTCAGAAGATGTACAATCAATCAATAAATACATGAAAAAATGCTCAACCTCTCTGGCCATTAGAGTAATGCAAATCAAAACCACTCTAAGATTTCATCTCACACCAGTCAGAATGGCAGCTATTAAGAACACAATCAACAATAAATGTTGGAGAGGATGTGGAGAAAAAGGCACACTCATACATTGTTGGTGGGACTGCAAAATGGTGCAGCCAATATGGAAAGCAGTATGGAGATACCTTGGAAAACTTGGAATGGAACCACCTTATGACCCAGCTATCCCACTCCTTGGTCTTTACCCAAAAGACCTGAAAACAGCATACTACAGGGACACAGCCCCATCAGTGTTTATAGCAGCACAATTCACAGTAGCTAAACTGTGGAAGCAACCTAGATGCCCTTCAGTAGATGAATGGATAAAGAAAATGTGGCATATACACACAATGGAATATTACTCATCAATAAGACAGAATAAAATCATGGCATTTGCAGGAAAATGGATGGAGTTAGAGAATATAATGCTAAGTGAAGTTAGCCAATCCCAAAAACCCAAATGCCAAATGTTTTCTCCGATATAAGGAGGTCAATTCACAGTCGGGTTGGGATGGGGAGCATAGGAGGACTAGAGGAATACTAGAATGGCCAATGGGGAGGGAGGGGAAGGGAGGGGACAAAAGGGTGAAGGAAAAAAAAAAAGATGGTAGAATGAGATGATATCATTACCCTAAGTGCATGTATGAAGTCACGAATGGTGTGAATATACTTTGCATACAACCAGAGATATGTAAAAATGTGCTCTATATGTGTAATATGAAATGTAATGCATTCTGCTGTCATTTACAACATCTTATAAAAAAAAGAACTGCCCAGCAGACCTTGTGCTAGTTGGGAGAAGTGCAGAGAACAGAGGCAGCAAGTGGTGGGCGTGCTGCGACAGGAAGGAGGAACGGGACCTCACCAAGGCCACCCGTTCTGCCCGCGTCCAGGGCCCTCGGTTCCCCTCCTTCAGGTCCATACCTACAGGCGCGAATCCCAGAGCAACACCAGATCTTTGTCTTCCGTAATATCTAACAACAGCACCTCAGAGCCACCCCGTGGGGAGGAGCCTTCTGAATCCCACCTTCCGGCTCTATTGCTTTGCCTGCAAAATGCCGGTTCTCACCCCTTCCTCAGAGGTGTGCTACATGGATTTCCTGTTCCCTGGTGGCCTTGAATCCATTCCACTCGCACTGATGAGGCGTCCACTGCAGGCCAGAACTATCCAAGGCCCTTAGGTTGCAGCAACTAGTGGGATGGGAGTCTGGCCCGTGGGGTTGGGCACACCTTTAAAGGGCCCCAATACAGAGTCCTGAAAGAGGAAGGCCCACCGCATCCTACCACATACAGGAGAAAAGTCCCCCTTTGGAACTTGTTAGGACTGAGCCTCAGAAACCATCTGTACCTAGAAAGCAGGGGCTCCTCCTGCAGCCTCCCGAGCACTGCGTCTGGGAGGTGGAGGCGGAGGAGCGCACAGCCAGGGTATGTGAGTGGCAAGGTTCTCTGACGCGTCTTCAATAAATATTTATATTTCACCGAGGCTCTGAAGGCCTGGCAAGGTTCTCTGACGCGTCTTCAATAAATATTTTATATTACGCCGAGGCTCTGAAGGTAGGCACTTACGGGGGAGACAAAGGCAAGGCCACAACGAAAGCAAGACGCAGGATTAAGAAACACACCAGAACCAAAACAAAACTGACGGCAAATTACACAACGGAGTAGGAGACTGAGGGACTCCCATTGTCTCAAACCCAACGCCCAGCCAGGAACCGCTGTTATTTTAAAAGTCTGCTGCGTGATCAGGGGAGAATCATGGTCCCCATCTCCCAAGAGGCACATGTCAAAATGGATTCTGCCCTGTGGGGAGGTATTAAAACAAAAAGATCAAATAAAATCCCATGGTGGGGTCCCCCCGCCCCATATGGTCTGACTGGAACCCTCCGCTTTCTCTCTGACCTCCTGCAGGCCACGGTCTCAAGGGCCACACACCGCTCCCCCCAATCTGTCATTCAGCCAAGGCACTGTGGGTACAGGAAAGGAACAGTCACCACCATTCCCCCAGCGAGGGGACCTCGGCTCCTCCATCCTCCGCTACTCTGGAGAGAAAGGACAACAAATAAAACCACCCCAGCATGCTTTCCTACAAACCCTACAAACTACCCAACAGGCTCAGGGCCATGATCGTCACCACCAAGCTCCGCCCTCTCCTGTAGCAGCCCAACACAGCAATGTCAGCACTTTCACCAGACAGATGTGGCACAGATGAGGACCCACCCCTGAAGCTACTGGAGAGGCAGCATCACATTTGACCTTGATGATGTCACTGAACTCTCCAGTGGTAATAAGAGGGGGACTTCAAAACTGAGCTTGTGAGACCGTCAGACTCAACATCCAAGGCAAGGCCCCTACGGCAGGGCAGCAAGGGCAGCAGAAGCATGCAGATGTCGACAGAGTCGGAAGCATCCAGCTTCACAGCTCCCACAACTTGCAGAAGGTCGCATCCGTGAAGATTCAGAGCGCTGGCACCCGGGGGGAAGAGCCATGCTCTGGTGGCAGGAGCACAGAGGAGCAGGTCCACACCCCCCTGAGGGGTTTGCCAGCTGTGCCCGGAGCAGTGTCCTCCAAGGGCAGACCCCAGACCAGCATCATCATCAGGAGGGATCGTGTGAGAATGTCCATCCTCAGCTCCCACCACAGACCCCCCCCCCCCAGAGACCCCAGGGCCAGGCCAGAAATCTGCCTTCCAGAGAATTCTGAAGCCCCCTTTCCCAGGTGAAAATAGTCACGAGTATAGAAAGTCCATTCCATTTTCCCATAGTTCCAAAGATCAGTGCAGTACACAGCACGGTCCACACGCCCAGCCCTGGAAGGCAGGGCCCGGGGGTCTGAACGCTCGGCTCAGCCGACTGCATGGTATGAGCCCAGTGTCCATCGTCTGCTGGAGCTCGGGAACCTGTTATTTGGGAAATTCTGTGACTGCTCAAAGCTCAGTGAACAGTGAGGATGGCACAAAGCCAAAAGCCCTCAGAGGTGAGGCCCCTGGAGGCTGCCTGTCCGTGGCACCGAGCGTCTCACTTCCACTACGCACCCCCTCCCTGAGCAACTGTTCAATTTCCCAAATCAATTGCATCGCACCCCTGCTGCGGGGCGCTGCCGGAGGAGCTGCTGCCCGCGTACCACCCGCAGGCAGCAGGAGTCTCCCTGCCCAGGCCCATCACACAGGCCCTTCTGTGAATCAATAGTCTCAGCATGCTGGTGGTTTTCAACACACGAAGCACAGATCATCAGATATTGCTTTTAGATTTTCCAAAACACTCAGCTAACATCACAGGGGAAAAAAACATTCCTCTCCAAGGCAATTGTCTCAGGAACTCCATGCCTGAATTTAACTGCAGGTTCTTTGACAACTTAAAAGGAGGGGGGGTTGTCATTTTCTGTCTTCTGAAATTTTTATTTCCCAATTAAAAATATAGAGGGTTGCACGGGGCTTCCTTATTTCTTTGAACCTGCCTATGAATCTAAAGTTATTTCAAAATACAAGGAAAATGTGCATATCATACGTATAGGGTTACGTTTTTTTTTTTTTTTTTCTGGTTATTCTATTAAAAACACATATATACTGTTATGGTTTAAATATTAGGTGTCCCCTAAAAGCTCACGGATGAGACAATGCAAGAAAGCAATTGTGTCACAGGACCGGGTTTTGAGAGTCGCAACCTCATCAGTGAATTAATCCCCTGATAGGAATTAACTTGGGGGTGACTGCAGGCAGGTAGTGTGTGGCTGGAGGAGGTGGGTCACTGGAGCAGGCCTTTGGGCATAGATTTTATCCCTGGTGAGTGGAGTCTATCTGCTTCCTGGTGCCAAGTTCCCAGCTGCTTTCCTCTCCCCCGCCTCAGGCCCCAGGAATGCAGCCTGCCGTCTAGGGACCAAGACCTCTGAAACCGTGAGCCCCCAGATAAGCTTTTCCTCCTCTAAAATCGTTCGTGTTGGGTCTTCTGGTCGCCGCAGAATAAAAGCCAACTCCACACACAGAGGCAGGCCTCACAAGCGGTGGTGTCAGAATCCAACCCACTTGCTCACAGCCCTGTGAGGCCCGGGCCCTCCTCGCAGCCAAGACAGCGATGAACGAGGGAGGCAGAGCTGCTCATCCAACCCCCGAGCAGGCGGTCCCCACGGCGCAGAGGCCCAGGCCGCTCACAGATGGAGCTTGCTGGTGGACATCGTGAAGACCAGAGGTGACAGGGCCCACCCCCCCACACCTAGACCCACCTCCCAGACTTTCCCAACCACGCAAACTGCCCAAGTGGGTAAAGGAGACCCACTTTCCTGGTCCTGATTCCACAGTGAGGAATCCCCGCGCCGGCTCCCATGCAAACCCCAGGCCTCTCTCAGCCCAGCCGCTCCAGGGAGAAGAGGGAAGTTCTCGAACAGACTTGGGAGCTTCCGGGGCCCAGCTCTGTGCCCTCCTCTTGTGTGGCAGTAGGCTTCTGCAGTCCTATGTTCTGTTGTCTCTCGGGGTGGGGGGCAGGGGCCCTGCAGGCCCAGGGGAGGGGGAGGGGACTGCTGGTGCCTCCATGGGCTTCGGCCTCCTTCCAGGAATTCAATTAGCAGCCGACAGGCCTAGCCGACCAACGCAGCACCCCCCAGCCAAGCCAAGGCTTTCTGACTTCACATTCGTCCCAGTCACCGCTCTTCCTCTCGATTCTCAATCCATTGAGAACCTGGGCAGGAAAGAGGCGTCTTAGCTACTGCCCCCCCGCCCCAGGATTCCTCCAGAGCCTGTGGACTGACCAGCCAGGCCCCACCGGAGGTATAAATCAGCACCTGGAGCTTGGACAAGGAGCCTGGGAGAATCCCATCACCCAGGAAATTTGGAAAATACTGCATTGAAGAATATTCTAGTACCGAGGGCCCCGTGACACAAAATTGAGGTAGATATGATCCAGATTGCGCAGGGGTGTTCAGCACCACCCGAAGTTTAGCTCTAGTCACTCCCACGGGGGAAAAAAACAATCAGAGAAGCGGCAAGCTCAGGACTGAAACCTTCTCACCCAGAGGTAAAGCAGCCACACACCACGCCCCCAACCCTGCAGAGCTGAGGCTTCTCAACATGCTTCAGAGAAAAACCAGGAAGATTAAGGAGCATAAACCAGCCCAGGGGCCACTGTGGGAAGAAGGGAGCAGCCTGAATGTGTTTAAGGGGACAGCTGTCACCTGCTTTGGCCCAAAGTACCCCTGGGGTACCTTGACATTGTGCACTGGGAAGGCAGCTCCCCCTTCAGGTGCCCAGTGTCACACCTCTGGGCCCACCCCAGTTCCCCAGGTGGACTGGGGCAACATCTTAGAGACTGGAGTCAGCAACTCACAGACTCAAAGAGGACGCACTGGGCACCCCTCACTGGTAACAAAGCAAGGTACGTCTATGAGCATCTCAGGGAATCTAGAACTGCAGGAAAAGGAGGCCCTATAAGGTAGTAAGTATATCAAGCAGGGAAACACAGTGGGGTTCACAGGAAGGACAGCACCTGCAGCTCCTGCTAAGAAGACATACCAAGTACACTTTGTTACCGACACTCTGATGCCATGGCCCCTTTTAT
Organism: Tamias sibiricus; assembly: GCA_025594165.1. Taxonomy (NCBI): domain Eukaryota; kingdom Metazoa; phylum Chordata; class Mammalia; order Rodentia; family Sciuridae; genus Tamias; species Tamias sibiricus. The sequence continues at coordinate 98,810,172 of CM046669.1, forward strand.
GTTAAGGTAACATCATCCTCCTTTAGTTTCAACCTTTTTTAATCCACATAATCTTAGATATCTTAATCCAAATTAACTTGGCACACGTATGCTGTAGTCCGAATGTCTGCATCCGCCCAAAATCCATCTTAATTCCTCAACGCTGAGCCGACAGTATTGGGAGGACAGTGACCAAGTCATGAGAGCAGAGCTCTCATGCATGGGGTTAATGCCTTCTACAAGGGACCTTAGGGAGCTCTCTTCTCCCTTCCACCATGTGAGGGTAAAGGAGAAGGTACCCCCGATGAGCCAGGAAACGGACATCATCAGACACCATCTGCTGGTGCCTTGATCCTGGCCTTTTCAGCCTCCAGAACTTAGAAAAGAACTTTTGGGCCACCTGGTCTGTGGTGTTTGTTACGCAGCCTAGAGGGACCAAGGCCCCTCCACTCGGCCCTCCTGTAAGCTTGGCACCGACCCCTCCCAACAGCTCTGCAGAAGCTGAAAACCTCCGTGTCCCCAAAACGAAGCTCCCGGCCCCTCACCTCCCTGCTCCAGCTTAGAGGGTGGAGAGGCCCCTCTGCCAAGACCCCGGGTCCTTCACGCCTTTCCTTTCACAGCCCACAGCCCACCTGGGGGGATGCTGCTGGCTTTGCCTCCAGAGCGCACCCGGGCCGAGGCCTGCTGCCAGGGTGCAGGCCCCAGCGGGAGCCAGTTCAGGGGCTCCTCTCTCTACTGCCCCTTACCAGGCTCTGTCTACTCACCAGACAAGCCCTTCAAAAGGAAAATCCGAACACGCAACCCCGCAGCTCACAGCCTGCAGGACTCTGCTGCCCGGAGCACCAAGCCCAGCCCCGCCACAGTCCCTGGGTTGCCCCCTCTCCCCTGCGGCCTCCTGCTTAGGCAGCAGCACAGCGGTTTCTTCTGGATCCGCCCTTCCCCCCTTCACATAGCCACCACCTCAAGAAGCCCCACCTGATGGCGATTATCAACATCCCAGTTCCTTCCCTCCCCCACCCCATCCTGCCCTCCCCTCCTTTTCCCCCCACAGTATTTATGATCTTCTAACACACAAGGCGACTGAATGTTTCCTTTGGACCATGTGCCCCGTAAGCGCAGAGTGTAGGTGCTCAATAAACACCAGCGCCTTCCCCAGACGCACTGTGAGCAACGCAGCAGGCTAGCTCAGGGTCCGGCCTCGCCTCACCCAAACACATTTGCCAGAACTGCGACTCTTCTGCCAGGGGAAGATGACTCACAGCTGCGAGCAGCAGCCCTTATTTGTGAGGTTCCAGAAGACTTTCTGCACCGAACTCTCTCCCCTGACAGTCTGCCAGAATGCCTGAAATTCCCAGCAGCAGCGTCAGACCTCTGGATGAGGCCCCCAGGGAGCAGGGGATGGGGTGAAAGCTCACAGCCATTACCCGGCAGGCACAGGCCAGTCTGCTCGGATATCCGCGGCAAGACGGTAAACCCGGACAGAGGGCCACCACACTGCCCCGGGCTCAGACTCCGGCAGCCTCCGCCCTGGAAAGGCAGGTCTGGGCAGGGGGCAGGTGCACGTGGGGAGGAGCCCAGCACTGCCTGCCACAAAGGCCTGTGCGGTGCCCAGCACCACTGACCAGGGCCTAGCCACAGCTGGGAGAGCCAAGAGGCCACCCGAGGAGAGATGGCCAAGGAACCCCAGGCCCTGCCTGGCGACAGGCACTTGCAAATCCACAGCACAGAAAAGGGACACACAATCACCTCACTGGCCGCAGCTTCCCCGGGCAGAGCCGTGCAGGATGAGGCCGGAGGCAGCGCCCAGGAGCCCATGGGGCTAACTGGCACAAGTCCTGCGGAGCCGACCTTAAGGGAGAGACCCCTCCCCTCGGGAGGCAGGTGGGCGGGGCCTCGTGGGCAGGCACTGATGCCAACTCCATCCAGGTGAGCAGCCAGGAGGCTTGCTCTAAGAGGAAGGAGGATGCACGTGAAAGGTATTCAGCGAGTGGAAATTTCTAGGCAGTCTCGCAGCAGGACTCCCCAAGAGTCAGGGCAGGCACACAAGTTTGGGGGAAAAGGAGAAAACGGCCCAGAGTGCCACACCAAGCCCTGGAGAGCTGGGTAGTGGTAACCTTGTCACTGAGGGATCCTTGCACCAAATCTATGCAAGGGGAGTGGCCAATCCCACAGGCAGGCGCCTCCCAGGGCGATGGGCTATGCGGCTCTCTCCAAGCCCACTACCCACAAAGTGGCCTGCAGGAAGACAGCCCTTCCCAGCCCAGGCACCAAGTGTCCAGAGGGGGGACCCCAGCATTTGCAGCGAAAGTCACAAGACACAGAGAATCCCCTGAAGAACTTCGGCCTGGGATGATGCAGACCAGGACAGCCACGGTGACCACAGAGGACAGCCCGACGAGAGAGCCTCTAGTCTCTGTAAACAGACCCAGTGAATCAGGAAAATCCAGGGAGGCTGCAGGACCTGGCCTGCAACATGGGCAGGAACCAAAGGAAGCCAGAAAGCCCGGCCAGGGCACACCGGAGGGGTCGGGGTACGAGCAGCAGCCCCAGTTAGCGCCCACCTGGTCCTGGGGCTTCATGTTACCCACTGCAGGTTCAAAGGCCCGGGCAAGAGTCAGCTGGCCGTGCCATGGCTGGGGGATGCCCTGGGCACAAGGGGCAGGAAAGCAGGAGCTGGCCTTTGCAGCTTCTCTGGTAGAAGACATTAAGACTCTCTCAGGGGGTGACCCTGAAGGAAGGGTTCAGATGCTGGGTATCCACCTAAGTTTTAAAAAATAATGTCCACTAAGCAGTTTCTAACTCTACACACAGTTTCCGATGGGCAATTTATTTGGGATGGCCCATCAGCTCCTACTGGCACCAGGTATCCATGATCCCAGCCACAAGCCTGAGAATCTCCAAGGTGGAGTTTCCAGTTCTCGCAAAAAGTACCTCTGTGCTTTGAAAAAAATCTGTCTACCGGGTGCACAGTTTCAGTTTTGCAAGATGAAAAGATGTGGCGCTCTGTTGCCAACAATGTGAATATATTTAACACTACCAAACTGGACACCTAGAAATAGTTAAGATGGTAAAGTTTGTGTGTCTATTTTACAAAACAGAACATTTCTTTCTCCCTGCCCAAAAAAAGGAAAAAACAAAAAAAAAAAAAAAAAAAAAACTTACGGCAGCTGATTGAAAGTAAAGGAAAACACCTGAGTTTGCATTACTGCTGCCCGCCCCCTGTTACTTGACCAGCAAGTCTAAACCTACTGGATGCATCTGTATGTAAAGAGGTGGTACTAAATAATGGTTCTTGGTGGGCCTACATATGTGCAGGGTGACATATGGTGACAGAATATATCTGCAACCTCCCTGGATGCCCCTCCAGGCCAGAGGACCGCCACCCCAGCACCGTGCACCCCACGAGCCTCAGCTGCAGGCAGACTGGCCCATACTCTCCTGGGGCATTCTCCCACCTGCCCCCCATCTACCTGCTTGAATCCCAGCTATCTGGAAGGAAGGCTCGCCTCAGCCCTGGTCTGCACGAGGCCCACGCACACCGCCACGCCCACAGCCCTTCTTTGGCCTCTAAGTTCCTGTAATGTTCACGGGCAAGAGGCCAGGAGGCCCTCCTCTGACACCACCTCCTCTTCCTGACGCATCTGTTGTGAATCCACACGCTTGAACCGTGACTGAAATCATAAACGCAGCACGAGGGCTCTCTCCTCCTCCCTCACCTCGACTTACAGGAGATAATACACCGTGAGTAGCTGATTGGCTAAAAAAGTGAAAAACTGAAGCAGGTGAGGTGCATTTGGAATGACTTAAAGACCTCCCTAGGGGCTGCAGGCACAACTCACTGACAGACAACCCTGGCCTGGCACGTGTGAGGTCCTGGGTCCAATCCCCAGCACCACAGAAATTTAAAAAAAAAAAAAGTCCTCCCCTGGACCGTGGGGTAATCATTCCTCCATTAACAGTGAGGTCACCTGTGTTGCTTTTATACAAATATAGATTTGTGTGCTGTTATGAACTGCCACCCACCTGCCACTTATCTGATATGACCTGATATAATTAATTTAGCCTCTCACGTGTTTATGTACTTTACTGCATAATGTATCTCTATAAAAAATATTTCGTGTGTGAGGCTTGTCTCTTTCTGAGTGTATAGAAAGTGTTGGCTGAAACCTGGCAGGTAATTGACAAGGGTGAGCCTGAGAGCACAACGGCCACAGGCCGGGGTCTGAGCTTGCTGTTGCACTGAGCTGGACACCGGAAGTCCCCCACGGCTCCACCAATAAGCTGAAAAGGAGGGCCACCCCTGAGACAGGGACCAGGACAGGCCAGGCAACTGGGAAGCTTCTGGTCCCTGAAACAAACCAACAGCCCCCATCTGTGTTCAAGAATTTTATGACACAAATGACTTGCCAAATTTTTTTTTCCCATTTTCAAGGTCTTAAATGTCATTTTCATATATGAATAACTGACTATTTAGCATTCCCCTGGGAAATGCACAGGAAGTAAAAGAGATCATTAGAGTTGATCTTGATTTTCATCTTCAAGCATAAACATTTTGATGCACACATCCGAATAAAACGGTAAAGGAAATCCATTTTGAAATCCCAATCATGACCTCACGTACTCATCTAAAATGCAAACATGTGCCAATGACACTCCTGGAGCACCAGGTCCACAGGCCAGGCACTCACTGGCAGTGGGATCACAGAGTAGAAGGCCAGGTTTCTCCTCCCAGCCCAAGCCACCCTGGCAGGTGGTGCTGATGCTTTGGGCTGGCAACACTGGTACCAGCCGGGCAAAGAATATTAGCGTAATTGGCTTAAAGATTTTACTAACTTCCCGGAAGGCGTGCAATGGAATCTTTTTCTTGAGCCCACATCCTGCTGGCCAAGAACAAACAAAGAAACAAAAAATAGAAGTTGCTTGGTTGCATTAAGATATTTCCCTTTCCATATCTAATGAGAATAGAAAAATCATACTATATGCTATATTAGTACATTATATGATTAGAACATCATTTTTAATTTATACATTTCATAGTATGTATTTCATCAGATTGGTGTCTGACATATATTAAAATATGTCAATATCAAATATTTTTAATACTTTTTTTTTAGTTGTTGATGGACCTTTATTTATTTGTATATGGTGCCGAGAATCGAACCCAGTGCCTCACACATGCTAGGCAAGTGCTGTACCACTGAGTCACAACCCCAACCCTCCAATATCAAATATTTAAGGAATAAGTAATCACGTAACACAAACTCTCAGATGATCAAAGAGGAAGGAATATTTCCCAAATAATGAGGCTCATGCTACCCTGATTCTGAAAGCAAGTAAAGACACTAAAATAAAAACATAAAGCAGTAAACTCTTAAAAAAAAAAAAAAAAAAAAAGATATTTCCCTTTCCATGCCGGGCGCAGTGGAGCATGCCTGTAATCCCAGCACTTTGGGAGGCTGAGGCAGGAGGATCGCGAGTTCAAAGCCAGCCTCAGCAATGGCGAGGCACTTAGCAACTCAGTGAGACCCTGTCTCTAAATAAAATACAAAAAAGGGCTGGGGATGTGGCCCAGTGGTCGAGTGCCCCTGAGTTCAATCCCTGGTACCAAAAAAAAAAAAAAAGATCTTTCCCTTTCCTCTTGCCCACTCCAATCTCTCGCACGAGAAGGTGGTATCATGAGGACGCCTGAGAGGCAGAACTGGGCGTGAAGTACCAAGCTCTGTAAACAGAGCAGAGACCCAGAGGCCAGACGGACAGAGCTTCATTCCTTCTTATTCAACCTGATTTAAGCAGTGGAATAGACTTCAACAGTCACACAGTGAAGGCAGATCAGTTCTGCCATCTGGGGTGCACAGGAATGAAGAGCCACGCAGGACGAAGCCCCCTGGGGACTTCCACTCACGTGTACCGGGTTCCTCCCCTTTTAAGTCAGGGCTGCACTGACATCGCTGTACCCTTTTTTTTTTTTTTTTTTTTTTTTTTTTTTTGAGAGTTTAGCGCTGGTGGAAAAGGTCAGCCTGGCAACTCCGAAGAATTCCACCCTCTATTTATGTACCCACCTAAGGGACAAGGCTTGATCCTTCACTGCCCTGGAACACTTGAATCATACGCCTTGGGACACAAGCCATCCAGAGTGCAGAAAGAAAATACATGCCCACGCTGAATCCATCCAGCTTCACAAAGGCCATCAGTCAACCCCGATTTTAGTAAGGCTTGAACCAACGGGCGGGACTAAAACAGACTGAAAGCCCCGATGTAAGTGGGGGCCCTGCCCCGCCAGGACACGTGGGCCAGGCTGCCAGTTCCCACTGCTCCTGGTGGGGGACTCCCGAGACGACACCCCACAGACGTGAAGGGGGCGTGGGTCGTGGCCCTGAGGGGTCGAGGACAGAGACGGGTCCCAGACACATGCTGGAGTAGCTCCGTTTCTGCTCTTCTGGAAATACCATCCCTTTGTCCAAGGGGTAAAATCTTGTCTAGTTAAAAACCTCCCATTTTTTTTTTTTCTGCTACAGAGGGTGGAATGATTCGCATAAAATTCAACAGTTCTCCCAGATGCCGACCCTGGGGTTAGAAGACTAGGAGGCCGGCGCACGTTCCCTTGCTGAAGGCGAAGCCACCGAGGACCAGAGCGGAAGACAAGTGGCTTCTGCACTTAGCGTGCCACACTGCCACCCTCACAAGCACTACTTTCACAGGAACAATAAACTAGAGGTAGACACCTCGTGCTTAAAGGAGAAGGAAAAAAAAAAAAAAAGCAGAAGGGAAGGTCCCCAGTTCAGCAATGAGGGGGAGGACTATTAACAGCATCCCAAGAATAAGGACCTTCGTGGAATTTCAGCCCCACACAGAACGGGCCCAGGACGCGACTCCCCAGATGGGCAATGAGACGGCAAAGGGCACCTCACTGCCCAGGAAGCACTGGAAGCAAGACGCTGCTTAATGTCATGAGCTAAGCGCAAGTCCTTTTATTCCTCCCTCCCATAAACGCAGGACCACAAAAGTCTATAAAAACACAAAATAATGTCCAGGATCCAAGGGCCATGACCTTCACCATCTCCCTGTGATCATTTATATCCAATTCTTCTTTGTTGGTGGTGGTAAAATTTTTTCTTTTTACTGGTTCTTTTAGATATACATGACAGTAGAATGTATTTGGGGCATATTATACATACATGAAGTATAACTTATTCTAATTAGGATCCTATTCTTTTGGTTGTGCGTGATGCGGAGTTAACTGGATGTGTATTCAAATGCCAGGATAGGAAAGTCACTTCCTGTTCATTCTCTGTCCTTCCTATTCCCCTCCCCGGCGCTTCCCTCCATTCCCCTTGGTCTGATCCAATGGACGTCGGCTCTTCCCTCCCACCCTCTCTGGTTGAGGGCCAGCCTCCACATCCATTCTTCACCAGAGTTATTTGGAGACTCAGACCTCTGCATGAGAGAGGAAAACTATTCTAGTACAGTGATTCCGGGGGAAGCTAGCTTTCTCAGTCTCATGCCGAACCTCCTGCCTGGAGCGCCCAGACTTCAAGGTCAACCACAGGGGCGTCCGGGTGACCTCGTCCATATCATGTTTTAGCTGAACCACGCTGAGCGTGCAGTGGCTAGCCCACTCTGTGCATTTTGTTCCTGGATTGATCTCCTTTAGGTGTAGCTCCCCCCACCCTGGGGGGGCGCCCTGTGGAGATGGCTGGCTGTCCATTCCCCAGAGCCTCCCAGGATGCAAAGCCCCTCTCAGAGGGACCTCTAAAGCCCAGCAGCCAGTTCTCCACTCACTCACGGGGCTCGCCTGGCGGGCGTTCCCTGGAGAAGGAGGTCTCCGTGGTTCTGCCGCCAGCTGACCTCACAGCCCGTCTCCCCCTCGCTTCCTGGGGCGCTGTTTGGCTAACAGCACCTTCAGGCACGATCCCAGCAAAATGATGCACTGTTTCCAAATTCTCTCTCCAGACCTTCAGAGTGCTCTGTGGGAACCCTGCTGCACAGCCCCTTGGCTGCCGGGGTGTGAGGACCAGGGTGCAGGAGGAGACCTGGGTCCCAGCAATGCACAGCACCCCACTCGGGCTGGTTTGTTCCCAGTTTTAGTCAAAGCCAACGTCTCCCTCAGCATGACAAGAATGAATGACTAGTTTGTCTTGGATGACCTTGATCTGCCCTCTGCCTTTGCTGCCTTGTAGAACTTTAAAGAAAATGAACACAGGAGGGACAAAGGGCTTGCTCGCTACCTGTAGGTTTTCTTCGACATTTTAATTTGCAGCTAGCGCCTGAAGAAGTTGCTTGACCTCTCTAGGCCTGAAGTCTCATCACAAGATCAGGAGAAGCTCACCTGGGGAGGTTGCTGGTGGCTAGCACAGAGCAAGGCGTCCAGGAAGCAGCTGACACTCACCACCTGGGGCATTCGCTAATAATGTGTGGAAAGACAAAATAAATGACATGTTTGTAAAACCAGAGGGGGGTTGATGTAAATTAAGTCACTTCTGTCAGTTACTATGTATTGAGCATCTTCAAGTTCAAGGATTATACAGATAAGCAATATCCTCCCTCCCACTCCCCCAAAGAGAAAAGGGTACTTCGGATCCTTGCACATAAGGATTTCATTACTTAGTAGGTTAGTGGTACACAGAATCCACTTTTGAAACACACAGGAGAGCCCAGCACGGTGACACACTCCCAGCGACTGACTCGGGAGGATGAGGCAAGAGGGTCGTAAGTTCAAGCCCAGCCTGGACAACTTAGCAAGACCTTGTCTCAAAACCTGGAAAAGGGCTGAAATGTCGGTCAGCAGTAGAGCACCCCTGGGTTCAGTCCCCAGTGCTGGGGAAATCCTAAGAGCAGGAATAGCTCCTAAAACTGCCACCTGCTCTCACAGCTGCCCACTGAACTCTCCTGTGGCCACTAGTCAGAGCTGGGAGCCTGTCCCCAAAGGCCCAGGACGCCTGCCTCCCTGGCGCTGACCTGCCCACACCCTGCCCTGTACCCCTGTTGTTGCACACTCAGGCCTGACATCTGAGGACAACCAGGACGTGCCAGCCACAAACCGAGGCTCTCAATCACGTGAAAGCTACCACCACCACTTCACTCGACCAAAGAGTCAGAGTGCACGCCCACCAACGCCCCACGTCGGTCAGCCCGGTTCCTAAGGTCACGTGGCCCTCCGTGCCCCTCCTCCCCGGGGCTAACTCCCACCGGCACCCAGCCAAGCTGAGCACTCCGCACCAGCCCACTGTCCACCCTCTGCATGAGGCCTGAGTACCCAGAGCTGAACCAAACGGTCTCCCCAGTCACCGGGGCCCAGCCCAGAGCATCGCAGACTCGCCTACAAAAGTCCCCTAGGCCGATGCTCCCAACTCGCCCCTCAGGGGTGTCCTATCTCCTGCTTCTTCATCTCTGTCTGGAACGTCATGAAGAAACCATTGCCCTCTCTTCAGAGTCTGAAGTTTCCTGCAAAGTCTCAGCAGCTCCTCTCCCAGGACACCACCTCATGGGCTACGAAGTTCAATCCAATCCAAAGTAGCTGCAGGTCCCTCCGGGAGGTCCGGGTTCTCAGCTCTGGCCAGCCTCTCTACCCAAACCATCTTTCCGAGCCAAGCCGTCCAAACTGCCAGACCCCACCTCGGGAGGCTATTAAAATTAATTAAAATAAAATAAAATTTAAAATTCAGTTCCTTGGTGGCACCAGCCAATTTCAGGGACAGAGGTCACCTTATTGGATGACGCAGAGAGAGCACCCTGTCATGGTCACAGAGAGCTGTGGGGGGACAGCGCTGCCACAAGCTCTGGCATGTACCCACACATGGTCACTCTGGCCATGGGAAACAGCTTGGCACAAACTTGGGAGGGTCACTTGGCTCCAGCAGGCCTGGTCCAGGAAATCTTATGAAGAAAGTCAGTTCTGAACTAGGATGGAAATCCTAAGACACCTGACATCTGAATAGTACTGTGAATACGTGAAGAACTCTTACATATGTTTTAAAATGGGGAAACATTTTGCATGGCTGAACAGGATATGCAAAGACACAGGAGAAAAGGCAGAGGCGGAGAAGGCAGGAGAAGTCCTCTCTCAAGGAAGCCAACACACTTTCACGTGAGGGCACCCGAGAGGCCACTGAGGTTCTGCCTAGAGACATTTCCACCTGCTTTTATGTCTTTACTGGACCTTAACACTGCTGCCAGATAACAGGAACCTGTTTTGACCCAGATGTGGACAGATCATGGCCCACCATCCAACAAATCCTGATGGTACATATTTCTATAGAGACTCCTTTCCCTGAGATCAATATGATAAACGTGCTCACATGTATCCCCACCAGGTGATCGCCAGTCCAAACGGATCTACACGTCAAACCAAGACCAGAGAGGACCAGGGAAAAATGGGACAGAAGAAAGGAAAAAGAACATCTGGATATGGAAACACACTCACCTCCACTTTTATCCCCTGCCCTGCTGGCTCTCGGCTCTCCTTCCATGCTCCCAGCTCTCAGCCGAGAGTCCTGCCCATCAGAAGCCGTGCTCTCTGCCCCAGGGCCCCTTTCACGGAGCCGGGCTCTGCCAGGGCTACCATATGGGGTAGCAGAGGTCTGGAACTTCAAGGGCAAAGATCAAGGAAGGAGAAGTAGGGGCTCGGGTTTAGGATTGGAAGAACAAGTCTTAGAAGAGTTCTTGGGTCTATGTTTTTGAGCCCCAGGGATGTGGGTGAAGGAGCCCTAATCAAGGAGATAGCTAATGATTGCGGTTAGCTGAGAGCCATAAAAGATGTTCTAGTTTCCACCTGATATTCATACATTATTCAAAGAATCTTTGTATGCCCGTGAACACTGTGTGACGCACCTGTAAGCTCGAGCTGTAAGCACTTGTCCTTGTTAAAGCAAAATGTATATAACCGGTTGAGGTTGGTTAGAGGTTGTTGGAAGAAGATGGTGGATGGCTGGAAGTAGTTGGAGCTGGTTGGAGTGTGGAAGGAGTTTGTTGGAGCTTGTGGTTGGAGTTGAAGAGGTTGCTGAAGCCGGAGAGAGAAGAAGAAGAAAAGACCCTTTTTCATTTTCATCCTGCCTCCGAATTTTTTCCCGCGGTGTCGTTGCTCCAAGCGGCCATCGCCCCAGGCAGCAACATGTGGGAATGGTACCCGAGAGAGCTGCTTCCTACTGGAGCCTAACAGAGAGAGTTTCCACCTCTCAGACGGAATCCAGTAAAACCTGCACCATGTTGAAGCCCGTGCCTGAGGCAGCCAGCTTTTCTGGGTGTTCCTGGAGCCACCCAGTAGTTAACAGTAGGGGTGGCCAACCCCGATTTCTTTCTAACCAGTCCTTTTCCTAAGCCAGATTTTCAGAGTTGATCATTTAATTCAATCTCTATTAATCCTCCAGAAGAGTAACACTCCTTCAACAACCAAAACTTACTCAACATCAATGTTACGTGAAGACTCCTCCAGAAACGAAGGTACACAATTAAACACGAGCACACAGTCTCCGTTTAGCTAGTTTACCATGAAATGACAAGATTGTCAGCACGATGCCGTATCTCCGGGAATCTCTGGATTCCCATCAGACTTCTCAAAACGGAGCCTCCTGAAATACTTGGCCATGTGAAATAGTCTCTTCGTGAACGTTTGCAACTGGAAATTTTTTCACATTTGAAAATCAAATCACTGGCAGCACGTCACTTGGAGATCCTAGAGGACAGGCAGCCACCTGTAACCAAGGGTGCGCCAGGCCTCAAACCACTCAGGCAGATGGCAGTAACTGTGCCTGTCCAGGTATGGGACTTCCTCGGCCAGCTACTCCTGCAGCTGCTGCTGTAACAAACTACCAGACAGAATGGCTTAAAAAGCAGATTCATGATGCTATCATTCTGGAGGTCAGGAGTCTGGGGCAGGTCTGCTCTCCTTCTAGAAGCCCCAGGGGAGGTCTCTTGGCTCAGCAAGGCCTTCTCGGGTTTCCTTCTCGGACCTCTCCTTCCATTAGCACGTCTGCCTCCTGCCCTCCCCCTCCCCGTGGGACGACACGGGGTCCACTCAGACAACACAGGACAAGTCTCCCCATCTCAGGATCCTGAGCTTAATCATGTCTGCAAAGTCCCTTCTGCCATGCAGGTCACACGTTCATGGATTCTGGAGATTAGGACACGGTCATCTTGGGGGCCATTACACCAACGTGATAAACTCACCTCTGCAGACTGATGAGACATGATCTTCTGACGTGCCACAGATTACCACAAAGCTCATTACACAGCCCCCCACACACCCCGCAACTGAGGTCTACACCTGGATTAAGCTTTGCAACAACATCAGGTAGGATACACTGGGTGGCAAAAGGAAATGTGAATTATTTTTCTAACCTATTTTGGACTATTCACCTTTTCTTATTTCTTAACAATATAGTTAAACAATTACATTTGCTAAAAGTGATGTGGATTCACTATTCCTTGAGGGATGTTAGGGATAAAATGTGAGATCACAGATAAAACTGACGAGACATATTTGAGTTAAATTCATTCTTAGTAGATTATTTCTTTAAAAAAAATCATATGGCTTTTGGTTACATTCATTACCTCTTATGGACAAATCTGAACTAGTACTAGGCTAAACAAAAAATATTTTCAACAATAAAAGTACTCAGAAAGAATAAAACAGAATATGGAAAGAGTACGTCTTTTTTTTTTTCATACTATTATCTTATTTGGAAATGCATCTAAACATATTGAAAATTACAAGAACAGGAAGAAAAGGGTCTGGTCATCCTCACAGACCTACCTGGGTGTTAGCTTTCTTCATTCACTTCTAAGAAAGACAACCCTGAGCTTCCTTCTGGAACACAGTTATCCCCACTGGGATTGGGCTAAAGTGGGGGTGGATGAAATGGGAGGAAGCCGGGGTCTCCTGAGAGGAAAACCTAAAAGGTGACACTCAGCAGGTGAAAGGCCAGGAACCAGGGGGCCTCTGCAGGGCCAGGGCCTTTTAATCCCAGAATGAGGGACAGCTTCATGGGCTCATAGGGTTTGGTTTGCTATTTGGAATTAGAAGGGATTTTTCCTGTTATAGTAGAAACTCCGGCAAGAAAGGTCATTTTTGTTTTTTTGTTTTGTAAGTAACAGAAACACTCAACTGAAATGCAAGAAAAAGCTGTCTCTCAGAGCATGGTCCTGTTGCCTCTTCCAAATGCAAGACACGGTGGGTCATGCCTTGTGTCCTTCTCATGACAGCTTCATCTAAACACACCTAAGCCCTGGGGGAAAAGCACCACCTGCCGCAGAAACAGGGCTGGGGGAGTGAGCTCTGTTGTGACCCCCACGTTCCCCTGCTGGAGATTTAATCTGCAGCCTGCTGAAGGAGGGGACCTTTAAGGAAGGACAAGCTGTCAAAGCATTGACCCCAGTCTGACTTCCAGCAGGCACCCAAGACCTATTCACAAGCTATAAACATGGCACAGTCCTGCAGGAATCCTAAGAAGGAAGGGAAAGGACAAGTGCTGGCTTCCCATCTCTCCTATCCAGGCCTTGAAACCCATGAGTGGAGGTCACAAGGTCTGTGGCAGGGGCAGACCTCACTAGCCCTCTGCAAGGTGCACACATAGCTGAGGCTACCGGTGCAGGAATGCAGGCATGCCAGGCAGCTCACAGGCGCACATTAGGAGACAGCCAGCCCCAAGCAACTGGCGACGGGCAGCAGGAGGAGATGCAGTCCGTATTGTGTCTTGCATCTATTTATATTAATATCCACTCCTCTCCAACAGGGGGAAATGGCAAGTGTAGCCATCACCCACTTCTACATCTGAAGACGCTACTGCACACGGTTCTCAGCTGGTGCCAACAGATAGCACGTGCGTGGCACCAACACCCATGACTTAACCCAACAGCCACAGAAAGACGATCATAGTGAATCTCGTTGTAAAGTGGCCAAGAAGGTTTATTCTAAAACACGAGAAGAATGAGATGGAAACCGCAAAATCTAAATGGAGGTTTCCTCAAATTTTTATTAAGGCTCATTTTAAAAACATATGTAAGCTCATTATGGAAGGAGGAACATGGGGAGAGAAGCCCAGGACGGCCAGACTCGGAGACGGTCTTCCGCACGGTCCTCGTCTCAAACGGGAGCATGGGCAGATCCAGCAAGGACTTCCTGCACGTGGTTTCCAACAAGACGCACGAACGCCACTTTCTGCTTCTTGACATCTCTGTGGGCTGAAAAGAAAAACTGTGCCTTGGTGCAGCTGGTATTAGGAATCGATCGACCTCCACAACGGTACTCGAGCAGTGACTTCTCACCCTCTGCGTCTCCATTTAAACAAAAACATTTACATCTTTCACCCTGACTCTGCTAGACTATAAAATCAGATGATTCGCCACGGGTAGGTAACCAGGTTAGCAGGGGGGGTGGGGAGGAAGAGAGAGAGAGAGAAGTGGTAACCTGGACTGATGTGACAGTGACCGCAAGACGAGGTCCCAGCCTCCTGGCTGCGCTGCGGGGTCAGGTGCCCCTGGGGCAACAGCACCACAGTAGCTCAGATGATGCCCCGGAGCGCCCTCCTGCAGGGAGCCCAGCTGTGGTGTGCGCGGCCCTCCTCTCCCTCACAGGGGCAGGGTGAGACTCGGTGTCGCAGGGGCAGGGCCACGAACACAGTCTATGAAGCCTGACAGAGAACTCAAAGGCCACAAGCCACAACACGTAGGAGCTAAAGGTATGGACAACGCACCTACACCGCCCACAGTCCCCCAGGGCTGGTGTCCTCTTGCCCGTTACCATTAGATCCCTCTGATTAAACAGCATGATTTTTACTGCTGACGCCAACATGGTTCTGCCTTAGCTGCAGGATGAAGGACCGGTGTCTTTACCCACTGGTGACCTTGCCTCCCAAAGCCACTCTCTTCTAGCATCACAGGTAAAGCCACGTGGTCCCACTCAGCACCCCTGCCCAGCAGGGCCTGGCTCAATTATCCAGCACGCCCAAGTCCCCAGTGAGCCAGTGTCTTTCCCGCCACCCAGCCACAGCTCCGTGGTGAGACGAAGACCACAGAGACTGACGTGGGGGAGGAGAGAGACCCAGCACGTGAAGAGTCCAAAGAACTTGGCCAGTGAGGGGGAAGGGCTATGGATTGGATGGGGTCCCCCAAAATGCATATGCCTGCAGCCCTAACTCCCAGCGCACCCCTGAAGGTCTCCAAGACGTGATCAAGTTCAAATGAGGTCATTAGGGCGGACCCCAGGCCGATCTGACAGCCGCGCTTCTTAAATGGAGAAATCAGGACACAGACCCACACACAGAGAAGACCTGTGAGCCAGGGAGAAAGGCCTCAGAAGGGACCCACCTTGGGGACACCTGATTTCAGGTTTCCAGCCTCCGGGACCCTGAGAAAATAAACGTCTGTTAAATCGCCCCATGTGCAACCTGCTGTGGCGACCGCCCTAGCAAGCCGCCGTCAGAGCAGGGGCCTCCCTGACCTCCCACCCCAGCCTGCACAGGCCTCCTCCCTGGTGCTCCCTCCCCTCCAGGATATCCGCCAACTAAAGCCAAGTAGTGAGCACCCCACCCCCAGTGCCCCTGTTCTTGAGGGCAGGGGAGCAAGCTGACCAAACACACACACGACTGCTACTCCCCAGCCCCAGCCGCAGCGCACCCTGGGGCTTCCGTCCACGCTCTTCCTCACCATGCCACGTCCCTGTCCACACACACACACTCACACACACTCACACACACCCCGCCTCCAGGAACAGCAGGAGGGAAGCTGGCACTTACTGAGCAAGCAGAGAATTTTCTGTGACAAGGTCAACTTTATTTTATGCGGAAGGGAAGGGACTCGGAAAGGTGAAAGTCACGTCCCCAAGAGTGGAACCGAGAATTGGTCACAGATACTTCTGACTCCGGAGCGCCTGTTCTTCCTGCCGAGCCCGGTGTCTTCACTGCAGCTAAGGTCGCCAGATTTTTATACAACATTCCAATTAGGAAAAAAGTCGCTGTAAACTTTATCTTAATACCTCTAGAGATCACTTTTAAATGGATATGAATTATACGCTCTCTACTACGAAGCCTCTGCAGAAACTAATTTAGGGAACATTGAACTTCCAATTCCACAAATCATGCTAAAAATGAGCATAAATCGCAACGTCATCCTTGGGTAGTTTTTATGGAAAGACGACTCAATGAAATGCCTACTTTTAAAATATGAAGTTGTTATGGTTTAGGTAGGAGGTGTCCCCCAAAAGCTCGTGCGTGAGACAACGCAAGACAGTTCAGAGGTGAG
Organism: Tamias sibiricus; assembly: GCA_025594165.1. Classification (NCBI taxonomy): domain Eukaryota; kingdom Metazoa; phylum Chordata; class Mammalia; order Rodentia; family Sciuridae; genus Tamias; species Tamias sibiricus. The sequence continues at coordinate 98,826,384 of CM046669.1, forward strand.
GCACTGGGTTGTGAGGCCCTACCCTAACCAAGCCTCCATCCACCTGAATGGTAGGCGGGTAGGTTGTGGCTGGAGGAGGTGGGTCCCTGAAGTGTCCCTTTCAGGTATATTTTGTCCCTGGTAAGTGGGGCTCCCCCCGCACTTCCTGATCGCCCCGTCATCCCCTACCACACTCTTCCGCCGTGCTGTTCGGCCTCATCTTGGGCCCAGAGCAATGAAGTCGACCATCAACGGACTGAGGCCTCGGGGCCTCTGAAGCCACGAGTGCCAAATAAACTTTTCCCCTTCTATGTTGTTCTTGTCGGGTCTTTTGGTCTCAACGACAAAAAAGCTGAATCAAACAGAAGTACCACATAGAAAAGGGCCAGGCGGACTCCAAGCTGTCCCATCATCATTCACCACCGGGACCTCCAGCTCTGTGGCCAAGGTCACTCCTGCTCCAAAGCCTTGGTCCAAGAGGGCCAGGGCCCTCTGGCAGGCTCATTCCACGCTTCCTGCATGGGCGCAGGGGGTGACCTCAGCAGCTAGAGCCCTAAATTTTCCTTCTAGAGAACTGGGAGGGACCAGCACATCAGGAGATGTCGGATCAAAACCAAAGCACTGTTCCCAAGGCTGGAAAACTGGGAAGAGTGAAGGCACCAAGGAACTGGCAGGGAGGGCAGAGGGAGCAGCAGGAGGGGACAGCATGGGCTGCCCCTCCCCCGCCTTTCCATTTGCTACCAAAATGCTTCCTTTGCCCCGAATAACAGCCAGAACAAGGGCAATGTCCGTGATCAGCTGTGCACTCCGAGCCACCTGCTGCCTGTAAGGACCTACTTTCTTACACGTGCCAGCCAACTTCCACCGTGCCCCCGCCCGTGGCCCCTGTGCTCGCAGCTTTTTGCCTGCGAGACTGGCTGTCGTCCTAGCTGCTTTATAAAGTCAGAGGGAGCACTAGAGGCCAGCGGAGGGAGGCGGCGGAGGCAGGGTGCAGCCGAGAAGCCAGCCTGAGAGGAGCATCTTTGGAGAAGCAGGGTCTGAGACAGCGAGAGGGAGAGGGGCGCTGGGCAGGCGCGGGCCTGTGCACAGCTCCGGGAGAGGCTCCCCCTAGCTGTGGGCCACCAGGAGGGGTGAAGGAGAACGGTGGGCGGTCCAGAGCCACCACTCAGGGCGGGCTATGGACAAGGCAGCCACTCACCCCCTGTGGCCACCGAGGGCTTCGAGTGTGGCTGGCTCACACCCTGAGGCAGAGGCGCGGGTACAGAATGCACGCCCGATCTGGAGGCCAAGGCCGGAGGCAGTGAGCCGTGCTGCACCCAGCGCTGGGGACAGGGAACTGGAGAAGCACACTGAGGGACACTGTACAGAGTCATTTGGGGTAGGGGAGACCTGCCCTCGCTGCGCGCTGCGTACGGGCCCCCTTTGTTCCCCGCCACAATCTCATCCCCACGGACCCACCTGGGAACAGCTCTCCCTGACCGGACTGGAGCAGAGAGAAGGTTCTGGAATGCGAGGAGGCATCCTGTGATGTATCAAGAAAGGCGCGTGGACCCCCACATGTCCAGTTCCATTTTACACCGCGGACAAGATCATCAGGAGCAAGGCTGGACGCTCAGGAGTGGCCTGGCAAGAGTCCCGCGGGGGCACCGTTGGGTTCACCCTGGACCCCAGGAGCCCAGGGGCCTTTCCCACCTGCCTTCCTCTGGACACAGGTTCATCAGGACATGCCCACCTGGGGGCAGGAAGCCGTCCCCACAAACGAGCATTGCCGCGGCTCTCCCCCAGCTGTCCAGCCCCAACACGGGAATTTTGAAAAGTGTAACTGACTGTGGGTGGCCTGTAGCTCTGGAGGGCGAGTCAAGCAGAAGGGGGCGCTCTTCTCGAGGACCTCTGCCTGAGGCAGTGTGGGGTAGCAGTTAGCGCACGGGCTCTGGCACAGGCTTTGAGTCCTGGCTCAGAATGACCCGTTGTGTGGCTCGAACTCCCTTTGCCTGGGTTGTAATGGGGATAACAGCAGTGCATTCCCCACACTGTGCTATGGTGTAGATGAGTTCCCCTAAAGTGTCCCCAAATGGCACTAGTAGGAGGTGTTAGAGCCTTTCAGAGGCAGAGCCTAGGGGAGGTCTTCTGGTCATCATGCCTTGGTGGGGATTATGGGACCTGGGCCCTTCTTTATTCTCTTCTTTTTCTTCCTGGAAATAAAGTGAATGGTTTTGTTCCACCACACATTCCCACCATGAGGTACCCCAGGCCCAAAGCAACAGAACCAACTGAACCTCAAAAAATGTGAGCCAAAATAAACCTTTTCACTTTATGAGCTGGTTATCTCAGGTAGTTCATTACAGTAATGGAAAGCTGACTAACACACAGTCTTCTGTGAGTATATGAGTTAATAAGTACAATTATACAACCACAAGCATGTCTCTGGCCTCACCCACTCTCCCTCCCCATTCTGCTTATAGCTAGATCCCTCTGCCTGGTCATACTGGACTTGCTTGCTCAGAGTAGGGTCCCACCCAAAGTAGGAACCCTATTTGTATTCCAAACACTAACCCCATTCAATAAAAGTTCTTAAACAGGCAATCAGCTAAAGACTCCAGGATAAAATCCATGTTCCTTGAAACAGCACTCAGGGTTAGCCTTTGCATATTTACAAAGTCCTCTTTGTAAATCCTGTACTCTAGGTCCCAACATGTCTATTCCAGTGTGCGGTGGAGTGAGGGTAGAAATGGGTCACCAGGTAAATGTGCTACCTCTTCCTGCAGAAGTGGGGTACTAATTGGTGAGTATTTGTATATTAAAATGTTTCAACATGCGGTAAAAGAGAAGGTCAATAACCCTCTACCACTTTCCCCCTTTTTCCCCCCTACTAGGAATTGAACCTAAGCGTGCTTTACCACTGAGCTTCATTCACTCACAGTATTTTTCTTTCTTTTTTTGGAAACAAGGTCTCACTAAGTTGCTGAGGCTGGCTGGCCTCAAACTTGCAATCCTCCTCCCCCAGCCTCCTGATTCACTCAGGGTGTACCACCACACCGGGCTCCCTACCAATGTTTTTTAAAGATTAGGTGCAAGTCTGCAAAACCACTTTGTGCAACAGCAAGCAGCTTGAAAACTGGCCCCATAAAACCTCTGGCAATGCTGACCTAGAATACAATCACCAGAGACACTCTGGGGACACCGGCTCCCAGGGCCGCCGCAGCTCATGCCTTCTCGCCTCTGGCCTCTGCCGGGAGTCCTTCCTTGCCTGTCTCTTCCTCCTCTCTGCCCAGACTGGATGCCAGGAAGCCCACCCCAACCTTGAGCAGCGGGATTGCCCATGCTCCCGCAGACCCCAAAGGCTGCACCGCTTCATACCCCACGGCGCTGCCAGGGCACCGGCGCCCTCCTGCTCTTCCTCCTAAGTCCCGGAGGGCAGGGACCCTTTCCCACCACTTCTAAGGCGCTGCTTCCGACTGCTGCTGCCGGACAGGCGCAGGAACTTGCTGCCAGTTCTGCTTCCATCAGCGTGAAAGAGAAAGACACAGAGGAGGGAGAAGCGAGAAACAAAGGCAAACACAGATCCTCAGCCGGTCTCCTGACGGCTTGACCGACCCGAGGTGAGTTTAAAATAAGACCAGGAGGGCTGGGGTTGTGGCTCAGCGGTAGATCCCTCGCCTAGCATGTGCGCGGCCCGGGTTCGATCCTCAGCACCACATAAACATAAATGCATTGCATTGTGTACAACTAAAAGCAAATAAATAAATATTAAAAAAAAAAAAAAAAAAAAAGACCAGGAGCAAATGCGAATGAGTTCACACCACTGTGAGTGAGTGTGCGTTTGTTACTAACGCTGTATGAAAACAGTATTTAAGGAGGGAATGAAGGAAAACATCTAGGAACGCCATGCCATGCCCTCCGCGCGCTTCAAGTCCAACGTCAAGGTTTTCAGAAAAGCGCTCTAATAAAATGCAGCGGCCGGGAAACACCCATCGCACAGTGAAGAACAATGAAGGGAGACATTCCCAGAGAAAAGGCCTCATAAAAACAAGGCGAAGGAAATAACCTTGAAAATATCACATCATAAAGAAAGTGTCCACACTCCCGCCTGAGGCTGCATCAGGAAAAGAGGGCTTTGCCAAAATAGAAGGAGACTGTTCCCTGCTGATAACGCCTACTCCACTGAGGTTCAGAAAGACTGTGAAAGGCAGCGGCACCGGCTGATTAAAAACATCAAGCATTTTCCTTGGGAAAAAGTTCTCCCTTAAGTTAAATGTTACATAAACATTCCTGATTTTCATGACTACTTTTAGTCATCGGGATGACAGACGTTAATAATTAAGTCCAGTACAAAAGTCCTCTCTGTACCCACCGGGCAGGCTATAAATGTCCTACTTGCTGTGCCTATTTTGAAATGAATTTCTTATACTAGATATAAATAACATTAAAACTATTCGATGCCTAAGGAAGCAAACTTATGGATCAGAAGACACATTTTTAAATTACCCTCTTACGATCATTCCCTTTAGCCTCTGCTGCTAAACCTCAGAGTGGTTTGCTCTGGTACTTGGGTACTTCTCCCAGTCTTACCAATGAGGCCAGCTCATCAACACGCAATGCCCACCTGGGCTGAGCTGCCGCTCGTGACAGTGTTCTTCTAGGACCTCGAAGGCAGTCACCAACCTCCTCCACAGCAATCTGTGAAGAGTAGGCTTCAATTCCATTTCTAAAAAATCAGGGATCATAATGTTCCAAGGAGCTATTTTCCCATTCATCGCTGGACTTTCCTTGAAGGCCACCCTTCTGAAAAAGGGAGTCCTCCTGCCGCTGCTGCGATTAGTCCCCCCACCAAGAGACGCAGGGACTCTGCCCCAGGACAATGTCTCTGTGGAAGGCAGTTTTCCCCTCAGCTCACCCACCTAGGAGCATATTGGAAGAAAATGTCAGCTAAAGGCCACAGTACAGGGTGATCTAAAAATAGGAACCAGAAGTGTGCATCTCATACCTCAAAAGTCACAAAGAAAGAGTGCAGAAAAACACTTATCGCTCAAAGGAAAAAAGAATTGTAGTGAGCAAGAATTGGTTTGCATACTGCTCAGATCAAAAGGACATTCTTAAAGCAGTCCCCATACCTGAACCCAAGGCAAATGTAATACAAAGAGACAGAGGGCGATGAGACTGCGTTAACGAATGGGAGGAGTTTTAGATCCCTCAGAAGACAGAACATCCACCCACCGGTGACACACGGAACTGGGGCTGCATCAGAGAATGGATCTGTGCCAATGGGTGCGAGGCAGGTGGACGGCCAACACGGTCCCCTCGGCCACCACAATGAAAAGCTTCAACAGCACTTAGCAATTTCCACTGTTCTCAAGCTATACCAAAGGTCCATGACCCATAATCCTAATCTTCCAAGATATCACTTTTGCCTGTTGATACGTGAGAGACCCCGGCCAACCACCCAGTCTCTGCAGGTCAGGTGGCTTTACTGTGATCACCATGCTAAATATACATATTTTGAAGCAGTGTTTAAAAAGCAGGGGAGGAGATGTAGGGGTATCATTTGCTGATAGCATCTGTGCTTAGCCCACGCTAAGTCCTGGATTCAATCCCCAGCACCAAAAATGAAACTGATTCTCTGAGGAAAATGGCCCCAGAAAGAAAGCCACGTACTGGCACTATTGACCAAGCCTGGCATGACCAGAAAGCAAAGAAGTCTAAAAATAGGTATAGGTCTTAGCCAGAAAATTCCAAGTTTCAGATAAATCCAGGCTAGCCGTGCTGAATCTGTGGGTGACGTAGTTGTACAGCAACTGATTAATTATAGCACAAACTCTAGTACAAGGGGGTGATCAATTCTCATCTTTGAGGAGAAATGATGTGAAATTAATATGTTTTCAGGTTAAAAGAACTTTGCTAGAGGAAGTAAATATGGAGTGATGAATGAAACACAGGATGTGAACCGAAAAGAGGACCATGAGAGAGAAGCTTCCTGGTGCCTCAGCCAGACCAGCGAAAACCACCAGGCAAGATGCCAATCCACCCCAGGCTGATACAGGTTACTGCAGCTCTTACCACAACACCAGTGAATTTCTTCTCTAGATATAGATGAGAATATTCTACAGCTTATATGGAAAGGCAAAGGAAGTACATCATTAAAGCAATTTTTTAAAAAGAGGAATGAAGCTGAAACACTTGATTAAATTTCAAGGCTTATGAGCCACAGAAATTAAGACTGCGTGGCACTGAAGGACAGATGAACCCTCGGAAGAATGAAACAGAACACGGAACACAGAAGCAGCCCCCACACAGGTGCAGCCTGATAGTTTTTTACAAAGATACAAAAGCAACTCAATGGGGGCCTGGCAAGCCAGTCAGCAAATGCTCTTGGAAATAACTGGGTATCAGTGGGCAAAAAAAAAGAAAAAAAATACAGCCTTGACCTAAGTCTCAGGCCTTACATGAATATTAACTTGAATAGATCACAGATTTAAATATGAAACATAAAAACTTTTAGAAGAAAACATTCAGGCTCAAGGACTTGGTGAAGAGTCCTCAGACTTGAGACCAGAGGCACAATCCGCCAAAGAAAGACATCAACAAACTCTACTGCATCGAAATTAAGAACTTTGTTGCTACAAAAGATTCTGTTATGAAGGAAAAAAAGATGAGCTATGGGCTAGAAGAGAACATTTGCAAATCATGGATCTGCTAAAGGCTTGACTGGAATTGATAAAGAACTTTTAAAACTGAATAGCAAAAACGAAAGAAAAAAAAAAAAAAAGAAAAAGAGTCCACTAAAAATGGGGAAAGATGTGACGAGACATTTGACTGCAAAGAATCATACAGATGGCAATGAGCACATGAAAAGATGCTGAGCATGAGGAACCACCGGGGAGATGCAAATCAACGCCAGGACGAGACGGCAGCACACAGCCGCACGGGAGCGAGGAGTTTTAAATGGTGATGATTCCGAACGACGTTGAGGGTGCAGAGGAACCCGCAACTCCTGGACTGAGGATGGTGGTGGCGGCACAGCCACGCCGGAACACGGCTCCCTTAAAAGCTGAACACACGCTGACTGTACAGCCCACCACGCAAACTCCTGGGCATTGACCCCAGAGAAATAAAGCACATGTTTACCTAAACGCCTGTCAAAGATTATTCCCAGCAGTTGTTAATTGCATCAGGCAAAAGGCAAAAACAACCAAAATGTCCCGGCGTGACAAACGGATAAAGAAAATGTGCTCTACCCATGCCACAGAAAAATGCCAGGCTCAGAGGCCACAGGCGTGGCATTCCATTCCCGTGACATTCTCAAGTGACAGAACTGGAGACATGGAGGATGGCGCAGTGGCCGCCGGGACTCAGGGGTGGTGGCAGTGAGAAGCACGGTGGCCAGGTAGGGAAGCACAGGAGGGACCGTGGTGTCCTGGCTGAGGAGGTGAGGGTGTGTGCACCTTCTAGGAAACCACGTGCACAAGCATCCACCAGCAAGCACCACGCACCTTGGAATGAACCTGACCCCAAGCATGCAAACGCTCTCACAGTGAGGGACAGAGTTCCTGACGGAAATCTAAGGATTCCTAAATGCGCAGGAAGGGTACGCTTTGCCACAAGTTGGAAGACTGAACATTATAAAGATGTTAGTTCTCCCCAAATTGATCTACAGCTTCGACGCCATCCCGTTATGAATTCTAGTGGTTCATTTCGTAGACATGGACATGCCGATTCCAAAATTGAAGCAGAAATGAAAGGAGCCAAGAATAGCAAAGGCAATTTGAGGAATTAGAACAAATTTAGGGAATGAACACCAACACATAACAAGCCAACACAAGACAAGGGCATTTGAAAGGGTTGGCAGAGGAGCAAGAAAAGACAGAGACCAGGGGAACAAACAGACCAGAGTCTAGTGGCGGGCGGCACCCTCACAGTGCCCCCCACAGCGTGGTGGAGAAGGGTGGGCTTTTTAATTGGTGCCGGAGCCACATGAGGGTAGGGGCTGGCCTCTACCCTGAACCATAACCAGACAATAGAACCCAGATGGATCCCAGACCTCAACAACAAAGTTAAGCCCATAAAGGCTCGGGAAGGTGACATGTGAGGATAGTGTTGGGTGGGCAGAGGGGACACGGAAAGCACAAACCAGGAACGAAAAAGCTAAGCAGCCGGAGCTCAGTCAAACGAGCACGTGCTGTTCACCACCAAGGACAAAACCCCAGCAAGAGCCCCGGCATGGGGAAGCCACCTGCCCCAGACGCAGTTGACCAGACGCCCAGCAGAGCACCTGAACACACAGGAAATCAGAGAGGAAAGGCAATCTTGCTTTAGAAACAGGTTGAGGCCCCAACAGGTGCTTCACAAAACAGCACATCCAAATGGCCATCAAAGACACAGAAAGGTGTCTGACAAGATCAGCAACATGCAGACTAAAGCCACCATGAAATACCCCTACAGGACCATCGCAAAGATGAGACGCTTTCTAGAACCAGTGCAGCTGGTGGGCGCCTTAACTGGAGGGCCATCAGGTTGCGGCCTCAGCCCTTCCTGGTTGAGAAGTCTTCCTAGTGACTGATTCAAAATAGCAAATGAAGAAGGAGGCTTTAGGGATGAACCTACAGCACCCCATGAGCCCCTGACCCACACACAGACAAAGGTCCTGTACAAATGTTGTAAAAGAGAATTACGGGGACCTACAAAGGTCTTCCATGAAAAGTCATGGCCAACCCCACATTTGCAGCACCCATCACCCCAACTGCACAGCTAAACAAGAACGATGTCCAAAAACTCACTAATCACCGCCCAAACAAAAACCTAGCCTGGGCCTCCTCGGACTGACAGTGCCTCCTCTTTTCCCACCTCACTCGAGTGAAAAACTGTTATGCTCTCAGTATTTCAGTCTATGGCGTATGAGAATCTTATCAAAAACTCTTCAGCAATAATTTGTCCCTGCCCATAAAAATAGACTGAATTTATCTGACCTTAAAAATAGATCGTATTTATCCACAGTATCAGGGCCCTTCTTGGAAGCTGTGCTGAATTATGCAGTTCTTGACTCCTGACAGTACGAACAGCAAGCAAAAGCGGGTGCCATTATTCATGTTCTCTCTTATGCAAAGATCTGCAAGTCCTTCTCCTTGATTTATTTCCCAGATTCTGTTGGGTCAGATTTTAGTTTGCTCCATGATTCATTCTAGAAGGCAGCGGCATCACCACGGCTAACACGAGATTTTAAGATCCATTTCTGTATCCTAGAAAGTCATCCAAGTGGTCACACAGCCCCTCCTGCCCAGGCCTGGGTGTCCATCTGCCCATCGACAGAGGAAAGCAGAGATGCATCTCTCTGTCCTGTCCCTACTGTGTGACCACTTGAAACTGGCATGGCTTAGGGAATCACTGGTGCTGGTCCCCACTGGCATCCAGGGCCTTCTAGACCCTTCCAAGGCAATAGTTTGTGTTTGTTGTAACATTTGCTACCTTTCTTGTTCTGATAACCACGTGAAATTCTCTCATGAAATTTTGTTCTGTAGACAGAAAAAAAAAAAAAATCCCTGGGAAGCACCAAAACTAGGAAAAATTCTACTAGGTAGACGTGCCATTTTCTCACCACCTGATAATAAAGAAGCCTGGTACTGATCTGTCGCCTTCTAACGAGTGCCCAAGTCCACCCATGCTTCTCCCTCCCCTTCTCCAAAGCAGCATCCAAAGCAACCAGGTGGGAATATGGCGGAGTCCTGGGGTGGGTACCAAAAGGCTGCTAGATCTTTAGTCCAGCTCTTTCCTTCTTCCAATTTGATTCCTGAATTCTCTTTTACAACATTTATACAAGAGTGATTCACTTTCTACAAAGAGAGAAAGAACTAACCAGGTGGGCTTTGTAAGCCTGAGTCTCTGCCCATTCTTAAGTTTATTCTGGCACTTGGAAATGTAGAACCTTTAACCTTGACACTGAGGGCCTCTGTGGGCCCAGCAAAGTGTTGGTAGCCCAAGGCATGCTAGGCACACCAAGGAGCAGGATGTTAAGCTCTTCACCCAGCAACTCGCTGGTTGAAGAAAGTTGTTTTAAAGTTACAGGATACATAACTTTGATTGACCTTTGGGGTGGGGAAAATAAATACGCTAAGATGTGCTCCTTCTAATTTGATATGGGCAAAAAGTGACATTTTTGTCTTAATTGTGTCTTTGGTATGTGGTATGTATGTGGTTTGGCTAGTTTTGAGCAAGCGCTATCTTGAAGGCAGACACATTTTGTGACAGTGTGGTAGGCACTGATTCAGGCACTAAATACATTAGAAGTTAAGCTCAGACATTCGTTAAAAGCTTTTGCTTTTAAACCACTTGTGTTAAATACAAAACACACTGGAATTTGCACACCTAAGTGCCAACTGCATTTACTGTTTATATTTTTATAAGCTATAAATTATATGTGCACTGTAGTGCCAATTACCTAGAAAGGTAGGGAAAATATCTCTGAAAATAGAAATTGCTTAATTTTCTGAAAAATTGCTGAAATTTATTTAGCCAGCTCTGCCTTTTATCATAGTAGAAAAGCCAAGGGCAGTTGCTATTACCAGAATCATTTTGCTTCCTAAGGTATTTCAGCATTTTCCCCTGATCTGAGCCATCTGAAAATCACTCTGATATATGCCTAGGCTGACCATTTCCTAGAAATTATTTGTAATTACCTATAGAAGCCCTCCAGTCTTTTTGCGCCAGTAGTTATGTCTTTAAAAATCGCGAGCTATATGAACTTCTTCCGCTCCTAATGAGCTGCGTCTGTGAGCCAGCCGAGCTGGGGTACTTAATCACCAACACCCAGCAACATCCACACAAAACACGCCCAGCTTAGAACCAGCGAAGCTTTGCAAAGCTCCAATTTTAATTACTTGCCAAAAGGTCCCCAGCAGAAAATGAAATTATGCAAAGCTAAACCAAACGCAAACAAAAATATGTGTGCTCTCAAATTAGGTAAAGTAGGAAGTAATTAGGTGTGTGCAAAAGGAGGAGCCGTTTCAGCTTGCGCCTGTGCCCAAAAATGGCGGTGCATGTGGGACGGGGGTCTCCGTCATGTCCGGTCCGAGGACCCTGCTACAGCAATGATTTCTCCTCCCCTACAACCCTAGATTACGGATGCCCCAGAAAAAAAATAAAATAAAATAATGAAGGACTTCTGCAATAGTTTGGATCCTACGTGTCCCCACAGGCCCGGTGCTAGAGGCTTGGTCCTCCGTGCGGTGCCCTTGGGAGATGGTGGGACCCGCTGGGAGACCTTCCAGTCACTGGGGGCTCGCCCTTGAAGGGACAGGGGGTGTCCAGCCTCCCTTCCCCCTCTCGTTCCCTTCACAGCCATCACGGTTTGCTCTCACACCTTCCCAGGAAGTGCCACCTGGCCACAGGCCCAGGGCAGGGACCGGCCAGTCATGGACAGGAAATGCCAAAACCAACGGTGTGCCCACACCACCCTCTGTCTTCACGAGCCTTCCTCTGTTCCTGCGGGTTTTCTCGGCATTTGCCGACAGGATGGGAGGCTGAGTCACGTGACTGCCACCTGCCCCCCGCTCCTCAGCACTAGGGTGCAGAGGGCATCCGCGTCCTCTGCCCTGCTCACTGCCGCCCTCTCCCTTCCCAGGGCCCTGCACGGGGCACCCACCTTCCCTTGCGCTGGAGGCTTCCTGGTGGCCTCCTCAGCCTTGGCTGCAGGGCCTGGTGCTCCTTTCCCGGGGGGCCATCCCTGCCCTAAGGGGGCAGCATCCAAGCTACCTCTGAGGCCCATCCTCAGGTAAGATGCCAACCACAAAGCACCACGGGCAGGCGGAGGCTTCAACCACACAAACGCATGGTCTCTCAGCGCGGGGTGCTGCAAGCCCAGGCCAGGGCCTGAGCAGGGCTGGTGCCCCCTGCAGTAAAGGGAGAGTTGGCTTGGGGTGGGCCTGTGGCCACAGTGCTCCAATCCTCAGAGGTCTTCTCCCTGTGTCTGCACACAGTGGTCCCCTGGGGCCTGTGTCCCAATCCCATCTGTGACAAGGACACTGGTCATGGGGGATCAGGCCCACCGCATGACCTTGCTTTAGCTTGATTCCCTCTGTGAAGACCCTCAAAACAGTGCCACCATCGGAGGTTGTGGGGATTGAGATGTCAACATGTCTTTGCAGGGGACACAGTTCAGTCCATAACGCACTTCAAAAATCGATCCAGAACCAGCCCCGCTGCCTTCCCCTAGAGTCTCCACTGCCCCCCGATTTCCTGAGCAACGCTACCACCTTCCTCCGACTCCCCTAAGCTCATCTTTGTCTGTTTCCTCTCCTTATGTCTAACCAGTCACCAATCCCACGAGCCCTCCCTCCGCGCCGTCTCCTGAACCTCCCCTCCCTTCTGTCCCTACAGCTACCACCCAAATGTAGGCCTGAATTATCTTGTACCAACTCTGTGGTGACATCACCTAATAGACTTCTTAGCTCCAGTCCCTTTCTGGTCTCTATATCCCAATTTATCTTATAAATCGCTGCCACATTAATCTTCCTAATGGACAGCCCTGACCCACTTCCCTCCTGTGACAGGGAAAAAGGGGGAAACGAGTGACTTCAGAGGCCCCTTGCTTTACGAATTCAGAGCAGATCCCTGACCCTGGTCTCAAGGCTCGCCCCCCTCCAGGACTGCCAGAGCCCACGCTCTCAGTCTCTTTCCCAAAAGCGCCCCCACGTTTCCGCCTGTTTCCGTTGGGCCCTGCCACGGGGAGGGAGGGCACCTCCAGGGATTACCTGGAAAGCATCTAAGGAAAGGAGCACTGGCCAGGGGCGGGCAGGTCCCACAGAGAGGGCAGGACGTCCAGTGAGCTGCAACAGTGGGGAGCCAGCTCTGCCTCTATGAGGACAGGGGAGGACACGGGCCCCGGCACCTTGGGTTGCAGGAGCCCGCGGGCCACAGAGCAGGGGAGAGAAGAGTGGAGAGCGCCCCTGGGGTGGGGGGACAAGGAAAACCCACTGCCTCTGCTCAGAGCCTCCTTCCACCTGCCCTCCTCCTGTCCTCCCCGCCTGGTCCACCAAAACCCCTCCCACCCGGACTTTAGGAGGCACACTAGCGATGCCAAAGATAATTTTTTTAAATGCAAATGACTCAAACAAATAAATGCCTGGCAAAGATTTAATTCATTAGCAGCAACTAAAAAAAAAAACAGGGCGGTGTCACAGCAGGTCCACAAGGAGACTCCAAAGGGCATCCCCTATGGAATGCTGAGCTGGGGGCACCCGGTGAGTGCACAACTGCCCACACCCCAGCTGTGCCCCCAGGACTGTGGGCATTGTCTGTCCTCAAGGACGGAAGGTTCCGGAGTCACTGGCACAACTTAACAAAACCGCAAAATGGCTCGAAGACAGACAGAAGGCAGAGGTCACCCTCTGGGTAAGTGAGGCAGCCAAACAGCCCTGATTCCTGCGTCTTCGTCCGACTCAGTCTTCTGCCATTTTTCCTGATGGAGGAAGAGAAGGAAGGAGGGGGCTTTGCCATCTGGAAGACCCCAGCTCGCCAGCAGTGTCACTCACGACCTGTCCTTGGGCACTTCACTTCCGCTCTCTGCACTTCAGGTTCCTGATCTGTGTAAATGCAATCAGCGGCTTTACAGACTAACGAGCTGCTCCAGGAACCAAATGAAGTATGGCCGTCCCGACCGAGCTGAACGGATGCAGCCAAGATACTTGTCCTTTGATATTCTTGCACCATAAAATCACAGGGCAAAACCTGACAGTCTGCGCTGCCTCCACAGTAAAGCCTTGTGCCTGTGGAACTCTGGTAGGGGACACACTTTCCCTCCTTGACATCCTTCCCCATGACAGCATCTGCCTCCGAGGCCCTCTCTGCAGCAGGACACCTGATGTCCCCTCCTGTCCTCCTCCCCTCCCCGACACACAATGAGTTTGAGTCCCAGCACCCAACATGATGCACTGCACATAGTAGGCAGTCCACAAATGTTTCACACCAGCTCAGTGAAGGGACAGGGCTCTGGAGCAGCAGGGGGCCAGCACAGCTGACAGCCCCTCCTCTGTGGACGCAGTTCCTCATGGCTGGGCCAAGATGCTCTCAATGACCCCCACCCAGGAGCAGGTGCCACTCTCCCATCGCCAGGACAGCAGTGGACAGGACACGCGAGTCGTGAAGCAGACATCCCATCACGGCCCTTCACCTGTCTGTGACGCCCAATGCAATGCCCTGGTGGTTCACGGAACCCTCAGCTGGGACCTGGCACTGATCCTAACCCCCAGCCCCGGGCGCCATTCCTTCAGGTGCAACACGCCAAGCGCACCCTGGACCAAAGGGGAAGAGGGGAGAGTCCTAAAGCCATCGGGGCTGAAGGGCACCAGAGGGAACCCTGTGTGCATGTCTGTTCCTCTCCCCGATGTCCATCATCCCTCACACGTGGTCTACCTGGAAGGGGGAACAGGCCACATGTCCCACAGGAGCTGACAACTGTCACACGCCCCCAAGCGCAATTCTCTACAATACTGTCTTCAAGGACAAAGGCATTTTGAAATGTGCTTTCACCCTTATCCCTCTCCCCAAACCTCAACTGTCCCCAAAATGAAATTAATCGAACTTTCATAAACTCCACAAAATGAATTTGGGGCCCTTATTGACGTGGCATTTTATTAAAGCTTTAATCTTTGTCTCTGATGTCCTTCCATGTTCTAGACCCTCCCTTAATGTAATTTCCATGCTTTATATGAACCGGACTCTGCTTTTACAGCCGTGGGCTCCAGCTGGTCGAGTCTGGGAGCCCTGGTCACCTCCTCATCTCTTCACCTTTGTCCCCCTCTGACTTCACACAGAGCACAGTCCACGTAGGACCGGGAGCTCGCTGTTCCCAGCCTGATGACCACGTGTCCACTGCTGGACACTCGGCACCATGTCAGGTGTCCTCTCGTAACTCCACGTAGCTCCTGGATACCTAGCCCAATGCTGTGAACAAAGTGCACGCCCCGTTCGTGCCCCCAAAAGAAGTGACCTAATAAAGTTTGCAGAAGGGGCTGGGGCTGGGGCTCAGCGGCAGAGCACTCGCCTCGCACGTGCGCGGCCCGGGTTCGATCCTCAGCACCACGTAAACGTAAATGCATTGCATTGTGTACAGCTAAAATAAATAAATAAATATTAAAAAAAGGTTTGCAGAAAATTGCCCTATTCTGTATTCATTACCCAGAATACTGTCTCACAGAATCCGTCCAACTCCACGCACACTGGACACGCCCCCTCGTGCAGCAGGCAGCTGGTGAAGAAACGCATCCCATACCATAAACAACGTGCCCAAAGAGCAAAGCAGGGCACCGAGTGGCCCCTGCGTAAGGCACGCTCACCCCAAGAAAGGGGCCGCCTGGCTTTCAAGGCTGAGCGAGGGTTCCGGAGCAGCTGTCTGCACCCACCCTGGTACCTGCAAACTCTGCCCTGGGGACCTAACTTCTTTGTGCCTACGTCTGAGGGATTCTGTCAGGATGTCACGAGAAAAATGACCGTGAGAGACTGAGGGCAGATGCCACATGTGGTCATATAAAAGGTCTTGAATGAAATAAAGTCACCAACAGCAGCAGGTAGGGAACTCCGTGAAGGAGCTCGGGCCCCCCACTGAGCACACCCCAGAGAGGAGCTTGCCCCTCGGGGCTCACACTCTCAACAGCCCAAGGCAGGTGGACACCATGTGCCCTGACCACTGACATGTCAGGGACTTGCCTCAGCCCCAGGTCATCAAGTGCCACCTCTCCCGCCCTGCACACCCGCTCTTGCTCCTCCCAGAATCTCACCCACCAAACCTGCCACTCTCCTGCCTCTGGAAGGGCTCTCGCTCCGTCTCTGATCCCCTACCTTCCGTGAGATTTCTCTCAAACCTGTCCTCACAGTGAACCCTGGACCCTACCCCTCCCGCAGGTCTTAGGCAAGAAGTACAACATACAGCACTCACTGGGAAGCTCCAGAGATGGCCGGAGAAAGGAAAACCGGACTCGGTCGACGTGATTCACAGAAACTCCATGGAGGATGGAGGAATCACAGCCCAGTAGGAAAGGGCTCATTTTAAGAGGGCATGAGCCCGGCAGGGGGTTAGACTGGATGTGACAGGTGTCTGAACTGAGGGGTGGGACCAGTCTCATTAAAATGGCAGGAGGGGGGCTTCCAGTGTATTGGGGGACACGGGCTGATGAGACTAGTACTGGGCTACTCGGGTCTGATATTTAGGTCCCCCAATCCCTATGTGGAAATCCTCTCCCTTGAGGTGATGGTATTGGGAGGTGGGGTCTCTGGGACAGGTTAGGTGGAGCCCTCATCAATGGGACTAGTGCCTCACAAGAGACCCCAGAACTCCCTTCCGTCCTGGCTCTCAGAGCCTGATGAAGTTACCAAAGCTTTTCAAACTCCATTATTCAAAAGATCCCAGATTTTATGACACAGATGATCTCACGAAGGCAGAAGAGAGGAAAGAGGAAATAGAATGGACTCTTTGTGCATAACCACAGAGTTGGAGAAGGAGGAGGGAAATGAACCCCCCACACACACAAAAAAAAATCATGCTCAGAAATGTATAAAAGCAGCCCAGAAGGTTCCATGTCTCCATGGCCAGACAGAGTAACTTCAAAAAAAAGGATCAGGCTGGTCGGCTTTGAGCAGGGGTCCTCAGGGCTGGGGACGGAGAGGAGCACTTGGATTTGGCAAGGCAGAGGCTGCCAGCCACATCCAGGCTCTGACGTGGGTGGCAGCACAGAGGAGAAGCCAGGTAACCACGCAGGGAGACCACAGTGCCGGAGACCACGTTCAGGGCAGCTGAGCAGCGGCGTGAGGCCAGACACAGAGGGTCTAGGAGGGCAGGAATGCACCTGCTTCCAGGTCGACCAGGCAGAAGGAGTGGACGGGGAGGCGAAGACAAAGGAGGGACTGCCCGTGGTGACCCCAGATCTAGGGCGTGTGAGGGGCTGTAGCCTTAGGAAGGAGCGGAGAGCCCCCTTTTCAGTGGCTGGAAGGACAAGAAGGCAGACAAGGACAGAAACTCCAGGGCGGTGGCACTGAGGTGGGAGGGGGCCTGGTGTACAGGAGCACTGTGCGCAGACACCACCGCGCCGGCGCTGCCCCGGAGGTGTCCCACACTGTGCATTGCTCCTGCCACAGGGCAGGAGGCTGATGCCGGGCCAGGTCACTGTGGCTCTCCGAGCTTTAGTTCCCTTATCTGAAAAATCCAAGAGCTGCGGCAGTCTGGGGAATGTTTCCTAATGGCCTCTTCCTACCCCAAGGCTAGAGATGGGATATGCAGGGTTTTCTTCCTTCTAATCATCATGCCAGTCTTTCCTTTGCATTTATAATTACACATCACTTCTGTGTTTACGTTGAATGCTTCCTCAACACCTCATATCACGCCACACATACAGAGGGTACTCAACAAATGTTTCTGAATTAATAAAACTGCCACAGTGTCAGAGTTGTAGGAGACGAACAAGTGCCTCCTCCTCTTTCCCTGTCCCCCAAGCACTGTGGACAGCAGCAGGGCTGCCCAGGACTGTTCGGAATCCTTCTTTGGGTAAATCAGCCTTGATATAACCACTTACCTAAAGCCAAAGCACAAATAAGACCGAGCGTCAAATAAATTAGTCCCTAAGTGTTTTGGCCTGCGCTTCCTGCCAATGTATACAAACTAATTTCTAAGTAAAAGGGTCTGATGATGTAAGCCAGGGGTTTCTTTCCATCAGTTCCTTGAGAAAATACCTCAGTGCACGTCTATCTAAAGCTGCCCCATAGCTTCCTTATCAAGGGAGCAAGAGGTGCTAATTTCCGCTGTTCACTGAGTCCCCAGTGACATTGCCACCGTTGAGAAAGCTGTTGTGAACTTAAAACAGTCTCAAGCAGCGTTTCTCTCCCCAACATTGAAAGACATCATTAGCCTTGGGTCTCAGATTCAGTCTGAGCTCCGCATGCTGCGACACTGCTTCCACTCTATGAATCTTCTGGACCTCCACAAACAGGGACCACACATCCCACCCAGCCTACATCACACTGGGCGCTGGCCTCGACACCACATGATTGTTGCTACTAATTGATGAATAGATTCTAAGATGCTTCTAGACGTTACAGAGAAAGATATATATACGCACCAAGAAGAAACCTACAGTGGAAAGGTTCCTTCTGCAGAAGAGGGCTGTGGGCATCCCCAGCAGAATGACTTCTGCAGCTAGGACCAAGTGTTAATTCCCATCTGTGCATGAATATAAAACTATGTGACAGTACATCCCCAGAGGAATGCAACTAACTGCTTGCACAAAGCAAAAGAAAGCCAAGTACTCAGAAAAATCCACCCTTGACCAAGGTCATTTGATATCATGGCTTTCTTAAAGTCAGGGGCATACCTTCTATGAAATTCTATAAACCACTTGGAAAAAAATGCCTAAGTAAAAAGCTCCACATTTTTAAAAACCCAATTATAGTTTCTTACTAAGCTGGAAAGTTAATAAATTTTTTAAATAGAACAAAGCAATAAATTTCAAATCACGGATGTATTTGGACATGACAGTGGACAAATCCATTGGGAGCTCAGGGTTTATTTCACGTAAGATTTGCCTATCATAAGGGTCCCAGCCATGCAGAGTTTACACAACACACTCTGGGGCTCTCTAAGGATAAGTAGACCAGAGGGAGCTTGTCTCCAGCTGGTGGGAAGCCGCTGAAGCCAAGTTGATGGTTCCTGTACACCACCGTTGGGAGGAATGCTGGCAGAATCACAAGCCATCGCATGATGGGAAGGAGGCGGGAGAGGGACTGGGGGCTGAACAGTCACAAAACCCCTCACACATGAAGACTCAGTCTACAGCAGACAGAACTCATGGAAACAGCCCATGAACAAGCTCACCTCTACTTCCCTCAACAGTGGTTTAAGACAGCAAAATAAAAAGAGCTGTGGACAGTGGACAGAGAGGCAGCTCTGTGTGCTAGAGTGCTGACCACAGGTGCCAGGTGGAGGGTGCTAGAGAAAATCATCAGGACGCTCCAACCAGACATGGTGATACCTGGCTGACCCCATAGCACGTGTCCTATGACCACTCCATTTTCTTTTTGTACACGTGGGACATCACCTATCCCTACTGGGAAGTCTTGATTTACGACTATCTTATCAAGTGCACGGTTTTGGTACCCCTTGGGATATTTGCTTTTTAAAATAAGACAACCAAACTCATATTGATGAGTTTACACATAGCAAATAAATAAAATGCCTCAGGGAACAACAAACATGAATTTAATGTAGGAATGGTATGCTCTCCATAACTAACCCCATTAATATTTCTGCACTATCAACGGTCTCAGGTTAAGAGAATAAAATGGAAAGGAATGAGGGCAGTAGGCAAGGTAGCTAGTTAAGGACTTGAGAATTGCCACAGCAAAATTGCAAAATATTGACGAAAAGGCATATTTTCCTTTCAGATATTCACACTAAACCAAAAAAAAAAAAAAAAAAATCCCCTGCTCCACACTGCTACCTCCTTCAAGGTCATTTATCATCAGCACAACTACCTACGAATGTTTTATTAAAAGAAAAATCCCAGCCTAGGACTGCCAGATCTTACCCAATACCCACTTATCAAAGGTGTTGCTCCAGCTGACAGGCAGCTGTCAAGTGGCACTGAGTTAACATTACTTTATATGTGCAAAACCCCTTCAGCGGCACAGTCCCTCAGTCCCCATTAAGCATTCTGATAACAGCACCTCCTGGAGCTCGGCTTAACATTTAAGCCTGCAGGAAGCCCTTGAGTGCACACAGCCATCCAAAATTTCCTAGCTAATTTTAACCCTATCGAGTTTGATTTTAAAAAAAAAATTTAACGTAAAAATCATCCAACAGCTAAATATTTGTTATTTAGCTTGAAGAAAAGATTTCTTAGTTTTGAGAAAAATCTAATGTGACTTTAATGATTTTTTAAAAGTTTACAGATGATTTTCCACTAAGAAATATAATAAACTGTATTACGACTAGTAAGGCAGCTTAAAATACTCCCTGTGAGCAAGGGATTAGTGAATGCATCCCTTAGAGCCAGGTCCTAGGCCAATGGTACCTCAAACAGCACAGTGGTGGTGCAATAGCATGCAGCTCACATTAGACCATACCCAGGCTGGGCTGGCGTGGGTCCTGGGTTTCACCCTTTCCAAAGCTTTCCACTACCCCATTAAACACACAGAGGAGTCCCCCCACCCCCACAAGAAAAGATAAGGCAGAGCAAAAAGGAGAAAAATGGTCCTTTACAATCTTCTCGTGCAAATTATCCAAATACATCATGGAGGCTGTCACACCTAAAAGTTGACATCTGGGTAGTCTTTCAAGATTCATCCATCTCTAGGATTTTTCTGTGATCGTGGAAGGAACAGCAACTGAGGAGTGGGATCTTTTCCACTGCTAGGTAGAAGCACCAGAAGAGACCCGGGGTGGGGGAATACTGCAAGGGATATCCTTTTGGGAGAAGGGCAGGAAGGAAGAAGGAAGGATCCTGCACAGGCTAACTGGGTTATTCCCAGCACGAAGTTGGGGCATTTCTTTGGTCCTGAGGCTGTCAGCCTCAGCTTGGAGGTGAGCAACGCCTCGGGCTGGGAAGTATCTGCAGTGTTCGAACAAATCAGAGGGAGGAAGGAGCAGCGCCAAAAGGTACTTAGGGAGAAAGAATTGTATTAGTGTGGTGCCAACCTCTCCCTGCCTGCCACCCAGTGTGGAAATTCCGGGCAGCCTCCCTGCTCTTGCACACACACGCACACACGCATGCATGCTGGCTCGCACTTCACTGCATTCAATAAGCCAGTATTTAGAAAACGACACCTTCATGATGCCCACCCCCTCCCGCACGCGCGCGGGCGCGTGCATACACACACACACACACACACACACACACACACACACACACACTTGCTTCCCATGCCTCCACAGCAACCACCATGGCATCAGCCCCGAGAATCGCGGGGACCAGGAAGCAACCCCTACCCGCTTCGCAGAATCCTGACTTGGGGGAAACCTTCGGGAAGCGTCCTGCGGCCCCCGCCCCGGCCCGCCGCGGCGCACGCCAGGCCAAGTACGCGGATCTTGATGTCTTGGATCCGTGACAGCGCGCGAGTCTGCCCCGAAGCCCGAGGGACCGCGCGGCGGCGGTATTCCGGCGACAGCCCCTCGAGTGCCCACGGCCCCTGCGCCCCACGGGCCACCCTGATCTGCAGCCTTCTCCCCGCCGCCCCGGAGGTCCTGGCCCCGCCGGACCCGCAGCCCGCGACTCCGCAGCCTAGGCTCGGGTTCCCGGTGCCCCAGGACCGAGCCCGGGCGCCTCCCGCCGGCTCGCCACGCTGCCGTGCTCGGTTCTGGCTTTCCACACGCGCTCACAGACACGCGCCCTGCCCTTCCCGGCCCAGCACGCACACCTGCACACACTTGGTGATGCCGGGCCCCCGCCCCTCGGGGGCCTGCGCCCCGCGGACCCGCTGCCCGCTGCCACTCCACCGGGACCGGGTCCGCGGGCGCCCGTCGCCCCTTCCCCGGGGAGGGCACACGACGCGGCGCTTACAGTTCGCAGAAACTGGATCTCGTCCTCGCCTTCGCCCCCATCGGCCATGGCTCTGCGATCCTCGCCGGGGCCGGCTCCGGAGCCCTGCGGAGCCCGGCGGCGGCGGCCCCTCGCGCTGCGCGCTCCTGCTCCCGCTCCCGCTCCGGCTCCTGCACCTGCCGCTGCCCGGAGCCGGGGGCGACAGGGGCCGAGCTGCTGGTGCCGAGCGCCCGGCCGTGCGCGCCTGCAGAGCCGAGGAGACTGCGCGGGCGGGCGCGCGGGGGCGGCCGAGGCGCGGGGCCTCCCTGCGCCGCACTGTGCGGGAGGAGGCCGGCCGGGCGGGGACGCGGGGAGGCGGCCCGCAGCGCAGCCGCGCTCGCTGCCTGCAGCCGGCAGCCCGCTCGGCCGCTCCTCGGAGCGAGTGCGCGGAGCCGCGGAGCTCGGGTAGTGCCGCGGCGGGGGCGGGGCGGGGCGGGGCGGAGCGCGCCGTCCCGGCAGCTGCAGGTGATCCGCAGCCCGCTCCGCCCGCCGCCGGCGCCCAGCGCCGCTTACTGGCTGCGCCCGGGATCGGGCTGGCGAGCGCGCGGAGAGCGAATGGCCTTCCACCTGCTCCCTGCGCGGCCTCTGGGCTCCTCGCCTGCCCTTTCCGACCTTAAGCCCCGGGCATGGCTGCGGCACTAAGCACCAACTTCCTAGCACTTAAGGCTCGTCTCCCTCCCGCCTGCTTCCGAGGGGCAGGGGGTGGAGGGTCTCCAAGTAAAGGGGACCCAACACGTGACATTTTAAACTGGGATTCCCTGGATTCAAGATCAACATGGGAATTAGTTATAGTGTACCATGCTTTTCACAGATAATCCCTACAACGTGCGTAGTTTGGGTGCACGGAACTTTCTTTTAGTTGTTGACGGACCTTTATTCATTTATTTATATGCCGTGCTGAGAATCGAACCCAGTGCCTCACACTTGCAAGGCAAGCGCTCTACCACTGAGCCACAACCCCAGCCCTGCACAGAACTTTTAACAAATTCATTCCACGAACATATAAAGAGAGTCTATATCAGACAATGTGGTTTAAGACAGGGGAGTATATGGTATAACTGAACAAACAATTGCAAGGTATGGGGTAGTATCTGTGAGTGTGAATCACTGGGTGGCTCTGAACTGTGGTATCCATTACCCTCGCTGAGAAAAGAAATTCAAGCATTGTACCACAAACCATTCTGTGGGTCCTCGGTGCAATAGCCCACCGACTCTCCATTTAAGAAACTAGCTGTGGGTACAGGGTCTTGAGACTGTTTGGACCAGCAAACATGTATCTCTCGCTCCTAGTCCACAGCTCTTTCATTAATGTCACTAACAAAATGAAGTTAAGTGCAAAGTAAAGTTTCCAGATGTCAGCCTTACAAAGGTGCAGTTTCTCCTCTAAAAGATTTTGGCATCAGTTTACCTACATTACACATTAGGCAGCATCTAACCTGTATTAAAATTGACCTGTAAGCGCTATGCAGCATGAATTTTCTTTCTGCCACTCATTAACTTTGTACTTACCGGGCTAGTGTTTGCTGTTTCCGGGAGAGTGGATATCATAAGCACCATGTCTATAAATATCCTCCCTCTGTGGTGGGATCCTGCTCTGCTCTGCCCAATGTTTAGATGTGAACTAGTGTCCTAGTCCTCGTAAGGACTTGACACATTCTTGTATCCATGGTGACTAGCAAGTCCTAAATCCTCATTATTTATGTGAATTTCTACTCTAAGGATTCTCTATAAACAAACTTACAAAGATAAGGTAAAAGTCCTCCTTGAGGAATGACTGTTCTGAAATTGGCTGGTAATGCTAAATAATTCAGTCTTCCTAAGTTAGAACATATAAAATTGGCCTTTTAAGATACACGGTTTCTAAACTAAAACACATCCTGTATCTTTGGAAATCACCCCATCCTACCTATAGACTAGGTAAAATATAAAAACTCTTACCAGTTTTCCATTTTCGATACTCTAACTAGACTATAAACTCTTCTAGCAAAAGCCATATTTATTATTTCTCTTAGCGTGAGTGAAATAATGCTAAATGGCCTAGGCTAAATTATTATTTACCCTACAAAGTTTTCAACAGCAAATAAAGCTGAGATGTTTTTAAAACATACCATTTATAATGTGGACTTTAACACTCAAACGTACAACACTGTGAGATTTCTAGATCTATAATCTGTACTAAAAGTATAAAAATGTTTTGATAGGGCTGGGATTGTGGCTTAGCGGTAGAGCGCTCGCTTAACATGTGTGCGGCCCGGGTTCGATCCTCAGCACCAGGTAAAGAATAAATACATTGTGTACAACTAAAAAGAACAAATAAATAAATATTTTTTTAAAAATGTTTTGATATACGTTTGATACATAATATCTATTTTTAAAAGAAAAACTGAAGCAAATAGAGCAAGTGTTTTAATATTGGTGGTTGGCATTAGGGTGTACTGTTACTTTTGGTACATTGATATTTTTGACATATTTCATAATTATAAAACTTTAAATAATTTTAACAGGAAATGCGTCAGTGAAAGTTATAGAAACTTTTTATTTACAGGTTTTTTATTTCTTTTAACTTTTGGATGACTTAGATATAATTCCCTACTTTCTTCTTCTAAGTGAACAATTGTAAAAATATTTGGTTTTGAGTGAAAAGATTATAGGATGAGAACTAATCTCAATTTTAAATATAATTTTAATTGAGAAATAAAATTTGGATATAACCTAAAGTTTCTATTCAGGCAATGTCTTACTTCTTGTAGATGTAACTATAAAGAACTAGTAAGTATACACTTTCACAGGCACAAAACTATAATTCATAAAATAGAAAAAAATTATTTAGAGTTTTCTTGAGTATCCAATACTTGATGTGCTTCATAATTTTTATAAAAAATATCTCCTTTCATAAGTTTTTCTGTTAGATATTGAAATTTGTTTTCTTTTTTAAATTTTTTTTTTTTTTTTAGTTGTTGATGGACCTTTATTTTCTTTATTTATGTGCGGAGCTGAGAATTGAACCCAGAGCCTCACACATGCTAGGCAAGTGCTCTACCACTGAGCCACAACCGCAGCTCTGAAATTTGTTTTCTTAATGTAGCCTTATTGAAATCTCTATATATTCAATAAATAGATAACACTATTTTAAATCTTCATTTATTTTAATATAAAATAGTTCATAGAATGATATTGCTACATTTTTTGGTACAAATTTGGAAAGTTTCTTCCTTTATAGCTGATTTATATCCTGCAAGAGAGGGGGAAAATTTATTTATTCTTTTTATTATTAAGAATTTTTCTGGGGTTGGGGCTGTAGCTCAGTGGCAAAGCACTTGCCTACCATGTATGAGGCACTGGGTTTGATCCTTAGCACCACATAAAAATAAACAAATAAAATAAAGGCATTCTGCCCATCTACAACTACAAAAAAAAAATTTTTTTTTAAGAATTTTTCTTCAATGGTCTAATTTAGAATGGGCCAACACAGCTGACGTTTCACCCAGAAGGATCTAGACATCCTTTAGGAAGAAAAAATTAGGACACATGTAAGATTTTTTTTTGTTTGACTTACAATTCGCTAAGCTCTGCTGTGACATATGTGAGCTTACAAAATTAACTCCTTGCTCGAGGTTTCTACAGAAAGGCAGTCAGGGTTACCAGTTTAATTCAGCGTCTTTGAGTTGAGAGCATGTAAATTTACGGCATTATTGCTGACATTGGAATTTCCATTGGGTCATTATAACATTAGGTTTGAAGAAGCCCCAAC
Source organism: Tamias sibiricus (assembly GCA_025594165.1). Classification (NCBI taxonomy): domain Eukaryota; kingdom Metazoa; phylum Chordata; class Mammalia; order Rodentia; family Sciuridae; genus Tamias; species Tamias sibiricus. Next base: position 98,851,659 of record CM046669.1, read on the forward strand.
ATCTTAAAATTTAGCCCATTCCTTGTCAGTGCAGGCTTCCAATTTGAAATCTCTGGGGAACATTTCATGTATTTCTTTTAATTCCATTTTAGAGCTCAACAGACCAAAACCTTAGATGATTTCCCTTTTATCTCCATCTCCATTATATGCACTCTACAAGTCTACAATTCTGATATGCATGTGCCCTAGAGAAAACCTCCAGGAGCTGGGGGGCTCGCCCAGAGCTGGCCCTCGGGTCCCATGGTCTGAACCCCTGGGTCTGCATTGGTGCCAGAGGCCAGGAGAGACAGCAGGTGCCAGAGGTCAGTGGGTCCGCTGCCGGGACCTACTGACCCAAAGTGGATGTTTAAGATGCTCTGGGCACTTGGGTCTAATTGTTTCTTTCCACCTTTGCAGCAATGCCATTTTAGAAAGAAGGAATCAAAGCTCAGAGAAGTTGCGTAACTTGACCAAGATGGCACAGCTGCTGAGGGGTGAGGCAGGGGTCTCAGGACTCCATCCAGGTCTGACTCCTCCTCTTCATTCTGTGCTGTTGCCTGCCCTGATCCCACGTGGAAAGCAAAGCGTCTAGACTATGGTGAACTATAAAAGGCTCTGGCAGCCCCTGGAGATCGGTCCCTGGTTTCAGGCCAAACCAGGGTCCTGCGAGTTCTTGGAATGCCAAGTGAATTCCTGAAAGAGGCAGGAATTACTGGGTGTTCCAAAATAAAATCCAGCTTGTGCCTTCCTCCACAGTTTGGATTCTTAGGGGAAATCTGTTTTTCAAGACTTGAAGGTCATTCGTCACTGTCTTATGAGTTCCTTACACTCATCTTAAAACTGTAACTCTCCAAACTACAATTAGTGTTCTGGCTTCCAAGGTCAGGACTGAACTATAGGTAGAGATAAAAGTAAATATGATCTACCTCTGGGGATCCAAGGAGCCCTAGACAACACAGAGAGGGCGGCCCTACGTAAACAAAAGTGTGCTACCTAAAAGGAGGAATTGGTTCTGAGGAGCTGTGGCTTCCTACGATCCACGGGTTCCAGCACCCCCACCCCACGCAGGCTGTGCCCTGAGAGAGTGAAAGGCCCACCCAGTGGGAGGCTCTGAGCTGAGAGCCAAGCCGTGGACACGTCCATTCATTCAGCCTCACCACCACTGTCCCTGGCTCTCTTCCTGAAATATAGAGTGAACACGGCCCGCCTTCTTCCTGGGGCTTACAGGGGCGCATGGTACATTTCTAAGAAAGCGGGTGCTGTGCAGGTACACAGCAAGGGGAGGTGGGCCTCCAGCTGAGGAGGGCCTGAGGGGACCTCTTCCGGGAACAAGTGACTTGTGGGTTGAATGGCAGGTAGGTGCCCTCCGTACTTCGGGGTGGAGGTGGGCCCAGGAGGAGCCATGGTCCTTGAACTTAGGGCCCAGGATTGGCCAAGGCAGAAGGGGAGATCTCAGGGAGGCACCCAAGAAGCAGAGAAAGGGCAGCACCATCCCAGGAATGTCCCCTGGAACAGAGAGAGGCCACGGCATCACCTGACAGCCCACGGCCGGGGGTGGGGGGTGTGCTATGCTGGGCCTAGGGAGCCAGAGGTTAGCGCCCATTCTGAATTCCCATCTCCATTCAATTAAGAAAGATTCAAGCCTATGGAAATGTTTTTCCTGGGCTACACTGATGGATGTCCTAGAGTGGGAAAGGTCTGTTGTCGCCGGAAAAGGATTGCAGCCTGGAACGGCAGCGCCGCGGGAAGGAGTCCGGAGACAGGATGGAGACGAAAATATTCTTTAATCTTTCTGTCTCTGTCTCTTGTAATTTCTAACACCACATACACACTCTCACAAGAAACCAAGGCACCTACTCTTACAAGAAACTACAATATATCTATACAATAGCGATAACCCTGTCTTTTCTCTCTCTGGTCTCTTCCCATGCGCCCGAGCAGCAATGGCGCTAGCTCGATCTGCTGAGTCACCGTTCAAATCTCTCGAGATCCTCGACCAAGTCCCGCGAGATCCCAGGCCAAGTCCCGTGAGACTACGGAAGGTGGAAATGCCCAAAAATGTCTATGGCCCATAGTCAACCGCAATCTTAGCTATCTCCCCAAACAGGGCTCCTGCAAAGGTCAACTTTCATTTCTCACTACAGTTTCTTGTAAACAGTTTGTTAAAACAAACAAACAAGAAGAGAGTTCTTGAGTGCCTACTGCCGGGCCAGGCGCTGAGTCAGATGGAAACAATCCACATGTAAACGGGATCCTAAAATGGTTGGGGCTCTCTCCTCTCAGCTTCAGCTAAGGTACCAGGAGGCCAAAGCCAAGGAAACAGCAGGCAAAGACTCCACATTCCCCAGAGAAGTTCTGGAACACCTGTGTAGGAGAGGCAGAGAAGGTGCTAGAAATTGACCTTGAAGCTTAGCCTTCAAGGTTATGAGAAGGGAGAGGTTGGAATGGCTGAGAGAGGCCTTGCACTCATCCGCTGCTATTTATAATTTTATAACACCTCACACCCTGTGAGATCATCATAACAGCATCCACGTGCTGTGACTTCCAATCCGTTGTCTCAGTGCCACCCTCCCCCTCGCCCCAGCACAAGGTCCGACCTCCTGCACAGCCCTCAGGTGAGTGGACACTCATCATCCACCGCAGGTCCTGTGTTCTCTGTCTCTTCTGCCCCCATGTCCCCCCATACCTGTACCTGTTGTCCACTACTCTTCAAAGGCACTGACTTCCCTTCTGTCCACCAAACAGGGAAGGCTGCCCAGCAGGTGCCCTCTCCGCAGGGCACTCTCCCTGGGATTGTCACGTAACTGACTCCTTGTCATTACTCAGCTCAGGCAACCTGCCCAAGAGGAGGCCCTGGCTGCCATTTCTAAGGCACTGGCCCCACCCATGGCTTCCTTCCTGACGACCTTGCTTTATCTACGCTGCCTGAAAGGTTCTCACGGGTTTGCTTCCTGAGCAGAAGTCGGAATCCTTGGTGAAGTCACAGTAGCCAGTGTCCACAGCCTCCCTCTCCTCCCGGCTGATGGACGTGTCCTTCTGTCAGAGCGGGAGGCCGTCCTAGTGGACGGGACCCGCTCCTCTGTTGACACACTTACCAGAAGCCTCTTCCACTGTTTGCTCGCGGCTTCTCCCCTGATTAGGGCGGTCATGTTTACCAGCCTGAGAACTTCCAAGTCACTCTTGTCATGAATGTGGAACTTGCTGTGTGTTGAGATGCAGATTTCTCCTCCACGAATTCTCTAAAATGGGACAATGCTTGCTTAGTCCTTGAGGATGGTAAAGAACCAAACCCTGTGGGATCAAATGGCCCAGATGTTTCCTCTCCGGTTTTCCTTATTTCAGATTCAACTCATGACTCCCCAGAAAAAACACAGGGTGCTGCTCCAACAGGGACAGAGTTTCCAGTTTTCCCCTCTGGACTTTGCTGTCTTCTCATTTCTTCTTTCAGCACTTCTTTGTTTCTCCTAGCACCGTGCCCACCCTCGTTCCTCTAACATCCCCACTTACAGTTCACTTCCTAGAAACTATTTTGCTTAGTCTATTAGTTTTGGGGCGTTTCCTCTTTTCCATATGTGAAGATTACGATTCTGTTCTTAACAGAGCGTGCATAAAAATGTCCGACGCTCCTGCTCTGGCTTTCTTTTTTCTTCTTTTTCAGTTTCTGCTAATTCAATTTGCATATCTTTTAATGCATTTTAATCATTTGCTCATCAACCTGATCTGTTCAGTATGAGATATCTCCAGCTAGGGGAAAAAAAAAAAAAAAAGGTTCCCCCTCGTTTCCACGCACTGGAAGGAAACCAAGAACAATAATGACAACAAAAAAACCCTAGGATTTAGGTTCCCCAAACCAATCTGAGCCAAAGACAGGAAAGCATCTGCAGCTATGGCCATGCAGCCTGAGCAAGTAGCCAGTGGCCAAAGGCCAAGGTCACTCTGGGCACAGCACCAGGGCCTTGCTCCTGCGTCCTGTTCTGAAGCCCCTCCCCAGCCCGTGGCTGTCTAGACTGAGACCTTGCCTCACCGTGTCAGACTCTGCTCCAGGCACAGCGTCCTGCCTCTGAACTGCAAGCTGCCCCAGCGTTACTCCTGGTCCCCTGCCTGTTCCTCCTGTGGCCACCAGCGCCCGTCCCCACTTTCTATCCCCATTGGAACTCTTGTGGTGTCTCGGGTCTCTCCATTCTCCATCTTCTTTCTCCACCTCAGGTCCCCGAGGACTGTCGCCCCACTGGTGCAGCTCCTCGGGGCTCCCGGGAGGAGGCTGCCAGCCGCTGACTCACCCTGTGCTGACGGAGCAGCCGGTGGCCTCAGGTGGCAGACAGTGGTGGGACCCCAGGATCCCAACAGGGGGGGAGATTCCATAGCGGGACCCATGCAAACGAAACCCAAAGAGTATCATCCTGCAGCTCCCCTCACCCATGGGAGACAGGCTGAGACCCCCCCACCAAGATGTGAGAACCCCCAGGTGGCATCAGGCCCTGTATGCACCATGGTCTTTTCCTAGACATATATGCACATGATAAACTTTACTTTAGATGAGACATGGTATGAGTTAACATCCATAATAATGAAACAGAACTATTATAGCAAACAATTATAGCAATAAACTATCATAAAAGTAAAACTTATGAAGTTTTTGTGTCAGGCATGTTCCATTTAGTAGTTTTAGACTGTGACAACTGAACGTTTGGAAAGCAAAGCTGGGGACAAGGGAGGGCCACTGAACAGAGAGAGGAAGGAACCCACCCACCCACACCTTCTCATTCTGTTCTTGCAATTGGGACAGGCGGGTTCAAGTCCATTACGGCCCCTGACAGGCCAGTAGGCTGCTGGGCGCGGTCTACCTTGGGGAACCCCAAGTGCCCCAGTTCCCAGTGTCTGGCACGAGCTGCCCCCAGACACTGCCCAAGGAGGGAGGGAAGGCAGGAGTGACTTCATGAGTGAATGGCCACCTGCTGTGGGCTGCTGGGGGCTGTCTGAAGAAAGGAGCAGGTCACTTGCATCCAGGATGGACATGCTGTTCCGTCCATGCAGCATGGCGAGCAGAAGGGCTGGAGGGTCACAGGGACGGGACGGAGGGGCAGCTCCATACCCAGCAGCGCAGCCCACAGCTGAGCAGACACCACCACCAGCACCAGAAATATCAAGTGGGTCACCAGGAAGAGTGACCCACACACAAATCAGCAGAACGCCCCGTCTGGACCAGACCCAGGTGAGGGCAGGAAAGCGCTCGTCATTTCAGAGCCAACTAGGAAACGGAATGCATCAGGCTGTTCTGCAAGGGCTGCAGGGTAGATCTGTAGAGAACCAGTCAGAGCCTTCTTGCAGAAACATCTCTGACAACAAAGAAAGCAGCCATCCCGAAAAACAAAACAAAAAAACAAAGCCATTCGAATAACTTGCGGAAAATTTAGATTCTCAAAACAACATATTAAAAACACAAGACCAATGTGAGAGGTATATCACAAATCCGAAAGGTCAGATTTGCTAATAAAAATCCAGTGTAGCCGGGCGCGGTGGCGCACGCCTGTAATCCCAGCACTTTGGGAGGCTGAGGCAGGAGGATCGCGAGTTCAAAGCCAGCCTCAGCAATGGCGAGGCACTTAGCAACTCAGTGAGACCCTGTCTCTAAATAAAATACAAAAATGGGCTGGGGATGTGACCCAGTGGTCGAGTGCCCCTGAGTTCAATCCCCGGTAACCAAAAAAAAAAAAAAAAAAAAAAAAAAAAAATCCAGTGTGACTCAGTAACAGAGTGTTTTCCTAAAAGAGTACAGCAATGGGTGAAGAAATAAAGGAAGGAGGGAGGGGAGGAGGGAGGAGAGGGAGGAGGAGCAACAGGCAGCAAACCCTGCTCAGAAGGCAGGACCACAGATGGCCTCGTCCATTTGGGCTGCTGTAACAAAACGCCATGAACTAGGCAGCTTAAAAGCAATGTCTGCCCCAGTCACTTCCTAATCACTCACTCCCCAGAGGTCCCACAGTCTGAACATCACCCTGGGGGAAGGATTTCACCCTAGGAATGGGCTGGGGGCAAGTCATTTGCTCCACAGCAGTGGATTTCTGTTAATATATAAATGAGGGGCCGAAGGGGGGAACATGAGGCACTCCTGCCCCAGGAAATCCAGTGGTCTCCACGGGGGTCTCTAAATGGACAAAAGGACACATCGACAGGATCAAATCTGTACCTGTGGTTCATTCAGAATTTTTCAAAGAGCCTTTGACCAGATTCTAGGACTGGGAACCTATTCATGCATAGGAAGCACAGGAAAAAGATAGAAGAAAACAGTGGGACCCAAGGGCGTGGGACCAGACCTGCTGGAGGTAGGCATGGCCACCGTTTGGAAAACAGAACAAATAGTGCCACAAATCTGACCCGTGACATTAAGATTTTCATAGCAGTGAAAGTCCAGGTCCTGAAACTTCAGCCAAGATTCCCCAAGCTAGGTCAGCCAAGAAAGGAAGTCCATGAATCTCCAGGCCAGTAAAGTCTGCACACACTCAAGGAAGATCTGGGCTCTGAGTTCCCAGTCATCACCAGGAGCAGGACACCTCCTGTCCCTGAGGCTCGAGGGTGTAATGGCAGGGCATGCTGAGTAATGAACTAAAGTCATGAACTAAAACTACACCCCAACTCCACACACGGGCAGGGGGTATCTGTGCTTGGGATAGTACATGCAGTTCTGTCAATCATCTCAAAAAAACATACAGGAAACTGAGGAAAGTAAGGAAACTTAAATAATCAAGTATGATCAAGGACTAAAACTGCTTTAAAATATTTTAGCCTACGAAGATAAGTCAGGTGGCATTGAAATTTTCAAAACTATAGGAAGGTATGAAAGGCTCCGAGAGCCTCTCAAGGGATTCTTTGGAAATGGCAAGAAGTCCTTGTGACCAGTCAGTGTTACAGAGACTCGTTCTTGTGGGCGTGAGCAGCACAGGGTGCCCGCGTGCGATGGCTGGTATGCAGTGCTCAGCTGGCACTGTGCCACAGCGCTGATCCTGGGCGCTACCAGCTGCTGCACTGGGTGGTTGAGACTCAGGGAAGTTGAAACGAAGAGGAAGTAAGCAACTCATGCAAATGTCCTGTGTCCACCATCGGCAGGAAGCCTGAGGCGGGGTTAGGCAAGAATGAATGCCACCCCTCTCCTAAGGATCTCACCTTCTGGGTGGTGCCAGGGAGGAGGAGGGGCTTGATATTGCTCCCTCCTCCTTTTACCACTAGGCGCCCAATAAGGTTGCTTGGCTCCTCTCTTTTATATGAAGTTACACTAAAATGGAAATTAAGGTCATCGTGGAGACGGTTCTTGAGAACTTTTCCTGAAAGAAGCATGGGACTAGATGCTGAGAACACAAGAGCACGTTCTCTCCTTCGCGAGCCTGAAGTTGCAGGACGTGTTCATCTGATTCAAACTGCAGCAGGCAACTGGTGGAAAGTTTGAAGCAAGGAAACAACATGACCCGATTCTTCATGTAATAGGGAGCATTTTTTCTCACTTAAGTGGTAGTTGGCTATTTAAAACAAAAGTTGGAACAACGTGTTGTTAGTCTCCAACATTTTTATAATGTTATGGGAAATTTTTGACAATGGGTAGAAAGATGGAATTGAAACCTGCTGTGATAAAGTTCCTGAACCATATGTGAACTGCTATAATATTACTTGAGGGTTTGGACTATTGTTGCTGCCTGCTGTACAGCCGCAAACCGCCGCGGGAGAAAAACTCGGAGGCAGAATGAAGATTCTTCTACTTTTACTTCTACTTTCTTAGAGAGAGCTTAGAGAGAGAAAGAAAGATTTCTTCTGCTTAGAAAGAGCTTTCTTCTTTCTTCTTCAGCTTAGAGAGAGAGAGAGAGAGAGAGCTTAGAGAGAAAAATTAGAAAGAGCTTTAGAAAGAGCTTTCTTCTTTCTTCTTTCTTAGAGAGAGAGAGAGCTTAGAGAGAAAAATTCTTCTTTCTTCTTTCTTCAGCTTAGAGAGAGAGAGAGAGAGAGCTTGAGAGAAAGAGAGATTAGAGAGATTCTTTCTTCTTTCTTCTTCGGCAGCCTCGGCCTGACTCTGACCAGCAATTACTTCTTCTATCTGGTTTCTCTTCTGTCCAAACTCTTAACCGTTCTGACTCTTATTTCTTCTTCTGACTACATTCTGGCCGCTCTGACTCTTCTTCTCCGACCCAAACTCTTCTTCCGACCGACTGAGCGACTGCACGACTGACTGAATGAATTTCTTCCTTCTCCTGACTCCGACCACTTTCACCCGGTTATATAACTTTAGCTTTGCGGGTGCCTCACGTGCATTTACAGGTGCGTCACATACATACTTATTATCAGGTGGAACTTATGGCTTCCAGCTAGCCGCAATAGCCCTTCCTAATTGGGGCTCCTTCAGACTATAATAGGCTAAAAGATGGATCTTGTAAACCCTAGAGCAACCACAAACATGAATATTAAAACAAAAGTATACCTAATAAACTCCCCCTGCAAAAGGAAATAAAATACAATCTTAAAAATACTCAATTGATCCAAAAGAAGGCAGAAAAGAGGAAAACAGGAGCAAAAACAGATGAGAAAACAAATAGCAAGATGTTAAGTTTAAACCCAAACTATCACTAATTACAAAAATGTAAATGGCCTAAACATTTCAATTAAATAGCAAGATGGTCAGACTAGATGAAGAAAGTAAGACTTAATTACATGTAGTCTGTAAAAACATGCAAATTAGAAGCAAAATACAAACATCCCTGTCATCTATTGAAAAAATTCAACTCATCATCAAGGACCTTCCTTCCACCAAAATCTTCAGAATCAAGCGGATTCACTTGGGAATTCAAACAAGCACCTGTAATAACAACGTGAAGAAAATTCTTTCAGGAAATAGTGAAAGAGGGAACGCTGCTCCTTTTCCACAGTCCACAGCCTGATAAAGACATTATGAGACAAGAAGTGTACACACCCACACTCCTCAAAACCAGACCTCCCCGTGACATTTCTAACAAATTTCAGAGATTGAACCTAGTAAAGTATAAAAAGGAATACACGGTGACCAGACAGGGTTTATCCCAGGAATGCAAAGCTGGCTTCACATTAAAAAAATCTATCCACGTTTTCCACCATATTAACACAATAATAAAAATAAATATGTCATCTCCATGGTCTTAGAAAACATTTGATAAAATCCAGAGTCTATTCCCAATAAAAACTCACAAAAGCTGGAAACCAACTTGTTCAAGCTGACAAAGGGCCCCCAAGAGAAACCGCAGCTGTGACCGTCCTTAATGTTGAGAGACTGACCCTAAACCAGGAGACAAGACAAGGGTGCCTATTTTCACCACTTCCTCATGACCCGGTGCCATAGCCCTGGCCAGCACAAAGATAAGAAAGAGAAACAAAAGGTACCACATCAGATAGGAAGAAGTGATTCAGGCTCTGTTTTATTCACAGGCGACTTTGATCCTTTATGTAGATAATCCAAGAATTGGCAAAAAAAGCTTCTAGAATAAAAAAGTGACTCTGGCAAAGAAGTAGTAATTTGGGTCAAAATGCAAAAACCCAGGGTAGTTCTGTGTAGGTATAGCAAACAACTGGAAAATGACATTTTAAAACTAAAAGCTGTAATAACATCAAAATTAAAAATAATTAGGATTAGATTTAATGAAATCTGTAAGACTTGTACATTAAAAAATCATTTAAAATTCTAGAGGAAAAATTAAAGAATACCTAAATAGCTGAAGAGATATACTGTATTCAAAGACTGGGAGTTTGATACTGTTAAAATGTCAGTTCCCCCCAAAATGACCTACATATTCAGTGCAATCCTAAGTTAAGCAACTATATTAGAAATCTAAAACCAATTCTAAAAGTTGAATTGAAATGCTCAGGACCTAGAATAACCTAAACAACTCTGAAAAAATAATATTTGGAAGACTTACTCTTTCTTGCTCTGTGTGCATGTGTGTGTGTGCGTGTGCACTACAGATCAAAGCCAGGCCCTTGTGCGTGCTAGACAAGCGCTGTGCCACTGAGCTGCACCTCTAGCCATACAAGGTCAAGGTCAAAGTATCAAGTTCAAGACTCACTTTAATGGAAGAGTAGTCCAAACAGTGTATCATGGGTACAGTAAGGACAGATTGATACATCGTAGAGAGTGCAGAAGTGTTCATGCTCACACCAGTATGAACTTGATGAGGGTGACAGGAAATTCAAAGTAGCAAAGAGTTCTGTTTTTCAACAACTAGTGCCCAACAACTGAAATGCCACATGCAAACAGAAACACGGACCCCATTGTCACATCCGAACGTGACTCAAAATGAATCACGGATCTACACATAAAAACTACAGCCATAGGGCTGGGATTGTGGCTCAGCGGTAGAGCGCTCGCCTAGCGCGTGGGCGACCCGGGTTCGATCCTCAGCACCACGTACAAATAAAATGCATTGTGTACAACTAAAGCAAATAAATAAAAATATTTAAAAAAAAAAAAAAAACTACAGCCATAAAATTTCTAGGAAAAAAAAATGTCAGAGGAAATATCTCTGCCTTGGTTTTTATTCTTCGATGTCATAGGACAAAAATGCAAATTATAATTGAAAAAAAAAGGTCAATAAATTGGTCTTCACCAAAATTTATAGCTTTCCTTGTTAAACAATGGAGAGGGAAGCCAAAGATTACAAGAAATATATTGCAAGGCACGTGTCTGATAAGAGCCTTGTTGTATTCAAGATGTAAATTCTCTCAAGTTAATAAGACAACAGCCTGATTTAGTTTTTAAGTGGCAAAAGATTTGAATCAATAAACCCACTATAGCTTAGTGAGCATCTTATAGCATAATGCAGTTCAGCGGCTGTAAGGGAACTCCACACAGCAGGGACCAAGACAGACAGCAGCTCACAGCAGCCCCCGGTATGAGCTTCACTCTCTGTGGTTTCAGTTCCCTACTGCCAACTCTGGTCCAAAACTAATGAATGGAAAAGTCCAGAAAAAAAAATTATAAGTTCTTAATTGTACTCCATTCTGGGTAGCATGGTTGATCTGAAGTCACTCTGCTTCCTCCTGCTGGGCATGTGACTCCTCCTTCTGGCCAGTGTATCCATGCTTATGCACTACCCCCCCGTTGGTCATTCGGTAGCCATATAGGCTATCCAACTGTCATGGTACTGCAGGGCTTGCATTCAAATGACCCTTACATAGTGGCCTAAGGCTACGTCACCAGGTCTACATCGTTCACCTGTCACTGCCTCTCATCACCTAGGCATCACGTCATCTCACACCAACACAAGAAGGGTGAGTAAAGTACCAGGAATTGAGAGAGAGAGAGAGAGAGGGAGGGAGGGAGCACATTCACATGACGTTTACTTCAATATGTCGTTATGATGATTATTTTTTTTTATAGTAGTCCCAGTTACTCAGCAGGCTGAGGTGGGAGGATCAGCTGAGCCTAGGAGCTCGAGATCAGCCTGGGCAACATAGCAAGACCACCACCTTTTTTAAAAATATTTATTTATTTACTCTAGTTGTACACAATGCAATACATTTATGTTTACGTGGTGCTGAGGATCGAACCCGGGCCGTGCACGTGCGAGGCGAGCGCTCTGCCGCTGAGCCACAACCCCAGCCCTGTGATTATTCTTATTATTAGTTAATGATGTTGCTCTTTTACTGTGCCTAATTTATAAATTAAATGTTAACATAGGCATATAAGTATAGACAAAATAAAAAGAGTATATATAGGGTTTGGTCCTATCCATGGTTTCCGGATCCCCTGGGGGTCCTGCAACATCACCCCACAGATAAAGACGGATGACTACGTTTCTCTCCAAGTAAGGAATAAGTCCCGAGCTGGTATGGTAACTGTTTTGTCTTTCTCTAGAGAGCTGACCTTGTCCAAATGGTCCAAAATACCTTCCATGCACCCCTCGTTAGCCCTGGGGAAGGAGCTCAGCGCAGCGGGAGGTGCAGCCCAGGACCCTCGCGGCTCTGCCCAGCCCCCACCGCCTGCACATGCCGCCCAGCTGCCAGGAAAGGCAGGGACTGTCTTCAGCTGTCTGTGCCCAGCCGGAAAGCAGATGCCTGTAGAAGGAGAGGTAGTGTCTCTGCTGCAGAAGCCACCGCTCCTCCCGTCACAGTGCACACTGGCCGCCTCCTGCATGCCCCAGGCGGCACTATCTCCTGTCACCACACCGTGTGCATGACTCTGACGGAAGGTCGGCACGAGAGAAGGCAATCAGGACGCGGCATCTCAGCAAAGCACTTCAAACTGAGAAGTCCCTCTGCCACCTTGCCACCATGACGTCCCACTGACCTTTCCCTTGTCTTTTCCAGAGCCCAGTGTCTGCCTGTCAGCCCATCCCTCCTCTGCCCGCACCTTGACCCCACATGTCACTTTCTCTGTGTTTTGAGCACCGTCCTCCTCCTCTTTGAAGCCGACTGCAAGAACTCTCTTCACACGTTTTTGTGCAGAACAACTCGACTCTTCTTTTTTAAAACATGCATTTTTCAGGAGGTTTTGTGGTGACCCCGCAGGCTCTTTCTCCAAGAACCCCGGCCTCCTGTGACTCTCAGTCCAAACTGCCATTCGTTTTCTCCCGGTGGCATCTGCATCACTGAGCAGCTGGAAATGGAGGGAAGGGTCTACCAAAGAGGAGGAACAGCCCTCAAAGCGACTTGGAAAGAGACGACTTTCTTTGCCATCATCCTTACAAAAGGTCGGCGTTTCCGTGGAGTCTGCCACGCGCCCTTGACTATTAAGCCAATGAAGAGCGTCCGCCCTGATCCTTCACGGCCCACCGTGCTAGTGTTAAGCTACTGCACCAAACAACCACAACCTGGGCGTGTTACACAACAGAGAGCTATTGTCTCCAAGTGTTGGAGGCAGAAGCCTGAAATCAAGGTGTCAGCAGGGCCACGCCTCCCCCAAGGGCTCAGATGCCCTCGGCCTCATCCAGCTCCCTGCGGCTCTGATAGTCCTTGGTTGGTGGCGCTCTCTGCCTTTTCACCTGACCTCTACCTGGCTTCTGGGTGTCTCCCTGCGTCCTCTCCTCAGAAGGACCCCAGGCATTGGACTGAGCAGCCACCTGAAGTCCAGAATGCATTTACTCCGACAACCTTAGCTAATCACATCTACGAAGATCAACGCACCCAAATAAGCTCATGTTCTGAGGTTCCAGATGGACTTGAATCTGGGGTCTGCAACCTGCTTCTCCTAAAATCCTGAAAATGGATAAATAGCATCCAGGAATTAAGAGTTTCACTTTAAAATCTGCAAACACACACACACACACACACACACACACGCGACGCACGCACACGTTCCTGCATTTCAGTGAAGTTTGTCATATTTCCCAACCACCCACTCACTGAATAAGCACTTTCTGAGCGAGATGGAGGAGTGTGGGCCCTTTAGTAAATCTAATTGTTGCTGCGACTTCGACTTCTTCATCGGACTGTGCATCTCTCCTTTCCAAAGGAAGGGAGCTTCTTCCAGGCTGCGGTCATTTTCACGCCTCTGGTTTTAAATTCAAACCCTAGTGAAGGGCACTGACCTTTTGTCCCTGCAGCGTGTGGAGTGATATTTCTATGGTCACTCTGGCAGCCACAGAGGCAAGAGTGGCAGGCGGCAAGGAGCAGAAGGGCTGGCACGGGCGCCGGGAGGTGGAAGGAGCCCCTCCGTGGTGAGCTGGCTCGGGGCCAACGGGACGGGGCCCAAGTGCAGCCACTGCCCAGAAAACAGCCCGCGTCCATGGCTGGACTCGTCATCCCAGGACTGAAGGACGTGCGCAGATTACTGTCTCCAAAACCCATGCTGACCCCAGGACGGCAGGATTAGGGACTAGCTGGAAAAAAGAAAAGTTCACATGGGGCCAGACCTCTCGTCAGCACAGGAAGGGCAGTCGCGGGCCAAGCCAGGACTTGTGGACACCAGTGCGTGCGTGGCCAAGTCTGCCCCTGCCCGAGTGCCCCAAGGACGTGATTCTGCAGGTGGCTCCAGATTGTGGGTCACGCTGAACTGGGTCCTATTACCTATGCCATCTCTGTTTCGTGCCATGGCCGTGCCCTTCATCAGTCAGCGCACATCTACTGAGGACCTACTGTGTGCTCGGTACTGAGCCAGGGCCTTTTTAAACGTGTGTTGTGGACTCTGATCCAGGCAGGGATACAAGGCAAATGAGACACAAACTTCTGTGACTCACATATTTCCCCTCCCCGATCTTAAAAGGAGAGGAAGGTAGTTGTGGGAAAAGAAGGCAATCCAAGGTCCTGCCAGGGCCACAGGTCCCGCGGTGCAGTGTGAGCCGGCTCCCGCAGCCCCGGAGCTCTGAGCCTCCAGCAGGTAACGCCGCAGGGTGACCTTCACTGGCGACTGAAGCTACCCATCTTGGTCTCTCCTTTGTAAAAGGGTTAGTGGTGAATTCAAGGACAACACATGTGAAGGGTGCTACTTCAGCACGTGGCGTGTCACCAACACTCAGCCATGGCACTGCTGCGTTGCTGTCACCATAGATCCAGGCTCAACCTGGTCATCACTTGGGACGCGGGCCTGAGGCTGCGGAAGCTCGTGTCTGATGGTGATGCTGCAGCCCCGGCCTCCTGGTGAGGCCTCCATCTCAGGGACAGAGGAGGCACAGTGGCCTGGCCACCCAGGGCCCGGGGAGCCGGAACACCTGACCGTCCACTGAGACGTACCTGATGAGGCAGCCAGCTCTGACCGCCTAGCATGAGATTGACGAGGTCCCAGTTATGTCCCGCACACCTTGTCTCAGAGTGGGGACCACAGCCTGCGGGGGGGCCAGAACTTGGGAGAGAAGGCGACCGCCCAAACCTACTGCATGCTACTTTCTAACGTCAGGAGAAGGTTGGGTCCTGGAAGGAGCTGCTACCTGTGGGCTCTGCAGGTCCCCTGGGCCCCAGGGCTGCTCAGGAGCCTCCGCCCAGGCCTCTCCTGCGGGGTCTTAGAGGGGCATGCATGTTAGCACATCCTCGATCCAGCTGCCCCGGGGGGGTTCATCAGGAAGTCAGAGCTGGGCTGGACCTGCAGGAGAACCCTCGGCCCCGCGGTGGAAGCCAGTGAGACCCGTAGCAGTGTGGTGAGGAAGGTGGCCTGGCTGTCCTCGGCTAGCTGTGAGGTGACGAAATCAGCGTGGTGAGTGAGAAGCCGTTTCACCCCATTAGATTAGTCACCCAATTAAAATTATTTTCCAGATTAGGCTCTATTTATATACCAAGGAACTAAATATGGAACTGCGTGACTCTACAAGCATTCCAAAATACTCCACACGCTAGAACATGAATTACGGAGCCAGGCCAGACTGCCTCGACTTTCAGATGAGAACCAGAAAGGAGACAATATCAACATTGAAATGCTTCCAACCATGATCACACCCAGAAGAAAGGTTTCTATTTATCAGTCCTCAAATCTCTGTCCATAGATGAAGGGATTGCAAACGTGGTCACATTGGTTATAAAAACAACTAAAACCACTCTGGTTTGATTTTGTTTCCAGGAAGAAGATGTGGCTCTGGCCTTCCTTGACTAATGGACCTGTCATGCTGTCTGGGCAAACACAGAAACTGTTACAGAATTAGGACATCAGTGCCGCGACTCTCGGACAATTGGTTGCGCACGGAGAGAGGATCGGAGACGCGGGGCCTGGTCATCTGGCATTTGCTACGGCCCAGCTCCAAGTGAGCGGCTCGGGAGGGCAGGGGGCTCCTTCTTCCCCAGCAGTTTAGCATCGAGTTGGTGTCGCCGAGTTAAAACCAACAGCCTACGGGTGCCCGGCGAGGACAGTTACGAGAGGTTGAGTTCAAGGAATGAGGACAAGGTAGAATCTTCAGGACTTGGGGCAGCCTGGGAAGGCAGAAGCTGGGCTAGCCTGAGGCTGTTAGGAAGCCACGGGTCAGGAAACAGGGAAGCATGGCCCTGGGACGAGCAGCAAGCAGGGGTGGGTGGGGGAGGTGGACACTGCCTCCTGGCTAGGGAGGCCAGAGGCCAGGGGTGGGTGGAGAAGTGGGTGAGGCAGGCCGCACAGTTGAGCCTACTGTGACAGCGATCCTGTTCACCCAGCGTTTAATCCGCACCTACTGTGCGCCGCGCACGACAGGGCCTAGGACGACATCTACAGCAGCACGATGCTGGGGCAGGAGAAGCCCCCAAAATGAGGCCTCAGCTAGGGGGACAATTAACCAGAAACGAAGCCGCAGGGGTCTGGGCTGGGGAGGAAGTGGCGAGCACAGAGAAGAGGAGGCTGGTGTCACAAAAGAAAGGGGAGCTGACCCCCAGAAATGCCAGGCACAGAATCCAAGTGGCTCAGGAATGAGCTGGTTCCCAGCCCCAGTGAGGGAGCGACCGTGAGGCCACAGACAGACAGACAGACAGACAGGACTGATCCACTTGTCATACGAAGGTGACAACAGCTCCCTGCCTACATTACAGGACTGTGACGAGGTCACGTGGGAAGTCGTTTCTGAATTTATCTAAAATAGGTACCCAACACAGAATCAGCCAACTCTCCCGCGACGGCCGCTAGTGGGCTGCTGTCTCTTCACTACACTCTTCAGCTCATCGGTATTCATTTCAGGCATCCAGTCATTTCCCAACTCCAGATTATACCGTTTTTAGAACCATTATCCCCAAACGCCTGCACTCCAGCCACGGCCCTCGGGCCTCGTGCTGACTCTTCTTGGAGCGGTGGCCGTGGCGGCCGGGCACGCACGCTCTCCATTTGCAGCGCTCTCCCTCCGCCTGTGGGTTCCCGATCCCGACAAGGGCCTCTCCAGGGCTGATTGGCTGGGTCAAGTTGTTCTGTCTGCTGTGGCTGCTTGCTGCAGGAAGGAGATAACGGGATGGAGGCTGCCCCTCCCGCAGCATTTCCACCTTCCCAGCATGCAGGCCTCCGCTGGTGAGAGGCTGGGCCTCCGATTTATTTTGTACACCTATTTTGTTGCATAGACAAATTGACTTTCTGTGACTGGATTTTTAAGGCTGAGTTCCAGTCCCGTGGTTGCACTTAACAAAAGATGGGAAGACAAAATGGACCAGAAAAAGGAGTAGAGAGAGGAGGAAGAAGTGGAGTCCTTGCGTCAGAACCAAGGCCTCGTCTCTGCCGGCTCTGCCTGGGTCCCTCAGCCCCCGGCAGCCCTTTTAGCAGCCTCTTTCCTGATGCTGAGGTGAGGCTTGTAAAGAGGGAGGGGATGGAGAGAGGCGGGGGCACTCCACACGCTCCTCCCTGCCACCTCGAGCCGTGCTCTCTGCCCACCCGTTTACGACGAGGCCATGGCTTGTGCCCAGCTGCTTCGCCTTTAGAAGGTGGTTCAGTGGCCCCCCGGGCAGCGTGGGGCTTCAGCGGGAGCTCAGGACTAAACAGGCCTTTCGCTCCTCTCTCTTCCTGGCATCCACAAGTCCAAGGTCTCCCTGGAAGGTAAGACCCAGTGTGTCACCTCAGCCTCAGAAGGACTGAGACTCGTGCCCAAGGGGGAAAACCTGAGCTCCAGGCATAGAAAACACACACACACACACACACACACGTGGCTTGATGAAGGGCAGACATTCAAGTATTCTCAGAGCAATTCACAATAGAAAACATTTGCACTTTTCCAAAATTCTCATCCTTTTCTTTCTTGGCAGTTGTTAATATCTGTGACATTTGCTACCTCTGAGCGACAATGTTCAGCTCCCAGGAATAAGGACCGGCACCCTGTGCTCACATAGCCCCATTAGAGGAGCGACCTAAAGTCAACACACGAAATCAGTCCTGCAGCGCTTCCCACACACGGGGGTCGCTGGCATCACCAACCCCACTGGTTGGTACACTGCCTGGGCCTTGCACACAGCCAAACGTCTACCGCTTTGTATATCCTGCTCAAATAATAAATTTCATATTGCTGTGAAGAGTCTAAAGCGTTAATGACCGTGCAAAGACAATTCCAGCACTTTCCTCCTTTATATACTGCAAACATAGTTATTAATGCCGGTCAGTTCATCTTCCAACCTGCTCATAAAATTGAAAATATACAACATAGTATAGAAAAGAAGAAGTAACTGGAACGATTAAACAGCTTGGAAATCAAGACAGCCTTCCAAAGGATGGGAGGGAACGCCATGACAGTTCACAGTTCACAGTTTTGGTTTGGCATTAGCCAAGGGAATCTGGCCGGGAACTAAAGGTGTGGGGATGGGTGGAGCCCGGCAGTAAGGTGTGTGCCCGTGGCCCTGGGTTTGATAACCAGCACCGAAAAAAAGAAAAGAGAAAGGAGCTCAATGTTCTGACAGGTTTGAATTTCTTTACATGTATCTCTCTTCGGCAATAAGCCAGAAGCAACTCTATGTGTGTGTGTGTGTGTGTGTGTGTGTGTGTGTGTGTGTGTGTGTGTGTGTGTGTGTGTGTTGTGTGTGTTCACTTAATATGGATTGGACATCTAGTTTATAAAAGAAGCACTGGGGGGCTGGGGATGTGGCTCAGTGGTAGAGTGTTTGCCTAGCATGCATGAGGGCCTGGGTTCAATCCTCAGCACCACAACAAAAACTAAAAATAAGAAGCACTGGAAATAGAATAATGAGCAAAATGGTAGGAATCCTGCCTTCACAAACTTACATGCTAGAGAATATTACATGAGCTAATGAAAAATCACGTACTTATCTACACATGGGCTTAAAGGTCTATGTTATGTACATGAATGCACTGTGTTAAAGTATCTGCTGTCTTCCCATCTGCAAGCTGCCTCAATAGCACAATAGTTACAATCTATTGCTTCCTGTTATTTTCTGCTTCCATGAACTTTTTCTACTCATACTCAGTGGGGACCCAAATAAGGCTGTAAGTTACCCAAAAAGAAAACATTCAAATATGAACTCCTTGCTTCTTTAGGCTCAAGATGGTGAACAAATGGAACATATATAATTACTGCTCTTCCTTCTCCAGACTCCATTTAATTGATGGAGAGAAAAAAAAAAAAAAAAGATACAAGTGGCATAAACCCGAAATAGTACAACAAATGGGAGAAGCTAGCTATCAGTAGAACAGTTTTTAAACAAATTCTGGAATGTGGAGAATGAGACACTTTAACAGGAAAAGAAAAATAATAAAACAGAGTATAGGAAGAAATCTCCAGAACTTACACAAGAAGAGTGGTGGAGAGGCTGGGGAGCACCTCCACCCGGGCTGGAGATGCAAGAGGGTGCAGGAGAAAGAACCAGAAACGCGGGGGGCATTTATCTTCATCGGACCAGGCTAGAGTTTGCCATGGTAGTAAACAAACCCAAATCCCAGTGTCTGACCATAAAGGGATCTTGCATGTCCCCAGGGATGGTGACCTGAGAGCTGCCCTCGGCACCATTCCCAGCCTGGCACTCGGGGTGACAGTTTACCTGGCAGTGAAACATTACCAGCTACGTGCCCAGGAGGACAAGAGGGCCACCCTGCAGCAGTCGGTGGCTATTTTCAGTAGTCAAAGCAAGTCCCATAGCCACGTCTAACTCCATGGAGGGGTGGTCTCTGTGTACAAAGCCAACGGCAACGTGGCGTCTTCTGAGTACGCTGGAGAATGTCGTGGAGATTATTGGAGCTCGGCCATAACAGGTTTTTCTCCCGTCCTCAGTGCGCAGCTGTGCTTCATGTTCTAGTCACAAACCACTCCTCACCCCACGGCATGTCAGTGGGACAAAGGACTGAGTCCTGAGAGTGGAATGTGGCAGACACACCATTTCCATGCTTGCCCATCAAGCCTCCCTCACGAGCTTCCCTTCTTAGACTCTTTCTTCCCTCCAAGTAGCAAAAGCAACGGGCTCAAATGCTCTGGAAGGTGATGTTACAACAAGATGAAAAGATCCAGAATCTAAGTCACTGCTTGAAGGAGAGCCCCCATAGTGAACAAGCCAAGAAGAGTGACCCTGGATTCCCGTGAGTGAGAGAGTTTGCATTAAGCCATTGAGATTTGGGGGCTGCTTGTTATAGCAGCTAGATTTCATTAAACTTAGTAAACCAGAATGTCAGGACACAAAATCCAGTTGACCTTGAGATTCAGAACCATTCCACTTTGAGGCACAGGATT